>OX438745.1:3755000-4380000 GCA_949316235.1 Oegoconia quadripuncta | reverse complement strand
GCGTCTGCGATGAGATTGAAGTTCGACCTTATCTCTGGGATGTTACAGACATTACGGACGACAGTAGTAAACACTTGCTACTAAATGCGTCCGTGGTGTATACGAAAGCAGGAGGGCCGAGCTTCAATCCATAAAGTACACTTTATTGAAATATTATTTTAAAATTGGACAACCAGGCGGTTATCACTATTAATTTTGAGCTTCACTCGACCTTCTCCATAGGGTTGGTATTTGTGCCGATTTGCATTAGCCTCCCATTTGCCAAGGGGAGGAAATGAGCAAGGTTCATTACACACCCTATTGCTTTCTATAATTGGTCTGGGGTAGTCATGTAGGGCTTCATTACGCGCTGTGAGTAATACCACTGTAGACCCTAGCTCATAGGAGTGTCAGTGGGAGTGTTGACGGCAGCTTTAGCGTTACTACTCTCCGTCGATTACGCTGGGCCAGTACCGACGAAAAATTACCTGTTTTATCTTCCACAGACCAGCCGCCACAAGCAGCAGCAGGAGGAAACAACTGGAGAAAGTAATGAAGAACTGCTGAAGATTCAGTTTCGGGTACTGCGAGAACGAGATCTGAATCCACAGGGGCGGTCTGAAGTCGTAGACGTACACAAAGAACGTAGTGAGCGTCACGTTGTCTTCAACGCCGAATGCGTGCTCCGACTTCGTGAATCTGTGGGCGAAGGGACTGTCGGTTACTATTTTTAACCTCTTACGAAAAGAACGAGTATTAGTGTTTGACGGCGTTGTGTGTTGGAGGTATCTGAGCAATGCGTGGTCAGATTTGAGTACGGTTTATTTTAATTAAAAACTAAACAGGGAGACGTTAGCCATATTTGATGCAATAGGTGAAGCGCTGAACAATAGCCGGCAACAACAAAAAGAAATACTTAACACAGTTATGATAATTTTCTTCATAAGTTTGTTATAATATAAAAATATAGATATTTATTGAAGCGAATAGTAATTTTAGTCTATTTATCTAAATCTGCCGCCAAGCAGCAATGTTAACTCATCATTCACACATCATCCATCCATTCATCTTTTCCATGGCCCTTGATATATTGCCTGGAAATATTTTTTTATGCACTACGGGTTAGCACTTGACCTCAATCACACTTAATGTTAAGCGAAGATGAGGCCGAATGTGGAAGCGTACTGACCCCGAAATCCCATCATATTTGGGGAACTGGCTATCTTATCTCTGACAATCGGAGCACAAACATGCTAATAACATTGCTGTTTGACGGCAGATTTAGATAAGATGGTGGTAGCTAGCCAGGAGGACATTTAAAATGCCCTACCGCCAACCAAACTGAATAATTATATTATATTATACCGGGCGTCCCAAAGTTATGGGACATGAAGGGGAAGTACCTTAAATATTGTAGATAGTGAATTTTGCTCAAAGAAGACTTTATGTTATTTTTAAAAGTTAGTAATTCTGCATTCATAGATTTTCTAAAAATTACTTGCTTCGGCTGGGAATCGAACCGACTTAAATGTGAAAAAAAAAACACCCTACTTTTATGATGCCAATCGAAAGAATAGCTAAAAAATAATAACTCTGCCTAAGTAACATAGTATTTTAAAAGAAAGGAACAACATAAAATGATTGAGTCAAATTTCAAGAAAGTTATTTATTGCCGACGACGTTCGAAAAGTAGCGATATTATCATTCCAAAGATAGCATTGATTATTCGTAAATAAGTACCCACTTCATAAAATAGGTACTAACATAGTTTTCCTTATTATAAGTGCACGTGTAGATGAAATGATAAAACTTGTATTTCAATACGTCCTCTGTAAGCTAGACAGAAGGCAAATTAAAAACAAAAATAAATAATTTATAATTTGAAAATGGAACAGTTTATGACAGCGTTTGTTTGAATGCATACTTTTTAAGATATTTTAAAAAGAAGTGATATTTTTAAATGTTGTTCTTAAATTTGAAAATGGAACAGTATGTGCGAGCGTTTGTTTTTCGGATATTGATCTGTTTAGTCTCAATTCACTTACACAACTTCTTTCGATTGGCATCATAAAAGTAGGGTGTTTTTTTTTTCACATTTGAGTCGGTTCGATTCCCAGCCGAAGCAAATAATTTTTAGAAAATCTATGAATGCAGAATTACTAACTTTTAAAAATAACATAAAGTCTTCTTTGAGCAAAATTCACTATCTACGATATTTAAGGTACTTCCCCTTCATGTCCCATAACTTTGGGACGCCCTGTATAAATATGTACTCCGATGTTGTTTACATTGAGCTACGGAGGCGGTTAACATTTTTAAATTTACGCGAGATTATCGTAACTCACTTGTATCGGAAGTTGGTGCAGTTTACGTCAGTAAAGAGCGCCCGTTCAGCGGGATCGCTGCGCGTGCGCACCGTGAGGTTCATACGCGCATGCGCCGAGCACGTGATGCTAAAGTCCGCGTCCACGTCCGGCTTCACGGGTGCGTTGCGGAAATTGATCGCGGAGAGGTGACGGTCCTCCTTCTTCGATAGGTTGAACGTGAACTGGTAATCGACTGCGAGATCATCTGTGAATAGAAATAATGGTAAGACGGAGATTATGGGTGACTTTGAATGATAGAATCAGGAATAGTGTAATTAGGGAGTTAAGCAGTGTGATAGAAGACGTAGTCACAAAGATTGAAAAAGGTATGCTGAGATGTTTTGGACATGTGAACGAAAGAGATATACGATGCGAATGTGGATGGTAGTGTTGGTAGGGCAAGTCCTCGGCGAATGGACCATGATCAAATCGGGGACGTCTCAAAGAACGACCAAGTCAAGAGTACCCTAAACCTTCGAGCATGTATGAACAACCTTATGAGACTGAAGGAAGCAAAAGAGGTGTGTGTGGATCTTAGCAAGTGAAAGTCTCTGCCTACCCGTACGGGAAACAGGAGTGCCTTTATGGACCATTATACCGGACAAGATAGATAGGTTTACTTTCAAGCTAAATCCAACCGTATTTCTTGTAAGATATCTATCAAAATTAATAAATAAATAAAAAATATATTTGAACATATACATAGCGCCATCTAGTTGCACACTAAGCAAACTAGGCTTGAATGAATACCTGATGGTTGATAGACTACATAACTATATTTTTTTTGTAAACAAATACATATAAAAAAAAACATCTATAACTCGGGTACACATTCTCCGTATTCATCATACTAGACAAAACAGATAGTCATACTTCTTCAATTTAAGAGCTAAGCTCTTGTAGGTGAAGTAATGACCACGTCTCTCTGCTTGGCGCCCTCGATTTAACCTCTAGGTACGATACGACATTCACCTTTTCTTTGACTTGGGCAAAAGTGAGGAAGGGGAAGACCTAGGCGCATTTGCTTTGCAGGTCGTCCTACTTAATTTAAAATTTTTATGTGACTGTATTCTTTTGAAACTGAGGAAAGTAGTAATTGCATGTTGCATTTACTTACCTTCTCAATTTAAAAAAGAATGTAAATCACATACATTTTGATAACTCAATCTTTACCGACTTAATAAATACAGCTGAATTTTCTTCATTTCTGATTCGATCACGTAGCGAAACGCATCGCCCTCTAAATAGCTTTGAATTAAATTTTGCAGCATACAATTTGCCGCTCACGCAAAGTTGATGTTTCCTAGTCTAATATGTATGTATATATACTCACAGTAGCACGCGCCCTTGTTATATACATCGGCATGGTAATGATTGGTGTTGTCGCATTTGTCGCACCGGTCGCCAGCCAACCCCTTAGTGCTGCAGTAGCAGCGGCCGGTGTCGGGTGCGCACGCGACGGCTTGAGCATTGCATTCGCACGCTGGAATAATAAATTAATAATGTAAAACAGTCCTGTATTAATAACTATGAAGTCGATATACATAATACACTTCTTGTTTCCCGTTAAGGTAGACAGAGACTATTGCTATTGAGACTATATTGCCTATGCGTCAAAGGCTATTATAAAATTTCTGACTATCTGGATGATAAGAATGCGTGGACATGAACCGCTCGGCAATGTCCAGTATCTTTTATTCTTACATGCTTCATACACGCTCGTCAATTGCATAAGCTAAATAATAGCTTATAATAAATGCATAATCTAACTTCTGACACTTCAGATCGTGTCCCGATGGAAGCTTCTCTGCAGGCGTAATAAAGGTTGGTAGTGAGAGCTCTTCCCACAATTGGACGCGAAATTTAAGGCCATCATCTAGTGAGGCAACACGGGAAGACAACTGCTCCTGCTGTAGGGGGGGTGTCGTCGATCTGTTTCTTGGCGCACTTTTACAAGGGAGGCAGCAACACGCCTGCGCACCGCCGAAGGTGCAATTCCAGCAAGTGGATATAGCATTACCGGAGTTCTTTACGAGTATAACTGACCTGTACATACGCCGCCATTGAGAGGGTTCCCCCAGTGTCCCGGCGCGCAGGTGTCGCAATGGTCGCCCACGGTCCGGCCGCTGCACGGCTGGATGCACTGCGCCTCGCTGTTGCATATCGAGTGACCGTTGCACTGGCACGCCGGACATTTCGTGAAATGCCATCTGCAACGGAAACAGGGCGATTCAGATTTCAACGTGAGTAGTAGAGTCGGACTGTTCTCATATTGGAAATTATTTATTTTTTGATATTTCATATAAGCTAAGGGCAACTTTCTAATGCATCACAGTATGAAAATAATGACATCTTGGAAACCAGATAAATAAAAGAAATAAATGGGGTGTGTAAGTATAAAATGTAAGTGTAGCCAACTGCTAAATGACTCCAAGGTGGAAAGAGGTCAATTGAAGCTCGGCCCTCATTTTAAATAACACGGACGGCCACGCCATCTGCACGTCGTCGTCGCTCGTCGCACGACAGCCCACCCGCTCTCGCTCCGCAGCCCCGCATGATTATCCTTCGTACCTCGAGAGTAGAATAACTGTAAGGAGGGGCAAGTGTAGCGTAGGATGTCCATCCACACTCCTCTCACTTTAGCTCCTATAAGCTAGGATCAACAGTGGTACACGGCGCATACTGAAGGGAGACTGTATTGGTACTTTGGACCCCACATTGAGGTATGAAATTAGAAGTTGGAAAGTTAAAATGAAGGTCGCTGGAAGCATGGCGCTTTCTGGAGGTCTGTGTTCAGGAGTGGATATCCTGTGGTTTATATGAAGGAGAAAGACCTCTCCTTAAGCTCGCCCCCCCCCCCCCAACCACCTGTGCGGCCCGCAGAGCTGCTGGCGGTGCGGGCGGCGCGCGGCGCCGGGCAGGCACAGGCCGCGCCCGCCCCGCCCCCGCCCCCACCCACCTGTGCGGCCCGCAGAGCTGCTGGCGGTGCGGGCGGCGCGCGGCGCCGGGCAGGCACAGGCCGCGCCCGCCCCGCCCCCGCCCCCACCCACCTGTGCGGCCCGCAGAGCTGCTGGCGGTGCGGGCGGCGCGCGGCGCCGGGCAGGCACAGGCCGCGCCCGCCCCGCCCCCGCCCCCACCCACCTGTGCGGCCCGCAGAGCTGCTGGCGGTGCGGGCGGCGCGCGGCGCCGGGCAGGCACAGGCCGCGCCCGCCCCGCCCCCGCCCCCACCCACCTGTGCGGCCCGCAGAGCTGCTGGCGGTGCGGGCGGCGCGCGGCGCCGGGCAGGCACAGGCCGCGCCCGCCCCGCCCCCGCCCCGCCCCCGCCCCCACCCACCTGTGCGGCCCGCAGAGCTGCTGGCGGTGCGGGCGGCGCGCGGCGCCGGGCAGGCACAGGCCGCGCCCGCCCCGCCCCCGCCCCCACCCACCTGTGCGGCCCGCAGAGCTGCTGGCGGTGCGGGCGGCGCGCGGCGCCGGGCAGGCACAGGCCGCGCCCGCCCCGCCCCCGCCCCCACCCACCTGTGCGGCCCGCAGAGCTGCTGGCGGTGCGGGCGGCGCGCGGCGCCGGGCAGGCACAGGCCGCGCCCGCCCCGCCCCCGCCCCCACCCACCTGTGCGGCCCGCAGAGCTGCTGGCGGTGCGGGCGGCGCGCGGCGCCGGGCAGGCACAGGCCGCGCCCGCCCCGCCCCCGCCCCCACCCACCTGTGCGGCCCGCAGAGCTGCTGGCGGTGCGGGCGGCGCGCGGCGCCGGGCAGGCACAGGCCGCGCCCGCCCCGCCCCCGCCCCCACCCACCTGTGCGGCCCGCAGAGCTGCTGGCGGTGCGGGCGGCGCGCGGCGCCGGGCAGGCACAGGCCGCGCCCGCCCCGCCCCCGCCCCGCCCCCGCCCCCACCCACCTGTGCGGCCCGCAGAGCTGCTGGCGGTGCGGGCGGCGCGCGGCGCCGGGCAGGCACAGGCCGCGCCCGCCCCGCCCCCGCCCCCACCCACCTGTGCGGCCCGCAGAGCTGCTGGCGGTGCGGGCGGCGCGCGGCGCCGGGCAGGCACAGGCCGCGCCCGCCCCCGCCTCCGTCGTCGCACCAGCCGCACGCGGGCTCGGCGCGGCAGGCCCCGCACGACACGTGCGCCGCACAGCCCGGCCCCGCTCCGCACGTGCTGGCCCCGCCGCTCGTGGCCCACGCGCGGCACCCGCCCAGCGGGAACGACGCGCCGTACGCGTTCTGTTGACGAGGTCATTTCAATGCTGTACATATTGTCGCAGGAACAAAAATCTTTTTCACGCTTTTCTACAATATTCTGCTGTTATTAAACTTCAAAACTCAAATAAAAATGTGATTAAGGTCAAGTACGAACCCGTCGTGCATTAAAAAAAAAATAGCTGTGGAGAGAAATAAATGTTATATTGATTGATTTTGGCTGATAAGTTTAATCAGAATGTATCTGCGAATAACTTTAAATGGCTTTGTTGAAATATTTTATGCACCTATACCTTTTTATTTCTGCTGTTGGTGTTCCGAATAAAATAAAAATAAATAAATATGTTTTTGGTATAACAGAAATAAATGTAATGTTAGCATTTCATTCATTTATATTTGTATTTATTTACAAATAAAAAAAGGAAATATATTTGTGTAGTTTATCAACCATCTGCTATCTATTAGGTCTATCTATTAGCATTGGTTAATCGCTCCTCTCCGCTGCTCCTGCACGACAACGCGCGACCTCATACTGCAGAGCAGAAGGTCTCCAAGTTGCAAGAACTGGGGTTGGAAGCTCTCCGTTATCGGCCCTACTCACCAGACCTTGCGCCTACAGACTACTTTTTCCAGAATTTGGATAACTTCTTGGCAGGAAAAAAATTCAATACCCGAGAGGCAGTACAAAATGCCTTTGAAGAATTTGTTGCCTCCCGTCCAGATGATTTCTTTAAGAAGGGCATCAATAAACTGCCACTGCGTTGGCAAAGATGCATTGATTGCATGGGTGATTACTTCGATTAATACAAATAAAATATACATGAAAAAAATTCGTTTAAATTTTTTCATACAAAACGGCAATTTTATAGGTAAAGACCTATTATAATACAAGCCTAGTTGTTGTTGCGCTGTGTGTATGTGCAAAGATATTTATATTATATTTATTTAATGCTCAATATTTTGATACAATATTCCCTTGTCAGATAACTCACCTTGTCAACACATCTGCCAGCAGATGCGCACCAGATGCATTCCTCAGCTGTACAATTGTTGCAAGTTTGTAACGTCGAGCATGGCGCCGAGCATGGACTGGCTGACGCTACGCTCCTGTGGATAACGCTTCCTTTCATTATACATTGTTACAGTAGGCAGTTATTGTTTGTTTCTGTTTTAACAAAAACAATGTTAGATGTCGGTTTTATTGTTGGTAGTATTGTTCTGTCGCCCTTTAGAGATAAAATAACCCGTCCCCCAAATAAGCTGGGGTACCGGCTGAGCGCTCATCTACCTTCTCCGGGCGCATCTCTTCACTTAACATCAGGTGAGATTGAAGTCACTAATCGGTTGTGGATAAAAATAGTCTTATAAGTAATTTATACAAGAAGTTGCTCATACCTTATGTCATCAGAAGAATTGGCTGGCCGACATTTGATAGTATCGTAGTCCCAGTAGCATGAACGTTGACTCAGCTCTTCGGTGCCCTACATTTCACAATTTTAATGATTACTTTCGAGCTTTCTTAGAAATAATGTGTAGCATGGCTCTTATAGAGTAAATCCCTTGTCGTGGATGACGTTGGTCATCAGAGGCATAGACCAGTGATGGTCAGCTGATGCAATAGTATACTGCTTATGCATACAAAGTATAATTAATATCGGCCTTTTAATTTAAAAGATTTTTACTTTGAAATTTTGCAAGGGCTACTGTTAGCAATACACGCTCGCAATCTATCCACCTACATTCACATAAATAAATGTGTCCACCTGCTACCAGTATTCACCTTATTCACACACATCCAGCGACTCTTACCGGTAAAACGCCCTCTTCTAGCCTCTTCTACTTTCTAGACGAACTTTATGAGTACATCCACCTACTCTTACCGGTAAAACGCCCCCTTCAAGCCACATCCACTTTCTAGACAAGTTTATGAGTATATTCATCGACTCTCGGTAAAACAACCCCTTCCCGCCTCGTCCACTTTCTAGACATGCTTATTGAGTATAGTATTCTAGCCTCTTCCACATTCTAAACGAGCTTAATGAGTATATCCACCGTCTTTTACCGGTAAAACGTCCCCTTCTAGCCTCATCCACTTTCTAGACGAACTTTATGAGTATATTCATCGACTCTCGGTAAAACAACCCCTTCCCGCCTCTTCCACTTTCTAGACATGCTTATTGAGTATAGTATTCTAGCCTCTTCCACATTCTAAACCAGCTTAATGAGTATATCCACCGTCTTTTACCGGTAAAACGTCCCCTTCTAGCCTCATCCACTTTCTAGACGAACTTTATGAGTATATTCATCGACTCTCGGTAAAATGCCCCCTTCCCGCCTCTCCCACTTTCTAGACATACTTAATGAGTATATTCAGCTGCTACCTGCTACTTACATGCGTATGATGGTGTTGGTGGGCGTGGCAGGCTGCGCAAGAGTGGTATCGGCCGCACGCCTCTCTCGGTGAGTCGCCGGTATTGCTGCACTCTTCTATTGACAACGCCATCTGCGAATGGCCATGTTTAACGACCGAATTCTCTTCGTATTGGATAAAGATAATTAAGATTTCTTTTTAAGTAGATAGATTAGCATTTATTTGCATCTATGCACACATAAAAACAAACAAAAAAAAAATCGAACATGAATTACGTTACAGGGAAAGGTCTCGTTTACCGTTATCGCAACTAGGACTAATAGAGCACTAAAAGTAGTGTCATCTATCGAACACTTGTATTTATCTGTTATTGTTCCGCCATAGTGAGTGAACCTGTACGTGCCTTAAACCTGGGCACTTTTCAACAAACAACGGCTGTGTGCATTTGTTTAGAATTTTAAAAAGATCTTCCCCAACTGCTTTCACTCATTGTGACTCACTTCTGAAAGGATGTCTCTCATGTATACGCCTACTTTATCTGATTGATTATTGAAATAAAAATGCTGAGGTTACGTTGACCTTGAAATGGAAACAGATTTTGAACTGCATTCCAACAGTCTCCATAATCTTCAACACTTCTGTAACGACATTTATTACTTACAGTCGACAAGCTACTGATTGGCTGTGTTCTGTTCACAATCAGTTGCGAAAAGCAAAGCATTAGCGTCTGTCATATGTAGAAACGTTTGCCACTTGTCTTAGGGCCAGCAAATTTAATACTTAAAGACCCGCAGTATTTCGGTTTCGAATTTACATAAGCTATTAGAATCGTTACGGCAGTCTGGAGGAGAACTCCTCACCTGATGGGTATGTCTAACACAGTACTGCGCTTGCGCATAGCAAGTGCCACACCAGGCGCAGCCGGCCGCCGTGCACGCAGTACATGACTCGGCGGACAAACAACGTCGCTCGTCTGCCAACAAACAAATATTATTGATCGTAGAATCAAAATCAAAAATATTTTATTCAATGTAGGATACAAAAATATCACATAATGAAAGTCAACATGTTATTTTTTTTTTTTATTAAACTACATCGCTTCACAAGGTGATATGGTTAGGGAGAAGAAGCGACAAGAAACTCCGCAACAACACATCTTTTCAATTAGTTTCCATCTTTGCAATAATATTACATTTTATATTACATATTACAAAACAATAGCAATTAACATAACGACGAGCTAACACCAGACTTCCTTATCGCCTAAATAATCATCTATCCTGTAATAACGCTTCTTACACAGAGTTTCTTTAATGTGGCGTTTAAATTTCTGCTCTGTTAAACTCAATACATGTTCTGGTATTTTATTGTAAAAGCGTATGCTGTGTCCCACAAAGGATGTGTTAACCTTGCTAAGTCTAAATTGTGGAATTTCAATTTTATTTTTGTTTCTAGCATTGAAATTATGATTATCAGAATGTTTACGAAATAGGCATATATTTTTGAGTACATACATTATACTGTCAGCTTATAGGAGTATAGCAACGGTATTAACTACAATACTATCACTTACCAAACATTGGTTCACTCTGACACACTTTGACAGTGCCGTCGAAGGATTCTTTCCACCCAACCTCTTCCAACTGAAACAATACATTCGATTATTACAGAATCATAGCCGCTTGGCACTGTCAAGTTGACAGCGTTTTCAGGCCACTAACTGCCTTCAATTGACAACCGACCGACTGTTTAGAACCATGCTGTTTAAAATACGATACTGCACCTCTAAGTTACCGTTATGATAAGCTAGTATATACCGGATGAGTTTTTTTACGGTAAGGAAAAAATAGGGCATATTAGGTAAGTGAAATGGAAGGTATTGGCATAGGAAGTTTAATTTTTTTTTCTTCAAAACCATCATCGACGCACGCGCCGGTCGGAGATTGATATGCGACTGAGGAATTCGTGGAGTTCCTATCATGCGAAATATATATATAATATGCCCTATTTCTTTCCTTCGATGAAAAAAACTCATCCGGTATAATTACTTTTTATTTGCCTACTTTTTACGTAGCGTGTGAACGGCTTGCACTATGGTTGACTGGAACAAATCCCGCTGTGAGATAAATCCGCCTATTGCATAGATTTAAGTAAATTTCTTTTGTATCTATTTTTTCTTGTACAAGAAAGCGCGGCCACAGTACTCACCGGCACACAGATCCGCTGGTGTGGCCGCCACGCGCAGGCCACGGCTGCATACTGCGCACTGGCCAAGCACGCGGCCTCGCTCACGTGTGTGGAACACTTCTCGCCGGTCTCGAAAGTCAGAGCGTCCGCTCGGAGCCGCCCGTCGAAGCTGAAATTATTTTTTTAAATTATTTAGTAAAGAAACAGTCTTAATCCGGGCCTAGTGCGACGTGTTTTTGTGTTTAACACCTAACATGTTATTCTAACCAAATATGGGCGTAATCAAACAGTTTTGTTAGCAAAAACAAGAGAATCCAGGACGGTTGGCCGCCTTAAATATCCCCCTCAAACATAAGTAATTGACAGAATTAATTTGGTACTAAAAAGAAACATTAGGCGTCTATGGCGTAGTCTCTTCCCGTGGGTACCGTAAAGGGGCCTCAGGAATCGTGAGCGAGGCCAAAAATCTGCGATAGCCCAGCGTGGCGATTAGGGCAAATCCTCTGATGAAAAGAGATCCAATCAAAATCAATGTTGCACATCATCAGCCCGTAAACATCCCACTGCAGGGATATAGGCCCTCCCTCGTATATTAGGGAGTATGGACCGTAGTCCACCACGCTGACCCAATGCGGGTTGGAGACTTCACATGCCTTTGAATTTTTATTTTTCAGGCATGCCGGTTACCTCTTGATGTTTTCCTTCACCGTTTAGGAGCAGCCGGATAAATGCACATACAGTGGTTATAAGACTTGTATAATCTATTATCACCGACGATCCCGTGAGTAGTTACTAAGGAGTTGATCATGGAATTTGACAAGGAATTGTAGACTAGTCTGGATGAATCCCATCGATAGCATGCGAGGGTCTAGTCGAATGGCGTGAGGGGCATGCAACTACGTTTACCCTTCACTGGGTATCTCAGGTTCCATGGTCACTGTTGACACTACGGGCTGCTTTCCTAGATAACTTTATAATATCATTGGATACAGTAAACAAATAATAAAGCCAAGCGTCACTGACCCGCCATATATGACGGCGGTGCGGCGCGCGCGCAGCGGCAAGATGGCGGCCGCGCCCGCCGCCCGCGCCCCGCCGCTCGGCGACGGCGTGCTCCGCCACGCAGAGCATCTGCCAGTCAACATCACAACAGAATGAAGAGGAAATGGTCAAAGTCAAAAATGCTTTACCTCGTATGTACACAGGGTACACTTAAAATAGTCAATTTCACATTTTTTAAGCTACTGCTTGTTCAAAATGCCATTTTCCCCTGAGAGGAACAAGCAAGAAACTCGAGGAGTTGCTCTTTTAAAATACAGGTTTTTATATTTCATTATTAATTGTGAATTAGCCTGGCATGACAACGACCTGCTCCCCGACCGCCTAACTCAAAGCTATAGCTAGAGCGATAGCAAAGCACTGTCCGCCTTTGTCATTGTGTTACGATATGACAAGGACGGACAGTGCATTGACGTCATAAACGATAGCAATTTCCAAAGCAATTGAGTTAGGCGGTCGGGGGGCTGCTTATGTCCAGAGATCATTATCATCTAAATAGTCAGATATGTTATAAAATCCTTCTTGAATAATTATTTGAATGATAAGCAAGCATTGACTTAGATCGCTCGATATTCAGTCTAATTATAAACCTAACAATTATATTTTTTCCTTGTTTTATCGAATTACACGTTGTAATCCAAAACCTAACTAAAAAAAAGAGCAAGTCTTGAGTTCTTTGCACGTTCTTCTCTGCGGAATTATTTGTGATTAAGCAGTCATTTCAGTAATCAGTAATTATAAAGTCAGTAAAAAAAAATGAACAAGGATAATTTTAGCCCATGTAACAAATCTTTTTGACTATAGGCTATGGTAATAATTACGACATGTATCCTGCCAGTTCGGAGTAGAGTGATGATGGTTACCTGACGTCATACAACATGGCACCGCCAGAGTAACACCGGGTGCCGGCCGGGTTGGATACCGCGGCCGCCGCACTGTCGTTATGGGCATTACCGCCAAACACCAGCATTACACCTGCAAATAACAACTAAACGTTAGTTCATTTATCGTCAACCACTCTCAGATACGAGGGGCTTTAGGAGCTGAACCCCTCCATTTTTTTTATGCACAACATTTACCTCAATCACACCTGATGTTAAGTGAAGATGAGGTTGAAGGTAGAAGCGTACTGAACTGGAAACCCCATCTTATTTAGGGGACTGGCTATCTTATCTCTAACAACTGGAAAACAACAATGCTATTAACATTGGCTTGGCGGTAGATTTAGATAAGATGTTGGTAGATAGCCAGGCGAACATTTAAAATGTCCTACCACCAACCAAACCGAGTAATTAAACAACAAACTGGGGATTGAACCCGCGACCTCCGAATCGTAAACCCATTGCTGTTATGGCGACAGACTTAGATCAGACTTAGGCAAGGTGGTAGCTACCCAGGTGGGCATTTCAAAATGCTCTACCACCAACCAACCCGAGAACTAAACAAGTACCCCCGCTGGAAAACAAACCCGCAACTTCCATTTTATAAACCTTATGCTATTTACGTTGAACCATGGAGGCGGTATCAACTTTCTGAATTTTTCATTATCTAGTGCTAACTTCAAACTTCAAGGATTTATTTCAACGTAAGATACATTATATCATTTGTTGAATTTCAATTTAAATCTAATGGAAATAAAAATAGGGCTAAGCATTTTTCGGTCAGTCAGTATGTGCAAGCCAATCGGAAGAGCTCTCCCAGTGATCTTTGTATGACTGAAAACTCTCAATCTATCTCCATCAATAAAGTCTTCACCTGGCGACACGAATACGGCTGAGTGGAGGTATCTCGGAGTGGGTGCTGTGGGCAGGGGTCTCCACACTCGGGTCTCAACTTCGTATTCGAATAAGCCCGCAGACGGCGCCTAGTAACAAAATATACCAATTTAATCACATATATTCATCAGTTAAAAAAAAATAGGCTTGTGTTGTGGACACCAGATGGTTACACTACACAAATATATTTTTTTTGTAAATAAATATATACATATATAAATGAAAAACATCCATAACACGGGTACACATGTCCATATTCATCATACAAACATATGCCCCTAGCGGGATTCGAACCCGCGACCTTTTGGTATAGCAGCAGAGTTTCTAACCATTACATATTCGTTGTCATGTCATAGAGGTCGTCAAATAGTTGTCATGTAGTTCCCAGCAGAGTCGCAATGTTAGAATATCAATCAATCAAGTACACTTTATTGCACAAAAATTCTACAATATACTTCATACATATAGCTTCAAAAAAAAATTGTACAACCAGGCGGTCTTATCGCTATTAAGCGATTTCTACCAGACAACATTTAATATATAAAGTGAATTCAGCTATTTTGATAATGTCAATAAATTGTGCTAAATTAGTGTCAAATAGGAAATATTTTAAGAATTTTTATTTTTTAATAAAATTGTGGACAACTATGTAAGGATTTTTATATTTTGTTAATATAGAATAAGTTGTCGGCTATTGTTGTCCCTAAAATAATAAAAATAAAGAGTTATTCAATGTTTTCAATGAACAACACGACAACTAGTTCTAGCAACACGTGAAGCCACATAGCTCACGAAAAATATTGAATAACTCATAAACGGTTCTCTGACTTGTCGCCGAAAATTGCTTGGTCGATTTCCACTTGCCAACAAACCTTTCGCAGAAATTTGTTTCTGTTATTTCCCAACGTCACAGTTACTAACTGTACGTTTAGTAGCAGAAAGTTTTAGTTAGCGTAATATTCCTTTAGTTGGTTTTGTTTATAAAATGTTGTATTAAATAGGGTTTCATTTCTCTATGTATACATGTCAACCTAACAGAAGGGCATGGCGGCCAAGATGGGCTCGCTTTGCTCGCCAACCTAACCAACAGATATCGGGGTGTCCCGAACTCCCGTGTTCGCTTCGCTCGCACCCGCCCCATAAACGTACTTACTTACCTATGTTCATCTAAATTATTGCTATTTCTTTTTAGGAGACAGTTTAGATCATTTTATCAATGTATGAAAAGGGAACTGTTACACTGACGAAACGTTATTCGTCTAATAATTGTGTGGCCTAGTGAAAGATTTGAAATGTCCCAAGCGTTTTGTGTCATTATAATAATCAGCTAACAATAATTCTACCAAATGGAACGTTATCATAAAAAAAATTGCTAATCGTTAGTTGTCAAAATGAAACATAGGCGAATCTTTGGTTGGTAAGTGATCTTCTTCTTCTAATTTAAGAGCTACGCTCCTTGGAGTAACCGCCATTCTTTTTTCTGTCCTCTCTTTCACATCTTTATACGACACGACATGTACTGTCTCCTTTATCTGGCTGGTGTAGTCTTGCCTTGGTCTACTTGGTAAGTGACAATCGAGCAAAAAATTTTCGGCTAGAATGTAGGATCCCCTCTTAAACTAATATCTCATAATGAAATAATATGGCTAAGTTACTTGTGTGGCCTCAGACTCTGACACGAGACCGCCGTGGACGTAGACCTTCCTGGAGAGCTCGTCCCACACCGCGGTGTGGCCGAAGCCAGCTCGCGCCGGCCACCCCTTAGTGGCCACAGCTGCCCACACGTTCTCATCTACGTAGTACTCCTGAAGTAACATCCATACAATATATTAGTATTATTTGGTTATGGCACGTAAAAAGAATAGAATGTACCCATCTCTTCCCGTGGGTGTCGTAAAAGCGATTAAGGGACTTAAAGAAGTACACATAAATAAAATGCGCGAAAAGCTGTCACGTGTTGCGACGTGCACAAATGGGTTAGCACTCAGCTAATGCTGTGACGGATCACAGCGCCGGTTTTCAGTGCTCCCAAATACCCAGTGACGCTACGTTAGTATAATAATACATAATTATAATCTGTGGTTATATCATTTGTATGTATAGTGTATATTTAAATTGTTTAAAAACGATGAAAATACGAGTAACTTATGGTTACACTGGCATCCTCCCTCAACGAAGTCCCGAGGTAACTGAGTTTTATTTAAAGTTTTATTTCGAAAATTATAAAAACAACAAATGACATATGATCATCGCTCGTTAGGCTCGTAGACTCCCCAAAGAAGAATGAACAATAAACTCATGGGTTGCTCATTTGTTCTCACTTATTTAAAGTGCATTTTTACAATAAATGAATCGACAAAGAAAAAACAATTATTTTCGTCACATTAAAACATTAAACTCACTTGTACAATATGCAAGTAGCCATAGTGCGGCGAGTGCCCGAAGAACACCAACATGACCGGCTTCCTTGTCACACCCATGTACACGAGGACTGCAGTGTGCCCCGATATGTGAAGACCACCTGTAAAACATAAGATATTTCAGGCCCGTCATGTGGAAACCACATGTATGTCTTTTTTTTTTATATGAGAGGGCGGCAAACGAGCATGCGGGTCACCTGATGGAAAACAATTACCGCCGCTCATGGACACCCGCAACACCAAAAGGGTCACAAATGCGTTGCCGGCCTTTGAGGAAGGTGTAGGCTCGTTTCTTGAAGGTTCCAATGTCGTACTCGTTCGGGAATACCGCTGCAGGAAGTCCGTTCCACAGGGTGGTCGTACGTCGTAGGAA
Organism: Oegoconia quadripuncta; assembly: GCA_949316235.1. NCBI lineage: Eukaryota > Metazoa > Arthropoda > Insecta > Lepidoptera > Autostichidae > Oegoconia > Oegoconia quadripuncta. Next base: position 4,363,282 of record OX438745.1, on the reverse strand, counting down.
GTTTCTTTTCGCCATGTCTCAAATGTTTTCTTAGAAAAATAAAATACAAGGCAATGGTGTCGATTCAGATGTGCACAAACTTAAACTAAAACCAGTTTTGGAGTGTTACCGTCGCATCGTACTGTTCCAGGGAGAAAGAGACAGTACTACTTTAAAACAGGTTTTAGTTTAGTTGGTGTACATCCGAATCGACACCATTAGCACTCATTTATAGCTAGATATATTTACAGTTAGCGAGGTAGGTAATGTCTACCTACATATCGTATAGCCTTGGATCTCCTGGCCACATAATCCTATACATTAAACGATAACCTATGAGCCGAACGAAAATAATAGTCACCACTGACGAACTTTTGAAGGTCATTAGACCACCGATTGGTGTAGTGGATGCCGGATAGTTGTCCGCGAAACCAACGGTTGAAGGTTCGAATCCCGCGAGGATTAAATGTTTGTGTAATGAATACGAACATTTATTCCCGAGTCATGTTTATGTACGTTTTCCGTTATCCATAGCACAAGCTTGGTTATGGTTGACTGGAAGAAATCCCTCTTTGGGATAAGTCCGCCGTTGTACTCAATTTATGTATCAATGCAAAATTAATGTATTGCCTTTTTGTACAATAAAGCGTTTACAAACATACAAAACAAACAAGCTTTGCTTAGTTTAGGACTAGATGATTGGTGTAAGTGTCCGAAATGTTTATAAAGTGTTGGCGCACAGCCTCCTCTTCACTGGGAGAGGGAATGAGCCATAATCCACCACATGGGTCCAGTCAGTGACAGTCAGTGTTTTTAAGCGGCCCCTCTAGACCACAGACTTGCCTTAACGACTGCCTTCAATTGAAAAACAATCAGGACCGACTATTTAACGTGCCCTCCGGAAACACTCGTATTAAAATGCCACTAGCGGTCACCCATCCAAGGACTGACTGCGCCAGTTACCTTCGCTAATCTAAAACGAATAGCGAATGCGACTGTACCACGAGTGCCTCTGATTAGTTTTAAAGAAATAACTTAGGTATACTAACCACAATGCTTCAACGGAGCCGGTCTGTGCGGCGAGCAGGCGGTGGGGGTCGCATTGACCCACTGCGGGTGGGTCGCGTCTAGCTTTATCCGCCAAACTTCGTTCGTTACCTCGCCGGCCCTACCTTCTAGGCCAGCGAGACCTCCTCTATAAATAATAATAACAATAAATATATCAGTATAAATTGAACATTTACAAAACCAGCCGAGATAACAATGTCAATCTATGTAAAAAACACCACCTACTACAATTGACAAAACGTCGCGAAATTGTACAACATTTGATAGATTATCAAGAACTTCTATCACATCTCTATATTAATGCCCGTAATAAACCTCTGAGGCATAATAACTTAATATGGCTCCCTGTTGTATCATCCAATTACAAGCAACAACTTCAACAAACTATTATATGACCACTTCCATATCGATCTTTTCCACACAAGCGTTAATACAGCTGTTCAGTATAGAACCTCGCCTGACGCTGTCGGCACGATTATGTATAGACTGGCGCCATCTATCGGTGAACCCGTGAACCCACCACTAATCAATTTATTCGCTTCAATAGGTACAAGTGTACCTTTCTGACGGATTCCAGGACAATCCAATAGATGGCGCAAATGTAAATGTATATATACTGGCGCGCGGCTAGTTTTTCTCTCTCTTTCAATCGGTGCAGCATTCCAACAATAAACCCTCGATCAGACCACAGCTGCCGTTTATCTTCTCCCAACAACAGCGAGACGTATCCTTAACAATAGTTTCTTTTATTCTATGTATCTCAGTAACATGTTTTACTAATATTTACACGTAGGTATGGCTGTCACATAATATGTAAGTTACGTAGTACATATGTGTACATCCTGCTGAGCGCTTTATTAGAGCACTATATATTTTCTACAATGTTATTAGCCGTCAGGTATAGTTTTCCATTGTTATTTGTGATTTAACATGGCTGTTGGTTTTCTTTAAAACCACCCAGAGTAACCTATTCACCAACGCTAGAAGAGAGTACTGTTTGTTTCTCTGGCTACTCACCCCCTTTCTGGCTCATCGGAGACGACGACGCCCCCGCACATGATCAACTCATGTCCATACAGTACGGCGGCATGCGCAAACCGCGGACTAGGCGCCTCTTCACGGGTTTCTATCGCATGCCACGTATTCTCTGCTACTTTGTATCTGAAACGTTCAAAGGTGATGCTGTTAGACCATGAAAATGGCGGAGATATCTTTATCCTCTGTAGGTTGTCCAATATCTCTCCGTAGAGATAACAGTCAAGCTCTTGTGACAGCGCCGGCGCTGCAGTATGACAGAGGACGAAGTACTAGCCTGCGCTGATTAGTTTAGGAATTTTTTATTATTATCTTATAGATGGCCGGGTTAACCCGCTTAAGTCACATTATAGTTGGGATGTTAACATCCCAACTATAAGCATTGTGACTTTTGTGGGACTATTGTGATATTCCCTTTGGTTCAGGTTAAGTCCCATAGGGAAAAGGCCTGCATATAAGTACCATACGATGTCCCGATAGGTGAGGAGTTTCACGTCCTCTGGTGGCACACAAGGTCCCCCTACTAAGCCAAGAGAGAGCCAACCAAATCCTCAGACAAATTTCAAAGCTGCAATGGCAGAGCCCTTAGAGTAGCCCTTGCAAAGAGCCTTAGCATGGCCTTATCCAAAGTTTGGCAATGACCTACGAATGGATCAGTGGTCGTAAGCAGTTATAAGTTTGAGCTCGAAGGTATAATACCCGTAATACCAGGGAGTTGGAGGACAAACTATTATGTTACCCTGGTACGTCTCGCATAATTAGCAGGTTGTCGCTATACCTTAACAGCACATGTCCGGCTGCTAGGGAGATCGAAAAGCATGTCCGCAATTCCCGCGACTCTTGCTCGCTTATGATAGCCTGGTACCTGTTCGAATTAACCAGGAGATGAGTATGCGTGTGTTGAGTGTGTATTGTGATGTGAGTGTGTGGCTGCGTATGTATGCGTAGAGAAATGGTAATTATTATAATTAAATAGTTGTTCAGTTATGCTAGCGTGGTACTGGTTATTTGTCAGAGGTCACTAACCGGTACAGCAGCTCGCTGCTCGTGAATGTCTCGCCGCCGACCCTCAGCAGGTCGTCCCCGTATTTGAGGAGGGTGTGTCCTGCAGCAGGGGGGGGCCGCTCGCGGGCGTCGTCCTCTCTCCAGGCGAGTCCCCACCCCGCGGCCGCCGCGTCCCGCCCGCAGTCCGCGCCCGTCCGCGACGGGGTGCAGTCGCATCCGGACGGCGTGCATGTCCCGGCCCCGTACGCGGCGTTGCAGTCGTCTGCACAACATATTGCTTTGATCAACGTCTCGTCACGACCTTTATCCCAAATAAGGTGGTCAGAGATGTGTCAAACTTAAGAGTATTATGGTTGAAACAACATCCACGGTTTACTTTACGAATTATACAGAAATGCACACATAACAGTGGATGAGCACATCGCCGTTAAAACATGCAAATCTATATATGTTTTTTGGTGGAAAGTACCACAGACGCCTTTTACGATACCCACCTAAAGAGACGGGTGGTTCTATTGAACAGGTGTGCGATTTTTGATGCTTTCGTTCATGAATGCGCATGCGCAAATTACAGATTCACTTATTCATTTATTTCGATCGTGATGTGGTGGAGGGTTCCACAAACAAAATTAAAGCGAAATTCTGTGTGCAAGCTGCGATAATAAATATATTTGTCTCGACGAGCATACCTGGACAAAGTGGCATATCGCAGGCAACTCCTGTCCAATAAGGCTCGCATCTACACGTGCCGTCGTCGCACTCGCCATGGTCTAAAATGCATACAAACATGAGAAATCAATAAAATTCATTTCATTTAATATTACGTAAAAAAAATTGAGTTAATTCAGATACTGTACTGCATGAGAACTCTTTATGCAAGGCAACTTATAATTATCCCAAGCACAGACATTCGTTGTTTTGAGTTGCTGCTGTAACATTTTGCTCTACTATAAATTTCTGACCTCGAGAAATACGAACAGATTACAGTCAGACAATAAAGAAATCCCGAATAAAAATATGGATACAGCAAAACAAGAATTTTCTATATCAAATCAAATCTTGAAACTCAGCTCTGCCTGAAACTCAGTATTGTTGAAAACTAGTAAGTAAGGTTTATTAATTTTTGTGTACAATGTCACTTCGACCCAACATGGATCTTTTGTGACCTAATCCTGCTTTCGTTCATCCTACTGCCAAGTACACAACGACAAAGTGGAGATAGCATAGTCACCAGGTCCGGGATATCCTTTACCCAAATGACACATTCATCGAGGCCATGGAATCGCAGTCACATAGGTGTCTCATTGATTACCTTTCGTATTTCAGGTCTAGAGGGTGGTTGGGCTATGGGTAAATAACACCACTTACTAGAGCAATTAGTGCGATGATCGTCTGAGGGGCAGGAATACGCTGCATATGTGAGGTTAAAGCCCTCCATCGCATAAGCGTCGTCAGAGAAGAAGTGCAGCAGCACGCTACCCGATCGCGCTACCACCTGCTTTGTCCAACTCGATTCACCACCCTCTATCACGCCGCTGGAAACAGACAAACAACTTATAAAGCATCACATATAGCAAGTATTAGGTCCTTACCTATGAAATAGGCGTTTTGTATGAAGAATTTAATTAAGACTGTTTTCTTTTGATTTTTTTTTTGGGAACGGCAATTCCAAATTTTGCTAAACTTTGTGTGTATTATCGGATAACATTAAGTTAAATAGGCAGCGTTAATTTTTAAAAGTAACCGCTTTATAAAAGTTTCAGCGAATCTAAGAAATGATTATGGAAGCACATGAAAAGAGCTTCGTTCAAATTTTTTTTATTATGTGATTTAGCCTAGAAATTAAAACGTATTTCATGTGAAACCTTGAAATAATATTATATTTTCCAAATAAAAAACAAATTTGGATATAGCCTTAAAAATCGCAGGAATTGGTAAATATGATTAGCAAAGAAAAAAATAGATGAGTTATGGGCCATAATCTACCAGGCGGCATTTATGCCGGTTACCACACATAAAAGTGTTTAGCTTGATTTAAAACCTTAGCGCCCCGTAATAAGAATCAATCATGTCAAAACATAATACGGGAAAGATTTTTAAAATAGTAATAGTACATCACTAAAAGATGGAAAGGTCGAGATTTAGGCCCGTATTTCAGAATGTTGCTCAAGCGTCTTGAGCATATTTAGATAGGGATGCCGCTATACAAGATACATAAAGCTGTCGCTTTTTGACTGTCCTCAAGAGGAGACCTCTGCTTGAATAACATTCAGTAATACGGGCGGTAGTGTCTAAGAAACTTAGCCTTTAAAAAATTTTGATCCTGAAAATGTCTAAATAGTATAAAATAAAGGTCGAATCTGTCTGTTTGTGCGCTTAGCTGTCCTATCATTAATATAATTTCTTCCGGAAGGTTTAAATGTACAACACAAGTGATAGTTTATCGTTCATTTCGAGATCGAAGCGAACAAAGTCGCGGGCGGAAAGCTAATTGAAACATAAATCAATTTTGTTTCATGCTGGATGGCCTCCAATTTCTCAGGTATGATTATACATTGGATGTTAAGGAAACCTCTGAGAGATGAGAATATCATCATCCAAATAAATAAACCAATATATCTTCAAAACGGCTTAACCGATTTCCATACGCCAAATACCATCTTGCAATTTATAATTCAGCCATTCTGGCACTATAATACCACACATTGACATACCTAGGCTTCAAACGTGCAACACCCCTCAATGCATCAGGGATAAAAACGAACTTTATTACAATGTCGTTAAAGTTCATTAACTATGAGTGCCAATATCATTTACTGCAGTGTAAGTGGCTAGAGGAGGAATCTATTAGCAATTTATCTCTATCTTGCAATGTGATCAACCAGTGAAAATCATACTAGCAACCTAATTAAGTGATGGTGAAGTGAGTATCCTAATGAGTTGTCTTAATGCCAACACAGACCTGAACACAGCCAGCAGCCGTTCAGCGCGCACGCTGTCACCATCGTACACATAGAGATGGTCCCATCCGCACTCAGTCGCGAAGCTCTCGAGTCGAACGCGAAGCGATGGAGGTGACGGCCCGAGCCACGGAGGTGACACCAGCCATGAGCATTGTGTACTCACACTATAGTTTCCGGGACCATCTGTTATAATCCCGACGGGAGCGGTCAGCCTGGAAAAATAGGAGTTTGTAATGTACTGTTTGTTCGTATAGAAATAAATTGTATGTGAAAGGCGTTTCTATCAAATAAATTACCTATATTATCATCAGAATTATAATAAACTAAAGCAAACTTTAAAATACTTTAATATGTACAGTGGATCAAGGGGCAACGACGCTGCGGACGAGCTGGCGAGAAGGGGATCTGCAATGATGGTGCAGGGCCCTGAGCCAATCGTCCCACTGCCGTTTTGCCAAATCAAATCATGGCTTCATCAACGAACTACACAATAAGGACTGGACCACAAGGGTAGACTGCTCGGAGTGTGCTCCTTACTCGACAACTTATGCGCCTCTCCAAGGCGCAGCTGTGTTTGATCACGAGTACACTAACAGGTCACGGTCATTACAACAAACATCTGTTCAATATAGGTGTCACAGACAACCCCCTGTGCAAAGCGTGCATGGAGGCCGAATCAGCCGCCCACGTGCTTTTAGAGTGTGAGAAGGTGGCCACACATCGAGCCACCCACCTTGGAAGACCGGAGTCTCTCCCCGAAGCCTGTAGCAACATCCCAAAGTTGCTCGGCTTCCTCCAGGAGCTTGGGTGGCAGTATTAAGTATTCCCCCGTACGCAAAATAGGCGCATTCAGACGTCGAGTTGCGGAGACCGGCCCGCCAACGAATACGAATATACAGAGTGAATTTTAATTTGTGTAATTCCTATTAACAAGTGATGTCACTCTTGATTACAACCAACTGTCCCCAAGGAACGATAGTCGTATTTCATCAAAAAAAAATCGATTACCCATATTAAAGTTAACCATTCCAAACTGAAACCACGTTTGGAAGTCCGACAATTTTCGGCTGAACTCAGCTATGGTTCCTAGTGGAAAGAAACCAGTAAAAATAAATATTGCCAGACCAAGGGAGACTGATTAATTGTAAAACAACTGCATGTAATATGACCCTTTCTTATCACAATAAACAATGCAGTTTGATTTACAATGTATATATTTCTATTTTTAATGACAGTTGATAACAAAAGGGATTGAATGTAGCATAAAACTCTTTGCTATCTCATGTTTTTATTTTAATACAGAACTGGACAACTGGCCATGACCCTGTGACAAAAACAAAGATACAAACAGTTGATTGCTGAATGTTAATTTAGAGGCAACTAATTTATTTACATTACTAAACAATAGCTTTCCTGTCAATGTTTAAATAATAGGATAATGCGTCAAACCTACCGATTACGACCGGTTGGTGTAGTGGATAGTGATCCCGTCAGCGAAACCAACGGTTGCGGGTTCGAATCCCGCGACGGTTAAATGTTTATGTGATGAATACGAACATCTATTCCCGAGTCATGGATGTTTATATAAATATTTATTTATTTACCTAACATTAATACGAAAATATGTTTAATTCTATGATCCATTTTCATGGCTCAGTTCAACGAATATGCTGAAGTTTAAATCAAATAAATGTCTGCCTTATAATTAGAAGTTATTATAATACAGTAAAGTTCAAAATGCATATGGTACAGTCAAACCATAACACTACCAGTAGCATATGCTGACCGCGCAACGTTAACCGAAATGTGAATGCAGCAAGACCAGTTAACACTGAAAGTGTTATGGTCGTTGTGCAGCCACAAGTACAAAGGTACTATTTTCAAAGGCGTTTGAAAATACTACCTTGACCCTGGCTAGTAATACTAACAACAAAGATACAGAGTTAAAACTTGAAGATAAAACAGCAACTAATTTTCAGCAAAAGCAATTGAATGGATCTGTATTGAGCAGATGTCGCACCACCTGTTAATTATAGGACCTATATGTTTTGTGATTAGGCCAATATAAAGTTACGAAATGCAAAACAATCTCAAACTAAATCCTTGAAAAGAAATATTGTGTAAGAAATATCGAACGGCGAAAGTTCCAATTAGTACTCTAGCTTCAATTCCCAATTAACTCCTCTTTGTACATACCTGACCAGCCACACAAACATTTGTACACTAGTTAATGTACACCTGTTAATGTTACATGATTGTTCTTAATAAAGCTAACAGAATAAATTAATTGTGGAGACTTCAAGGAAAGTTTGTACAATGGCTATGTTAATTGGCAGAGATTATATCTAGGTTGGTACACCACAAGTTGATGTCAAGGTAAAATTTATTAGAATTATCCTTATAGAAAAGTTGACTACCTATAAAGGTTTATAGGCATTTTAGACTGTATATTATTATTTATTTATCTCCCAGTTCTTGCATTCTGTCAACAGTGGGACCATAACTTAGTTTCATAGCAGCACCCAGTGGTACTGCAACATCATAGATCTTGAGCAAACGCTTCAACCTGCCCTGCCCCATCTAGGGGTTCATTTGATATAATGCTATAATTGATTAATAATATAATTGACGACCTGTTTGGTGTAATGGTTAGAAACTCTGCTACTATACCGAACGGTTGCGGGTTCGAATCCCGCTAGGGGCATATGTTTGTATGATGAATACAGACATGTTCCCGAGTTATGGATGTTTTTCATTTATGCATGTATTTATTTACAAAAAAAATATGTATTTGTGCAGTTTATCAACCATTTGGTATCCATAACACAAGCCTAGATGCTTACCGTGGACCTAGATGGTGCTGTGTGTATGTGCAAAAAAAAAATGCTATTTAATGATCTAGTAATCTGTCCCTGTATTTGAATGCTGATTTTTTCTATTTCGTCCTTGATAGTGGCTATGTTTAGATCCTGACGTAGCATTGCATTAGGGACATACGATGCTGCTTTAGTTACCAATCTCAGTATTTTGGATTGGAATCTTTGTAATATTTTCAGGTTTGGCAGCACTTCCCCATAACTGGATGACATGTGACCACATTGGTTTTAGGATGCATTTATAGAGCATCTTTTTTTTTTAAGGAAAGTTGTGACTTCCTTTCCAAGAGCCAGTATATGTCTCAATTTTAACCCAAGTTGCAATTGCTTGGGTGTATATGTGCTATTAAATAAAAAAGAAAGAATATTATGGCAAACTATTATTTATTGTGTACATAAGAAACAAGTACCTAACTCGATTACTGGGAAAAACTCATATTAATCAATGCATATGATCACTTATTCAATTAATTTTATAAGATCCTGAATTCTTCGACAGGAGGATGATTTAAAAGCTGTTGCTGGAACAACATGATCAATGTCTCGCTCATCATGCAATTAGCATGAGACAGAGACGAATGGAAAGCTTTGGAGGAGGCCTATCTCGCAAGACAGACTGAAGAAGAATAGATGGGTACCTACCTACCGATTTAGACCTTCAAACATACACAGCTACAGAGCATTTTTAATTTACGTTTCCAAGACTAGTTCGCTATCCCTTGCTCGAAAGTCCCTGCGAGAAACATGGCAACATGATTGGAGTCAATCTAGGGTGACTAAAGGCCGTTTTTATGGACCTATCCAACCAAGTATCCCCCGAAAACCTTGGTTTTTCCGCTTCCGCTCTTTAAACAAACAAGTTACCTCGACCATCTGCAGGCTACGCTTGGGCCACGCTTGTACTCCTGTCCACCTAGCAAAACTTAGGGTTAGGGATCACTCACTCTGTGAATGTGGCTTGGACGAAGGTTCGCTGGACCACATATTTTTTAATTGCCCCAAATACCCTATTTCCCTGTACGACATACTCCCTATTGAAGTCCCACGCCCTATTAGCTTTCAATCTCTTTTAATATTTGTTGATTCTCCCATAATTATCAAATATCTATGTAAATATATTTTGGAATTTGATATTAAACTTTAACCCCTGTCCTCATTTCACTTGTGTTGTTAGGTACGTTATTTGCACTTGTCTATTTTATTGGCTTGATATTGTCCTAGTCCCATTGTGAGTGTCCTTGGTTTTATGTTATTTAATTATTTGTTCTAGATGGAGAAATGAATAACTGGCCAAATTAATAATACATCGTTTCTCTAAAACCGGTCATCTTTTCCCGTGATTTTTCCTCTACATACGTTGTCATTGGCAGAATTTATTGTGCTAGAAGAGCACGATATAAAAAGCCATATAAAAAAAAAAAGACTAGTTCGACTCACCTAGAATAAGTAGTGGTATCTATATCAGTATAGGTTAACTATATATAATGTAATTCAAATGTCAACTGTATTGTTATCCATCTTTATCCATCAAAGCCATAGATTGTGCCTCGATAAATGGGGAAAACCGACACAGTCCATATTATCTGGGGGCACGGCAGTGCCCCCGCCAAGTCGAGGGCGAAGCAAACACTGCCGTACCATCCTTTACTGGAACCATTTCGCCGCATTTTCAGGCCCCTATTTTAGAACCTCTGGATAAGACTAGAACGCAGAAATTTTCGTCATCCAGTAAGCTATAATCACATACTTAAAATCCAAAATTTCAAGTCTGTAGGTCATTTAGTTCCGAAGTTAAGCGAAAGCAAAGTTTCGCATTTATGACACTCACTCACTCACTCACTCACTCACTCACTCATGATCATCAAAATAGAACTAGTACTTCCCATAAACTCAGAGAGCTGAAATTTGGTACAGAGTTATGGTTCAATGGCCACATAAAGGGAAAACTATAAAAACTAGGATAATCGAAGATCTGGAGTACCTGGTGACCCTGATTAGGAAACACAAGAGCCCAACCAAACTATTTGAGATCGACATATACCGCCTTTACAAAAAATATTCAACTTGGTGGGCCGCTTCATTTGATGTCAAAAATCGAAGGTCTGAAGTATCTGATGAAGAACCCTCAGCTGGTCTCAGCTGTATTAGAGATATGGTAATGCCCCCTTCTACTATTGGTACATAGAAAAATCGACTGTCATTGCAAAAATCCAGCGTAGTGGGACACATCTTCTAATTTAATCTAGCCTATAGCATCCCACTGCTGGGCGCATGCTTCCCCTTCTGCTTATAATACGCATATAAATAAAATTAAAGGAAAACTCAGGATAAGACTACACTGGCTTTTATACTTATACTTACAAGTTTACAAGAAGAAATAGTCGAACGATTAACTTTATATCTGACGAAGAACCCTCAGCTGGTCCCAGCTGTATTAGAGATATGGTAATGCCCCCTTCTACTATTGGTACATAAAAAAATCGACTGTCCAGCGTAGTGGGACACATCTTCTAATTTAATCTAGCCTATAGCGTCCCACTGCTGGGCGAATGCCTCCCCTTCTGCTTTTAATACGAATATAAATAAAATTAAAGGAAAACTCTGGATAAGACTAGACTGGCTTTTATACTTATACTTACTTATACTTATTACAAGTTTACAAGAAGAAATAGTCAAACGATTAATTTTATTCTACTCGAACATTACACAAATTAAATAAACAAACGAAAATTTGGTCAAAATATAATGCATTGGCTAAGAGTGGCGGTGATACCCGCACGCGTCGCTAGATGGCGTTGACTGTATTTTAAAACGCGCTTACGTTTTGTTTTTCCGATAACCTTATATGGCAAAGTGGCAACCGGCCGCGTTACAGTCGTTTACGACATTCTTCTATTGCGCTTGAAAATGTTTGCTAGGAATTAGGAGGGATTATTTGCATTTCGTTGATTTCGCTGATTATTTCGTGAGGTTTGCTAAGGTTTGGCAGGTTGTTATTATATTAATTCAAAGATTTAAACAGGTTAGGAATTATATGGTTAGTGACGGATTACTGATTATTACTTAATTATCAGAATTAAAAGAAGTTTCAATTGAATACTTTATTTAATTGTTAATTATTTAGTACCTACTTTTAGTTTTCTAGGTTTAATTTACAGTTAGGCAGTACTTCGAATCGCGTTCGTGTTTATAAGTACTTTTCTAGTATTCTAGTTTAGTTTATTTAGTTAGATATTACTTCGTTTCGTTTAAAAATATCATTAATTTAGCTGTATTTCAGTACTAGGTAGGTAGTACCTTTGGTAGAAAGTTCATTGATAATTAATTATATTGACACTTGTCTAATAATTAAGAGTTAACGTTTTGCTTATAGTTTGTATAGATTGAGTAGGCAGAGTAATATTTTCTTTAAGTTTTTTTTATTAAGACAAAAGAAGTCTTAAAGATATAAGTAGGTTTTAGTCTAAATATTATCGGTATTTCTGATTTGTTGTCCATATACTAAAGGTCGTTGAGTTTAATTGTGTTTGATTTCGCAAGATAATAATTATCGTAAAAAATGTCGATAATATTAAAAGACGACGATGAACTTAGTGGCTACCAAGTAGTTGGTATGCCCAAAGACGGGTCTTGTCTCTTCCATTCAATATCTTTCTTGGTGTATGGTAGAACTGACTCAACTTTCAGTATCAAGTATATTTGTAGAAACGTGGGCATATATATAATATGCCCACGTTTCTACAAAAAGAAGTGAAATCCCACCAAAAACATTCTGTAAAAAACTAGCCAAGTCTCGATGGAGCTGCTTGATTATCTCTAAAAAGTAATGAAATCTATACAAAGTCGTGCCAAGTCTAAGGTTCCTTACTGCGATTTCTTTATTATTATAGTTAATGTTGTGTGACTTGGCCGTTGAAGGGTACACAGGGGTACAAAACCAGGTGCTCCATGACACCATTGCACCAATCTGTCGCCAGAACCGCTACGCATTGACGATGGAAAATTGCCACTTGGAAAACGTTGATTCAATAACCAGTCAATTGTAGGCTTGATAAAGCCACTAACGTATAAAGAATGTTATGTAAACGCCACACAGATTATTCGCTAATAGTTTGCCGTTGAACATTCTTAATAACATAATTAATAACATTAATAGCGGTTCTGGCGACAGATTGGTGCAATGGTGTCATGGAGCACCTGGTTTTGTACCCCTGTGTACCCTTCAACGGCCAAGTCACACAACATTAACTATAATAATAAAGAAATCGCAGTAAGGAACCTTACACTTGGCACGACTTTGTATAGATTTCATTACTTTTTAGAGATAATCAAGCAGCTCCATCGAGACTTGACTAGTTTTTTACAGAATGTTTTTGGTGGGTTAAGAGTATTACAGTAGTAGTACTACTACCTATGTGCATAAGGAAGGAACTGATCCTCAAGATACAGGTTTGACCTAGTTTGAGGATCAGAGCCCAAACATTAGAATTTTTAAGCACTTTAGTAATTAGACTGTTACTAGTAATTATTTTTTTTTTTTTGAAAATAAATAAACAAACAAACAAATAGATAAACTGTAAATTTTATTAATCAATTTAATAAAATTCAGACATAAACGCTTATAATAATAAAAATAAAACACTTATAAAAAGCCTTTCCTTCTGTGCTTCATGTTATTTTAAGCAGTTTGTCATGGTTGTTTTAATTGAAGGTCATTAACCCAATTGGTTTGAAAACACTTCTCTCAAATGGCCACTAATCCGACACAAATTTTGCAATTCACACCAGTCCTATAGTTGATTACAACCCATAGCGATTAGTTAAAGGGTACGATGGGACTGCCATACAAAATTTGTCCCTGTAAAAACTTAGATTTAAAAAAAAAAACCCATAGCATCATCATGACAGAGACCCTGAATTTACAGTGAGATAAGACTGTTAAAGTACCATTGATGGTGCAGTTACCATAAAATTAGTAACTTTCTGGAATTCTGAATCTAAGCTATTAGGCATAGACTTATATTACTGCTGAAACAATCAAAATGGCACCACTTCATTGGTGTTAAAATGAGAGTTTGGAACCAATAGGAACTTAAATGTGCGAACTGTCGCATCAAATGCTGATTTATGATGCAAAAAAATGCATCACTTACCACAGAAAAGTGATTGAACAAAATGCAAATATCTTTTAAGTTCAACAAACAAACCGCCTCAGTGGCTCAATGTAAACAACATTGGGTTTACGATTCGGAGGTCGTGGGTTCGATCCCCAGGGGGGTACGTGTTTAAGTACTCGGTTTGGTTGGTGGTAGGGCAATTTAAATGTCCTCCTGGCTAGCTACCACCATCTTATCTAAATCTGCCGCCAAGCAGCAATGTTAATAGCATTGTTGTGTTCCGGTTGTCAAAGATAAGATAGCCAGTCCCCCTAATGTGTTGGGGTTTCCGGGTCAGTACACTTCCACTTTCGACCTCATCTTCACTTAACATCAGGTGTGATTGAGGTCAAGTAAGAACCCGTCGTGCATAAAAAAAAACAAAAAAAAATATAAACTGATATTTTTTATTGAAATTTTTAAATACCAAAGTATTTTAAACATTCAAATTACTTACCCAAGTATTTTAGTTATGTATAAATGGTAGAAAAGATGACATAATAGTATTATCTTACTTTTTGTAGATATAGAAGAAAATTATACTAACAATATTGCATATTAAAGCGATACGAAGTCCTTATTGAGTGTGGGTAGATATTACAAAAACGCATCAATGGAGCATTACAGTAAATCGACCCTGCACATCCTTATTATTTATCTTGTGGATTCACATTTGCATGTGCCATATTGTCATACCTAGCGCTTTTATTACTGTTGATATATGAAAATAATAAATCAGTTGCATAGCACTTGGGTCGATTTTATTTAAGTCCCCCCGGAATAACATCCCTCGCGTTCATCATAGCATCACAACATATTTTCATAATTATCATAGCACTACTGGTACTAAAACCCTGTGTAGAGACTAAAATTAATAATATTAGCTCATCTATAGTGTGTTTATTTAACAACTAACTTAGGTACAGTCGACACCACAACAACCATAGCTAACCGTCTGCGCAATGCTATCTGAAATGCATCATGCGCCCACCCGTACTGATAAGAATTGTGAAAATAGAAATTAGTGAGTGTAAAAAAGAGTTAAGATGGTCACATGCATATAAATAAATATCGAGTCAGGTATGGTACCAAAGGTAAAAATTTATGTGGACAAAGATCTAGCAACCCTGAAAAATAAATAATGTATGTATGTTTCATTTAAATTGTTAATTTCACAGTGTTTTTAAAGACAAATATATTTAGGATAATATCAACTTAACTAGAATTGGGAACACACAAACTAAGTAATCTAGTGAAATGAAATGAATTTATTGCATGTAACTTTGGGTTACAAATTTGCAGATTTTTTGCATTCAGTAAAATTTTATCGCAGACATCTTGTCAAAATGAGTGACAGGCTGCAGACAGTCAAAATGCATGATACATGACAGTTATACAGCAGCATTGTGATAAACTATATCGCGTGTGGTCATGCGACTCATACTGAAAGATACAAGAGAGAGAGAAGTTGTGATTTCCAATGCTGTATAAATTGTTTATTTTTACAGGTTTCTTGGTGAAGGAAAACACTGGTAGAAAAACAAAAATGCTTGCGAAAAATTTTTTAAGTAGGTATGTCAAATAATAATACACACTGGGCCCGCATGGTGAACTACAGGTTCTTAAACACTTTCTCATTGTGAGAGAAGGTCTGAGCCTTTCGGATTTCTAAAGTAATATTCTATGTAACACTGCATGTAGGTAGGTGTACTGTGCAACACTTCTGGTTTTAGAATTTAGATGATAAACATAGCTTGTTGGCATGCCAGGCTGTTTCACTGTTAATAATGAAATATAAAAACCGTTTTTGAAACAACAACCCCTCGGGTTTCTTGCTTCTTCTTCTCAGGGGATTATTGACTTTTGAACAAGCAGTAGCTTAAAAAAAGTAAAATCTGACTATTTTAAGTGTACCCTGTGTTCCTACAAAATAAAGCATTTTTGACTTTGACCATTTGTTTGTATAGTGAACATTCCAAACACAGTGACATGTTGTCTGCAAGGGTAGTGGAGGTAGCATGTACCAATTGATTCAGCAACCACACTTCTAAATGCTAAATGAGTATTTCTGTAGGCAACAAAGACATTAACCAGTTTTATAGGTATGAGGCCAACCAAGTTACCTAATTATCTTCAAATGCATCAGTTATTCTGAACAGATTTAAAAGAATTCAGCTCAAGATCAAATTTCTTTAAAAATATTTAAGTTGATAACCTTACCAAAACTAATTGAAAGTTATTTTCGCTAGGATATTCAAATTTTGTTGCAGGTTAGGGTGTGTACCTATAACAGGGGGAGTTGGGGCTTCTCAACACTGGCATAATATTCTTTAAATTCTTATCTATTAGGGAAATAGCTTAGTAAGTCTGTACTGTATGAATGCAATATTGTTACAGCTGTAATTTTCTGTGTTATGTTTAGTATGACATCACAAAAAATCCGACAATTGAAAACAACATTTACTTTTTGCAAGACGCCACCCGCAACCTTCATAAATGAGCCCAAGAAGAAGCCAGTTAATATAATTGGATAATCCTATGGCTTTCTCTTGCAAAAACTTGACCCAGCTCCAGGTCACTGAACTGGCGAAATTCGTGACGAATTTTTCGGTGCACCCAAGAAATTTGGCGGACTCACTTGACTTTCCCGCCGCAGTACTGGCATTCAGGACCCTGCCAGCCTTCGAAACACGCGCAGGTTTCATTATTACAAAAACCATTTATACAACTATCATCACTACACATAGAGAGGACACCTTGACAATATAACAACACTATGAGAACTGAACACAGAAAGGGCGAGAACCATGAGTATTTTCGTCTGTATTTTGATTTGAACAGGAATAAGAACATTTGTAGCGATTCTACCATTTTGATGTATGCATTTTCAACGAGTTTTGGTGTAGTTGGGACGTGAAAACGTTTCAACGTCGGTCAGTTTTCGTACGGTACTAGTTTTGGGGTTGCTATACTCTTAAATTGAACTACCCCGATTGCGGGCTGAGAAACAAGAAGTCAACATTCTGAGATCTAGGGCATCAACCTTGAGAACGGTTTTTAATACGGGCGCTAGACAGATGTAAAACAGGAGTATCTTAATTTAGATGTGTTTTCTATCTTTAAAAATGGTTGTGAAAAATAATATCAAAGTACGCATTTTCGGTCGCGATATGACGTCACCAGTCCCGTCGCCGGCCGTCTGGGTTGAGCCACTCGTTGATTGTCGCTCACGCTTAGCTTCATCGTATCATTTTACTAAAGGGCATCTAGGGTTTGCTAAAAGACGTGCTACTAATGAATAATAAATATTGTGTCGTTCCTCTGTGTTTTAATTCTAATCTAAAAACAGAGGAAAAGATGTTCTTTACTATATTGAAAGATCCAAATTTCAGAAACAAGTGTTGATTCTATGGAACCTGAAAATGTTGCGTTCTGTTGTGACGATCTTTTCGATGTCAGTACCTACCTGACATAAGCTTGTGTAATACCCACTTGTGCATTTTTATATATTTTTTAATTGACAAAGTTAACCCCAAGATTTTGCTATTAATTTAACCTTCTGAATTTAGTTAGTTCAACCTTTTAAGAAGAAAGTGTTGGCTTCTCCAAGACTCGCTCAATGCTTACCAATAAGCATCGGTTTCTATTCCAAAATAGAAACCGATTTTAAAGTAGTTTTCAATAACTATGGCTACCTTAATTGCGTAGCCGATTATACTTAAAGTACAGTAGGTACCAACACTTCTTCAAACAAAAAAAAACGCGTCTTATCATTTTCATTCCACGAATTTCGGCAGCCGTAAAATTTTTATCTTGCCTAAAATATTGAACCACCATCTAGCTATCCACTCTTGGCAGATAGTCCCGATATCTGAAATAATCTTATAGGTACAGGAATTTATAAAATGGAAACTATAAGTAGGGATAACTATTATTTGTTTGTAACAATAATAAAATAAAAAAACACGTAATAAGATAGCCAGTCCCCCAAATTAAATGGGGTTCCGGGTCAGTACGTTACCACTTTCGCCCTCATCTTCACTAAACCTCAAGTGTGATTGAAGGTCAAGTGCTAACCCATTGTACATAAAAAAAAAATATAAAAAAAACTATTTCGGCAACAGAATTAAACAGATCTTAATTGTATGAGTTTCACTATGGCGGGTATGCGCGCGAGCAATACCACGGGATTCGTGACGTCACCAGGGTTGGCGCGTAATAACGAAAATTTAACAACTATTTAAGTATTTAAAAACTAATAATAACCCGACAGCATATTTTGTATTTTGCAGGCGTCATGGTGAATTTTTTTAAACAAAATACCTATATCCTATGACATTCTAGGGATCAAGGCGAATCGAACGATACTACAGGAGGTAACATACCTAAATATCTACATACATAAATGCATACACCCAAAAAACATAACCCTCATTTTTGGGGCTGTCGGGTAAACACTTCTAGCAATAATAACTTCGGTAATACTACATGTATTTCTCACTATACTCTCACTATAGAGATTTCCTTAATGCAATCTCAAAGAATTCAGTTGATTTGATTGTCAGTGAAGTAGTATCCAAAGGCTAACGATTTTTTTTAACGCATTTCCTTTTTACCTTTATAAATGGTAAAGTAATTTTTCTCAGCAACACTGTGGATGACATAAAAAATGTTGCCAATAGCAAAAATTATTTTTGACATGTTTACGAGTATCGATAGTAAATTAGATTTTCAAAACAATTAAAGTATAGGTCTATCAATCTATGAGTTTCACAATAAATACAGTTGTCTTGTAAGAAAAATTACATCAAAACTGTAGTTTTGATGTAAGTCAGTTTAATTCTAATTATAATCAAGGCAATCATTATCTCGTAGCGACCTCTAGTGTGGTTTAAACTAAGAAGTGTTAGTTCTTTACAATTCCAAAAGTAAACACAAGATGTCGCTACCATATAAAAAGTCATCCAGCAAATCGTGAAGTTTAGTTCAATATGTAGTGTTATTCCTCTATGGTTCAATCTAATAGGTAATTCTGGATGTTAGACGCATAACGATGTCAACATCTGACCTTTTTCTTTTTTGCTGAGGAAGGATAGTATTTTTTTTCTCTTTCAAAAAAACTGACAATATTTTTAGTTTCATAATTCCAAAGATACACAGTTGCATACTGTCATAAATGCACCTAGGAGTTTTCGAATTAATAACGCAGAAAGTCTCCTTTTTACTTACCTACATTTTTATGCAAAAACATATTGAATGCTTCATTTTATTATTCTAATTCCAATCAATATTTATGTTGTTATGTTCTGCCTTATAATTTTTGTCCCACATGTCATTCGCAACTTTAGATAGGTAGATCAATTCTGCCTCCAAAATTTTATTTTAATAAAAGATTATGAGCCAATTTGTCTGACAATTTTATTTCTGCTCTCCTGGAAACCTGTTAATATACACATTAGACTTTATGCGTTTAAGGTCGACAATTATTTTCAATTTTATAATTTTTGAAGTTGAGTAGGTAAGGTACCTAAGTATTTTTATATCCAATCAATTTAAAAAGCAAATAGGTACAAAGTACCTGCCATGTCTACAAATGCGACCGTCAAATAACACAATTAACGGTTTATTCGATGGTTTTGAAAAAAAAATAATTAAACTACCTATGCCAATAAATTTAGTGTTGCCAGACGTCCCGTATTTTGAGCATACATTCAAATGTCCCGCCGGGACCGCCTCGTCTCAACTCGATTACGCATGTATCATCCGTTCATGAATCTCTGTACTGCATTCATCCATTTAGTTCGGCTGCGCGCGAGATGAGAGGAATATGGACTGCTTAAACGAAGAATTTCAGATGATTACAAAAGCCTGGACATTGCTGCTACATCTTCTAAGAAAACTACAGGTGCGATTGAGAAGCGGAAAAAAGTCTTGGAAGGGTTTTCCAATGATGAAATCCCTAACATTTTTCGCATCATATCTTTCTTTTTCAGTATCCCTAGTTCTAATTGCTTCGTAGAAAGGGTTTTCTCACAAATGGTGTTAAAGTGTCCTGATGTACGAAATAAATGCAACCTCAACTTAATAAAAAGCGAATTAATTACCATATTTAATTATGATTATAATTGTATAGATTTAAAAACAACTTTGTAATTAATGAGGTATTTTATTTGTCCGGGATTAAAAATTGTAATCCCGTATATTTTTGCCCATTTGTCCCTAACAGGCTAAAAAAAAATCTGGCAACTCTTTGCATTACGCACCGGTTTGATTTTCTTCATCAACAACCTTACACGTCTCCACTATTTGGGCACATCCCGCTCACAGTGAGAGGGTATGAACCATAATCTACCACGCGGGCCCACTGGATTTCTTTCAGACTAGTGACCATCTGACAATCAGTGTTTTTAAGCCTCTGAAGTCCACCGACTTGGTTTAACACTGCCTTCAATTGTAAACAACCGGGACCAACTATTTAGCGTGCTCTCTGAAGCATGGCAACACTCGTATTAAAGTGCCACTGGTGGTCACCCATCCAAGGACTGATCGCGCCAGATATTGCTTAACTTCGCTAACCGCAAACGAATAGCGAATGCGGCTACGCCACGAGTGCACGGTGATTTTTTATGCAAGATAGATGAGGGTATACTTTTAGCTGCGTCTGACTGTATTTCGAAATGGGTCAAGCTAGGGTACAGGAAGCGCCAAAGGAACGGACATACTTACATACATAAATTCGAAAAACATTACTCTCCTTTCTTGGTCAGTCGGGTAAAAAAAGCTATTGTAAGATAAGCTGGATAAGCAATTTGTAAGCATTAAAAAAATTGAAATGATTTTACTTTTTTGCATACGTTACAGTACAATTTGTACGGTTGGAACCATTTTCTATATCTAATTATATTTATATTTCAATCGTTTACGACGAATAGTTTCTGAGGATCTATTATCACATATTAGGTCTTTACCTATGAAATTGCCGTTTTGTATGAAAAAATTTAAACGGATTTTTTTCATGTATTTTTTATTTGTATTAATCAAAGTAATCACCTAATCACCCATGCAATCAATGCATCCTTGCCAAAGCAGTGGCAGTTTATTGATGCCCTTCTTAAAGAAATCAACTGGACGAACTGGAGAAATTCTTCAAAGGCATTTTGTACTGCGTCTCGGGTATTGAATTTTCTGGAAAAAGTAGTAGTCTGTAGGCGCAAGGTCTGGTGAGTAGGGCGGATGACGGCGAGCTTCCAACCCCAGTTCTTGCAACTTGGAGACCGTCTGCTGTGCAGTATGAGGTCGCGCGTTGTCGTGCAGGAGCAGCGGAGAGGAGCGATTGACCAATGCTGGTTGGAGATGTGCCAGCTTCTCCATCACATCCTCCTCCATTGTGTTCAGTTCTTCACAGTACACATCTGCAGTAATGCTCATTCCGTTTGGTAAGAAGATGTGATGAATCACACCGGCGCTAGACCACCAAACAGTGACCATCACTTTTCTAGGGGTAAGTTTTCGTTTAGGGCATTGTTGCATTGTTTAGGTGCTGAACCAGGATCCAACCAACTAGCTGAACGCTTGCGGTTATCAAATAGAATCTATTATTCATTGCAGGTAACAATGCGGTTCAAAATTCCTTCATTTGTGTGTCTGTTGAGCAGTGCAAGGCACGTCTCAACGCGTACTTCTCGCTGGCGATCATTGAGTTCGTGGGGCACCCATTTGTCAAGCTTTTTTACCTTGTCAATTTGACGCAAATGGACCAATATTGTTTTGACGCTAACGTCGAAAGCTGCTGCTAATTCAGCCGTAGATGGTGTACCATCAGCTTCCACAATCGCCTTTAATTCGTCATTGTCGACCAGTCTTCGGACGACCGCGAGGTTCATTTTTCAGGTCGAAATCCCCAGAACGGAAGCGAACAAACCAATAACAGGTGGTGCGTTGGTTTGTAGTGTTAGCTCCGTAAACGTCGTTGATGTTGCGTGCCGCTTGTGCCGCGTTGCTGCCACGACGGTACTCATATTCCATAATTACTCGAATTTTTAACGTATCCATGATGACGAAAAAGATTGAAATGCGATGAAAATGTAACACTACTATAATAATATAATAATAATAAACAAATGACTACTTTTGGAAAAAGAATTCCATGTTTTTTTAAATAAAATTAATTTGAAATTAGAATTCTTAGCCAAACAAAAATTATTTTGATTTGAAATGGCCAGTACTGCAGAACGGCAATTTCATAGGTAAAGACCTATTATATAGTTATCACTCACGCCTCAGATATCGGATCTCATAATCAGGGCTGAGTGTAAATTTCCACGGACGCAGGTAATTTAAAATTTCCATTTGCCAGTTTTATGTTAAAAAGACAATAGTTCGTTATTCTTAGGCACTTCGCGAAAAAAGTCATTGTTTTAAGAAAACTTATAAAAAACATCTCAGAAATTACTGAGTTCTTTTGTTTGGAGATAGAACTTTATTGCGACGCTCGTCACGACTGTTTGTCCTCGTTTTCCAAGTAGAATTTCTACTAATTAATTAAAAAAGCTACGATAAGATCCATTTTGTTCAGAGGATAAGTATTATAGAAAGATATTTTGATTAAATTGGCATTTCTACGGCTGGGGTATTCTCTATTCATTGATGTTTTTTTTTTTGTAAATGGAATGCAAATATTAGTAGCATTTCATGAGATAAATAGATTTGTATTACTCTATCACTACTATCACTGGTCACCGACTTGAGCAACGGCATCACTGAATTAAGAAATTAACAAATGGATTTAAAAAATTTATTAAGTATGTTATATAAATCCAGCAATGTTAAAGTCAAAAGTCAAAAATATTTTATTCAATGTAACAAAAATATTACATTGAAAGACAACACGTTATTTTTTAAAACCACATCACAAGGTTTTTCCTCACTTTTCACTTGAGTCAAGTTTCATTTTGCCTATCTGCAACGAAACTGTTACAACATTTACTAATGTAATACTAAAAAAATTGTATTTGGATAGTTAACAAATTAAAAGCCATATCAACTTTTTGTGAGATCATTGTTGGGGTGATTCTTATAATGTAGTCTCTCTCGAAACTCGCCTGATTCTTAATTTTTTTGATATACAAACGGTTTTATTTTACATTATTATATTGTACTAAAAGATAGAAAATAATATTGATCTTGTGCAGGGGCTTACTGAGATATTGTAATATAAAGAATATTATAATAATCATCATCATCATATCAGCCACAGGTCTACTGTTGAACATAGGCCTCCTCCATAGACTTCCAGAGCGGTTGGAAGCGACCTGCATCCAGCGACTTCCCGCGACCTTTATCATTCGACTGTCCACCCGTGAGTGGTCGTCCTACGCCGCGTTTGCCGGTGCGTGGTGTCCACTCGAGAAATTTAATGCCCCACCGATTATCAGTTCTTCGAACTATGTGCTCTGCCCACTACCATTTCTACTAATCCTGATGGGATCACTTAGTGATGCCCCTCTCGATAGCCCGTTGCGTGACTTTGAGCTTTCTAATGAGTCTCATACTGAGAGACCAATATTTCTTTATAACATAATAACTTTTATAAAACTGAAAGCACAATCCAAGTTACAAAACCAGGAAATATTAAAAGTAAACTCTCGAACGTTGACATTTTGGATGGGCCTGCTGAGCACCCTTGACATTTTCGAAAAAATTTCATTTCGCTCGCAACAGTTTGTCGCATGCGCACATTTAGAGCAATAATGTACGGAAATTATTGTAAGTGGGTGAGTTTATTTAATATTACAACAGGGACAATTATTAGTAAAGAGTGTTTTTGATATTTTCACTTTGTTTTGGTTTTCGCAACTACTTTAGAAAAGCCAATGGTGATGACGATATACGCAAATTTCAGTTATTTCTTTTCGGACACTTTTTTGTACCTAGTTCATTAGACAAACCAGTCCCCTTATTGTCTAACTTAATGGGAATGGACTCCCAACGCCAACTGTCAAATTTCACCAATAAATTCAACGAATGACGATAGAAATGGTACAAATACAAATACAAATACAAATACAAATAGTTTATTTGCCAGAACACAGTGAATTTACTCCCTAATCTTAACATTTTATTGGAGTGATGTAGTTAAAAAACTGTTTTTTTTATGCACAACGGGTTGGTAGGTACTTGACCTCAATCACATCTGATGTTAAGTGAAGATGAGGTTGAAGGTGGAAGTGTACTAACCTGGAAACCCCAACAGATTTGGGGGACTGACTATCTTATCTCTGACAACCGGCACACAACAATGCTATTAACATTGCTGCTTGGCGGCAGATTTAGATAAGATGGTGGTAGCTAGCCAGGTGGACATTTAAAATGTCGTACCACTAACCAAAGGAGTACTTAAACGAAGCTGGCGATCGAACCCGCGACCTCCGAATCGTAAACCCAATGTTGTTTACATTGAGCCACGGAGGCGGTTAAACTGAATTGACTTTTCAATGATTCAAGAAACAATTCTTTTAGTAAGACAAAGTTTCGTCATTCATATGTTTTGTCTATAAAAAGTTAAGAAATCTTGTACAGTGCCAAGTCTAATTTATATTTTTTTTTTCATTTTAAGTCTGAATTCTGAAAAATAACCCGCCATCAAACCTATTTAGGTATTATTTAGCTTTTAAGCTTCTCGAGTGCAGGTCAGAGCGATTTTTTGGTTAAAAGAAATTTTAATTGATCCAATGAGGGCGCTACTGGACGGTTTAAACACTTTTAAATTTACTTATGTCAGTGTGTGCTTTAATTGGATAAATAAAGACTAATTACATACAACCTACCCAATCACCGAAACATTAAATGTGTTTTTCACATTTTATTGCATAACAAAAACTGAAGCGAACACGAATTAGCAAGCATTTCTTTGGAAATGCTCACGTTTGGACTTTGAGCTAATGCCTTGGCTGCATGCGAAGATAGTTTTGTTACAATGTTTAACTTGCACTTAAGTTATATTCACAGAAAATAATGTACCCAACCTACACATGACTGTGCATTCGCTCTCAAAATATACAGAAATTGTGGACTTACTTTACCAGGATTTACCGACCCGCGAATTCACATGCATGGAATTCGTGTGCAAATTTGATTATTTATTTATTGTTCAACTCATCAAAGCAAACATTTGGATATTTATTTGTTTGTTGGTATAACACAGGTAAAATATATATACTAGAATATTACATACGACACTTAGTCACTGTATCCGGAAATGTGCAAATTAAATTAATTTAATTATTATTTAGTAAATGTGTTTTTGTAAATACGTACAAAATTCTTTGTGTAGGTACTTATGGTATAATTAATAAAATTACCCTGTATCCGGATAAAAGTGCTAAGTCCTATCACTTCAATGTAAATCAAAGCAATAATAATAATAATAATAAATAATAAATATCCTTAGACATACACACAGCGCCATCTAGTTCCACAGTAAGCAACTATATGCTTGTGTTGTGGATACCAGATGGTTGATATAATACATAAATACATTTTTTTTTTGTAAATAAATACTTATTATAAATGAAAACATCCATAACTCGGGTACACATGTCCGTATTCATCACACAAACGTATGCCCCTAGCGGGATTGGGTCGGGTGGCGATTCACACCACAGACGGTTCGCACCGCGGTGCGAAACGACCCATTCAATTTTTGAAGAGCCCCTTTCGCACCGGTGGTGTGAATCGCCACCTGCAAATTTTGAATGGGTCGATTCGCACCACAAGGTGAATGACCTTTGATTCGGAAGTTGATTCTGCTTCGGATATTTTTTTTAACATAATAGATTGCTTTACTTTTATTATTATATATACTCAACGTTAAAAATATTTTTTTTTTTCTGTATACTGGCTAGGCTAGAGAATTACTACAATATAACCACAAAATAAATACAAAGTATATTTTTACATGCATTGTATTTGTTTAAGCAAATTTACAAATGCTATTCCAGGTAAAAATAACCCTTTTTATTATTACAAAAGGTCAACTTTTACCAGGTACCAACCAAACTGTAAACAATAGCTTGAGACACGGGTGCGTGCCTCTGATTGGTCGAGTATGCGACGCATCTTTTCGCTTGCACTGGAGATAACGAAAAGTCACAGTGCATTTTTTAAGTACTTCCGTAGTGGTTGTGTTGTGATGTTCAAGTGAATTAAAGATTATAATATATGGTAAGTACAGTTTATAAATACATTACACACTATATATGTATCTACGTAATATAAATAATTAACTAACGTAACGTAATATATAAATAACGTACGTATGTAAGTTCCTAAGCACAAAAACGATAGACAAATTATCTGATACTTATGTATTTTCTGAAGTTTTATTTGTGTATAATTTATTGAAACAAAGCAATATAATTATTTAAACGATTCTTTATTATATTACACTCTTATAGTATAACTGTTTAGTACTTCCTTTTTTTTAAATTAGGAATAGTAAAAAAAAACAAAATTTGTAGAAGAGCAGCAGAATACACACAAAGGCTATAAATTGAATATACTTTACGTACTTATTTTATTTTTGTTTTATGGCTAAAATAAAGAAGGATGCTTCATTTGACTGAACCGATAGCCCATTTGGTAGTGACCCTGCCTTCTGTCCCGAATGTCACGGGTTCGATCCCCGCACGGCACGAAACAAATATTTGCAAACCTGTTTTCAAGTTCATTTGTGTTGAGTCTGTGACGTAGTACGTAATAAGGGTTAGTATAAGCATTTGTTATGTAGAAGACGAGTCAGATTAAACGAGACTTTCTTCGGAAACGGTTGTTTTCCTTATTAAAACTCCCATCCTCACATGGCGACCGCTGCCTTTGAGGTATGGCGCCGCGCGCTGTTATCATACGTGTCGGGTGTCGACTAATATTACCGCACCGTGGAACTCTTTTTAGTAAATTTAATTAAAATATTGCAGTCGGATGAAGACAGTTCTGTTGTATTACTACATAGATATATAGTAATAGACAATTACATAGATAACCATTGAGTTTTTGAGACTATTCTACAAGCCGGAGATGGGTTCCTCTACGAGTAAAGATGAGGTTATCATTGCTCAGAATGCAGCTGGAGGTAGCAATTCAGCTACAGCGACGGTAGAAGACTTGAAAGTTCACTTATCAGCTGTAAATATAATCCTGGGAATAATTCTGCTGCTGTTAGTGATTGGAGCAATTGTTATCGTCTACAAAGGATACAAGAGATGTCATAGCGATTGGATACGCCGGGAGATCGCAAGGAGTGCATTGCGACGTTCAGGACTTCGTCGAAACACGGGACAGGGTCCATCGAAAGATATCGGCGTCTAGTACTACGCACATGAGGACAAATGGTGAAGTGAAATCGTGAGTTGTTAAAAATAAGTAAATAGGTATGGTGAAAGTGACTCTTAAGTTTTATCTTTAATTTTTTTTCTCTTTATGGAACAATTCGGGTTTTATTTTTTAATATAAGTAGAAATAAGTAATAATTAGGTAGTTAGCGTTAAAATAAGCTGTAATGCATGGCTGAAGGAATTCGAGATATATATGAGAAAATTAAGAATATACAAGTTTATTTGAGAAAGTTAGGACAGAAACGCACTAAGGAAAAGTTAGAGGAAAAATTCCACGAAACAACTAATTTGTATAATGAATTTAATAAATATTATGACGAATTAGATAACCAATTAAAAAATAAAATTATAAAGACAGAGGATGTTGCTGATATTTTAGAATATAGTGATAGTATTAGAAGGTATTATTCAAAAATTTTAGAATATTTCTACTCTAGTGTTGTTGAGGAGAAAAACACCACTATGGCCAAATTCGATTTAAAAACGGCAGTATCGCTGTTGCCTGTAATGACAGGAGATGAAGAGGTGACTAAACGACTTATAGATGCCATCGAATTGTACACTACAATGATAGATACCGACGGCCACAAAATGTTGATAAACTTTGTCTTAAAGACGCGTTTATCGGAGAGTGCTAAATTGCGCTTATCTCAGGACTATACATCGTGTGATTTGTTAATAAGTGATATGAAAACACACCTTTTAACTCACAAATCTGCCACTACACTCCAATTAGAGTTGCTTAGGGCAAAACAAAATTCCCACTCGATAGAAGAGTTCGGCAGGCAGATTGAAGATTTATTTGTAAATTTGACGATCTCGCAAGCCGCGGATGACACGCAATCATATAATATATTAAGACCATTGAATGAGAAATTGGCTGTTCAACGTTTCACCGATGGATTGCGAAATCGTCACCTGAGCATTATTTTAGCGGCTCGGGATTATAAATCGCTAAAGGACGCAATTAGAGCCGCGAAGGATGAGGAGTTATCATCCACGCGCACGGAGCTCGAAGGGTCAATGTTTGTTGGTCAACGGGGATATTCAGGTAACCATTATAATAATAAAACATTTATTAATACAGGAAGGTCATTAAGATCCAATTATTATGGCAGAGGCGGAAGGTTTCAAGTATCGAGAGACCGTGGATATGGATTCAACCAACACCATGGTGGCCATCCAGAGTCCTCGCGTGGCTGGGTGAGTACCAACCAGAGAGGCCAGAATGTTATAAATCACGGACAAGGAACTCGAGGTAGGTATCATAGATATACTTCTAGGGCAAATAATAACAACCATCAACATAATATACGATTCATGGAAGATGAGAACTCGGAATCGAACCCTGACCTTGCACACAAAATAGAAACAAGCCAAGAAAATTTAGACTTTTTTCGATGCTAATTATATTTTATCGTGTGAACATAGTAATTCTGTAATATTTACAGTACATAATATGCCGTGTAAATGGTTGGTGGATACCGGAGCTTCTTTGTCGGCAGTGAAACTTGACTCAGTAGAACAATGGCAGGTTCCGATAAACAAAGAACGCATCGTTATCAACGGTATCGGCGGAAAGTTGCACACAGAAGGATATATTTACATTACACTATGTTATAAGCACCAACAGTTTTTGCACAAATTTTATGTATTGAAATATTTACCATGTAATACAAATGGAATAATAGGTCAAGATTTTTTAAAGAAATATAATTGTATACTAAACTTTGAACTTAATACCTTATCTTTATCAGCGTTGGGGACACAACATACATTGCCATTAGAAACTGGTAACATAGGTCATAATAATTATTTAAAGATTCCACCGAGGTGTGAAAAATTTTGTAGTGTGGATGTATTTACGAATGAAGAATGTATCGTTATTCCGAAAGAACTGTGTGAAGGTGTATTCATGGCTGGAAGTATTTGTCAACCTAAAAAAGGAAAGATTTTGGTGAAAATTTTAAACACGCGGGAAAAGGAAATCGGTCTTAGCTATTTTCAGCCTGAAATAGAACAGTTAACAGATTATACTTTATGTAGTTTTGACAAGATTGATAGTGATGGAGAAAGAGTTCGTAAAATGTTACCTTTGTTAAAGTTAGACCACTTAAACCAGGAAGAGAAGACTTCTATACAAAATATTTGTGCCAAATTCTCTGATATTTTTTATCTTCCAGGGGACAAATTAACTACTACAAATTTGTATGAACAGACAATTCAATTAAAGCCAAATTCAGATCCAGTTTTTGTAAAACAATATAGGTTACCATTCTCACAGCGCACCGAAATTGAAAATCAGGTCCATAAGATGTTATCTGAAGATATCATAGAACCAGCTAGCAGCGACTGGTCTAGTCCAGTTCTATTGGTTCCCAAAAAATCTGATAACAACAACAAAAAGTGGAGATTGGTAATAGATTTTCGGAAGTTGAATGATAGAGTTATAGATGATAAATTTCCCCTTCCTAGCATATGTGATATTTTGGATTCTTTATCAGGCTCAGTTTACTTCAGTCAATTAGATTTATCTCAAGCGTACTTTCAAGTAGGCTTAAGTCCGGAAAGCAGGAAGTATACAAGCTTTACAACTCATACTGGACAATACCAGATGAAGCGTTTACCGATGGGTCTAAAAATTAGCCCAAGCGCTTTTTCTCGTATCATGACAGTTGCCATGTCCGGATTGAATTACGAGCGTTGTTGGGTATATTTGGACAACTTGATCTGTTTCGGTCGAACATTGGATTATCATAATAAAAATTTAATTGATATAATGTACAGATTACGAAAAGTCAATCTAAAGCTCAATCCCGATAAATGCGACTTTTTGCGCAAGGAAATTCTGTATTTGGGTCATATTGTTTCAGCAGAGGGAATAAGACCTGACCCTGAGAAAATACGTACTTTACAAGAATATCCAACCCCAAAAAATGTTGACGAGGTAAAGCGATTTGTAGCTTTTTCTAATTATTACAGAAAATTTATTCCAGAATTCGCAGAAAAAACATTACCTCTCAACAATTTATGTCGTAAAAACGTACCGTTTGATTGGAACGAGGAATGCCAAAAATCTTTTTTATTAATTAAGAATGCATTAACCACCCCACCTGTACTAGATTATCCAAACTTCGACCAAAACAACACATTCATATTGCAGACGGATGCATCTGGATACGCTATTGGATCGGTATTATATAATGATAACTTTAAACCAGTAGCATTTGCAAGCCGTACACTAAATAAAGCAGAAAAACAATACCCTACCATAGAGAAAGAATTGTTATCCATAGTTTGGTCAGTTAAATATTTTCGACCCTATTTATATGGCCGAAAATTCAAAATTCAGACGGATCACAGACCTCTGGTCTATTTATTTAAAATGACAAATCCATCCAGTCGACTTATGAAATTTCGTTTAATGCTCGAGGAGTACGACTTTCAAATAGAATACGTGAAAGGTTGTGATAACGTAGCTGCAGACGCGTTATCGCGAATATGTGTGAGTAGTGATGAACTAAAACTAATGAATAATTCATGCATGTTAGTGCTCACTAGGGCCCAATCCAAAAAGATGAAAGAAAACAATGGTAATTCCGCGATAGTTAAGGTCCCTGACAGCGATTGGTCTGATCAACCAAGAGTTGTTGAAATGCTTAAATTACCAAAGAATTACACTGAACTATTATTTTTGAATGATAGCGAATGGAAACAAGTAAGAAGTTATGTGAATGAAGAATATAAGTTTTTTGCTTTTTCGTCTACGAAAAGTATATTATATGTGAAACCATTCTCTCGATCGCAACGTACACGAGCTGTCTTTGTGAGAGAGATGGAGTCAATATGCAAAAACTTAAAAATAGACACTTTGTATTTAATTAAAAATGAAAATAACGAATATTATATGAAAGAGTTAGCAAATTACATAAATAAAATGGATAAATGGTCCGGACCAAGGCTATGCGTAATTAAAGATGTAAGAAAAGTATATGACAGTGATACGCAACGTGTCATTTTAAATGACTATCACATGTTGCCTACAGGAGGCCATGCCGGTATTAGGCGCATGCTGACTAATATTCGACGTCAATTCTTCTGGCCAGGTTTAGAAAACGACGTCACAAAATTTGTGGAAAAATGTGACAAGTGTCAAAGGCACAAATACTTGAAAAACGTGAAACAACCTATGATTGTTACTGACACAGGCACTTCAGCCTTCGATAGAGTTTATTTAGATTTAGTTGGACCTCTAAGTAAGGATAGTTTAGGTTTTAATTATATTTTAACTCTTCAATGCGACCTGACCAAGTACGCGGAAGCGTATCCACTTGCAACGAAGGACGCGGTCAGCGTAGCAACGGCATTGGTAAGCAATTTTATTTTACGTTACGGAATTCCTCGAGAATTTGTCACAGACCGGGGGACCGAGTTCGTCAACTCTACCATGCAGGAAGTATGCAAAATTCTAAAAATAGATCACTTAACTTCAACATCTTATCATCACCAGTCATTAGGCTCACTTGAGAATACACATAAACATCTCACATCATTTTTAAGAATGCAGGTTAATAGTGAGTCCCAACAGTGGAGTTCATGGGTACAATTTTGGTGTTTTTCCTTCAATAATACCGTACATACTGAGACTGGCTATTCTCCATATGAATTGGTATTCGGCAAACAATGTAATATTCCTTCAAATTTATCTACAACCATTGATCCTTTATATAACTATTACAGTTACCCTGTAGAGCTAAAATACAGGATACAAAAATCACAGCTGGATGCAAAACATAATCTATGTAATAGTAAACAATTAAGAAAATTAAGATATGATTCATATGTGAACCCAATGAGTTATAAATCTGGTGATTTAATTTTAATTAAGAACGAGAATTGCACGAAATTGGAACCTTTGTACTTAGGTCCATTTTCTGTCGTAAGAGATAACGAGCCAAATGTTGTCATATTACAATCTAATGGTAAAGAAATGATTGTTCATAAAAATAGAACACGGCTCTATCATAAGTAATATATTATGCTGTGCAGTTTATAAACTAATAACTATATGGTTCATTATTTATACTTTTTTTTTTGTAATTTTTTTACGGTGGGCGTGTGACGTAGTACGTAATAAGGGTTAGTATAAGCATTTGTTATGTAGAAGACGAGTCAGATTAAACGAGACTTTCTTCGGAAACGGTTGTTTTCCTTATTAAAACTCCCATCCTCACAAGTCTGGGTGTTTCTATCTACAGAGTGTGACTAAAAGGTTATAGCAAACCGAAACACAGCGATAGTACTCAGGAAACTGAACAACTTTTCCCAAGGAACATGGGCCGAAATACAAAAATAAATTTTGGTTATCCCATCCCATACAAAACCGATCAGCTGATTTGCACGTTAGTATGGGATGGCCATTTTTTTTGTTTTTTTGAGCCTTGTCCTTAGGTTTTTAAAGTTTTTCCGTTTCATGAGTGAGTGTATCACTGTGTTTCGGCTTGCTATACCCTGTATACAGCGTGTTAATAAAATAAGTGAAACTGAGAAATTACTTATTCAGAATCGTTAATTAAATCTCTATTTAGTTTACAAAGATATGACGAGATTGGTTTTATGTTTGCATGACTTATTTTTTGATTTTTATAATTATTTTAAAATGATTATTTGTGATTATTTTAAGATTACCTATTTAGCCTGCAAATATTTATCAATTTAGCCTACAAAGATTAGTTTAAGTTTACATGACTTTTATTATTTGATTTTTATAATTATTTAAAAATGTTATTTATGATTGTTCCAAGATTATCTATATAGTATTTCTTAATTTGGTAATCAATCTTTGAAAAAGAAACTGGTAATAGTGTCCGTGATATGATAACAAACAACTTTCCCATACAAACATAGGTCGAAATGTGAAAAAAAATTTTGGACTTTCCATACTAAGTTGTGTCACGTGACCGGAAGTGGGAAGGCCACTATCACCAGCTTTTTTTTCAAAGATTGATTACCAATCACCCTGTATAACGTTCCTAGATACATGTGATTCGTAAAAACTAGTTAATAATCGTGAATATCAATCTAACTGTGATTATAAGCGATAGGACTTAAGTCAAAATAATGCCAATCAGGTATTTTTAAATTTTATAAATATATATTTGATTAATACATACTTGTTTTTTTAACCACTGTTTTAACCACCAAGTTTCAGATTGTTAGGTTCCAAAGTGTCAAATTAAGAAATACTTATGTCATGTTTCATACTCCAACAAGGTATACACTTGCTCTGAAACAAGGACGTTCTGCGAATAATAAACTATTCAATGGGATCCTTTTTATTTGAATCCAGAATAAGCCTTCGAGGCAGCGGCAGGTCATTCACCTTGTGGTGCGAATCGACCCATTCAAAATTTGCAGGTGGCGATTCACACCACCGGTGCGAAAGGGGCTCTTCAAAAATTGAATGGGTCGTTTCGCACCGCGGTGCGAACTGTCTGTGGTGTGAATCGCCACCCGACCCGCGGGATTCGAACCCGCAACCTTTTGGTATAGTGGTCAGAGTTGCTAACCATTACACCAAACAGGTCGTCCAACCAAACAGCAATAAAATTTCAATTTCTTAGTTTACCGATCATCGCCCGCTCTGTATCCGTGGGTGACATATTTTACTTTTTT
Source organism: Oegoconia quadripuncta (assembly GCA_949316235.1). Taxonomy (NCBI): domain Eukaryota; kingdom Metazoa; phylum Arthropoda; class Insecta; order Lepidoptera; family Autostichidae; genus Oegoconia; species Oegoconia quadripuncta. The sequence goes on along the minus strand of OX438745.1, from coordinate 4,329,134 downwards.
AAACACCTATGGTCAGTTTCGGCCTCGCTACTTTCAAGGCCAGCCCCTCAAAAATTAGTAAGGAATATACCGCCCGGATTCGAATTAGTTTGGTAACATTATGAACATTATATAATAAATAAATTATTTTTTTATTTGCAACAAGAGAAAGTAGTTACAATAAAAAAAAACAAAATTGGCTGCTTAAATATCATAATTCACATTATTGTTATTTTTTTTTTAACAAACTAGCTTCCACTACAATTCCTTGTGTCAACCAACAAACAAAACAAGAAACGGATCTAGGTAAGTGACTGAAACTATTGAAGTTAAATTAATCAGTTAATCAAAGTAATAGGTACTTACATAAGCAAAGCATTAGTCTCAAGAACGTTGGAGTACAAAGTTGGGCCATATCATCTCAGCCCGTAAACATCCCACTGCAGGGATATAGGCCTTTCCACGTATAATGAGGGAGTATGGGCCATAGTCCACCACGCTGGCCCAATGCGGGTTGGGGACTTCACAAACCTTAGAATTTTTATTTCCCAGGCATTGCAGGTTTCCTCACGATGTTTTCCTTCACCGTTTAAGAGCAGTCGTATAAATGCACATAAGTAATTAAATTAAATTTAAAATCTCATTGGTACATGGCCTTACTGGGAATCGAACCCGGACCTTCTAAATTGGGGGGCCACGTCTTAACCTCTGAGCCACCGATGCTAGGGCCATATGCACCCCCTCAAAATTAAAAAGGTATGAACCGCCCGAATGATCATACTATTTACTGATATTAATGCAAATTAAAAAGGAGGTATTTACAAGAAATAAAAAATAAAAAATTGAATACAAAAGCACGGAAACAGACTAGAACACGTTTTCTCCTTGATCATGTTAAGAACAATACGTTCTACGTCCCCAAAAGACTGGCAGCATTACCTCGTTGTATAGCAAAGCTAAACGCTGCCCGAGGTAGCTGCCAACTCTTTTTGTCACCAGAGATCTCATATAAGCGCAACAGCAAATCTTTGAAAAATCGTCGCGCTTCCGTACCCCTAAGGTCTCCATACCAAAGGACACAAATACATAACCTGTACCCAGAGTTGAGTATTTGCGCCGCTTGGAGTTCTCAGCAGTGGTCGCAGCCGCGCTCGCACAGCTTGAAGATACTTGCAGGTGCGAATTCGAATTAATTTGATGACATTACGAATATTCTCCTTATCATACGGCTACAAAAAACCCATCCTATATACCTCTAGTTGTTAGCGCTATTACTGGGAAATTGCAGGGTTAAAGTTATATCATAAGTCTAAGCAAAGTGCGTCGCGCTCTTTTGACTAATCTGAGATTTCGTCTTGACATCGATATGCGAGGGCCGTCCTTCTAAACTTTACGAGAATACTGATCATACAAATGATGGTGTACGACCTAATAATACCAACGTGTACTAAAAATTGTTCAATTGAATGGTTTAAACACGGTTATAAATAGATAGCAGACCCAACACAAGGATTAAATTGCTAAGTCTTTTTCCATTCAAATTATTAGTCACGTTTAGGCTTTGGTGTATGAGGAAATTTATAGAAATGAGTTTTAATTGTGTTTAATCAGATATAAATTAAATATGTATTTAGTTTCGAATCAAGCAAAATTTTAATAAACCAAAAATCCCGACAGCATATTATTTGGCAGACGCAATGTTGGATTTTTTACCATAAAATGTATCCTATGACACTCCAGATATCAAGACGAATACGATAAGAAGAATACGAACAGATATATACGATAACGATACGATGCAATTCGAAATCGGTCAAGCCGTTTACCCTACAGGATGCATCAAAGGAACGTATATACATACCGTCGAAAAACATTACCCTCCTTTCTTGAGTAGTCGGGTAAAAAGTCTCGTGATTAACATTGCATGAGCAATACCTAAAATACCTAAGTATTTGACTTTAAACCATTTGCACAGATTTTGGAGATGCCCAGATACGCGGTTTGTGTTCCACAACCCGATCAAGGAAAGCGGTATTACAATTTAGTATCGATTTCGAATACAAACCGCATTTTCATGACTCAAAAAAATTCACTAAAACCACCTGCTGTAATTTGCGAATTACATAGGCATGCTCGCGTGTAAGGCGGCATTTCGAAAACGTAATTAGGGGAGTTGCCTTTAAAAAACCTTTTTTTCAAATGAGCAGACGATTGATTGTCGTGGAAGCAAGCTAGCTACGCTTTTCTGTTAAACAATAACCATTTTAATTGACTCGAAGAGCGCTAAGGCATCTGTTTACTTACTCTAAAATACATTCATATTGTGAAAGAATCGATTACAAACAAGATAAAGAAAATCGATTCAAAAATAATATTTAAAATTTAAACGTCGATTTTCGAACCGTGCCGAATTCGCAAGCAACGTGCCCCTCGCCAGCTGCATTGGCCAAGGTCAGTGCCATTCAGCCATTGTGGCTGGCTGAGTGCATTGCCCAAAGACTGCATGCGGCGAAAAATAAACCCACACATGCACTTAGTGCATGTGCAAAGTACGCAACTGTGTGGTGCTGGCCGCCGACAAAAAGTGTCCGAATTGCATGGCAAAGATAACGCTACGCAGACTAGATGTTGGTTTGGGTTAATTCCTATATTCCTTTTTGGATACCAGTAGGGTTGCCACCTTTTTTTGGGCCAATAAAGCATATTGGTTGCTATAGATAAAAAAAAGTACATTGTACGGAAAAAAAGTATTATTTATTTTTATCATTACCTAATTTATTATATTATCTTTTGGCAAAATTTAACAAATCTTTGTCGCTGCTAAATAAGTTCACAGTTTCTTTGCAGTCTATTTTTTTAAATTGAGATAAACAATTTTTTTTTTTAAATATCGATTTTTAATAAATTCAGGGTCGTTTATTCATTCATCCCGTCGCTTAATTATCTTTATGTTTCTTATTGTTGTACAATAAAGAATATTTTGTTTGTTGTTTGTTTGTTTGTATAAAATTCATCAAAGAAAACCTCTCTCCGTGAAAGCTGATATGGCAGGAATCGACAACGAAAATTAAAGTATTTTGAACACATTTGTAAAGCCCCCTTTACCCCTATTAGATATTTGCTGCATTGTTTGTGCAGTAGATAATTTTAGAGACCCTTCGTTACTGTCTAATAACTTCATTAAGAAGCTGTTCAATAATGAAATTTCACCATAAAGATTTAATATAAATTACATAGTGATTTATAAAATTTATCCTAGAGAAATAACAAACTAGACGAAATAAAGTATCTTCGCGTACTTTATTGACCTCATAAAGTGTAGAGTGTAATTATCCCGAAATTGCGTATATACTTTATTGTAAAGTACGGATGGTAACCCTAGATACCAAATAATATAGCTGTGCAGCAATTGATATGATCAGTTTACGTCATACAACATAACGTCACGACATTTAGGGTGCTCAGAGATATCCCAAACATAAGCGTTTGGGTGTTCCAAACAATAGAAGTTTAATGCTTGAACCAAAATCCACCATTTCGAAATATACAGTGTGTCTTCCGTGTTTTGACACGGATGATTGATGTTATTGAAAATTATCGGTGAAGCTGCTCGTTGCCGATGGAGTGATGGTGATAGAACGATTTTTTCTATAACGAGAGTAGCTTACTGAACTCTCTCCACAGTAGAATACACTAGAGTAGTCACTCGATGTTGCCTCTCTAAATTGACAGGGCTTCGAGGAAACGTCGTCACTCTCTTGACGTCATGCTTAGTCGGCGGACTCGGGTAAGCCCGTCGCCGCTGAAACGTGCAATTCTACGATGTTGTTGGTGTAAAGTCTTCACCATTTAGATTCACCCTCGAGATCATAATCATCAGCCGAAGACGTCATTGCTTCCTGCGATCTTTACCAAATCGCCGGTCCACCTCGTGGGGGGCCTGCACGCTGTGTTTTCCGATGCATGGTCGCTACTCGAGAACCTTTCCGTCACAACGGCCGTCGGTCCTACGAGCAATATGCTCCGCCCACTGCCACTTAAGTTTGACAATTCTTCGGGATATATCGGTCACCTTGGTTCTTCTGTGGATCTTCTCATTTCTGAATCGATCCCGCAAGGAGACTCCAAGCATATCTCTTTCCATTGCCTTTACCCTCGAGATGAGAGAATACAAATTCTCTTTGGGAAGTAGGTACCGGAGAGCTTAACAACCATTTTTTTTATGAAAGACTGGAGTCGCGTTTGACTACAATCACACCTGGTGGAAATTCACGATGTGACCCAAGATGGAGTATGAATGCTGGGTGCATGAAATGTTGGCAACAAACTTAGTTGTGGTCGTGACTATACAGTAATATCTAAATCATACCTACTTCTACCAACAACAGATATAACTGTTTTTACCAGTACCAGTTTGTACCAGATTTTGTAAATACTATAAGAACAAGATAACAACTTGCTACACCAACCTTTGGTCCAGATAGGTAGTTGGAATTCTGTAGCCTAATAGAACTCCACAATTATTTCTGGGATTTTGGAAGAACAGTAGTTTTGAGATGTTTCTGCCTACTAACTCATCTACCTCTTCCTAAATATATATATTCTTTGACGAAAATACGAACAAAAAGCAAGCAACCAGTCAAAGTACCCGAATTACTTGCACTCACACATTAACGCAAGTGAGTCAAGAGCAGGCAGAGTAAGGTCAAGTTCCTTTTGGCGACGTCGATTCGGCTGTTTTCGGTTTCGTTCGCTGCGCGCACGCAGGGTCAGGGTTGGGCGGTGATTTCCTTTTTTTATAAATGCACGCCTGATTCGTATTTCGAATCCTTTGTCTTTTTTCGTCTGTTTTCTTATGTTACTTTTACACCTTGCGTTTTATGTATTATCATGTTGGTAGCTGAGTCTAACATACATGAGTTATGTTAGGGTGACTTTTGTGGGATGGTGCCTATCTAAAAATTTGAAAGGTATTTGTAATGTAAACTTTGTTTTTAATAGATTGCGTTGTTACCTAAACATAAAATAAACTTATGGGTACTGAACCTAACCACAGATTACTAATAAGTTACTAAAGTAAACCTAACCTACTTTTTGGCTCATATTACCTACATACCTACCAACTTTCCGCTCGTGGCTTCGCCTGCGTTGAATAAATTTGCCGAGGAAATTTGTTTATTCCGCGGGAAGTACTCACTTTATCGGGATAAAAAATATCTTATTTTTTTTTATGCACAACGGGTTTGTACTTGACCTCAATCACACCTGATGTTAAGTGAAGATGAGGTGAGGATGAGAAGTGAATTCAGGGTATGCTCTAACTATATACCAAATTTCAACCAAATCCCTTTTGCCGTGATAGCAACAAACAAACAAACAAACATCTAACCTTTTCTCATTTTTAATATTAGTTAGAAGAATTTAACCTCTATTCGTATAATGTTAATATTATATTGTTAGTAGAGATAACACTTTTTTGAAAAACGCTTAAATTCCAGCGTAGTTATCTCCTAAAAGTGTCGTTTAGAAATTTTTTACAAAAATCATGGACGTTAGAGATACCCAAGGCGCAAATTGAACAAAAATATATAGTATTGCATAACGTTAGATTGATTCTTAAAACTTAACATTATGTAAAACAGGCATTAATTACACAAATTTCATTGCTCAAGCCCTACTACTTGGTCGCTTTTCATGTACTTAGGTACCTAGTTAATTTATCTGTGAACATCCAAAAATAACTTTCAGTGTAGCTAAAAATAACCACCGAATTGAACTGGCTTCGAACTTCGAACAGGTTTCGTTTTTATATTTTTTGGCGGCACTGAGCGGGCGCCATTTTGAATGTTATTTTTTTAAACACCCCGACCTTAAAACCAAGTGGTCTCTCATCTGCCACAGGCAATGCAAAAATCCACAAATTGATCTTTAGAAACGAAAATTATGTTACTAAACATAATACTCGTAAGTACGTAAGTATCAGTTATTTGTGGTTTTCTTGTAGAAATTATTTCGTATGCTACTGTTGCGTTTTTGTTTATTGTTAATATTCCCTTACAAAACGAATATATTATGACCTTTTTCCAACACGACATTTGGTAGACGAAAGCTGTCAAATTAACGTGTCTCTTGCAGTTTTTTTTATTGTCTTGTCAAAAAATGGGTTTCGAGGACAGTGTAGAGATCATTGAATTATGAAACGCGATCGAGTCATAGCTCCGTTCTTCATCCTTATGGCTTTTGCAGACTATTTTATTCGAGAATTTATTAAAAACGGAACGATGTAGATTCTTTCAATAGGTATACCTACTCGTTCGTTAGAGTTCTGTAACATATTAGTTAATATCGTAATGTTGTTAATTGCGTACTTAATTTTAATTTTTTTTACTTCTGGAATTAAAGATAAAACTAGGACAATGGTTATCTATTTAGTTGTTTCGAAGATATTTTATCTTATAAGACAGTTGCTTTGTATACTATTTAGATAATGATTTATGTTTAGTTCCTCAGGGGTTTTCTACTTCTAATTTATGTTATTTTATGTGCAGTCGGGATATTTGGCTTTTAATTTTGACTTTTAGACTTATTATTTTTAGAATTTTATATTCTTATCAAATATTAAATTCATCATCATATCAGCCCCAGTACGTCCACTGTTGAACATAGGCATTAATCTATTTTTAATCTATTTCTTACAATTTACATCATGTTTCACCAATTTCGTTGCAGTGTTATCTAACTGATATTCTAAATGCGATTATACCATATTCATATAGAATGTTTTCTTTTTTTTTTTTTATATGAGAGGGCGGCAAACGAGTATGCGGGTCACCTGATGGAAAGCAATCACCGCCGCCCATGGACACCCGCAACACCAAAAGGGTCACAGATGCGTTGCCGGCATTTGAGGAAGGTGTAGGCTCGTTTCTGAAGGTTCCAATGTCGTACTCGGTCGTAACTCGTCGTTCGAATGTGACAGAACTTTTCAATTTGAAATAATGTTAACGTCAATATTACTGAACTGCACATATTAATTCTGCTTATTAACTCTTTTATAACGGATCACATAGTTTATTATCAAATTAGTCGATCGGAGACCACTCTGGAGCGACGGAACGAGTTCACTCCCGAATGAATTTCTCTTCTACATTTGAATGCATTACCACGGTCAGCATCACACCACACGATCCCAAACGTTCTCCTTGGACCGGCGCCACAGTACCATCTCTTTGTTAGAACTTCAACGACCGCGACCAATCTCTTTAGTGACTCCCACTAAATAGTTAGATATTGTATTGTATTTGTAACCGTTAAAATATTGCGTGGTTGCGATATCACCATCACCAAGTAAACAACGCAAGATCGAAAAAATCAAAAAATCAAAATCAAAAAATGCTTTATTTTGTAGGTACACAGGGTACACTTAAAATAGTCAGATTTTACATTTTTAAAGCTACTGCTTGTTCAAAAGGTAATTTTCCCCTGAGAAGAACAAGCAAGAAACTCGAGAGGTCGCTTTTTTAAAAAAAGGTTTTTATATTACAAAATTATTAATTATTATTTTATGTTATAATATTTCATTATTAATTGTGAAATAGCCTGGTTATGCGAACGGGCTGGTTATGTCCATGATTGTTTATCATCTAAATAATCTGATATTTTATAATATGATTTCTTAATAAGTTTCTGTTTTATAGTATCTTTAAATTTATTGAAAGGAAGATTTTGTATATCAACAGGAACTTTATTGAAAAAGCGTATACATAACCCTTTGAATGAATTACTGACTTTGTGGAGGCGACTTATGTGACCTGCAAGTTTATCTTTATTTCTTGTATTGACATCATGTTTATCACTATTTTTCCTAAATGATGCTATATTTTTTTTGACATATATTAGATTGTCAAAGATGTACTGTGACGAAAAGGTTAGAATATTATACTCTTTAAATCTATCTCTAAGTGACACTGCAGGTCTCAATTGATAAATTGCGCGAACGGCTCGTTTTTGTAAAACAAAGATTGTATTTATATCCGCGGCATTTCCCCACAGCAAGATACCGTAAGACATCAGGCTATGGAAATAACTAAAATATACTAATCTAGCAGTATTTACGTCCGATATTTGTCTAATTTTTTTGACTGCATACGCTGCAGAGCTGAGCTTCTTCGTCAATTTATGGATATGAGGACCCCATTGTAATTTGGCGTCCAAAGTAATGCCCAAAAATACAGTGGACTCAACAAGGTCTAGAGTGACATTTTTTATCATTATATTTGTGGGCACCTCCCTGACATTAGGCAGTACAAATTTAACACATTTAGTTTTTTTTTCATTCAGTAACAAATTATTTGCCGTAAACCATTCTACTATTTGAGAATTAGCGTTGTTAACGTCGTCATAATTTAATTTTAGTCTATTTACTTTAAACAATACAGAGGTATCGTCAGCAAACAATATTATTTCATGTTTATTCTTTACAAGGTTTGGCAAGTCATTTATGTAAACCAAAAACAAAAATGGTCCGAGAATGGAGCCTTGTGGGACGCCCATACAGACTGTCGACCCTGACGATGTATTGCCACTGATATCAACCCTCTGAACTCGGTTACTCAAATAAGAATTCAGAAGGTCGAGAGCAAGCTATGGTTAGACCAGTAAAATACGTAATTTTTGTGGTGTAACATCCTATAATCTCCGGTTGTCAGAGATAAGAAAGTCAGTTCCCCAAATAAGATGGGGTTTCCGGGTCAGTACGCTACCACATTCGGCCTCATCGTCACTTAACATCAGGTGTGATTGAGGTCAAGTGCTAACCCGTTGCGCATAAAAAAAAATCTTAAAGTTCCTGATTTTTTGCAGAAGGATAGAGTACCCGCTAATAGAATAAAAATATTTTCTTACCGTTCTGTTTTTTGCTTTAGGTATAATATTACACATATTTAGTTATAAAATCAACAATATTCAAGTAAAGTTAAATCTGTGAACTTTACTGCGTTGTAGAAAATGATAAGATTGGAAATTTTTCATAAGCAAGAAGTTATTGTTCGATTTTTTTGAAAATTGATTTTCTTGTGGTCAAGCGCGAATCCAGTCAATCATAAAAAAAAAAAAGGAGTTCTATGTACCTATATATTTATAATGAAATGAAGTTTACAGTGGTAATTTTAATCAAATAGTCTATTTTTTATTCCTAAATACCTATAGGTACTATATCTGAAGCAAACTACCGAGACTAGCTATTCAATCATTGACAAGCACTCTATCCATGTGCAAAAATTTTGGAACTAATATTATGTAAAAATCGTTCGCTTACTGGACTAGGTAAGAAGTTGGATGAGTTATATTAGAGATTTTTAGGACGACTGTTTTAGAAAATTATATTAGCTGCGAGTGTCCAATTATAAGTGTTAGCTTACGAAAAAATAACCTTACAAACATCGCGATAAAATTGATTTTAGCTTGGTATTGTAGTCCTACATAAAATAAAGAAAAATTGAAATTTTTCTTAAATGCTAACATACGTCTATGGCAATTGATTGATCGTAGAGATCACAGTCATAATGAAAACCAGGATATCACAAGTACTCACCTAAATAAACGATTAGTTAATTGATCACCTTGCAAATTTCATTTAGGTACTTACTTAATTTTGAGGCTGCTTACTCTCCTCTGTTTTTGTTTTATAAGAGTACTTACTTGGCTATATAAGACTAAGATGCTCCACATGTGCGGAATATTTTAAGGGGTTAAAGTAATGTCTCGTCTATGTCCTTCTCCGACTCTAAAACTATCAAAAATTTTGTTAACTTACACGTTTGTACTTGGGTTGTCATTACCTACAACTATACCAAACTTGTGTCTATATCAAATAACTTTTTGACCGACTTCAAAAAAGGAGGTTATCAATTCGGTTGTATTTCTTTTTTTTTTTTTACTTTTGTTTTTTATGTTTGTTAACTCGCAAGTGAATATTTATACACCGATTTGAAAATTCTTTTTTTATTAATAGGACATGCTTCCAAGGTGGTCTCATGTTTACCCATATTTACCCCATATTTTTCTCACCCAGGGTGGTCCGATATAAATTTGGTCAAGATTTGATGATGCTCTCCGAAGATAAAGAGTGGAACATTACTGAAGTCGGTTTATTGCCAATTTTTTGCGGTTCATAATTTAGATAAATGTTTAGAACAGACAGATGGATATAATGCATATGGTCCTTTCAAAAAACTTCACACCTGGTCATGTAACGTGTGCATTTTAGATAAATAGTTTCTTGGACGGGTGTTTCTCTGCCAGTATGATTCGGATATGATTTAAAATTTGTTAAATTAGTAATAATAATTTGAAAACAATTAAATTCACTCGCACAATCACACATAAGTATTGAAATTTATAAATACTATATGATACCTTCTCGTATCGTGTCTTTTTATGTTTTTTATAGTTTATCACTTGTAGTTGTTTTTGAGTTATTTTAGATATAGTTTTTTCTTTTTGTTTGCTTTTAGTGAATGTTTAAATTTATTCATAGAGTAATAAATTAATTCATTGGTGGCAGCAACTACTCTACTTGGGGGGGACTGAAAATCAGCAAATCTGCTGAGTCCCTACCTTTTCATCACAGTTTGACCTAATTTATAATCAATTAATTACTTGTTAAATTAACTTTGTGGTGAATAAATGCCTTTTATTTATTTATTTATAACGAGATGATTCCTTTTGGCATTTTTGGTCCGGAATACCAAAAAAGGATGCAATTACAATATCATGCTCCATAAGGTACGGAAACCTGTTTTTTGTCACGGCGACATTTGTAAAATTTAATTTAATTGCTTGTTTACCAAAAAGCTATAAAACTATGATGCGTAGTCAAACGGTCAATGAACAAGCTACGTCATGTATAACCTAAGGATATACGTAAAAAAGAGAAAACAAGCAATCTTATAAATGCGAAAATTTAGATGTTTGTTTGTGTGTTACTCAATCACAGCAAAACGGATTTGGATGAAATTAGGTATATAGGTGGAATATACCATGGATTAAATAGGATATTTTTTATCCCGATAAAATGAGTAGATCACGCGGGATAAACAAATTTCGGATATGCGGGATAAAGTTATTCCAGGCAGGCGAAGCCGCGGGCGGAAAGCTAGTTTGTCATAAATAGAAGTAGATCTGTATCACGATATGATAATATTAGTACCAGTACAATTATCGTTATTAACTTTTTATTTCTTTTCTCACAAAAACTATATTGTGAGGTAAGTATAGAGCTTAAAATTAAGGTACCTACATTGGTGAAATATTTGTCTTGCTGGTAATATATTTGTGACTAGGAAAGACATGCTTCACAGATCATCAGATGATGATAATGAAATATGATATCTTACCACCAATTTCAACCCTTAAGGTGACTGGAATGTACTAAATGAAACAAAAAGAAATCAACAAATGAAAGAAATTTATTGTATACAGGTTTTAAATATCCTTGCACATTCTTACACCTGCCTAACCAGCCATGACGTTACATTTAACGTAAGATATAAAGATCTTAATTGATAAAGGACATTACATATGAAAAAATTTTACCTCAAACGATGCTACGTAAGTTACAGTATACGTAAGAAACAAGAGAGCCACTCAGAAGATAATACGCCCGAATGTCACTTCAGTACGTGCGTCAGTTCGATTTACTTTGTGACATTTAAAGCGTATTATAAACCAGTGACGATTAAATAGCGTTCTACAAACATTGTCTACAATTCCACATTTTCAAATCAACTTTTAAGTCGCCTTGCGACGATTTTGGACGTTAATCTTTTAATGATTTATCAAAATTTTTCAGTCAAATCGTGAAGCTTAGCTTTTCAATTTTCTCATCCTAAAAATTTGACTAGAATTTTAATACAATTATGTTAAGCCAATCACATTTTATAGCCAATTCGTCTGATTTTTTTTACATCATTGTAACAAATGTGAGCAGTGAAATTAGAAGAAATAAATCTATAAAACATCACTTTTCTTACTGAGGAAGTGAAAATATATAATATTTAATAGTAAAATAATTATTGAGTCGCTTAAATTAACGCGAAATCATCTATTTATCTTTTTTATGACAAACAATAATAATAATAAAACTAAAGGAACAAAATAACAAAAATATAGAGGCGAGTAAGGTATATTGAAAAAAAAAAATATTTCATTAAATCTTGTACTCAATAATTAAATAACAATATTATAATTTGATCTTGTTAGCTCCTTTAGCAGCTTTAATATTATCAAAAAAAGTGAGCCATAATCAATTCTTTAGGATATAACAGTGTCTATCTCATACATTGGTCCATTACCCATTCCATTTTCTTTCCAATCACAAAAAATGTTTTCGAATATCGTATCGCAAAGAAAACATTCTCAAAAAGAAGAAATGTTTCCTCAGCAGTGTGATGTGATTTGTTATAAGCGTTTATTTGTTAATAAATACACCATGAAAATATGTAGTCGAATTTACACTATCCCTCGTTTTAATAAAGATAACATTATAATTAATATGTCTAAAATTAAATGCTTCATGTTGTACATAATTTTTTTAAACGAATGTTGAACACATTCAAAAACTGCTAGCACGTTAATCCACTGTCTCTTTCCATGATAATTCTAAAATGACAATAATAATAAGTCAATTATTGTAATAATAGTACAATAATTATTAAAATTAATTATCTAGAAATACATATATAGTTTCAAAGGAAAACAATTAGTGACAATAAAGGTGAAACTTACATTTAGAGAAACGCATCAATCAATTGAGACCGTTTACAACTGGAAATATAGATGACTCTCTCTTTAAAGTGTCTTTTAATAATATGTTAAACAGAGACACATATATTTACATAACAGTTGAAAAGCGGCCATATAATATACAAGATGCAATAACACGAATTTGAACACGACGCGCGTGTCCATGCTTAGAAATAGGACCTGGCAATGTCTTTTATAAACTTTCCATTCAACAAAATACACCCTATTAAAAACGTTCTCTTTTAAAATTCAAATCTCGAATTTCGAAACACGAAAGTCAAATTTAAAAATAAAACAATACCTGGATGTTGTCGTTCGGAAATGTGTGTTAGATAAAACTGAACTCATTTTCACAAATCTCGCGGAATCCTAAAGTTTATATCATAATTTTAAAAAAATGCAACTTCCCTTCATTGTCTTTTTGTTCCCGGACCAGATGAGGACCGTTCAAGACTTTAACCTAACCCTTATGGAGGATTACATTACGAAAAAAATAACAAAATATTAAAGAATTGCTACCGGCTACCTATTAATCGAAAATTACTCTAATGTTTAACTAAAATGCTTAAACTATGTGGAAAATGATTGAACAATATACAATAAAAATGATTCACTATAAAAACCAGCAGTCTCTTGACAGGTAAAGTGTTTGTTTTCGAAGTATTTTTTATTTTTTTTTGCTTGTAACATTTTAGTATTATAACTATGGAAATGAGGTATTTGAGCAAAGACAGTCACACTGCCATTTGTTTTAATTTTCCTTTGGTTCTCTTCCCAACGGTAAAAATACTTTGAAAACAAATATCTTCAGCCTACTGGAAACGCTAAAATAATCAACGAATTGTAAGATATATATATTATATATTTATTTATATAGGTATATACGTATCTAGAGCCATTGCGCCCCAAAAGTGGGAACGTAAATCTATTGATGTTAAATATCAGTTCTAGACTTTGTTGATTATTTTAACAGTGAAAAGAGACCACTCTTATTAACATTTTAAATGTTAAGGCGGCGTATACCATTTGTACAGACCGACCCAGCGCGCCTGCGTGGGCGCACTCGGCTATTTTCTACTACATATCAGTCGCAACTCTCTTTTAACCCGGGATTCGAACCCCCAAACACTTTGCACAAAAACAATGACATGTATAACATCTCAATATAATATTATAATTATATATAAGGTTATTTTTTAAAATAAAGCCACTTAAAATTAACTAACGTTACAAAATAAGATTAAACAACATAATGATTTGTTCCCGATGCAAAAAATATTTATATTATAATTAAAAAAAGAACTAATAACATTCTAAACGGAATGTTGATTAATATCTAAATTCTCTTTGCAAATTGTCCCATCCTATTAATTCTGTACAAACTTACACAAAAATAACCTTTTTTTAAGCTATCAACAAATGCCAGGCATAACACACAGATCCGTGTACGTATTTTAAAAAACAGTTGTTCGATTTTTAAATATTTAAACGAAAATGCGGTCTGGTAGGGCGCACACACGACGAAGAACTCGTTACTTTAATTACTTTCCAATGTACAAAAGTTATCACTCAGATAAATGCACATAACGATTAATATATTGATTTTTCAAGAATCAAATGCTAAAAAGTCGTCGAAAATTATGATTAGACGAACAAAGGTTAAATACATGCTATCGACTAGTTTAAAATTTTGAATATAAAAATTTTTGTTATTTTTTTTCAGAGAATGTGCTCGACATTTCGGCATTTGGGATATGTATTACGATTTAGTTTTAAGTCCAACTTTTAAGTTTCTATAATTGTTTAGTCGACTAATTAGATAGACATGTGGTATGAGATGTCGAAATATCGATGACAACCTCTTTAGTAGTTCTATTTTGCACATCTCTCGTGGTCTCCGAAGAAAAAAGTACGATATTTTAACTTGTATATAATATATGTATATTTCAAATTACATACACAATACAAAGATTTCTTAATTTCCATGAGGCGCACATTTACACATAACTTACAATATCTATCGTATGATAATTTTATATCCAAATAGTTTTTACCTAAATTTATTCATGGGAGAGCGTATACATTATTTTCATTTCGTACTTCAGTAATATACTTTGAACACCAAAAAATTTCACAAATTTGAAGATATCATTTTTTTTGAGGATTTTTTGGGCTAATAATTTTAAAGTTGACAAGAATATAATAATGATTATCCATATTTTTGTATAGTCGATAAAACATTTAAAACTTGGACCATGAAAAATAAGAATATTATCTCCTTAAGATACAATAATAGTACATAAAATATATAAGTTCACTAGATGTATTTAATGTACGTACGTGTATATAATGAGGGGGCGAGAGGGCCCCCGCAGGTCGTCAAACAAACCGCATTCGTAATACCTAAATATCACATTTAGTAATATGGAAATTCACGTGTTAGCTTAGACACAGTTTAAAATTACTATTTTTTTATACAAAATAATAATTGCACATAAGTCCAAACCGCTTCGTATACATCGAAGCTTCTGCAACTCTAGCCACTCGACAACAAATGTCATCTCCTTCACTAATCTCTCGATAGAAAAAGACCGCAACACCCCCAATAGCGCTAATAATTTCATTCAATATATTACCTATCTAATTATAAAAACACCGCACAAAATCTGCAATAGTTCACTTAAAAACGATAACATTTACACTCATAGCTAGCTTTATAATTAATTTGTTACATTGTTTTTTTTTTTACTTAAAATATATTTAAAATAGTTAATTTTTAACGTTAACTTTTGGTTGTCTTTTACTTAAAACAAGGTCAAAATTTGAGGCTCTCTGGATTAGCGAAAATTTTGGACAACCCTACCATCGATGGTGGCGTACAGTTTCACACTGTGTTGAATTATATTATGACCAAAATTTATTAACTCAAAACTTGAGTTAGGCACTTGATTATTGATTACTGACGTACTCTAGTTTTATATTTCCTTTTCAATTTATTGTTTCATAACTATATTTCAAATTAGCATCTTCAACACAGTATACGCATTCGGTAAGTAGTGCAACACTGAACGTCACGAACGACGACATTCAAAACAACTGTCATTGGATTCTAAACACTATGTATTGTGATTGTATTAATAAAGCTGTGGTATATTGAACTGGTTGTGATTTTAGGTAGGTAACTATTGTGATATTTGGTGATTATAGTGTCGATGTAGAATATACAGGATGTTTAAAATCTTATTGCGAAATTTTGTTTCAAACTGGTTACGTCTTTGACACGAGAAGATTGCACAATCACAGAAACGTATTCGAAATGGATGATTCATTTTAAGAAATTAAACATCCTTTTATATAGATTCTGTGAAAAGATTCTGGGCTGACTGAGGGAAGCAAAACTTAAACTGTATAACGATAGTTAAATAGACAATGATTTCAACCCAGTTGCGAACTAATAAAAGCCAGTTTATTGTCGCTACAACAGTATACACAAATAACGCACGAATGTTTGACGAAATCCTAATAAGGCTCTATTGCACACTACATGTAGGTTTAAGAAACATCGGGGGCCTCTCCCATAAAATGTTTACCGCGGTAAAATGTATACTAATATTTTACTGAGTAAATATATATTAGTTTTACGAAATAGGCCCCAGGTGATGCTAGGCACAACGTTACTATTTTATTGGATGTGGATAAGTGTTCACGATTGATGCTATAGAATTCATATTACCGAGGTTACGCCATTGTTAGCATCGAAACCTTGACATTTCAGAGCCGCGCCTGCTCCAAACGGAATGTACTTTACATAATATTATCACAAAGGCTGAGGAGATCGGAACGTCTCAGAATCTGCGCCTACTGCCGCGGTAAAGATGATTTACGTAAGGAAACTGCACGTCGATGCTAGCAGCAGTTGCATTTAAGTTTCCTCACCGCACGTCACCTTTACTGCGCACTTATCTACAGCGTTATCTATCACTGGAAATAGAGCGGGTAGCTCTGAAGGTAGCACTAGGCGCGGTCGGGCGGCGCGGTGGGGGGTGGGAGAGGGGGCGATAGCGCATCTGCGTTGTTTTGCCCAGGCGGGGTAGGGGTGCCGTTTCGGGGCCTCATCTTATCCGCACGAAGTCGTTGAACCACGTCCCTTAGGTTATCGTGGAGTTGACGATCGGAGCTGTCGATTCGGGGACGCCTCGCTGGAGGCGGGTCATCAGGTTCCCCTGCCAGCCTCCGCATGAGGCTTGGAGTCTCTGACGGCATGGGGGGCCGAGGCTCCGCCGTCAGTCGCTGCAGGAGGGCGCCAGCTCCCGGCCTCTCGAGACTCGACCTGATAATCCCCTCCAAGAAAGACCCGTTGGCGGGAGGAGGCGCCTCCTCGCGCAGTCGCCGCATCATGTGCGACGCGTATAGATCTGGAGTCGGTGGCGGTGCGAAACCTGCACCAGCCCAGAATGGATAACTCGGTGGGTATCCCGGAGTATCCGGCCCATTCAAACCGTTGGAGAACGGTTTCGTTGGTGGTTTCTGTGGAGGCGGCTTTGGAGGTTGCGGTTTCACATCCTGTGGAGGCTTGGGCTCCCGTTTCCTCGGCCTCATTAAATGCCGCTCCTTCACTTTATACTCCAAAGTCGAGTGAGGTACACCATAATATGAGCCTGCTCTATGCACAGACATTTCCCCCCTCTGAACTGCTTTTACCGCCTCAACTAAACTATCCCTATCATAATTCCTATATTTTCCTCTCTTCGGTCTGGTGCCTTTACCACCAGCAGGCTGACCGTTGTTGTTTGTGGGGGCTCTAGAATTACTCGGGGCTGGATAATTTCTCTGGTTGTCTGGAGGAGTTTTTATTACTGACACATGCCTATCTGGCGCCCTCATGAACGACAGCTCATGTTGCGGTGGCCTATCGAGAGATTGTGTATAGTTTTTGCTGATGCTCTTAGCTATGACGTCACTTAGAGAAGTAAAGAGGTGTTGCTGTTGGGATGATGGTGGATCTGCGTATACTGACGGTGGTAGAAGTAACTGAGATGACGGAGGAGGGAGTAAAGGTGTGATTGGAGTTACCGTTGTTGTTACAGGCGTGGCCGGTGACGGACTTTTCTCATCTGGTGGAGGAAACGTAGGGATTTTCAGTATTACCGACTGCGGAGAGTCCGTTCTTTCAGGTTCACTGTCGGGCTCTGAATCGTGTTGTTCGGTAGCGAGTCCGAACTTGTTGACCTTATTACGGAGGGTGGAGCGGGGTATGCCGTACACCACGGCGGCACGCCGTGTGCCGAGCCTCCCTGACTGGATGTCACGGAGAGCTGATTGTAGCTCGTCTTCAGTGTAAGCTCGTCGCGTGGCGCTGTTGCTAGCACTTTCGAGCACGACGCGTTTCAATCTGTAACAAAATCAGGCAGTTTAGGTCAGCGGTCATGTAGTTCCTCACAGATTACTACTGGTACATCCAGTAGGTACCATAAAACACAACAGAGGGTATCGCACCGTGTGGAAACTTTGTCAGCAATGGAAAAGTTTGAAATTACAATGTAGATAATACAGTTTTAAATTCAAATTCTCAATTATTGTTTCATATTCTTCAGATTAGATCGCAAATTTATGGGTATAGAGGGAACCGACGACCCTGTGGGCGGCAGCCTGTCATTTCCGAGACAAATTTCCATCTTTCACGGCATATCGAGTTATTCAGTTATTTCTTCAAGATTGACGTTCGCAAATACCTTGTCCTTTCCTTAATACTTTTGGAAATCACCAATTCACGCGTAGCGCGACTGCGTCTTTAAAGCTTTATATCTCAAAAATGTAAAAACAAACATTTTCAAACGAGATTTTCGAAAACTATCAAATAAAACGTTTTAATATAAAGACCACCAAAATATTTTTGACTTTATCGATAAAATTTGTTTACCGTGTTGTAGGCTTTACAATCTTATATAATCCGTCACTAACCATAGCAATGATCAAAAAAATCATTCCAATACAGCTGTATTGATTTTGAAGGAGTAAGTAACAAGAAAAACACAATAAAAGAAGTAGTTACAATATATAGACACATAAACAGTAGGTCAATAACACAAATGGTCAACGGCCCACAATCGGTCGTGTGTTTCTCTAACTAAATTCACTGTTTCGACATGTCTGCTTTAATGCAAGATAAGCGAATGCGACATATTTGCGTTAAGATTCACCGATAAAATATCTTTTCCAACGAAATTAATCGCAATAGTCTGCAATATCCTTAAACTAATAAAGCGGCCATAATTTTACAAAGGCTTAAATATCCAAACTTCAAACTTCAAGCATTTATTTCAACGTAAGATACATGATATCATTTGTTGAATGTCAATTTAAATATAGGTATTGGAAATAAATTAAGCATTTTTCGGTCGGTCAGTATGTCCAAGCTACCACCTCTTCGGAAAGGGAAATCATCTGTGGGAAAAGAAACGGCGCAAGAAACCCACAGGATCATTTTTCTTTTGAACATACATACAGCGCCATCTAATACAACACTAAGCAACTAGGCATGTATAATGCATACCAGATGGTTGCAAACTACATAAATATTTTTTTTGTAAATATCTAATCTATGTAATATCATAAATGCAAATGTTTGGATGTTTGTTCACAGCTTGATCAATCACAGCGAAACAGATGAACGGATTTGGATAAAATTTGGTATATAGGTAGACCATACCCTGGATTAACCGCTGAATCGCGTGTACTCATATCCCTAATTATTATTAGAATCATTCGCATTTTATCATCTAGTAATAAATATTAATTGAGAGAGTGTGTATATGTTAAATCATTATCATAACAATCATAAGCGTCTCATCATTTCGACTCCAGCATCTCAGCATAGCAAAAAGGTGTATGTAGTAGCAAAAGCCCATACATAAAATGTTCGAAATAATAAAATAACTATTTAAGTGTTTCAAAACAAAAAAAAAACCGACAGAATATTTTTATTTTGCTGACGCCATGTTGGTTTTTTTATCATAAAATGTATCCTATGACACTATCCAGGGATCAAGACGAATCTAACGACACCATGCATTTCGAAATCGGTCAAGCCGCTGCGGCTACAGAATGCGTCAAAAGAACGGACATACATACATACCTACAAACATACATACACTCGAAAAACATTACCCTCCTTTCTTGGGCAGTCGGATAAAAATGTAAACATTTATAATTTGCGATTATAAAAAACTGGCCGTTTTTATCAATAATTTTAAATTCTCGAAATTAACAGTAATTAAAGCAATTTATGTATTATTTAACCGCTGAGCCACCGACGCCGGCTGAACGGGTTCAATTCCCAGGCAGGCCATGTACCCATGAGTTTTTAAATTAAATTTAATTACTTATGTGCTATCTGACTGCTCTTAAGCGGCGATAGGAAATCTGCATCTCTGGGATATAAACATTCTAAGGCATGTGAAGTCCCTAACCCGCATTGGGTCAGCGTGGTGGACTATGGCCCATACGCCCTGTTTAGACGAGCGAAGGCTTATTTCCCTACAGTGGGATGTTTACGGGCTGAGATGATGAGGTTTGAGGGATGAGGAAATTTTGCTATACCACCGAGCTAAATGGCATAATTATCTAAAGCAATTTTTTTTACGTGGTATGGGCTAAGCCCACACAGCCGGTACCCAACAATGCTATCAATATTGCTACTTCCTATCAGACAGAGAAGAGCTAGCCAGGCGGACAAATAAATGTCCTAACAAAACCGAGTACTAAATGTGCACCCGCTTGGAAATGGACCTGTAGTTTTTGATTCTTTTTTTATTAGCACTTGACCTAAATCACACCTAGTGTTACATATATATATATATATATATATATATATATATATATATATATAATTTGACGACCTGTTTGGTGTAGTGGTTAGCAACTCTGACCACTATACCAAAAGGTTGCGGGTTCGAATCCCGTTAGGGTCATATGCTTGTGTGATGAATACGGACATGTGTACCCGAGTTATGGATGTTTTCATACAAAAAAAAATGTATTTATGTAGTATATCAACCATCTGGTACCCACAACACAAGCCTATAGTTGCTTACTGTGGAGCTAGATGGCGCTGTGTGTATGTCTAAGGATATTTATTATTATTATTTATTTATTATATAAGATGAAGCCGAAGATGGAAGCGTAATGACCCGGAAACCCCATATTATTTGGGGAACTGGCTATCTTATCTTTGACAACCGGAAGACAATAATGCTATTAACATTGCTGTTTGGCTGTATGTTGTTTGTTTGCATCTACGGTGTTAATAAGGGCTGCATTAATCCAAACATTGAGTTAAAACATCCAGACGGCTAACATACTATCTCAAAAAGGGTTTCCGTTCCAATGGACCCCTAAACCGTAGCACTAACATATCTTTATCACCCATCCACTTTTATACCGAAAGCCCCTCACTCGAAATTTAACTCTAAAACCCCTTCGATTAAAGTTCGGAACGCCTTGGAATTTCTCATAGTCTTCGATTTCATCTTCAGGTTTACTTTCTTGTTTTTCCGTTGAACTGTTCAATGTAGTTTGGACGTTGCCGTTGCACGATTAAGGTGGATAATGGCGTGGTGTTTCGCTTAGTTGCAGTGAGGATGCAAGGGCAATGCACTGCGCTATCGGCGCATTTTTATTTGTTTTGGTGAGACGACCCAGATCCCGCTCGTAGAATGAATTTATTCAATATCGATTCTTATGATGTCGAATGATGACATTGTCTTCTTTGGTATTTTATGCATTAAGATGTACTTTCATGTACGTGTTAGCAGTCGGTAGGTGTGCGCGTAACAGACAAAGGATATTAAAAGGGAATGTTATATATAACTTAGGTATAATAGACTATTCATGATTCGCAGAGTATTTTGTGACAGCCAAGTGAAAGTAACTCTTTGATATGATCTGGTATTAAGCAGCATATCAGTAACTGGATATAGGAGTAACTGATAAAATATATTGTTCCCCACGTGGCCCAATGACATAGCACGGTACAGGAAATTGAGTAGAAATTTTGATATTTTTCGTCGACTTACGATTTTTGTTAGATCACCATCATTATATCAGCCGAAAGCCGTCCACTGCTGGACAAAGGCCTCCTGTAAAGATCTCCACAACGATCGGAGCGGCTTCCTGCGATCTTTACCAAATCGTCGGTCACTTAAGAACCTTTCTGCCCCAACGGCCGTCGGTCCTACGAGCAATGTGCCCCGTCCACTCCACTTAAGTTTGGCAATTTTTCGAACTATACCTATCGGTCACCTTGGTTCTCCTGCAGATCTCCTCATTTCTGATTCGATTCCGTATGTTAGATACAATAATATATTATATGGCTTACAGCATTTTGGAAGAGAGCAATGAGGAAACATTTTTTTATTAATACCTGTACTCTATGAGTTTGGATGATGGTAGGGAGTAATTTGAAATTTGGCGAAGATGGTCAAACTCGTAGAGAAGCCTACAAAGCCTACAAAAAAAATGAATGATGGATTTGATTATTTCTTTCATTTTTTTTTTTATCGACAACGTGTTAGCACTGTAGTGATCCGGAAACCCCATCTTTTTTGGAGGACTGGATGATTGTATGAGGTAGTTAGACAGGTACGGACCTACTGTTGTACCTTTAATTGTTTTCAATGCAATGTGTATAGTTAGTACCAGTCTTGCGTCTTACCTGCTAAGGTAATATAATCTGGCCAATTCACAAAGTTGACCCAAAAATTTGGCCCAAATAGTAGCAAAAATGACTTACCAACCAAGTACAGTCTGACAGATAAACGTTTACAGGTTGACATAATACAAATTAAGTTTTTCTAGGACATCATGAATGTTTTTGGTAGTTCCTTAGTATATTGGCTTAGTAAATCGTACCCCTAGTAAACTTTTTAAAAAAATAGTGGTAAACATGATGTCAATACAAGAAATAAAGATAAACTTGCAGGTCACATAAATCGCCTCCGCAAAGTCAGTAATTCATTCAAAGGGTTGTGTATACGCTTTTTCAATAAGGTTCCTGTTGATATACAAAATCTTCCTTTCAATAAATTTAAAGATACTATAAAACAGAAACTTATTAAGAAAGCATATTATAAAATATCAGATTATTTAGTATGATAAACATTCATGGACTTAACCAGCCCGTTCGCATAACCAGGCTATTTCACAATTAATGATGAAATATTATAATATAAAATAATAATTAATAATTTTGTAATATAAAAACATTTTTTTTATAGAGCAACCTCGCGAGTTTCTTGCTTATTCTTCTCAGGGAAAATTGCCTTTTGAACAAGCAGTAACTTTAAAAATGTAAAATCTGACTATTTTAAGTGTACCCTGTGTACCTACAAAATAAAGCATTTTTGATTTTGATTTTAAAATAAAGCCTTTTCAACGACAACGACAACGGTACAGTCATCAACGAACAACCAAGGTTTCGTCTGTTTTTATACTGAGCCAAGGAGGTAAGATCTCAAAGATTCTCAGTGATAAAAATGAATCCAACTACCTCGCTAGTGCAACGAACCTTATTAAAGTAGTCCTTATCAAAATACCAGTAACAATTTCAGAAAACATCACACTGACTCAATTCAAACAGCTAAACTCTTGTCCGCGTGTTTGTACGTCTGCGCATATGCGCGATAAACATGCAGTTTCTTTCGCAATCCAATTCGTCATAAATACTGGTGCGTTGACATTTGTAGATATGGGTTTCTTGACTTTACATGTGCATGTGCCTACTGTAATAGGTATTTTTGCTATAGATGCATTCGGAAGATTTTGTGAATATGTTTCGTTTTATAATTATCTAGCGACCCATCCCGGCGATGCATGTATCTACATTAAACCTTCAAAGTCAAAGTCAAAAAAGTTACATATATTAAGTAACTTAACTTAAATTAAGTTACTTAAACATGTAACCCGCTGGGGATCGAACCCGCGACCTCCGAATCGTAAACCCAATGTTGTTTACATCTAAAACGTTTTCAGTTGGATTTATATATCAAAATAAAACAGAAAACAAACTCGGCTACGTGCCTACTCCCCGCGTATTACGTACCTACATTCTACCAAATACGAGTACCTATATTTGTAGGAAACCATTAACAATTGGCCATGGTCACCGACCATTATCGACCATATTTGCCCATAACTCAGTACGCAGTCACTTCCTATTGAATTATGGGGGTCAGATTACAAAAACAATGGCAAAGTGAATGCTCCCATTAAACTATGAAACCGAAACTTTGTATGACTGCCGTGGGGTCAACGGACTTTTGACATTAATCGGCGCCATGATGGTATTGTGTGTCGCTGTAACTGATACGGTATGGTCAAAATTGTAGCTGGTCGGATTGCTGAGTGTGTGGTCCGAATAATAGGAGAAGAATGCCAGATTAATAATGTACGAGTATAAGTACTAGCTCTCCGCCCGCGGCTTCGCCTGCGTGGATTAACTTTATCTCGGATATGTTTATTTGTTTACCCCTCGGGAACTACTAACTTTATCAGGATAAAAAGCATCCTATGTCTGGGTATATTCGAACTTCAAACTTCAAGCATTTATTTCAACGTAAGATACATGATATCATTTGTTGAATGTCAATTTAAATCTACTGGAAATAAAAAAGTTAATTGCATTTATCTGTCAGTCGGTATGTCCAAGCTACTATCGCTTCGGAAAGGGAATTCATCTGTGGGAAAAGAAGCGGCGCAAGAAACCCACAGGATCATTGTTGTTCTTTTTTTTTTAAATAAAGTATATAACTAATACAATTTTATAATTTTGGGGAGCTGGTCGAAGTACATCAAGCGTGTTTGTCATTCATTTAGTCACTAATTTTATAATAACCCTTTTTTGCTAATGTTATTTTGACATAATCTTTAAATTTTTTATCAGTTAGATTAATGATATTCTCAGGTATAAGGTTATAAAAGCGTATACAGTGTCCCACAAATGATGTATTAACTTTGCTTAGTCTGAACATAGGGGTAGCCAATTTGTTCTTATATCTCAAATTTAAATTATGCTTGTCACTATTTTTCGGGAACGTAGAAATATTTTTTCGAACGTACATAATATTTTCGTAAATGAACAGTGAAGGAACAGTTAAAATATTAATTTCTTTAAACCTGTCCCGGAGAGAGTCATGTCGACGCAGATTATAAATTGCTCGTATTGCTCTCTTTTGTAAAATAAAAATATGTTCTATGTCAGCTGCTCGTCCCCAAAGCAAAATACCGTAAGACATAATACTGTGGAAATAACTAAAATAAACCAATCTTGCAGTATTCTACCTGTATACCAATTTGAGCAACAAACAAACAAGCATCCACACTTTTGCATTTATAATATTAGTTAGATTAGATAATACAAACATGAGATGTCGTTTCTTGATTTCTTTCAATTTGTGAATGCGAGTACATTCTCAGTTATATTACTTACTAGCTGTTACCCGCGACTTCGTTCGCGTAGAATTCTCTGCTACTAACAAATGCATCATTCTATGACTCAAAAGCATTTCAACTAATAATATCTATCCTATAGGAGCCAGTCATATTTCAGGGATATAAGGTAGCCTAATATGTATGTGTGGATAAGTTAATCAAATAAAGTTTTCTTTTCTAATTCTCATACCAAATTTCGACCAAATCTGTCCAGCCGTTTAGATGTAAAGATCTAACAAACATACATAATTACTGGTCACTGGGCATTTGGGGGCACTGAAAACCAGCGCTGTGATTCGTCGCAGCATGAGCTGAGTGCTAACCCATTTGTGCACGCCGCAACACGTGACAGCATTGTCGGGATCTTCTTCATAATTGTATTTCTATAATTTACTACTTTTTTGTTTTTGTATCGTGTTGTGGCGTTCATAATAAACTATTCTTATTCTTACTTACACACACACAAACTTTAGCATTTTTAGTAGGTATTAGTTTGGGATATACAGGGCGTCCCAAAGTTATGGGACATGAAGGGGAAGTACCTTAAATATTGTAGATAGTGAATTTTGCTCAAAGAAGACTTTATGTTATTTTTAAAAGTTAGTAATTCTGCATTCATAGATTTTCTAAAAATTACTTGCTTCGGCTGGGAATCGAACCGACTTAAATGTGAAAAAAAAACACCCTACTTTTATGATGCCAATCGAAAGAATAGCTAAAAAATAATAACTCTGCCTAAGTAACATAGTATTTTAAAAGAAAGGAACAACATAAAATGATTGAGTCAAATTTCAAGAAAGTTATTTATTGCCGACGACGTTCGAAAAGTAGCGATATTATCATTCCAAAGATAGCATTGATTATTCGTAAATAAGTACCCACTTCATAAAATAGGTACTAACATAGTTTTCCTTATTATAAGTGCACGTGTAGATGAAATGATAACAAGAGGGATCACATTTTGAGCATTTAATTAATTAATTTACAAAAAAATACCTACTTAATTGACTACGGCAGTTTCATGTATGTTTTTTATTTGATTAAAATGATTAATTTCACGTTGTTCCTTTCTTTTAAAATACTATGTTACTTAGGCAGAGTTATTATTTTTTAGCTATTCTTTCGATTGGCATCATAAAAGTAGGGTGTTTTTTTTTTCACATTTGAGTCGGTTCGATTCCCAGCCGAAGCAAATAATTTTTAGAAAATCTATGAATGCAGAATTACTAACTTTTAAAAATAACATAAAGTCTTCTTTGAGCAAAATTCACTATCTACGATATTTAAGGTACTTCCTCTTCATGTCCCATAACTTTGGGACGCCCTGTATAGATATTTTAAATAAGGTCAGGTCTGTTTAATAAACTTTATAATAATAGCAAGACATAAATGCAGTTTAAACAAATACTCATCGATTCTCTTTTAAAACCTGTTATAAAAGGTAGTCTATAGCAATGTAAGCAGTATGAGTATATACAATAATTAAAATAACGAAATAATAAAACGAGCCACCCGCCGGGGGTTATTCAACCTCTTAGAAGGTTCTACTATCCTGGTAATTTTTAAGTGTGCGGCCGGTACAAACATCACAATAAAAGTGTGTAATGTAAACCAAGTACATTGATTACAACAGTGTAGATGGAATGTGGGAGTAGGAAATCTCATTTTTTTTTTAATAAATAAATATTTCGGACACTTACACCAATCATCTAGTCCCAAACTAAGCAAAGCTTGTGCTATGGTTACTAGATAACGGATTAACATACATAAATATTTATATAAACATCCATGACTCGGGAATAAATTTTCGTATTCATCACACAAACATTTACCCCTCGCGGGATTTGCACCCGCAACCGTTGGTTTCGCTGACAGGACTATCCACTACACCAACCAACCGGCAACCATTGAAGAAAATCATCACGCAATTTTTTGCGGGAATATTCCAAACAATAGCTATTTAGATATTTAAAAACCAAAAAACCCGAGAGCATATTTCGTATTTTGCGGACGCCATGTTGGACTTTTTACTATAAAATATATGCCACTTCGAGCAAGACGAATCTAACGACACCATGCTCTTCGAAATCGGTCAAGCCGTTTAGGCTACCGAATGCGCCAAAGGAACGGACATACATACATACATACACTCGAAAAACATTACCCTCCTTCCTTGGGCAGTCGGATAAAAAAGAGTTCACCTTTTTAAACTGAACCCAAATAACCTACAAATGCAAAGCTTAATTATAACTTCAAATTAATCCAACTAAACACCATAACGTATCTACCTAACTTAATTGATTAAACTTTAAAAACATTAGCGTGTGACCTTAATTTGAGGGCCATTACTCACTATCATTTTATACCATCGCCTAATTTGAACAAGTGCCATAATTAAGGTGAAAATAAATTTACTATAGCATATTAAACACAAGTCGTTGTAAAAAAAGGTGTTATTTAAGGAATAATAATTTGATAGCAATTAATATAACGAATCTTTTGAATAAAAAGTTGCGGACAGCTCAATAAGATGCAAATTTTGGGTAAGTTGATTGTTATCTTTATTTGAACTTCATATAATGTTGTCAGCAAATTTTAGGAGACAGACCTCAAAAATATATTGCTTTAATTTACTAAGGCGAAACAGCCCTTAGGTGTCATGAGTGGAACACACTACCAGGGTTCAAAATACCTATTTACTGTATTTGTTTGGTGTGGTTAGAAACTATGACTGCTATACCAAAAGGTCACGGGTTCGAATCCCGCTAGTATCTACATATGATGAATATAGACATGTGTTCCCGAGTTATGGATATTTTTCATTATATAAAAAAAAATTTTGTGTAGTTTATCAACCATCTGGAATCCATAATACAAGACTAGGTGCTTAGTGTGGAACTAGATGGCGTTGTGTGGATGTACAAATATATTTATTTATTATTTCGAAGAAAAATTTTCGGCTACCTATCTATATACTCAATTGTACTGACAATGTTTAACTATAATTTTTTTGTTTTTTTTTACCTCAGATTCGAAGTATTAATTACTATATTAATTCTGCGATTTTAGCTTACAATGTCCTATCACACACAGAATTTCGTAAATTATTGAGGTATTGAATTTTAAAATAAAAGTGTTTGTCAAACATAAAATAATAATTGTTAATGTTAAATAATTTAATGATAGACCTTGTAAGACTACTACATACAAATCTGAATCTACAGGTCATATTTAAAGAATTATTTTAAACTAGCTTCCTGGCCGCGGCTTCGCTGCGTGGATTATCTTTCTCGCGGAAATTTGTTTAAACTAGATGGGGTTGGGTACCCCAAATAAGATGGGGTTTCCGGGTCAATACGCTACCACCTTCGGAATCATCTTCACTTAACATCAGATGTGATTGAGGTCAAGTGCTAACCCATTGTGGATAAATAGGAAAAGAAATCCCGCGAGAACTACTCACTTTATACAAAATATCCTATGTCTGAATCCAGGGTATATTCTACCTATATACCAAATTTCATCCAAATCCGTTTCGCCGTGATTGAACAACAAACAAATAAACAAACATCCAAACTTTCGCATTTATAATATTAGTTAGATGATGGTGTCGATTCTGATGTAAACCAACTAAACTAAACAAAATTAAAAACAGTTTTGGAGTGGTGCCGTCGCATCGTACTGTTCTAGGGAGAAAGAGACAGTACTCCTTTAAAACTGGTTTTAGTTTAGTTGGTGTAAATCTAAATCGACACCATTATACAGGGCGTCCCACGGCTATGCCACATGGAGGGAAAGTACCTTGAATTTTGTAGATGGAACATTTTACTGAAAGAAGACATTATTTTAATTTAAAAAACAATTTAAACTGCATTCATAGATTTTTAAATAAGTACATGGTTGAACCGGGAATCGAACCCTTTATTTATAAAAAAAAAATTACCATGTAACTTTATCATACCGATCGAAAGGCTTTATCATAAGGATACTTTTTTGCTAAATAACATAGTGTCAGAAATAAAAGGAAGACCATGAATTTTAACATTTTTAATACAAAATTAATCAAATTTATCAAATGCTCAAAATGAGTCCCATCCTGTTCAATACAAAGTCGCACTCTTTTGATTATTTCGCTCCCTGTCGATTTTTTGATCATGTTGTGGTGGATATTTAGAATAATACGTCGAAGTTCAGTTTGTAGCTCGTGGACACTTTGACACTGGTTCTTGTAAAGTAAATTTTTTACATAACCCCATAAAAAAAATCTAACGGGGTTAGATCTGGGGATCTCGGCGGCCATTTTTTCGTCCATTTGTCCCGATCCAGGAAAGAAAATGTTCATTGAGATAGTCCTACTTACTAATTACGTATCTCTTTATCATTTTATCATGAACTTAAATTATAATAGGGAAATGATGCATACTTCTCGAGTGGGTAATTAGTATTAGTAATGATAATGTCAGTTGTATGTCCTTACGGCAATGTCAGCTTTCATTTTTCTGAACAAAATTGAACATCTAATGTTAAAATTCATGGTCTTCCTTTTATTTCTGACAATATGTTATTTAGCAAAAAATAATCCTTATGATGAAGCCTTTCGATCGGTATGATAAAGCTACATGGTAATTTTTTTTTATAAATAAATGGTTCGATTCCCGGTTCAACCATGTACTTATTTAAAAATCTATGACTGCAGTTTAAATTGTTTTTTAAATTAAAATAATGTCTTCTTTCAGTAAAATGTTCCATCTACAAAATTCAAGGTACTTTTCCTCCATGTGGCATAGCCGTGGGACGCCCTGTATATAAACATACATAAAAAAAAAATAAAAAAAATACGCCCCGGATACAGAACCTCCTCCTTTTTTGAAGTCGTTTAAAAAAACAACATGATTTGTATGGTTACGTTGTGGCACGTGAAAAGAACAAGACCAACCCGTTTCCGTCCGTGGCTGTTTAAAAGGTGACTATGGCACTGTCCCTCAAAAAAATATCTAAAGATTCTTCTGTTTCCGATAACTAATAACTCCCTTTCGGCTGAGTACCCTGTCCAGCTAATGTACAAACAGATCATTTATACTGCTTACGCTATGGTTATGGTCAAATGTAATCAAACCCAAAATTCTTTCGAAGAATTTGCAACTGATATGCACTCCCCCGGTCAATGACTTCGCCGAATTATCTGGCTTGGCCTGGGTCGGTCGATACGACCTCACTTAGCTTAGGACCAGCCCGGTTTTAGGCTGCCCGCCCACGACCGACAATCGGTAACCGATATTTTATATAGGAGAAAAATGGAACGTACTGATTGCAATATTTTCAACGCTCACGTCCTACAAAAAGTCGGTCACAATATCCATTTGAGCATGGTGTACAAGTTGAGAAGTGCACCGTATGAGAAGTGCACCAGTTGCTAAGTTCATCATTTGAAAACCAAAGCACGGAATCTTTCGGAATCTTCCTTTCAATAAATTTAAAGATACTATAAAACAAAAACTTATTATGCAAGCATATTATAAAATATCAGACTATTCAGATGATAATCATCCGTGGACATAACCAGCTCGTTCCCATAACAGGCTAAATATAAAAACCTGTTTTTAAAAGACAACCCCTCGAGTTTCTTGCGTGTTCTTCTCAGGGGAAAATTGCATTTTGAACCAGCAGTAGCTTCAAGAATGTAAAATTGACTATTTTAAGTGTACCCTGTGTATCTACAAAACAAAGCATTTGACTTTGACTTTGCTAGTTATTAGATAAATACTTGTGTATTTAAGTTCTGATAACCACAAAATTGTCTGAATTATTACCATTGCTGTTATATCATACTTTTGGTGTCCCAGTTGTATAAATTAATTACTCACCTAGCATTGTCCAGAGTTTTGCCGTCAGGTGGCGGTGTGCCACTGGTGCTCGACGTAGATTTGGCGCTGAGGTCAAGTGGCTGCTCCGCGAGGGTAGGAGACGATGGTGCGGGCGCCTTCTCGCTCACTTCTGGTAGCCTGGTAGATGGAAATAACAATGTCAATATTATATCCCGTATGCTGTATTGACGAGCAATGATAGCATGATGTGAAATATACCGGATGAGTTTTTTACCGTAAGGAAAAAAATAGGGCATATTAGGTAAGTGATGTTTTTATATAGTTTGCTGCATAACAATATTGATTGTAGGCAAATGGTGAATGAAATTAATTACAATTTACCTAGTCGTTCTCTAAGAATAAGGGAATTATACCCACATCGCTTGTTTGCGCTTAACATAAGCAGAACGCATGCAGGGGAGCGTGCCCCCCTGTGTCGACTGACTAACATTTATAATAAATATCTAACGGATGTGGATATATTCTTTTTGTCTAAAACCCAATATAAGAAACAGTGTTTGGAAGTCCTGTCGGATATTGGTGATACTTAAGATTTAAATTAACTGGTTCGGATTGCTTTTCTGTCTTTGCAGTTTTATATAAAATTGTAACGGAGTTGGTAACACAATGACCTCCATTGTCTACATATAAGATAATAGAACATAATTGTATTGTGTAGCTGTTAGTTGTCCTGAATAAAATAAAATAAAATAAAATAAAAGTGAAATAGGAGGTATTGTCATTTGTAGTTTTTTTTTAAACCATCATCGAATAAAGCGTTAAGTGTGTCATTTGACGGTCGCGTTTGTAGCCTATTCCACATAATTACATCATTAAATTAAATAAATAAAGAAAACTTGGGAGAAAATATGGTGTGAAATAAATTTCACATGATCGAAACCCTATGAATCTGGCCAGTCGCATATGAATCTTCGGCCGGAGCGATTTTCGATGATGGCTTTGAAAAAAAAATTAAACTGCCTAACACACAAACTTCTATTTAAAAAAACTCATCCGCTATAGTGTTAATCTCGCCATTTTGTAGTTCATACAAAACCTCACACCCTCTCCTCTCACTGAATGAGAGTGGGTCATAATTCATCACGCTGTCCAGTACGGATTGGCGGATTTGGGTCATACTAGTGTCTACCTGACAGTCAAGGCTTTTAAGCCGGCCCTGTTGGCCGCCAGCCTTCAATGAAACAACACTCGTACTTAAAGTGCCCAGGAGTGATCATCCATCCTAGGGCCCGTATTAATGAACAGTTCTCAAGATTGACATGGCCTCAAGTTGACGCTTGAGAATCTGTTGCATATTAAAACAGCATCAGAAAAGGTCCTGAGACCGAGACGCGATCTCAATCTCAAGAACGATAGGACTGACCCCGCCAAACATTTAATTTAAAACGAAGTAGCCAATGAGACTCGTAAATATTACTAAGTAGTATAAATCCTTGCAATATATTCAAAATGCTTGTTCAATCATTTGCTCATCTTATAAGTAGTCTTACAAGGTATTACGAACGTCTGAAGGCACCTGTAGTGCCTTTTACAACCTACACAACAGTTTCACGTAATAACAATTATTTCCATGCCGTACATCGTCTATTGAACTAAACTCGGTTACCTCACAATAATGTCTTCAGAATTTCCATCGGTTGCAAGTTGCAGCCATTTTAATCGCCTCAATAATAATGAATGGAGAAACATTGTCAAACTGAACAGGTGACGTGTCCTATTCCGCCGTAAGATATTACAGCGTTGACGATATAATAACGTTCTGTACGTGTGTTTGACGTGTTGGTTCTGGTTGAAAAGTTTTGACACATAGATGGTGGGGAGTATTTGTGGTGCAGTCGCATTTGACATTCGTTTTCGATTAGTTAAGTTAAACAATTAAGCAACGTCTTGTCTGTATCACTGCCGGCTGTTTTACTGAAGGCAGTCGTTAAGCCAAGGCTACAGATAGTACTAATCCATACTGCGCTCTCGTTGTGGATTATCTAACAGTGAGAGGCTATACCCCAGCAGTGGAGATGTAAACCTGTTGATGATCGTGAGATCTCGCTCGATAATTTTACGTTTTCTTATTAGTCAACGTTATCGATGAAGTTATTATTAAGGGAGGTAGACATTTTCGTTGAGATTTTTTTTAATGTCATGAAATTAATATCTACAAACATAATGTCACGACCGTTACCCAAATTGGGTGGTCATAGATATTCCAAACATTAACGTTTGGTTATTCCAAACATCAAAAGTTTAATGCTTGAAACAACACCCACGGTTCATTCGATATAGGGGCTAACCCCGTCGCCGTTAAAACGTTCAAATCTATAGATGTTTTTTGGTGTAAAATCCCATAGTCAGCTTTGACGTCACCCACGGGAACGAGATGGTTCTATTTCTTTTACGTGCGGAACCATGCCCTATTCCATGGAAAAGTAACATTTTATATTTTGGCATCCATACATGCCTATAAGAGAGCCAATATTCTGATCGATCCGCTTCTAACAATTCAGTCGTTTGAATATCGTTTTATTATCGTTCTCCAACATACCGCCACAAAACAGACAGCCTACATAAACGAAAAGCATCTCAATAGCTACATTCAGCGCTGACGGGCACAGGCAACAAAGGGTGCCAATGTATTGTGCCGTATAACTTGCTTCTTGAAGGTGACAGTATTGAATATATTCGATAGGTGGAATCTAGTTCATGCAACGCATATCTGCATGTAAAATGTTGTTCTAAAGTAGGACTGAATATGCCTCTAGTGTTTGCAATAGAACATATTTTTCGGTAAATAGATACTGATATATTCTATTCATAGCTAAATATCTAGAAAGCGGTTTGAAATGCTATATATGGAGTATAAGTAAAGGTATAGGGAAAGGTTAGATGCACTCGAGATGGGGTTCTGGATACGAATGGATAGAATAAGCTGGATGGATAGAATAATTATGGTAAACGAGAAGAGATGCCTGATGGCCACAGTTGAAAACCGAAGAGAAAATATGATAGGTCACTTGATACGATACGACATTCTTTTGAAGAACATAATTGAAGATTGAACGAAAAAAGGAAAGGGAAGATCTATATGCAATTACTTTGATCGAGGGAAAGAAAAGGTCATGTCGTACCAAGAGGTTAAATCGGGGGCGGAAAGCAGAGGCGTGGTCATTACTCCACCGACAAGAGCATAGCCACAGAGCATAGCTCTGAAATTCGAGAAGAAGATACTGATAATTGTATAATACTAAGTATATACACAAGATCCTTATATGTTATTCCTGATCCCAATAAATGTTCAATAACACGTGATTGGGTAGGTCTAGAGTATTCCAAACAACAATTTTGTTTATAAAAATAATAATTTAAAAAACGAAACGCCTATAATTTGAGTGACGCTGTAGAACTTTTGGCCGAAAGGTTCGGCGTTTTTTTTTATGCACAACGGGTTCGCACTTGACCTCAATCACACCTGATGTTCAGTGAAGATGAGGCCGAAGGTGGAAGTATACTGACCCGGAAAATAAAGATGGTGGCAGCTAGCCAGGCGGACATTTAAAATGCGCTACCACCAACCAAACCGAGTAAAAATATATTTTTTATATAATTACCTAAAAATCTAAATTAAAATAATCTCTATTGATTACAACCGTTATTAATACAAACAGTTTTAAGTTACGAAAACCTCTTACCACGGAATACGGACACATGTCATTAAACACTCTTAAAGTAGTACTATACGTTACTATTGAAAAAAATATCTAAAAGTAATTTACATGGAGTAGTACAAAATAGTAGAGAGTTAAAAAAAAGCACATCCTTGACACGCAAACAATTACATGTACCTAATTCCACCTATTTGAAACAAGACTTATCGCACGTCATGTTTTTTCCCTTTATAGGTTAAACACCTAATTCCTATTAAGGAAGCGCAGCTGAAAGTCAGAGGGTGAACGCAGCTGCACACCTATTTCTAAATAAGTATAAATTAATAGCTATAACGAATGTAGCCATACGAATACGAGTGAAAGTGTTGATGACATTAAAAAAACAAGTTAAGCAAGTACAAATTCGATTCAAAATTAAAATTCAAAATTAAAATTTATTTCGTAAGGGATTCGAACCCCGCGACCTCTTGGTAAAGTGGTCAGGTTTTCTAACCACCACACCAAACAGGTCGTTTTCCACAAACACACAGACATACTGACATTACGCTTCAAACTTATAACATCCCTCTTTTCGCGTCCGAGTACTTATATTTTATTTTTTATGCATAAAATATATTGAGGTGGAGCAAATGATATTGAATGCTATACTAAAGATTATGAAGAAAAGAACCTAGCAATACAAAAACTTTAAATCACATTTTTAGTAGGGTCCGCTTCAGTCAACAAGTAAAAGGAATCGACTAAGTTTGGGTAAATTAACCAAAACTATAAAATCGATAGAGTGTAACATACAATTTTGGTATAATAAAATATGTCATCCAATTTCGTGTACTGGTTGCAATCCGAACAATGCCCATTCCTACCCAAACGCATTTAAATTACAAATTGGTCCAAATGTGCAACCTTGCGGCACTCCGCACTTGCTAACACAGCGGTTGGCTATTTAACGGTGACAATGCTGGTGGGATTCGTCTACCTACATTTAATAAGTGTGGTTATTATATAAAAAAACATATATTAGGTCTTTATCTATGAAATTGGGGTTTTATATGAAGAATTTCATTAAGACTGTTTTCTCCATACAAACATTTTTGATTTTTTTTGGCAACGGCAAATCCAAATTTAGGTAAACTTTGTGTGTATTATCGGATAACATTAAGTTAAGTATAGGCAGCGTTAATTTTTAAAAGTAACCGCTTTATAACAGTTTCTGCGAATCTAAGAAATGATTATGGGAAGCACATGAAAAGAGCTCTGTTCAAATTTTTTTTATTATGTGATTTAGCCCAGTAATTAAAAAATATTTCATGTGAAACATTGAAATAATATTCAATTTTCCAAATAAAAAACAAATTTGGAAAATCGCAGGAATTGCTACATAAATGATTAACGAAGAAAAAAAACTCCAATTTCATAGGTAAAGACCCAATATATAACTACGTATAAAACCTGCTAAAATCATAGGACTTCTTTGGCTTTGTCATTTAAATTGTAATTTAAAATATGTGTGGCAGTCGAAAGGTATAACAATATCATGAAATTATTTAGATGTAATGATGTTTACTTTTATAATATTGTATCTCACTTGTAAGATTTTCAATTGAGAAAAAATAAGCGATAAATTTATATGTAGATACTCGTTAGCAAATCTGAATAAGCAGTACACTTTATTATTATTATTAAAATCTTTATTGCAGTTTTTATCTATCTATCTATCACATAATACCATACAAAGAATATTTAACATAAATTGTAAGAGTGTACAAAGGTAGTCTTATCACTCATAGATATTTCTTCCATACAACTTATAGGGACAATGTATATGCTTTTATAATAAGGTTCCGGTAGACATTCAAAATTTGCCTTTAAATAAATTTAAAACAACCATTCAACGGAAACTATGTGCCAAAGGCTATTATAAAATTTCTGACTATCTGGATGATAAGAATGCGTGGACATGAACCGCTCGGTAATATCCAGTATATTTTATTCTTATTTTTCTTTGTCGAATCATAAATTTTACAATTATTTAAAAAGAGCAACCCCGGAGTTTCTTGCTCGTTCTTCTCTGGGGAGACTGCCTAGTGAATGAGCGATAACTGTATGTCATGACGATTTCAAATGTTATTCTTATAACTTATGAAATAAAACATTTTTGATTTTATTCAACCTCAATTAAAGAAGCTCTTTAATAAGTAGATGGATAGTGCAAAGTAAAAGGTGAATAACTTTAAATATCAGCTGGTTTAAAGACGATACATAATAAAATATCTACATATGTATAGTAGAATACATAACAAAGATAAACACTTACTAATATAAAAGCAATAAAGACTATAATATAATAAATGTTATTAAAAATAAAATACACCTAAATATATAACAGCATATACAATTCATTAAAGAGATAAATAATATTCCATTAGAAGCAGTTTAAATACTTTAGTGATTACTATTCAGGACAAGATATTCACTAAAGTGACATTCTGCTCTTGTCTTGAATAGTTGTATCTTAATAGACCTGTCTAAGAATCATTAACCGTTTTATTATGTTTAAAAGTTAAATACAATATTTGATTTATATTTAACACACGACTGACTAAGACTAATTTATTAATTAATAACAACTTAGAAATGGGTGTAGAACTACTTCGGCAATTTAACGCGTTTAATTTTGAATGGCCTTAAGCGCAATAACTTACAAGGTTACCTCAATTTATGGTATTCTCTATACAAAATGGTGTTGGTAGCGAACCACTATTGAAAACATCCATTCTAATGGCATTGACGCGTTTAATATACCAAATCCGGCGATATCGACTAAGTACAATTATTCAATACCGCCAATATTTCTTTTTCTTTTTCAAAACAAGTGGCATGAGTATTTTGTTAAATGACTTATTTATTCTTCATTCAAGATGCAAGGCCCTTATTACTGTCACAAGTAGTTATTGTACTGTATCTAAGATTACTATTGAATATGGAAATACTTATACCACAATAAACTTTATTCTTTTTACAATAAAATTCTTGAATGGTGGTTTTGGCAAAATAGACATACAATGTGAGCTGGCTGGCACACAATATACCAAGGAATCATTTTAAACCTTTATACCATTCTTATCTTGATTAGTAAAAAATAAAAAAAAAACTTAGGCAAGGTGTATGTGTTGCACCTGTGTTCTCACCAATCTCTGTCGTATCGAAATGAGTTATATCAAAATTTCCCTCCCATCAACCAACAATCCTCGTATCATCATCATCATAATCACCACTCGCAAGCAGCACACGAACAAATATGGAGAAGTTCTTGTTGATTATTTGGTTCAATCGTCTACCACTTTGGTTAAAAGCTACTCCCATAGGGTTATTGTGTTTCTGATGTCTTAGGCTTAAACAAATCCATGACCACGATTAATGATGCATCTAGGATATCTATACAGGAGCTCTCGAAAAGTTTGAGACCGTTCCCCAAGGCAATTAACTCAAATTTTCTCATGATAAGCAATAGCTAAGTTTATTAGGCTGTTGATGATGATAATGATAATGAAATCATTGAAGATATAGAGATAAAGTTTACCAAACAAGAAGGATAAGGAGTCGCGGGCAACAACTAGTCTAAATATAAATCGCAGTGAAATAACATCATCGTTGCAATTTCCATGACCTGTTTAAAGATAAGTTGTTTGAAGGGCGTGTTGTGTTCAGAACAATATTGGATAATTTAAACCGCTTTTAGAATGATAAATATGTTGCATTGTATTTTTGTGCTATAAATTTGTGTTTTAATTTTATAGCTCTCCATAGAGATACGCTCTTACAATCCTTCTTTCGGGATAAACAGGAAGGCTTACACCAAATTCATTATACCAGTGTTTTATCCAATTAGTTTATATTTTTTATTAAAGTGTGATATTACATTAACAATAATAGTTTGGGACAATATTGTTCTCAATAAAATTTAAAATTGTGTTGGCATAATAAGGATATTTGGGTCGCGAGGCTCAATTATTAATTGTTTCCATTTAAAATCGTACAATGGACACCTCGTGCTTTAGATAGCATTCTTATGTTATGATTAAACATTATTTAGAAATTTAATATTAATAAAAAAACCACGACACTCAAGTTTAACAAGATCTGTTTTCGTAGTTAACTTAACATTGCTTGTTGTAATGAGATTCGATTAAATTAGACTTTGACTCACATCGCCGCGTATTTCTTTTATAATACAGAAAAAATTTGCAATATCCGCGGTTTTACTTGTGTAGCTACTTTGTTCTGAATAACTACGGACTGTATTTCAACTATTTTTAATGTTGTTCTCATAACTCCGTTAAAATGAAATTAAATAATAGTCATACAGATTTCATTTCAATAAGCGCATTCTTTAAATTATAGATTCTTTTGTCGGTTTTCTTGCTGTCAACTGTACCATGTTATACTGCATTGTATCCACGACCTTCGCATCAGCAGTCTACTGGTTAAAATAACAGGTCAAGGATGTTTTAGGTATCACTAGCATCTGTTTTAGATTGGTAATATTGCCATGTGATTGGTTGATTGGTTCCATTTCATTTGAGTTGAGAAACACGCGTTTCTTATTTGATTCTGGCAGAATAATCAGCGTTGAAATTACATATTCTCAGTTTTATACCATGTTCTCAGATCTAAACACTGTTCTAATATATATTAGAAAAATAACGTGCAACAATAAATTGGAATGATACATAGTTACCTATACATCTTATGGTATAGACATATTTAAGACAAGTGAGAAAGTATATGTATAAGTTTTTGTTTGTTTTTTACAATTTTTTTTAAAGAATTGTAATGAAAAATGAGAATCTGTAATTGGCATGACTTTGGCTTATAAATTTTGTGTAATATTTTTTATAATGATGCTGTTGATTCTGTTTTATCAATAAAATAAAAATAAGCTTAATCAAATTAAGCAATCAGTTTTTGATTTCACTAATAAACCGTCGATTTTCATTATGAAAGATGTAGTTAGTTTTGTATTTTTGCCCGACTGCCCAAGAAAGGAGGGTAATGTTTTTCCCTCGTATGTATGTATGTCCGTTCCTTTGGCGCATCCTGTAGCCTAAACGGCTTGACCGATTTCGAAGAGCATGGTGTCGTTAGATTCGCCTTGGTACCCGGAGTGTCATAGGATACATTTTATGGTAAAAAACCTAACATGGCGTCCGCAAAATACAAAATATGCTGTCGGGTGTTATAAATAGTTAAATGTTACAAACGTATTTTAATAGTGTGACGTTTTTCTGTAAGTGGTAATGGCAGAATTATCATCGCTGTCCTATGGGTCTCTCTATGTACCCCAGCATCAGACCCCAGATCGCAGATCTGGCTTAGCATAACTGAGCCTTTCTGATCCCAGTGGGTACAGCTTATCACAATGAAAATCTTGCTTGGTGTATCAGCAAATCATTATTATTTATCGTGAGTGTTATTAACACCTGACAAAAAGGATGATTATTATGCATTTGACGGCGTTGTGAGTCATTATCCGTTTGCATCTCAATAATGCGTGGTCTGATTTGTGTGCGGGTTTTTATAAAACTATAGGAGAAAGATATTTAAGTTTTAACACTGAAGGAGTGAAAAAGGAAGCTTGTGGTGGCTCTAAGACAGGCAAGTGATTTTGTGATACAGGATCGCCTAGCAACATGTTACTAATTTTAAAATAATTTTGCAACAATTAATAACAATTTTTAACACAAATATTATTAGTGTTATTGTTTGTGTTCTTCTCTTTTCTACGTTCTACTCTTACCACTTTCTGTAACTGTATTTTCTTTTCTGTTGTGCAAAGTGTATTTGTATTTTCCCT
The DNA here is from genome assembly GCA_949316235.1 of Oegoconia quadripuncta. Taxonomy (NCBI): domain Eukaryota; kingdom Metazoa; phylum Arthropoda; class Insecta; order Lepidoptera; family Autostichidae; genus Oegoconia; species Oegoconia quadripuncta. Next base: position 4,288,467 of record OX438745.1, on the reverse strand, counting down.
TGGTACATATATGCAGTGCAGTGAAATGTTTTCTCTATCTAAATGTGATTTAAACATGACCAGAACACAATAGATCTACTGTTACAGTATTCTACTTTCGCTGCAACCTTTGACTTAATGCCAGCAGTATTGATGTCGATCGTTAGCATTTTATGGAAACCACGTATCTTCCGTTCGCATGGAATAGAAGTCGCAATGTCTTTTAGATAGACATAGAAACTTTTTATTCAGTGCCACAAACCATTGTACAGAACCATAAATATAATTATTATTATACAGGAAGAAATCTTAGAATAATGCACAATATAATTGTAGCAGTGAAAGGGCTTGCTGGCTCAGCTAACGCTGCAAACGCTGAACGCGCTTACAACACTGATAATTCTGCGAGTACCTCAAGTGGAAAGTGACGTTCAGCTTAAAACAGAACTTTGGAAGTAAATAACTATCGAAAACTTGAACTGTTTCTAAAGCATTAATTGTTGCATTTCTGGAGATCTGACATATTGTTACTTATACACGACTTCATTTTTAGATGGAAATGAGGCCATAGTTTCACCAATTCTACAGAACTGAGGAAGACGGCCAAATAATTCGGGTTCTCAGCAGCGTTCTGCTCTTTCTGAGTGTCCTAGCCCATCCTGTTTTCAAGACACATATAAAACATGGCAAGTGGTTCTTTTTACTAAGATTAATTTTCGATTAATCTTGCACTGAGTAGAAGAAACTATATTACCTGAAATACGAAAACACCAGAAAGTGATTAAATTTTATCAATGTGTAATTTAGAACTAGTTACCTGTCAACCTGCTGTCGCTGGACTAGTCTCTGCATCAGCCAGGCCTGGGAGAGTGGTGACGGCGGCAGCAGTCCCGTACCCAGTGCAGCCAATGCTGCCATCATCTGCTGGAACTGTTCACATAAATAATTCTTAATAGATACAGGTATTTATTGGGACAAACCAGCGTCGTCAATAGCTCGAGCAATATTTAATATATAGGCTGGATGACCCGAAGAACCTGGTAGCCACAGGACGCAGGCGGCATGGGACGATTCCTAATAGATATCGTTAGGGAGCTTTTCTTCTTTCTTTTCGATAGACTAGTCCAGCGGATAGTAAATTGGACTACCAGTGAGCAGAGTACATAGTGCATAGGCCCTTGGGGCATAAAAGTTCTGGAGTGGAACAAGGTAAAAGGATAAAGGTAGCAAGCAAGCAAGGTAAAAGGATCCCCAGCGGGGCACATATTTAGTACTCGGTTTGGTTGGTGGTAGGGCATTTTAAGTGTCCACCTGGCTAGCTACCCACCATCTTATCTAAATCTGCCGCTAAACAGTAATGTTAATAGTATTGTTGTGTTCCTGTTGTCAGAGATAAGATAGCCAGTTCCCCAAATAAGATGGGGTTTCCGGATCAGTAACTTCGGCCTCATCTTCATAACATCAGGTGTGATTGAGGTCAAGTGCCAACCCGTTGTGCATACAAAAAAAAAAAGATGTCGCTGGATGCAGGTTGCTGTGGAAATCGTTTAGGTCACTTTTTAGCTGTGCAAGTCCTGTGGTTGATAAAGTATAAAGATCTTTTGGCGAGGTCTAGGCCAGGAGTGTACTTGAGGCAGGCTAAAATGATCATGATGAAGATGAAATCTTTTTCTTTCATATCCTAGTCCAGTCTGTTCCTTCCTGTTCCCAACAGAATATCAGCTCTCATGCAGAGTTATAACAATTTTGTCCCTGCAGCATATAACATTAATAGAACGTTTATTTTTGCCGTTTTTATTTCTTTTCTATACAACGTTAAACACATGTAAACACACTAAATAGCCTATAAAGTTATCAAGGAGTATTATTCTCTAGGTCTCACCTGCGGGCTCTGTGCCTGCAGTTGCAGCTGAAGCAGGTGATGGAGCAGCGGTGGCGCCGCGGCGGGGCTTTTCGCGCCTGACACCGAACTGCTGTCCGACTCCGACGCAGGACTCTGTGACAAACGAAATTCAATCGTAAATCAATCAGCTGGAGACATGTTCTTCTATTTGGCCACACACATAATTACAACAGTATTATCTGTAATATTGGGTATGAAATGAAATTGGAGTTTTTTTTCTTCGTTAATCATATGTACCAATTCCTGCGATTTTCAAATCTATACCCAAATTTGTTTTTTATTTGGAAAATGGAATATTATTTTCAAGGTTTCACATGTGATATTTTTATTAATTTCTGGGCTAAATCACATAATAAAAAAAATTTGAACAGAGCTCTTTTCATATGCTTCCCATAATCATTTCTTAGATTCGCTAAAAGTTTTATAAAGCGGTTACTTTTAAAAATTAACGCTGCCTATACTTAACTTAATGTTATCCGTTATTACACACAAAGTTTAGCTAAATTTGGATTTGCCGTTCCCAAAAAAAAAACAAAAATACTTGTATGCAGAAAACAGTTTTCATGAAATTCTTCATACAAAACGCCAATTTCATAGGTAAGGACCTAATACTTAGTTAGCCGAAGTAACTTAGGTAAGAGATACGAGTACCGCTGTTACCCCGATACCGACCGTAGTTAAACAAGGGTATGTACTACTTCTAATTCAGTAATTAAAAGTAAAATAAATTGAGCCACATAAAGGATGTCACTTTTGATATTGACTTGCAGGAGTTGCAACTAGAAAACGGTGAACAGTAGGTATACTTTGATGTATGCCAATAATTCCGCCTCCACACTGCGCCCACTATAACTCCTGTAAGCCAGGACCAACAGTGGTGTTCGACACGGCGCCTACTGAAGGTGCCCAACGTGACTCATTTGCTACCTTGGACCCCAGACTAATGAAAGAAAGATATAGGGTGCATGTGTAAGTAGGAAAACAAGTCTAACACTTCATTGATTTTTTTTCATGATTGACTGGATTCGCGATCTCACCTGATGGAAAGTGACGATGTGGTCGAAGATGAAGCACGCGATTCCAGTAAATGCCTATTCACTCTGCTCTTAAAGATCCCAAGGTTGTAGGATTCAGGAAAGACTGACGCCGGAAGGGAGTTCCATGCTTTGGCTGTTCGGATGATGAATGAAGAATCGAACTGCTTAGTACGAATGTTCGGTATATTAACTATATACGGGTGGAATCCCTCCCCACGCCTAATGGTCCGAAGATGGAAGGTTGACGGTGGAATAAGATTATGTAATTATATGTAATGTGAGTATTTTGGTAATTAGATCCGAGAAGAGATTGTATATCTCACTGACACTTTCGTTACGAGAAACTCCCGGGGCTTCCTAAAATTTCAATTTACATGCTATACGGGTCCGTTGTTCGACAACTGTTTTCTTTTACGCAAATCTGTTACAAGACTGTGTTGTCTTTTAATACAACGTTATTGGCCCAGTGCAATTAATACGAATTTCCAATGAAACTGAATGACAAAACGATTAATATTCTTCCTTGTTGATCAACGAGGGTAATTTGTCGAACAGAGTGGAAAATAAACGTTAGGACAGCGGCAGGAAAATCGGTTCGTATCAAAATCAACCTTCGTGTGACAATGGCTGAAGTAATAGGCAATTGTAAAATCTACTGTTTTATTGCTATGTACATCCGTTTTTTTTTTCTGGGAAGTCTTCAATTTTTTTTAAGTTGGATACACGTTTGACCACAATTTCACCTGATGGAAAGTGACGAAGTGGTCGAAGATGAAGCACGCGATTCCAGTTTATTCATTCTGCTTTTGAAGATCCTAAGGTTGTAGGATTCAGGATAGGCTGACGCCGAAAGGGAGTTCCATGCCTTGGCTATTTGCATTATAAATGGAATCCCTTCCGACGCGTAGTAATCCGAAGATGGAGAGGCGATGGTGGAATAAGATAATATTTACTGAGATCAATTTAGTATCGATAAAATGTAGGTGGGATTGTGACCAAACCAAAGGTGAATCCAGCCATCGAGTCAGTCTGTGTGAGACCCCAGCCAACATACTAAGTATTTTTTTAATTAATATGTGAAATGTGGTCCGAGTATTTGGACGACGAGTAAGGGGATTTGGTATAAAACTATCCAACCTGCACTTCCTCATGTCCCGTGGTTTAATTTATGCACAATTAATCGACAAGATCTGATTGTCGCCCCACGTCTCCCAATTGTAGCCAATGTGGAGTCGTCGAAGATGTCTTTCATATTACAATGGAATGCGGGCGAAACGAGGTATTATGGCGACAACTCGGTTTAAGAAATTATAATGTATAGGTACAGTAAACAGGCTCCTGTCTACTCCAGATTCTGGAGTGGCCAAGAAGCTGCATGAATTGGTTAAAATTTACTTTTGTAATAGAACTACCTAACTATAGTCATGTGGTACATGTATGTATATTTATTAGGTAACCTAATGTAAGAGAGCCACTATGAGGGTGACATATAAAAAATCCCTCTCTAATAAATTTAGATAAAAAAAAATCATATGTATGTAAATTGAATCTATATAGATTGCAAGTGAATAGTTGCAAGCGTATTTGCATTTAGCCATATAACGAACTTATTTTACAATAGAGGACATAATAATACCTAGATATTAATAAAAACATACTGAAAAAGAGGAAAAAAGGCCCTGGAACCAGGTTCCAGGTCACTACTTTGAGTCACCCTGTCTCAACAAAACGTGGGTCGTGTGCGCTGCGACTTTACAGAAAGATATCTAAACAACTTCGTTGTTTTTTAAAGAATTTATGGGACTCATATTTTTCGGTGGCACTCTTTATGCACAGTTTTTTGGTAAATAAATTATAATCATGAATAAAACAGTCTCTGCTTAAGAGAATGATGATTCCAGCAACACGTGCTTTCTAAAAATATTCTCAATTTTTTTTCTTTTTTCAATACAATCTTCGACATTGTGAATTTACCACCGTATGAATTCTAGCATCACGCACGTTTATGTTCGCATAGTGGATTTATCGGCTGATTTAACCGCACAACAGTGCAAAAGACAAGTTCTCCCAAAACTGACAAACGCATGCACTATTTACACGAAACCATTAGAGCCACTGCTCTCTGTAGCTAACTTAATAAACGAATCCAATTTTTGACATACCATTCCACTGTAAACACACAATTTATAAACTCTATGGAGCATTATTTTTTCTTATTTAAAACACTAGTAGGTATATGAGTAGGGCTCACCTTGAGGTTTAGCTAATCACGTCCACCTTGAATATTAACTAACGGATTGTTTAGTGCGGCAGCACCACGTGACCATGTGTCAGCCGAGTCGAGTACAGTCAGGCACTGCAGCCAAATACGATTTAGGAATGGACACAATATTAGCCCCTACAACAACGATATTCTTTCAAAGTTTGCAGTATGATAACGATTATAGGTTACGATGGCCGAATAATCCAGTAGTTGACTAATAACGACTTGACGTTGAGGTTACGATGGTCGAATAATCCAGTGATTGACTTTATGATGACTTCACGTTGAGGTTACGATGGTCGAACAATCCAATGGTTGACTTTTATGATAACTTTACGTTGAGATTACCACGGTCCAATAATCTAATGGTTGATGAAATTACCTTTTAATTTTGGCAGTTCTGTTACTATAGTTGTTTAATACAACTTTCTGAATGGTTAGAGATTAGGAGAAAACACGTGTAGAAACGTCAACTAAATATAAAGTGATCCTTTTGAGGTTATAATTTATGAACGAAATAAATTAAAGTGATATGACTCAATGTCATGTCGTCATCATTGTGTGCTAAATTAGAGGAGGGTAGTGCTGGGTTCATTTCTTTATGTGACATAGAATTTAATTATTGGTCGTCTAGCTGGTTTACGGCCAAAAATCCTTCTCCAATTGACTGAAATTAATGATGATGACAAAATTGATACCAATGAGTGACTAAAAGACGACATTTTTTTAAGATTGATTGACTACGTATTATAGTACAATCTCACCTGACGGATTAAAAGTGACATGTGGTCGAAGACGAAGTACGAGATTTCCGTAAAAGGCTGCTTCACCCGGCTCTTGCAGATATCTAGCTTTTACGATTTCGGAAAAATCTGACATCGGTAGGAAATTTGTATCATTTTTGTCACAAGAGTATAGGTATATAATATTATTAGTATTAAAACGTTTTGTCTACTCATTTTGGTCCCACGAGGAGCAATAGAAAATAATCTGTCGGCTCCGGTATTACCTCGCTTGCTCGGAGTAAGGCAAATAAGGATAGGAGGTGCCAGGTTCTACTTACGCCGTTAATTAGGCGCGATCCTAGTTATGCACCTTAAAGGTAGAAAACTCTAGAGATAGGTGAAGGAAAGAGGGACGAATAGGTGACAGAGTGGTAATCGGAGTTATGTAGAAATTAGGTAAATGGAGACTATTATTACGAAAAGACGGTTGTAACAATTAAAGTTCAAGGAAAGTAGCATTATATCGACTTTAGATTGTATAGAACGTTATTGAATTAAATGGTTATATTGATTTTGTGCTTGACAGTACATTGACAAGTTTTTTTGTTATATCCATAAAATAGTTACTCGTAGGTATAAAATTCACGAAACGATTTCCTTGTAGCCCAGTTCAAAACTAGGTAAATAGGTTCTAAAAACGGAATTTGTAACACTTTCCTGTTGTAATTCGATCATATTAATCGCCAATTGTGGGTAAGCGGCCATATTTGATGAACAAATGAACCTAAAGTAGGTATGTATAGCATTGAAACAAAAATGAATAGACACTGTCGTAGTATGAAATAAGTTATTATACTAGATGAGTTTTTTTACCGTAAGGAAAAAATAGGGCATATTAGGTAATTGAAATAGAAGGTATAGGTAGTTTTTTTTTTTTTTCATCATCGAATAAAGCGTTAATTGTGTCAGTTGACGGTCGCGTTTGTAGCCTATTCCACATAATTACATCATTAAAATTAAATAAATAAAGAAAACTTGGAGAAAATATGAGTACCAAATAAATTTCGCATGACAGGAACCCCGCGAATCACGCCAGTCGCATTATCATTCTAAGCCCGGCTTATGCGATTTCGAAAATCAAAATTCATTTACCTAATATGCCCTATTTTTTTCCTTACGGTAAAAAAACTCAACCGGTATATTTCACATTATGCTATCATTGCTCGTCAATCCTGTTTTCTCAGTCGCCTTGTACCCACGGGAAGAGATAGGATACGACCATACACTTCTCTGATAGAAACGACCCGGCACCCAGAAACTGCAGCACGTCTTTTATAGTTATCTAAAACTAACTCTACTTCGTTTTCGTACAATGCATAATTACTTCACTTAGAGATTGTGTAATTAAAGATTATAATATAACCTTTACGTCACAGTAAATTTTTGAAAATCTAATAAATGTTAAAAAATAGATAGCATCATGTGATAAACATGATGTCAACACAAGAAACAAATTATAGGGATATGCATACGTTTTTTAAATTTTCATTGATATACAAAATCTTCCTTTAAATAAATTTAAAGATTTTAGACAAAAGTTATTGAGAAAGCATATTATAAAATATCAGACTATTTAGATGATGTTATATCCAAAGACGATTTTCTTTTGACATAACCAGCTTGTTTGCACGGCAGGCTATTTTACAATTAATAATGTAATATTATTCTGCCTTTTTGTAATATAAAAACCAGTTTTAATGAGCAACCCTTCGACTTTCTCGCTTGTTCTTCTCAGGGGAAAATTGTCTTTTGAACAAGCAGTAGCTTAACAAATGTAAAGACTATTTTAATTGTATACCCTGTCAAAGTCAAAAAATAAAGATATTTTTATATTAAACAGTAAAGCGTTTTCGAAGATATTTAGCTTTCAACACAGTTTATTTCAATGATATCATAATTTTCTAATTTTTTATATTAATTATTATATTATTAAATATTTCTCGTTTTATATTTGTTTGTTGGAAATCCGTTAAGTTGTTTCGAAGATATTTAGCTATTAAAACAGTTAGTTTGAGTCTATGAGGATGGTTTATCATTATATCATTGGTTTATCTAAATTTCCAGTTTATAGTTTTAGTTGCCGTGAATGTAGTGTTGTGTTTAAATGTAGTGTTGTGTTTAAATGTTAATTTTCTTATAATTATTGGGACATTTTTGTGTTTACTTATAATGACTAAATAACCCAAACAATAGCTTATTTTAAACTTAATGCATTCACGCCAACTAGACTAACAAACAGCATTTATTACTTATATAGTTTCCCGTAGGGGTAGGCAGAGACCACAGACTTCCACTTGCTACGATCCTGCCACACCTGCTTCTGCTTCATTCACTCTCATAAGATTGTTCATACATGCTCGTCGGTTTAGGGTACCCTTGATTTGGCCTTTCTTAAGACGTCGCCGATTTGATCATGGTACGTTCTCCTTGGTCTCCCCTATCAACACTACCATCCACATTCGCATCTCATATTATATTCACTTTCGTTAGTCTTCGTTCATTCATCCTCTCCACATGTACAAACCATCTCAGCATACCTTTTTCAATAATGTACATGTGGAAGGTATTTCGTAGTAAAATTTGTAATCCGACAATTCTACAGCAATTAAAATTGTGCGTACAGTGATGGGTATACAGGGCGTCCCAAAGTTATGGGACATGAAGGGGAAGTACCTTAAATATCGTAGATAGTGAATTTTGCTCAAAGAAGACTTTATGTTATTTTTAAAAGTTAGTAATTCTGCATTCATAGATTTTCTAAAAATTACTTGCTTCGGCTGGGAATCGAACCGACTTAAATGTGAAAAAAAAAACACCCTACTTTTATGATGCCAATCGAAAGAATAGCTAAAAAATAATAACTCTGCCTAAGTAACATAGTATTTTAAAAGAAAGGAACAACATAAAATGATTGAGTCAAATTTCAAGAAAGTTACCTCTCTAGTTACATCTGTAGTTATAGTTATAGCTATCTCTGTTAGTTGTTAATACCTACTTAATTGACTACGGCAGTTTCATGTATGTTTTTTATTTGATTAAAATGATTAATTTCACGTTGTTCCTTTCTTTTAAAATACTATGTTACTTAGGCAGAGTTATTATTTTTTAGCTATTCTTTCGATTGGCATCATAAAAGTAGGGTGTTTTTTTTTTCACATTTGAGTCGGTTCGATTCCCAGCCGAAGCAAATAATTTTTAGAAAATCTATGAATGCAGAATTACTAACTTTTAAAAATAACATAAAGTCTTCTTTGAGCAAAATTCACTATCTACGATATTTAAGGTACTTCCCCTTCATGTCCCATAACTTTGGGACGCCCTGTATAGATAGGAGAAGGATGCCTCGACTATTTAAAGTACCAAGAGGCAATACTAATCTTTTAAATATAGGGCCAATAACACGAGCACTACACACACTCAATGAGATAGCAGACAGAACAGATATTGTCATATGCAGTATGAGCGAATTTCAAAAAGTCGCGTTATTTGTAGTATGCTATTTAGTATAGGTATATTTGGTATACATCATTAGTTAACTATCGCATTGGAGAAATCTGTAATGATAGTTATAAACTTGGTAAATAAATAAAATAAATAAATATTTGTCACTACGTCATCTTTCACACTGCTTAACTCCCTAATTACACTATTCCTGATTCTATCTTGCCCATTCATACTTCACAACGATCTCATTTCCACTGCATTAATTCTACTTTCATTTTTTTTCTGCCATACCCAGCATTCACTCCCCTAAATCAGAATATAGAGAAAATACTAACATACTAATTTTTATTACTAATATACAGAAAATTCTTAACGCACATTTTTTTTTAATTAGTAAATTACAGTGTATGATTACTATACAGTGTACCATTATAGTGTTTACCCATAACTTCAATTTCTTGTTGAGAAAACTAATTTATATTTAAAGGCTGAATGAAACGAGTTCTTTTTAAATGCAAAAGATCTCACTATTTTTATTGGTTGCCAGCGACAAACCGTTGCCTCTATTTTTTTCTAACTCCATTATCAGCCGATGACAGCCCACCAATTTAAACAGCAGCTGCCGCTTGAACTTGGAACGTAAAAAATACTACATAATTTACCGCTCGCCAAATGGTGGGGTCTACACATTCTAATTCTAAACTCGCGGCCTCGACCAATAGCGGACGAGGACGACTCAACATGGCGGTCGTGGGAACCTGTTAATGGGCCGTTTGAATTTAGAATAGTATTTTTAATAATGCGTGTCTGTTAGATTCGAGAACAATTGGTTCTTTTTTCTAATTCGTTATGCAGGCAATGTGGGATTAGATGGCTTCATTTATATTTATAGATCTTGTATTAAGGTGATGTCGTTATATGGTCATATTATTTGGTTCAAATAACATACACAAGCTGATAAGCTGGGGTGTACGGTAAAATCGACCATCTTAGAGAGTAGGTACTATCTGATCTGAGCGAGGAAGATCTGAACTTATTAAGTTTTTATTTTAATTTTAATGTGATCCGGGCACGCAGAAGTTGAATTTTAATTTCTCAGGTATGAGGTTTCCTGACGACATTATCCTTCACCGTTAATGAGCAGTCGGATAAATGCACATAAGTAATTAAATTAAATTTAAAAACTCATTGATAACATGGCCTGCCCGAGAACTAAACTAAACTAATCTTACTAAGTTAACTGTTCAGCGAGGCAAAGCGGCCAGTGTGTTTATTGTCTATGCCCCAAACGGGAGATCTGGTTGACGTTTTCGTCCTTTAATTTAACTTTAATTATTAAAAAAATAAATTAAAATAAATTTTGGAAACAGTATTCTAACGAATAAATTTATAAATACAGAGTAGTACTGTAACATTCGAGTGGTCCACTCAACATTCGAAGTTTACTCTTAGAATCCAAGCTCTATGTGCAAGTCAGAAAACTGAGTTCAACTCTCCAGCCACCAGTCATCCATTTCCTCCGTTAATACCACCTTGCATTCCAGCAGAGAAATTACACTGATCAATCCGTTAATAAATAACAATAAATAAATTCTTTACGTCCATAATTGTACTTAAGAACATTGTTAGTAAAAGTAATGTTATGTTTATCGTGGTCCTTTACTGTACTTAGATCTTTGTAAATGCGAATATTGACTTATTGTTTTGTTGCTCAATGATTTGGATGAAATTTAATGCGTTGAAATACGATAGAATTTCAGTTTCTGTGATGCCGAAATATATTTGACCTCCATGCTGAAACCTTTGCTTGCATCCTTTGATGACTACCCTACTAAAATAGTTTGTATTAATTTGGGGTAATTTTGGGCACGGTGCGGCTTGGAACACATTTTCTATCTTACTTAATCATGGCGAAAAAGGCATGTTCTGGTACGCTTAATATATTTCATAAACAATTCCTTTTTACAAGCTTTTATTTAGTTTGCAATATTGGTAGGTATGTAAGTTTGTATGTATAAGTTGTCCGATTTTTTTTGTGGAGTACCTTACCTGAAAACGACTAGTTCCAAAAATAACACACCTACGTACATAATTTATAATTAAAATATATTACTGAACGTCTTATTTTCGTTTTTTTTTTAAATGCCATTAGTGTTACCAGGTTTTATCGATTTGCTCCATTTTGCCGACTTAAACTTATGTTTTAATTTTTTTTTTAATTTGGAACTTATTTTTACCGGCAAAAATATAAGAATTATGGCGGACAAAAGAAGTCAGTGATTATTTATGGGTTCTCATGAGAGTTTTATTAGTATCAGCATCTACACACTTGAAAAAAATGAGATGTATTCATCGGCTCGCTTCACTGACACTTCTAAATATGTCAATTTTGACACTTCTTAATATATACCTTAAATAGTTATACAATAATTAATTTATTTTAGAGTCATAATATAACGAGAAGACTCCTAAAACAAAGTAAGAAGTAGAGGTTTACTTCTAACACTAAAAAAAATCCATCCGAGTCAAAAACGATTCCTCCATGATACTAAATGTTAATCAACTCTATTACGACAGTTAATGGATTGAATAAAACGTACAAAGTACATCACATACAAAACGAAACATGTAACTTCATATTTTCACATTTCAGACCATCTCCAACTAACCATGAAATCGCTTCATGTCGTGTTCCCTTCCATTTCACTCACAAAAAAAAACAACAAAGCATACTCAAACCACAAAAGCAGTCAGTTTTCATTTACAACGTTTCCGCTGCTTGAACGCAAAAAACACTATTTAAAAAGTAAAAGAAAACGCGCTGCAATTTCGCGTTCTATTTTTGAATTATGAAATTTGAAACGGCCGCGTTCATTTTTCTTTTTTTACGAGCGGCAATGATTAGTAAAGGCGTTCGTTCACTGAGGTTATTTGGCCGCACGTGTTTTGCTGGAGGGGTGGGCCTTGCACGTGAATTTTCCGAGGTTTCCACCCTCTGCGGACCGCCCCTATAGGCTTTTCTGTCCGGCCTATGCTGTTTAACTGATCGGATACGGGCTGCAGTGGAGTCGTTCGCGCGATAGTTTTATTCTTAATTATTTTCAGTAGATTAAAATAGACTTCAGCATCACAATAGATGCCAATTATTTTCAAGTTATGTTATATAAAACAATATTTATTTACCTTTGTTCTATCTGCTTCACTCATGAAGATTTTCACTCTCTCACTTTATCGAGTGGTCCAACGAAAATAAACTCAACGTTAAAACCTATTCGCCTAACACAATAATTTCATGTGTGTCTAATTTCAAATATGAAAAAACAAATACAATAATAACTTTTTAAAATAAGATCATAGGTTAAATGAATTTGTTATATATCCGCTATGATTGCTTCAAATAACTTTAAATTTGATTTTGTGTTGTATTTAAATGAAACATATTATAATATTATGGTCCAATAAACATCTAACAGTATTGCAATATTCGATAACAGGCAAGGAATAACTCCCTGCAATTGCGGGTCAACAGGTGAAATTGAGTCCATTCGATAAACACTGCCATTGAGTTATATAAGTTGAATTATTTATTGTTTAAATATTTTCTTTTTCCTAAAACATAAATCCCACTGACATAATTTCCATGTGAATTCACAAACTTGTGTTAATAACATTCAATTGAAATAAATACTGCTTTAAATTATAATTGATGCAGTATATTACATTGAAGGAAAGCCAAGTTAGTTTTGCAGTCAATGTATGTCATTATTAATTTATTATTCACATCATAAGTTGGTCGACTTTTATTAATCGTAAACTAGTAAGGCCTGCTTAGTTATGCTGTATTTTTATTCAATTTTGTTATTGTATAGTTAGGTATTACACTTTGAAAAATAGCAGGGTAGCTGGTAGGGAGACACGTAACTCTAAAAATTCTTATATAGGGTAGGTACCCTAACAAATTTCATAACTTTGTTGGCGTTATAAGTAATAAAATAAAAAATACCATACCAAATTTCAGCTTGGTAAATAATAACGACTCTAGTGAGAAGAGGACAAGCTCAAGGATATGTACTTTAATATATAAAATGAAAGTAATTAATTATATGATGCCACGTTAATTTCCATTCCATTTACTTCATAATAATCTTGAAACCTTATTTTCTATCCAAGTTCAAATCGTCCTTGTTACAACAGCGAAATCTCCGTTAAAGCGAAAACTTGCAACCTTACCTACACTAACTACACATAACTGAACCTTATAACATTTCAGATATTAACGTCTACTAGAAACGGTCTACAGTTTCATGATACAGTAGGAAATTTGTCAAAGGATTAGAATCATCACCTCGATAAATTCATGACTGGTTATTGGACTTCTACCTTTAACTGCACTTATGCTACTTGTGATGTACCAAATTTCAAGTTTCGCGGTATTCTGGAAGTAGTTTATAGGTTTTGATGATCTGGCACTGAATAAGTCAGTGAGTGTCAAATGGAACAACGTATAATGATAGGCAGTTCATTATAATATATGCAAAATAGTAAGGCTGTATATGAAATAGTTACTGAGCTGAACGTGTTGCAAAAGTGGCTCGAAATGGTACGTGGATATTCGATGGCGCGTATATACCGTAGTAGTTTTTTGTTTCAGATCTTGGCCTACGCCCTGTCGTGCATTTAGATTTAATATAATAAATACATTTCTCAAAATAAACACAACGTTATTCGTTACACTTAAGCATAACATGTAATCTATCGAGTTACAAGTCGAAAAATTTAAGACGTTACTAAAATACTAAGTCGACTGAATTCATTTCACGCACCACCTATTTTAGCCATGTAATCAACCGCTGTTTCTTTTAACATAGGTATATGGAGAGCAATTAAAATGCTGGATAATGTACTTTTTAAATGCCGTAAATGTTAAAATTAATTCACATTTCGTGCTATGACGATTAAAGACCGTATCTCTTCCATTTATAATATTAAAGTAATAATAGGTAGGTACTTGCCTACGGAATTATAAAAAATGGCTTCAAAGGAACGAGTACGCATTAATTTATACTGTTTAAAGAGAAATAAAGAATACTTATCTACCTGCCTAAAGTCACGGAACCAAATATTACTGAATATTTATTAAAGACAATTGAAAGTACACGATCAGTTGTGATAAAATGGCTCCATTGCACGAATTAGCCTTTTAAATTCAAAATAGGCTCACTTTAAAAGTCAGTTTAAAATTTAAAATGTTAAACAGAACAAATACACAAAGGCCACTCCACACCTCTCCATGTGCAACGCTGCCTACTTTTCATGGTACGCCTACACATTCACTATTTCAGTAACGACGCGTGTAAGCAAAAGTCGACTTTAACACACGAAAGCAAAGCTCAAAAAGTATAACACAAACACACGCGCTACCATCTCTTTTCCTCGTATTAATCAAAATACTAGTTTTCCTACTTTGACTCGGATTCGAAGCAAATGGATAAGGCATTGTTTGGAAAATTGAAACTATGGTTTGTCGAGCATCCAGTTTAGAATGGCCTCTTCCGTCTCTACGATTTAAGTGGAAGAGTCATAACTTATGTTCAGATACAAGGATCTGGGTTAGCTGGTCACTGTTAAGCCTGGTTTAGACAAGGTACATAATTACTATTGTTAACTAAAGGGTTTACAATAAGCTGCAATTATGGACAGACAGAAAATTAGAAATGTTGATACAGGAATGTCATTTCATTTATTAATTAGCGGGGGAAGTTATTATTCGTACGAGTTATTTAGCCAACAAATATTACAAAATAGGAATGAATATTACAAGTTATTTGCTAATAATCAATCAATCAAGTACACTGTATAACATTAGTACAAAAAATCTACAGTATACTTCATTATAGCTTCAAAAAAGTAATAATTGTACAAGCAGGCGGTCTTACCGCTATTAAGCGAAATCTATATATATTATAATTTAGAGAAAAGACTACCGAAAACCAGATTCTAACTAGTTAGTAGGTGATACCTATGGAGTATGGGGCTTTTTGAGGTCAGTCAGGTTCAAAATTGCAGTCACTAAGATCAACGATTAATTATTTTTCTAACACCTTGATTTTCTAAAGAATCTTGTTTAGTAGACCGCACTACACAAGAAGGGTACTCGATATTTGTCTTAAATACAATGGATTTCGATATGAAATTAATCGTTTAAATTTTGCCAATGACTGCACTGATTTACTGCTTGATTTCTTTAATTAAAAAAACAATAATTAGAAAATACATAAACTTGTAAATAACTTCAAACTTCAAGGATCTATTTCAACCTAAGATACCAACATTATACAATTACAAATTGTTATAAAATTCATTTTATCTTATTATGTTATTTATTACATTACTTCATATGAAATCATTTCAACAAAAATTCTGGTATGAACCCCTATTACAGACGAGCACAATACTCATGTGTGAAATACGATAACATTATAAAATATTAAAAAAATATATATTATTCATACATATTTATTCTATTAAAGAGTATATGGATATGACATTTTCATAATCTCCTGACATGTTTTCTATTTTAATATATCTATTTTAACTTGTATTCAACTATAATTTGACAAAGGTGATTATGGCATATCAATAATCTCATGACATGGTTTATATTTTATTTTGTTTTGTTTTATTTCATTTTGATTATTCTAAAATGGTATGACGTTGACGTAACAATGGTTACATACTTATACTTTCTTAATTAATTTTGACATACATAAAACAATATGTTTTACTATTGTATACAGGTATTTGTTTTTATGTTATTATTTTTTGTTTTATGTTTGACAATCACTTTTATTTTAGATTTCATAAATTTACGAAACTGTATGTATGACATGCTATTGTAAAAGTGAACTAAATAAATCTAATCTAATCTAATCTAATCATACATAAAGTCACACCTGATTCCCGTAGGAATAGGTGCAGAGACCACAGATTTCCACTTGCTACGATCCCATTATACTAATTAGGTTGCGGCACGTAAAAAAATATTTTTATTATATTCAGAATTCGGGTTAATCTTTTACCGTGGTGGGCGCCATAAAACTTGTGGGACTTTCCAGCAAAAAATATCTATAGACTTCAGCGGCGTGCACAGCATTTTGTCACAGGATAGGTTGAATGACAAAATTTGTTAAAAAATGAGAAAAAATACAAGTACACAATAAAAACATTCTTATACACAGTCTTATAGCGATCCTCGCAACTATTTAGAATATTTATGTTCATAATGAAATCAGCTGTCTTGACAATGCATTATGAGTAAAGCATACAATTGCTAGGGTACGCACTGTCTTTCTGCCTGTATGGAGGGCACGCCACTGATAGAGTTGCACGTTTTATACGGCAATGGGCTCATTCTCTGTCACGTGTATATTTTTGTATATTTCGAAAAGTGATGCTTGAAACACAAACATTCGCACATCCACATGCTTCAAACACAAACATTAAACTAATTTCATACTGTGCTACTAAAACTGTGCCAAAATACACGACCTTTAAAATTATAGGAAGTTAAAATTGTATCCTTACTGGACTAAAAAGAAAGGGACTCTTATTAATTGTAATCAGGATCTTTATATGTAGACATAATATAACCATGTAACTATTTGTAACTTTCTAATAAATAATTTTGTTATACAAAGCAACCTGTTGTGTGCAAGTGCCATGATATATATCATCACTAAATTAGTGGAAACTGTTTTGGCTTATGCGTTGTATTTTTGTTACAAACATATTGTGTTAGTATTAGCTGTTTGTTTCCCAGAAGTAAATAAAATAAAAATAAATAAATGTTTAGAACACCCAAATGCTAATATTTGTGAAGTCTCTGACCATACCATTTAGGATGATGGTCGTGCCATCAGGTGTGTATGCTATAACTATGTGCGAAAGTGGTAGGTACATTTTTAATGAGAGAGATAGGTAGGTTGGTCTGACTTAGAACAGTAAAACTGTACGAAGTATAAATTAGACGCAGCAATGGAACGAAAGCAGTTAGAGAACACGGCAGTCGTTTTTGTTGCAGACAATAATTTCGATTTGATTGCTGTGTGTATGGGAACGCAGCCGGCGCAACAATAACCTATACACAGCACTATGTGGTTCCCGTTGCGGATTGTACACCAAAACTCTTTAATTTTAACGGAAGAAAAAAACAGCGGAAAAGGCGATGAACTCTTTTGTTAGCGTATAGAAGAGATTGTTTATGATTTAGAGGGTCGTAAAGAGGTCGATCAAAAGAGATTTGTTAACGCTGCCTTGGCTTTGAAATATATATTTGAAATATTAGGTCCTTACCTATGAAATTGGCGTTTTGTATGACGGATTTCATTAAGACTGTTTTCTCCATACAAATATTTTTGATTTTTTTTGGGAACGGCTAATCCAAATTTAGCTAGATTTTGTGTGTATTATCGGATAACATTAAGTTAAGTATAGGCAGCGTTAATTTTTAAAAGTAACCGCTTTATAAAAATTTCAGCGAATCTAAGAAATGATTATGGGAAGCACATGAAAAGAGCGCTGTTCAAATTTTTTTTATTACGTGATTTAGCCCAGAAATTAAAAAATATTTCATGTGAAACCTTGAAATAATATTCCATTTTCCAAATACAAAACAAATTTGGATATAGCTTTGAAAATCGCAGGAATTGGTACATATGATTAACGAAGAAAAAAAACTCCAATTTCATAGGTAAAGACCCAATATGTTATGGATATAGCGTATTTATTGTTATTTTATTGTATTCTGGCATCCATCAGTCATTTATTCAAAAATACAAATATTTTCTACCTTAATAGACTTGGAATGCCCAATTTGTTTGGGGTCTTGGTTTGAGTCTGAGTCAAGACATCAGCACCTGTAAATACACTGGGTACGCTGTCATCTTGCCGCAGAAACATAATCAAAATAAACTGTTCGCAATAATAATATTATGTAGCTATAAACATTTACAAGCCTCATATTTTAAGATGAAATAGTAGAGTTTAGAATCAAGTTATTATTGACAAAATAAATGAAAATATGAATAATAATAATTGTTAAACATTCGATGTACTGACCTTCAATAGCTAAACGTGATAAGATTTACCTACAGATTGCAGATAACAATAAAGAAAACATATAAAAAATCGTTAACAAGGATACTATGTGGCAGATACTATTATATCCCGTTCCCTCTTCCCCTCCCCTTGATAAAAGAGATACAATCACAATAAAATAGTTTTAGTTTAGAAGTATCATTAGAATCGTCACCACTGACTCCTAATTTACCCTGTAGGTGCCAGCCTTTCAATAAAATCTAAAGATATAATATACATCGGCCTGTATCCATTAAGTAGACCTATATTACTGCAGAGACTACTAAAAAGTTAAGTATGGCCGAATATGAGTTTGAGCTTCAAAGTACGAGGTCATTATTCTAAATGGTTCGATGGTCTGTATTCGATCCGTTATCGAGAGGTTTCAAATTTCTAATGCATTTTCGTGAACAATTGAAATTTGAAACTGTTAAACCTGCATGGTTTCTATTTTCGTTTTACTTTATTCTTTTTCTAATAGAACACCCTGTCAATTATTAAGAAGTATATTTTAAATATTTTTTGATATTCTTTTGCCGTGTCTCCTTGTGTACACATTAAATGTCACTGCTTACCACACTGCGTGATTTCTTTTCTTTTAGTGAAATTAGAGGAGAAATCGGGGAGGTGTTAAACCTGCATGGTTTCTATTTTCGTTTTTCTTTATTCTTTTTCTAATAGAACACCCTGTCATTTATTAAGAAGTATATTTTAAATATTTTTTTGATATTCTTTTGCCGTGTCTTCTTGGGTACACATTAAATGTCACTGCTTACCACACTCTGTGATTTCTTTTCTTTTAGCGAATCAGAGGAGAAATAGAAGAAACTTTGTGATACCAAACAGAATATCGTACTACTTCGGATTAATAGTCATTAAGTGGATATACGGATTTGGACACACGTGTATACATACGGGGGAGGATTGCAATTTGCAATTACGGTCGAAGCATGTTCGTGTTGTAGAGATTTCACAAAAATTAAACAAACAAAATTTATTTGCAAAGAGCACGTTTCTAAAAAAATCCCGCCTTTTTTACTGCATTTTCTTTTTTAAATGAGCATACACGCTTATTAGTCGTTTAAAAATTGTCAAAGTCACTGACATGGATGGTGTGGTAAAGCTATAATGCGGGAATTCTCTTTATTTTATTTCATTATGGACAACATACAGCTGCACAATTTATATACTTAATCTAGTTTTAGTTGTAGCAAAGTCAAAGAGTACGAATCATAAGAAAGTGTAAATACGTGTATGACTGAGCTATAGTGTACCCGAAGAATCAGCTAAAATCTTCCGTAAGGCACTGTCATTTTTACAGATGACGAAATCAAGAGCTATTATCACAGTCGACACTGGCCGTAATATCACCCGAACAGGCAAAATGAAAAGAAGACGACATGGATAGTTCCAAATTCAAATAATATGCCTACAGTGGAAATACTTTTTTATTTCCTCGATTTTTATTAATTCCAAATTCAACTCTGTTCGACTCAGAGCCTTTTGGCGGGAACTCAGCTAGTGATGTTGCATTTTAGTTTTTAATCTGAATTTTATTAATGGCAGAATATTGTGCAGCAAACGTTAGAGTGCGTAACAAAGCTTTCGGGTTCCCACAAGACCAAACCCTTTCGTAAAGCATTCTGCCACTTTAATGAAGAATGACTTGACATTGACAGTGACTAACCTCTGCATAAGTATAGGTACGACGATTGAGTCATTTTGACTGAGATTGTCTTCACTAAACTGGATATTTATCCAGTTTTTTACTCCTCCCATTTGGGAGGAGTAAATAAAATTAAAGAATAAACCTCATTGGCTCTCAACCTGATTGCGGATGAAAAAATTAAAATTTTTTTTTAATGCACCCCGGGTTGGTACTTGACCTCAATCACACCTGATGTTAAGTAATTGTTATTGTTTACGTGATTGTGTGATGTTTCGACAAATACGTCATAGATATTGCGGAAGATTATCTACTTACAGTAATTTCAATGTTTATAACTAATTGTCATCTATTACAATGTTCAATGGATAATAGCATTAGGTCTATTGAATGGACGGCAATCGCGTTGTGACTCAATATTCAGTAACGTTAAGTTCAAGGTTCGATTTGAGTCACCTTGGAGGAATCCAGTGCTTAGATATGTTGTAAGGTTGTGAGCATCCATTACTAATTGTTGATGTTTTATACATGACAGATCAGGTATTGTTTGAGCTATGCAGGGGAGGTGGGGGAGAGTTGAAACGTTTTAAGATAGTATTAGATTTTTTTATTGTGAGTGAGTCTCGACTTTAATCTTAAGATTGCTTTATTAAATAAATAACTAAATATTTCAGACACTTACACCAATCATCTAGTCCTAAACTAAGCAAAGCTTGTACTAGGATATTAGATAACGGATTATCAACCCAATTCCACTGTTCATTACATATAGGCAAGATGTAGAGTCATTGAATTACATTGGTATTAATCTCATTGGCTTCAGTCCATTGAAACAAAGCGAAGATTATAGTTAAATTAAATTTGCACGTAACCGACTCGAGCATAATCGCCTGTGAAGTCATTGTAATACAATAAATCATGTATCAGTATTATCCAAAATAATACTATAAATGCGAAGGTCTGTTTGTCAGTCCGGATGTCCCGCCTAAACTACTAAACCGATAATGTTAAAATTTTGGCAGAGCACTAGCTCGAGACACGAAGAAAGACGTAGGGCACTTTTCATCCTCAAAAAGTCCGCGACAAATTAATTCCAAGTTGGAAAAGAGCTAGTACGTATAAAACTGAAATAGAAACGGACCTACGGAATCGTGATATGTTTAATAATAATAATAAATATAATAAATAAATGTCTTTGCACAGACACACAGCGCCATCTAGGCCCACAGTAAGCATCTAGGCTTGTGTTATGGGTACCAGATGGTTGATAAACTACACAAATACATTTTTTTTTCCTAAATAAATACATGTATAAATGAAAAACATACATAACTCGGGAACACATGTCTGTATTCATCATACAAACATATGCCCCTAGCGGGATTCGAACCCGCGACCATTTGGTATAGTAGCTGAATTTCTAAACAGGTCGTCAAATCGTGTTTGCTACAAGTCGTGTTTGCTACAGTCCTTCAATCACGACAATTAAGAATTGGGCCAAAGAATTACCACTCGCATAGGTAAAGACACAACTTTACTAACAAAAACGTTACGTTTCAAATGAATTTCCATACTCATCTACTTCACGGGTTCCGCTGGAAAATGAATGGCTCTACACCGGAAACCACGGGCTGCCAAATATTCTTATCATTAGGGCGTTACTCACCGTCGCGCCGCCCGCGTTCCGCTCCGCCCCTGTCGCCTCACCCCGCTCGCCGTCCACGCAAAAGTAACACTTGTCCGGTGGCTTCCAATCTGTGGGCTCCTCCGCAATCTCCACTTTGGGCTGAGTCGCTGGCCGCTTGATCAAACTCTCTAGTATCGTCTCCGGCCGCGAGGCTTTCCTCTCGGTAACGTCTTCTCTGTCTCTCTCCTCCTTCCGTTCGTCTTCTGGCGCATTTATTTGCTCGATTGTTTTTATTTTGAGCGCGGGAGGGGGGTCGGTGGCAGGCATGGACTCTTCGTCGCTGGAAACCTCGTCGTTCCGTTTTGGTATTAATCCGTCCTGATATAGTTTCCATTTTCTTCGACCCATCAACTCCTCCGCCACCCGTTCTAGACCTGAAAATTGAAACGGGTTCAGTTTAGTTTCTTGGCATTCTAAGTTCAGATAAATTATACATGTATTTAGGAGCACCAGCTCAGGGTGGAGTGTTGTATGACATTGTAAAGGCAGTCCAAACTTTGATAGTAATTCTATGAAAATATTGGGAAACTCTAAGAAAGAATGATAAAGGAGATGGTTATAGCCAGAATAGCAACATATATAGTTAGAGACTTGATAAAGTTACTCGTGTCTTGCCACTTTTCGTAGTACACTTAACATATTGAGAAAATAAACGACATTATGATTGGTACAGATCACAGTGGCTATCGCGACGGCAGAATGGTTGATATTTTTAAAAATAAAGTACATACATAACGTCACAACCTTTATCATAGTGTCGTAAAAGGCGACTAAGGGTTTTTTCCACCAAAAAACATCGATAGATTTGCACGTTTGAACGGCGAAGGGCTCAACTCCTGTCACGTGTGCATTTCTGTATATAAGGTGAACCGTGGATGTTGTTTCAACAATATTGTTTGGGATATCTCTGACCACCCCGTTTGGGATAAAGGTCGAGACGTTATGTATGTAATAAGGTAGGTACATTGAAACTTGATAAGTACGAATTACAATTTTAACTTATTAGATTATTAAGTAAGTAACTTCTAAAGAAACTACATCTAAGAAATAAGGCCACTTGTTCATGTTTACTTAAATACTGAAATTATTGAATGGAATGCAAAAAAATCGTAACCGATAAAATTACTCTTGAATATTCCTTTACAAAATAATACAATATGAAGTCGTATAGAAAATTCTACACTCCAGGCCTATTATGATTCAAAGGGGAAAGTCACCAATATTCCGGTATTTAAAACGAATTTTATGTACGTAAAATATTAAATTTAACAGCTCCATAAAATAACTAATAGAGCGCGTAGCAAAAAGTCATCTAGAAATTTCACTGGCAGCATTAAAACACGAGTAAAAGCGGTTGTATTAAAATTGTGCAGATAACTTTCATCATTCGTAAAACTATAAAACCAATCGAAAGTTGCTGCGGTTTCTAACGAAGTCGCCAAAATACTACCAGGAATTGCAACATAAGTAGATAAGTACAGGAGTCATTATCTTCTTGCCCTGGTGGTTTATGTGGGGTCGGCGCAGTACGCCTTTTTTTTATGCACGACGGGTTCGTACTTGACCTCAATTACACCTGATGTTAGTGAAGATGAGGTCGAAGGTGGAAGCGTACTGACCCGGAAACCCCAACACATTTGGGGGACTGGCTATTTTATCTCTGACAACCGGAACACAATAATGCTATTAACATTGCTGCTTGGCGGCAGATTTAGATATAGATGGGGGTAGGTAGCTATCCCGGCGGACATTTTAAAATGCCCTACCACTAACCAAACCGAGTACTTAAAAATTATATAGGTATTTAGGAGCACCAGCTCAGGGTGGAGCGTTGTATTTTTTTTTTATGCACAACGGGTTGGTACTTGACCTCTATCACACCTGATGTTAAGTGAAGATGAGGTCGAAGATGGAAGCGTACTGACCCGGAAACCTCAACACATTTGGGGGACTGGCTATTTTAACACTGACAACCGGAACATAACAATGCTATTAACATTGCTGCTTGGCGGCAGATTTAGATAAGATGGTGGTAGCTAGCCAGGCGGACATTTAAAATACCCTACCACCAATCCAATCTCCAATCTCCTTTATCAGCCGTTACCTCATCATTTCATTCACGCCCTTTTCGTTCATATCACCCCACACACAATCCATCCATCTTCTCCGTGGTTTTCTTCTTCTTATCCAACCATCGACATCCATATTCATCACTCTTTTAGTAACATTCGTTACATCCCTCATCATAATATGTCCATACCAAGCCAAACGATTTCCTATCAATTTTTTTGTCACGGGTGCCACTTTTAAACTCCCTAACGTACTAGTTTTAAGTACACTGAAAAAAATGGGATTTGGGCTTACCTCAAAAAGCATCATCCATCACCACAATTTCGTCGTTTGAGGTGAAATTAAACTAAAGGACGATATGTTTGATATGACGACTACCTATTTCGCATTACAAGGTGAAATTAATAGTACGTACTTTAAAATTGACTTTACGTTGAAGACGACAACGACTGTTCGAGTACGTTATTTTATACAATGATCGTACTCGAGGCATTTTAATGGTGCAGACCATGAAAAAGGTTTTTAACGCAACAGGTTATTCGAATTCTCATTTAAAACGAATTACACTTTTCAATACATTCTTAAAACGCTTACTGTTTGGCGTACAACACTTGTCTTACGTCCAATAAGGCCAATGTTACGACGAATATGTTATAATATTTTGCATTACACCTGAAGCTAAATTAAACTTCACATACGGTAGACACTGCCGTACTCACTTTGATTTTGATCAATGTGATCGTGTTGAACGTCTTAATGTAAAGCTATTTTCGCTTTAAAAATTAGGCTTATTACATTAGTAACGTTATAACCAAATTGACACAACTTACCAGTTTTTCAATCATTTGGACTTGCATAATCGCCTCATCTTACAACGTTCTTCGTTATTCGATCATAACACTAAAAACGCCCTACTGACGACTAAATTAATGTTATTTTAATCGTTATCGTTCATACATATGCGTCAATTTATGTGGTGTGCATGGTCAAATTAACGGTAAATTAGACCAATCAGGTGGTAGTTTAACGTATTTAGAACACTATAAACGCCGTACTGACGACTAAATTTATATTACATAAGACGTTAACGTTCATACATACGCCAATTTATGTGGTGTGTAAGGTCAAATTAATCAAACAAACGGCAAATTAGACTGATCAGGCGGCAGTTTAAAGTATTTGGAACACTAAAACGCCGTATACTGCCGACTAAATTTATATTAAATAAGGCGTTATCGTTCATACATACGTCAATTTATGTGGTGTGTATGGTCAAATTAAACGGCAAATTAGACCAATCCGGCGGTAATTTAACGTATTCAGAACACTAAAAACGCCGTACTGACGACTAAATTCACATTACGTAAGGCGTTAACGTTCATACATACGCCAATATAAGTGGTGTGTATGGTCAAATTAATCAAACAGACGGTAAATTAGACGGATCAGGCGGCAGTTTAAAGTATTTGGAACACTAAAAACGCCGTACTGCCGACTAAATTTATATTACATAAGGCGTTATAGTTCATACATACGTCAACCGATGTGGTTTCTATAGTAAAAAAAAAACAAACAGACACAATTCTAACCAAACAAACGGCAGTTTTACATATAAAAAAATGTTAGGTTATTTTTTAAACTAAAAGGTTACTTTTTTATTCATTTCGACTGGCAACACTGCGCCATCCGCATGGCATGAACGCATGAACGAACGAAAAAGTGAGAAGTGTAGTAGCAAAGAGTAATATAATGTAGGGGATAGTAGTCCAGCGGATATTCTCTTGTTGTGGGTGAGTTTTAAACGAAAAATACTGAGAATGGCAGACCAGTATACGTCTGACTTACTGACGCTTTGGGGGCTAAACCATCTCGTCGGAATATTTACTGGTAAGTACGTGTTTAGGTTGTTTGTGTACGTGATGGAAGTTTGTGGGATGTAAAGTGTACTTACATTTATGAAAACATGTTAAGTTTATCATGGAACTCCGGCTCAGATAGCTTTTTAGAATTTGTACTAACTAACTAACTTTGTCAACTTGTGAGACAAATTGTCATTGTGAGTCCAGCCAGACACAAATAATAAAATATATTTATATAGGGAATAATATAATGCAAGAGAAAGATAAAAAGCCTTAGACCTATGTACAAGTACATGCATGATTACAAAAATAAAAGTTTACTCGTAAATGTTTTACATACATTATACATAAATAAAGCCTTTTCACAACTTTTGGTGTGAATATGGACCACTATTGGACAAAAGCCTCACCTGTGCCTTTCCAAATATGACCAATTTTCTTCCACTTTTTTTTTGGTCGACTGTTACCCAAAATGGCTTATTCACTTGTGGATTTTGTGTCACCTTTACATCACTATCATCATCCTAACCAAAGGACGTTCACCGTTATTGTTAACATTTTGTCGTCTATCATTTTCAAATAGGTATAGATTGCATGAACTGAGCTATATTTTCTTGGTATATACAGGTGTGGATCCAGCGAATCACTTTCTAAAATTATATTAAGTTGATAGCTCTTTTTCTAATTACATAAACAAGAAATGGCATGAATTTTAGAAATGTCACATAGTTGTAGTTATAAGAAGTTGAGCTTTAATGACCATGTTTCAGATTCCAGTTGAAATTGAAGTCTTTAACAGATTTAAAGTAAATAAATATAACATTTCTAAAATGCATACCATCCCCTACTTGTTTATAAAATTAGAAAAAGAGCTGTCAACTTAAATTAAATTTTTAGGAAGTGGTTTGTTGGAATCGACACCAATATTATACTTAATTATTTTTATACACAAAGAATTTAATAATATTAACATAAATCTCATTACTTAGTTTGGAGTAGATCTGTGGTTTTGCATATCAGATTCAATTTATTCCTAATAAACATAAAATAGGTCAATGTTTTGCTTTCCGTTTGTGATTCAGCAACAAATTTATCAGTATACTTGGATAAGCTCTGCTTGACCTTGGTGCACAAGCGCCTTGCACTGCAGGGAATGTAGCACCCTTCAAGCATGTAACTTCTATGTTAAGTACCTATCACTCCTGGTAAATGGGTATATTTTTATAGATGCGAGAATTGATGCAGTCGCATTGGGACTGTTAAAAGAAAATGATGTAGAAAATCTGATAACAGCCGTTGGAGACAAGGTCAAGTTTTTGGCAAACTTGTCCATATGGAAACAAGACAACAAAGCCTCCCATGTAAACAAGGTTAGTCAATTATTAAATTTCTTTTTTTGTTTCTCACATTGTCCTACTCAAAAATGGTACAAAATGTAATTAATAGATTGAAATATTAAATGCCAATACTTTTTCATTTACTAGTTCAGATGCAAAATCCAAAATTTTTTTTTGGATTGTATATAAGTACGTAGGTACTTACCTACTGAATATTTTTTTTTAGGTAATGTTTTTTAAGGATTTGGAAGATTTTGGCCTACTACGGTTTGCCATAAAAAAAACAAAATGGCGTTCATGTATCAAACTTGTTTATTTCTTTAGCTGATATCAATACATACAAGAAATGTGATACTTATAACAAAATCTCCTATCTAAAGTGTGAGGTTTCCAAGACATAAACTGTCAAAGTTGTATTGCTGCATGGGGACCACCATGGTGGGGCCATCGAGTTATAATTTTAAAAGAGTGAAATATAGACAAGCAGGGTATAAAAACGTTAAAATTTTTTTAGGATTCTGCCAGTATGTATTCTGGATTGATGGTCTCTATGCCAGTATCACCCGCAAGTAGCTAGCTCAGGGGAATGTTTATCTCTGAGACACAGTAAACTATCTATGGATAGTGTTGTTGTGGGCTTATAAATAAGAATATATATTTAAAATACATAAAAGTGTGTAATTTGAAATGTTTTTTACTTGTTACAGGCTGGCTCGTTTCTACCAAAACGTAATGCAAGTGGAATTTTATATAACACTTATTTGCGCAAGAGAAGGGTTTTCATTCAAAAGAAAACCATAGTGTCTAAGTGTAAACCGCGTAAAGATCGCATCAGTGACAGTAGTGATGCTTCTTCAACAGAAGAATATCCAAAAGCAAGGTTACTTAGTCGTTTAGAACTGTCAAAAATCGATACAGGTTATTCATTTTATTCATTTGTAAGCTAGCCAATCTTTTATTTTAAGTAGTTATAGGCTTGTACAAATACTGTGGCTAATACATATTAGTGCTTTGCTCCGGAGTTAAATTTTTTTATAATTTTTAGTGTAGGAAATATAAACTTATAATTGTAATAATTATTCGGAGTCGAGTCTGATTACATACATATATCCTAACGACTCAGTCCACATAACTTAATTGAGAGCCGAAGTCGGGAGTATTATGAGGTGCGAGGACAGAGGTAAAACACGCCTCCTTTTAAGTAGAAGTAAAGTAGGTAGCGCCGTCGCCGTCACAAAGAATTTACTTTGGTGATTGATCACAGATACATTATAATAATCACTGCAATCATTGATGCTGACTTCAATACATATTTTTTATATAGAAATAATAATAATGACAATAGTGATCAAAGGCAATAATTGATTGGTAAATATGAGCGGTACAGTAAAATAATTTCATAAATTATACTGGCTATTTCGAAAGATTTGAAGTCGGTTGTTTTTGTTTTCTCAAATTAATGACAGTCAGGTGTTCAGGTGTGACTACAGCTGAAATAGAACAATTTTTTGTACAATTGTAATAATGTTGTATGTTTTCACATTTACCTCACACATAATACAGAGTATTGGTGCAGGACTTTTATATTCAGTTGTGTATTCCTTCCTCTGCAAACCGTCCGTATCAGCTCTCAAATAAGTTGACCGTGCTTTATTTTCATGCTTTATCTTGAGTGTAGGTACTATATAAGATCGGGTCGGGTGGCGATTCACACCACAAACGGTTCGCACCGCGGTGCGAAACGACCCATTCAATTTTTGAAGAGCCCCTTTCGCACCGGTGGTATGAATCGCCACCTGCAAATTTTTAATGGGTCGATTCGCACCACAAGGTAAATGACCTTTGATTCGGAAGTTGATTCTGTTTCGGACTCATAATAAAATATTTCACCTAGGTAAATAGAAAAGTAGTAAGTAAAAATGTATAAATCATTTTTTTAACATAATAGATTGCTTTACTTTTATTATTATAAAGAAGTAAATATACTCAACGTTAAAAATATTTTTTTACTAAAAAATAAGCTTCTATGTATACTGGCTAGACTAGAGAAACTACAATATAACCACAAAATAAATACAAAGTATTATTTATGATTATTTGTGATTATTTTAAGATTATCTATTTAGCCTACAAAGATTTATCTATTTAGCCCACAAAGATTAGTTTAAGTTTCATCATCATCTGATTTAAGAGCCATGCTCTTGTTGGTGGAGATTTTTCCATATCTCTCTGCTCTCCGCCTTCCTCTTGACCTCCTGATACAACACGACGTTTAACTTCTCTTTTGTTTGCTGCATGTAGCTTATTCTCGGTCTTCCTCTTTTTCTTTTCCCGTTTAAGTTTACATGACTTTTATTACTTGATTTTTATAATTATTTAAAAATGTTATTTATGATTGTTCCAAGAATAACAATCATAAATAACATTTTTACTGAAGTTGATATATATTTTCTGAACTATATATTGACTGAAGTTGATATATATTTTCGATGATTCAATGTCAAAAACATTTTTCTTTTCTATAATGTATAAAATAAATTTGATTCAAAAGGAACTCAACAAGTTTCTCTTGGCACAGCAAGGAAAAGGATACATCCTTTTTTCATTATTCTTTGAATGTTGTTTACTTATAGTATGATGCACATTTTTTTAATAAAAGTGGTAAAATATGGATTGTTTTCTTTTTTTATTATTAAGTTCTAACCCTCTTAAAGCTCAATCTATGTAGTAGTTCTTCTTAATTAATTTTAATTCCTCGAATAAAGTCTAGCAGAATAATGTGAACGTTATAGTGAGTTAAGTGAGAAAAATTATTATAATATTAATTGTTTCTTTCTGTTTTAGAGTTTATATTCAAGACGTAGATGACTGTACTGAAGCGACGTATTTCACAGCAGCTTAGAGTGCAATTGGACAGCACTAGTCTATGACAGTGACGACGTTCATCAAAACCATTACCTTCATCAATTATTCATTAAGGCTGTATTTGGACTGTTTGTTAATTAATAATGACGATCCAAAGACAGTCCGACGAATGTCTAATTTGACGAAGTAAGGTTTTGACGAACATAGTCGCTATTATTCTGAAGGTCAATTCTCGTAATGTCATGTATTACAATTCCAGTCAAATTCAGTTTGGGTCTAGTCTCGATCTTCTACTTAAATGTCAAATACACCATTCTCCTGTCACAATATTTGAGGTTTGTAATGTGATTTGTTCAACTTTCGATCACATTTCGATATAATCACATTATAAACCTCCAATATTGTGACAGGAGAATGGCGCATTTGACATTTAAGTAGAAGATCGAGACTAAACCCGAATTGAATTTTGACTGGAATTGTAATACATGACATTACGAGAATTGACCTTCTGGTGCTGTCTAATTACATCCTAAGCTCCTCTGAAATACGCCGTTTCAAAACAGCCATTTACGTCGTAAGTGTAAACTTTGGAACTTGAACGAACCATTAAAAACGTCGTACAAGACAGCAGAAAAGATCGTCAGTACGGCAGTATTCTCAGATGGCTACAGCAAATTTTGCCTCCCATTTAGCTGTGCAAATCGTTCCATACGTGTTCTTCCACCTTGCTTACGGTTAATTTCGCCGTACAGAACTACGCACTACGCCTAGCGTTACTACGAGGTCTGCTCTATGCACGACTTATTATACCTCACAAATACACGAGATCAACCGTATCTACCACATCCAACATTTTCTATAAAACGCACTACGCCTACCGTTACTACGTAATCTGCTGTACGCACGACGTAAGATACCTCACATAAAACGTTCTACGTCCACTAAAATAATAACATTGCCTATGCGAACGGTGACATTCGCCGTACGAGAAGGTTTAGAGGTCCGCCATATGACGTCACTAGTGACGTCATCGTGGATTGAAGGAACTTCCAGTACGGCTTATTTTGCGTTTCACTTTACGGCGTATTACACTATTTGCGTAAAGTTGTTTTTAACGAACTTACGTCTGGTCGGTTTTTGGCCGTATTATATACAATAACGACGTAATGACGATCATTTCCGCTTTACATTTTTTTCAGTGTACACTACCGGAGTAATTTTAAAAATGAAATATTATGTCATTCGCAGTCTATGTAATTTCACTATTGGGAGTCATTGGGGAGGGATTATCCTAATCGCTATATACTTTGGGCAGGTTTTTGTTTTTGGGAGGACCAATGACCCTGCTGCCCCATCACAAATAACAATAATGACACAGTCTGGTAGTCTTTTATGACGCCCATAGGAAGAAATGGTTTGAATATTATATCATGAACGTTAATAAATGTCATGGTAACTGTAACTATTGCGCCAAACAGTCACCTAATGTCTTGGTAAATTACCATGTTAATTTGACGTTAATTTTCCTTTTCGTTTTATTCACTCCTTTCGGAGAAGTCAAAG
Organism: Oegoconia quadripuncta; assembly: GCA_949316235.1. Classification (NCBI taxonomy): domain Eukaryota; kingdom Metazoa; phylum Arthropoda; class Insecta; order Lepidoptera; family Autostichidae; genus Oegoconia; species Oegoconia quadripuncta. Next base: position 4,256,874 of record OX438745.1, on the reverse strand, counting down.
GGATCTAGGCCTATACAGCCATGTCTTATTTCTTCAATTTATTAGTCAGTCTCAGACAAAACAAGTAATTCGTCGTATACTTGGCGTATACAGAGTCTAGTCACGGTCAAGTCATTCTTCAGTAAAGTGGCAGAATGCTTTACAAAAGATTTTGACGGCTTCTTGTGGGAACCCGAAAGCTTCGTTACGCACTTTAATTTACACTCCCCTTCACTTGTACACCATCACTAACATTTGCTACACAATATTCTGCCATTATTGAGCTTCAAAAGTTAGAATGCACAAATTATAAGAATTATAAAGAAAAATGCAACTTCACTCGCCGAGGTCCCGCCAAAAAGCCCTTGACGTTAATATATTATGAGGGGCCTAAGGCCTAACAGTCAGTGGTTGCTACGAAATTGATCGAAGCCTGTATGTCAAACATTTGGCTTAACTGATAACAGACACAACGTCGTCAAACACATAACCTCCGTCGTTTCCCATCGGAGATTAATAACCGTCCTCAGATACTGTGCAAAGACAACAAAATCTTGTTGTCTCCCACCAATGTTAAATTCTGAGGCATAAATAAAAAACTTCCTTCGCTACGCTAGTGACGCTACGATACCATCTACAAAAAAGTCGATGAACCTGACTAGAATATATTTTATGACCCTGTTTTCGTACGCTGCGAAATATATTGAGTAATTAATGTCGATATTTATTGCGGCGCGATGAACTGAGTAAGTTTTCACTGTCGGCGTACTAGTTAGCTGTGGATGAAAGCGTATGATTGGGGTTCCGTAAATGTATGCTACTGGGTGCTGCAGACCGGCCAGACGACCTGTTAGTATAGTGGGTAGAAACTCTGACAGCTATACTAAAAGGTCGCGGGTTCGAATCTCGCTAGGGGGATATGTTTGTATGATGAATACGGACACGTTATGTACCGGAATTATAGACGTTTTCATTTATAGATTTATTTACAAAAAAAATTATTGTGTAATATATCAACCATCCGGTATCCATAATTACAAGCCTAGTTACTTAGTGTAGAAAAAGATGGCTTTATGTATTGTCCAACGGGTCATATACATTGTTTTTATGTCATACATATTATAATAATATAATAAAAATTAAAATAATTACTTTAATGGTTACTAATGTGGCCTTTCAATAAGTTTTTGAACTTGAATACAAATCGAGTAAAGAAACTGAACTGAAACAAACAAAAGATAATTATTTATTTGATTAATTATAAATGCAAATATCAATAACCCATTCATAATAATAAACATACGCCCCTAAAGGCATTTCACGCAGTGACCTCTAGACAGCTGTCAAGGTTGTCTAAGGTTGTCTGGTAGAAATGGCTTAATGGCGATAAAACCGCCAAGTTGTACAATTTTGAAGTTATGTTTATGTGTTTTAATTGTTTTCTTAAACTCTGTACAATAAAGTGTACTTGATTGATTGAAATCGAGAATTCGTGGGGAACGTAAGGAACCCTGCAACTTTACACGTCGCTACGTACTTGACCCATTAGTTATCAACATACACCGAGATAGTGCGTCCAAACGGCTGGCGAGGCTCGAATTACAGTTTAAATATATTTTTATTTCGCTATCGACTGTCGAGCGGGTGATTTATGCGTCGATATCGACAAGTTCACTCGTTTCATTTGCTAATGATCAACACTATGCATCGCAGTTGGTATTAAGCCTACTAATATTGGAAATGTGAAATTTTGTGAAGATGTTTGTTAGCGTTACAACGCCTGAACGAATTTGAATGTAATTTTGTACAATCGATAAACCATATTAAAATATAGCTATAAATTTTGTCCCCAACCATACCTACATAATGTCAAATTTATCCCCAATCTGACCACTCAGAGATATGCGAAATATTATTTGTTGTTTATGAGTCTTTCGAAATGTACAGAAATACACACGGACGGGGGGTGAACTTATTGCTTTTAAAACTTGCAAGTATATAGATATTTTTTGATGTAAAGTCCCTTAGTCGTCTATTACGATACCCACGGGAAGAGACGTGTTGGTTCCATTCTTCTTACGTATCGAAACCACACATCATTTATTTATTTATATATATTTATATTATTAAGTAAGTCTATTAATATGATAATATTATTATATTTATGTATACTTATCTATAATTATTTCTTTAGTTAGTAGTATCGTGCACCCTACCTGTTTTTCTACCAACAAATGTCCCATAGCTGTGGGTTGTCTGGAAGAGATCGCTTTTAGTGATAAGACCGCCTAATTGTGTTCTATTGCTATCATCAAAAATTATTGTAAATTATTTTGCGCAATAAAGAGTATTTGTATTGTATCATAATATTATTGCAAATAAATAAAACAGTAAACTAATTACACGTGGGTGGAGTCGTGTATCTATTGCTAATTTAGATAATAAGTAGGGCTAAGATATGATGATGGACTCATAAGATGAAAAACGAGACGTACTAAAGTTGGAAGTTAAGTAAATTTTTTATTATCACGGAACTAAATTTAGAAAACCTCCGAGCGACAATGATTATCGTCCAGATAAAGAAACCTACTGTTTGAAAAGCTAAATATCTCAAGACCGCCTAACAGATTTTCATCAATCATGGCTAAGAAATGTCTAGCAAATAACAGCTTTCAAAAATAATAGTTTTCTAATGAGTTCCGCCGTTTTAAAACGACAAACATACTTCAAAGTTAACACGCCCATCGGGGTTTAGAAATAAAACAGATCGAGCTGATTTGTTGACGTAGCAAGACTATGATGATGACAATGTTGTTGAGTGTATGAAAAAATCAGACATTGTTTCATGATATCTGCACTTATGTTTCTCCGCAATAGATTCCCTGGGCAGATCATTAGAAAAGCAATAAAAAAAGCAAGCGTTAAAATTTGAATTGCAATCATAGATGCACTTAAATTAACATATAGTGCGTGGTGGAAAAACTTTGCATTGTCTACAGGATATTCAGACGTCGACAACCTTTAAATTTAATGTTATTTATAAATAACAATGTTTGAATATTATAGCTAGGTATATTTTAGAGGTATTAGTAGGTATATTTTAGGTATATATAGGTGTGGTCCATCTTTTTGAAAAATGTACGAAATTAAATGTTATTAAATTTATAAAGATACTTACAAAAACGTTTCTCTTAGTCACTCATAAAAATTGCATTAACCCGTGTCATAAATTATGTAATAAACATTTTAATGATCGAATGAACGTCGACAAGATTTATTTCTTTCATAGAAATTTCAATTCTTCTATATTATCAGTGTTTGCAATTATTTTTAAATGAACTTTCTTATCTACTATAGGCGTAGAAAAGTCTACATTAAAATATTATTAATTATGGATACTTCGAGCGTCTCGGTGGCTCAGCGGTTAAGACGCGGTCTCTCAGTTTGGGAGGTCCGTGTTCGATCCCCAGGCAGGCCATATACCAATGAGTTTTTAAATTTAATTTAATTACTTATGTGCATTTATCCTACTGCTCTTAAAACGGCAAAGGACAACATCGTAAGGAAACCTGCATGCCTGAGAAATAAAAATTCAAAGGCATGTGAAATCGCCAATCCGCATTGGGCCAGCGTGGTGGATTATGGTCCATACTTTCTCATTATACTTGGGAAGGCCTATATCCCTGCTGTGGGATGTTTACGGGCTGATGATGATTGTTACTTCATTAAATAATACTGATCTCATTGAAATAAGTCATGGTAAATTATCACTAGTGAATTAAGTAAATATTACCTAACACAACACCCAATGCCTTACAGGAATAACATAAAAACCAAGCAAAAATAAATCCACAACGCACCACTATAATTTTCTAACATTTCACAGAAGTTTGAACGGTTACAAAACTGTGATTACTAACCTGTGGTTAACTGAAGCGAGACCCTCACATGTTAATATTGTAATTAATGTGATGGCGATGAACTCCCATGCCGTGGGGTAATAAAAAAAATAATTACACGTTAGATTCACATCCAAGTAAATCGGATTATCTAATGTGGCTCGACAGAGAGTCATCTCTGGACACGAATTTTTGAGATCCTACATACATTTGAAACGGCTAGTAGAACATTTTCATCCATTATTCAGGTCAATAATTAGTTCTTTTAGAAATACCATTACTGTTTACTAATAACCAACATTCGGATCCTCCAACTCTAGCTCGTAAATATATACAGTCTAAAAATAACAAAGTTTTGAGGTAGGTAAGATAAATTGCATTTTGCCTTAATTTATTAAACGTGTTAACTACCTTAATACAAAATAAAATCTATGTTGAAGACGTGGACGCAGGAATAGGTATCAAAGTTAGAAGGACCTATATACTGTTTATTAACTTTTTAACCGCAAATTATTGAAACAATATTATTGGATAAATACGCTATCATCGACTTTACTAATTGACTAATAAATCCAATCAAAACCGAAACAATTTTCCTTCAAAAGGGAAAATATAGAACAATGGAAAAATAATTAAATACCATGAAATACCATCGAGTCATAGTTATAATTGACAATTAAAGGTCATTTAACAAAATGGCGTGACAAAAAGTATGATAGTGAACAAAGGATGGAGTTGGCATCGTGCAGTGACTACTGATTGGTTAAAACTGCGATTAGACTGGTCTATTTCAAGGTCGACATGAGTCAGGTTGCATTTGTGTGTGAGTTGTTTTGAGTTGGTACAAAATATGAACCTTAGCGTGCAGTGCAATATGCAATCTTTTGATCAAAGGAAGAGGACTCAATATAGAATATTAATCTATATATCCGTCATTGTAATTTATCCTTTGTGTGTTATTTTGCGCTTGTTTCTTGGAGCTTATTTTTCGTATATTTTTAATTTTATTTTGATCCATGTAGAGAAAGAACGAAAACGTTTACCTTACCAAAAGATGAGACAACTACCTATTTATTGTGAAAAGAATAATAGGTTCAACTTGTATGAAAGGATATCACATCAATAAAAGTAGTCATACCTACTCATGCATTTATAATTAAAATATGCATTACATTAGCACCTGCCTTTGCTCCACGTGACTTTTAGCGCAAAACTATACTTTAATATTAAAATAAACGCTCATATCATGAGACCGGTGTTTTATAAAAGTGAGACCATAACATAAAACCGAAACCAATACATGACATAGTTATAGTAATATGTCATCACAGTCGGCATTATTATTTCATTTGCCTGTTCTTCAAATTGACAATCAAATAACCTTAGTCTTATACATCCTTTGGAATTTTTTGTAATTTTATAATCATAATAATTATTCCTCCGTTATTTGTTATGACTGGCTAATTATACGCGTATTCTATAGACATAAGTTGTTACAGATTAAGGTGTTCCATATTTCTTGATCGGTTCATTTCGAGTTTCGCCAAGCGCTTATAACTTGTGCTTTGTTTTAAGTGATTCAACACGGAAACGTCCAATGTCCTTGTTAGGCACATCGCGAATATGTGCATAGGATTGCCGAGATTATTCGTCGTTAATTATCATTTATTAAACAATGTCCATCTCGGGACACCGGCCATTAGAGGACATATTTTCTAATTTTATGGCTAAACGTCATTCTTGGGCTGAACGGAAATTGTTGTTGTAAATTTAATAGTTTATCGTAACATTAATAAGAATTTTCTGCAAATATTAAATGTTTTATAGAACCTATTTTGCGTGTGTCTAATCTAACTGGGCACAGTAGCCATTATCTGCATACAAGTTGCTTATTTTTCTTATTCATTATATTCGATAGACGTAACTATATAAGACGTAATTTTAAACTAATTAAGAATGTTGATATTTGTACATAATAACATTGCTTGAACGATAGAAATTTTCTAAACATCTTCTCAATAAATAGGTATAACCCAGTTGACGTATTGGAATTCCATCCACATAAGAGTCCAAAATAGTACAACAAAAACGTATCGACCAATACAATGAACAGTTATTCAATAACGATCTCAGAAACAAAGGCGCGGTTCGACTTAGAAATATGCTATCTGATACGGCTCTTAAATCTCGATGGAGACAATGAAAGGCCGGATGTAGTACATCTTATCCGACCTCCAGTACTAGTACTCGTGATCTTACTAGGCTCCGTAATGGATAGATTATCATATTGTTAAAACTGTTATTGAAATGTTTTAAAAAGACACATTATAATATATGAGCTAAATGTTTAGGACGATTGTGTATTGTATTTGTTTACATGATTCTGAACCTCTTACAGGGCAAAGTTTGAAATTTCAAGTTTACACTTAATTATTCACTTATTGAAAAGAAAAGGAAAAGTTTTTTATTTGACACCATTATTGCTTAATTAAGTTAGAACAACATGAAGTGGTGGTGCCAAAAGACATCCACTCCGCATAATGTCGCGTCATTGGAGTCCAGTGACGCGACGCTGGTATTCTGTGGACACTATTCATATTGTATGTGTGTGTATTTTTAAACTTACGTAGATTTACTCGTAAAGCTACATAAATGTTAATAGACAAAATATTTATATGCGAATGTAGTAGACACAAGTTCAATGTAAAAGACTTAAAAAGTTAAACAACTCAATATACTTCACAATAAATTTAATGGAACATAACAACTCTTTACATGAAAAAAATAGTTTTTATTTACCACGAAACATTGTTTATCTATGTTCCCATCACACCCGCACTACACGCAACCGCGCGCATAGGTATGACCATGAAAAAAAAACGAAAACCATCGATCATAATCTATGATAAAAAAATATAATAAGCAGACTATTAAATTTATAATCAGGCACCGGCAAAGCCCGGTAATCAGTTTATTATATGACTTCGAAAATTTGAACACATTAAATGTAATTAAGTATAAACATTTCAACCTGTTCAAAATTACATTGTACAAAAAAGTAATATAAAATGCAATTAAAAAGTATAACTATGACATAAAGGTTACGTGCCACTGGAATCGAACGATCGCGGTTTGAATGAGGAATTAGAATAAAATGGCAAAAAATATGGGCATTAGAAAGAACGGTGCGACCAGTGATGGAAAGAAACAGAACACCATGCTGTAACGCCATTGGCTGACCGCTTTTTATGCCTTAGTTCCCCTAATCTTCATTTCGAATAACATCTGCTACGCTTATGTTTATTCGAAATAGTTCTTTAAATTTATCACATTAAGATCTTATTTGCAATTCGCCCGTCGATGGTTCTATTATTTTTTTATTCGCTATCTATTCGGTCGTTGCACGCAACTAGTTATTTCAACTTTTAATACATCTCCCAGAATGGATTCCTTTTAAGGTCAGCCGTTTGTTGGAAAAGGGCTCGGTTGTTGAAATTATATCCATTTTTTTTGCCGCACGCCGATTGGTTGGCAGATGGGTCGTTGTTAGTAATAACTTAAGGTTTTTTGCTTAGTTGGCCCTTTTTGTTGATTATGCTTGTAAGTGCTCAATTATTTCGTATTGAGCAGAAGTTATAGCATAAAAACACATGTCTGTGGACGTCTTATTGAAATTATTAGGCGGTCCATTATTTAGCGAGTTATGACCGCAAACATGTTAAACATTAAGTTAAACACAACCAATTTGTAGTTTGAATAAATAATTGGAGTTATCATGATTTTGACTGCTTATTGACTTGATTCTACTATTTATGTTCCAAAGTTTAAACATATGTACCTGAAATGTTCTGTAGACCATTTTCCTACAACCCCAAAAACTATTTGAATATGAATGTATTTTTTTATTTCGTTAGAATGTATTGCAATAATAACAACGTCCATTTTTTTTATGCAATAGACGTTTCTAATAATATAATTATCTTGTTATAGCGCTGGAGACATAAAAAACAACTCATAATTCAATTATCATCACAATTCCATCCTAACTAATAGCCGGCATCCACGAACGCGAATCGAATAAATATTCACATATTTATCGATAAAACGTTACGCCTTATCGATATAAAACTGATAACATGTTTATCGATAAAATAAAAAGGAAAAATAGAAAATGTTTTGCACACCTTGCTTAGCATCTAGTTTTACGACTTGTTTGTTAGATAGTACTCTTTTTAATTAATGTCAAAAAGGTATTGATGTTGTGACTTTAAAAAAATAGTTCTGGACATCTGAGAAAGTATTATTGGTGGGAATGATTCGGATTTTGTGTAAATAGGTATTACCACATATTTAATAGTAGGTTTTTACAGGTTAAATGATTATTTGGTTGAAGCTGATGTAAGCTGGATTTCATGTCGAGTTAATTACGCTTACATTGTTTGATTTTACAAGCGTTCCTCATACCTCCCTACCCGAATCACAACTCGCCTTGGCCGGCTTTTATTAAAACAATATACCAGATGAGTTTTTTGTATCATAAGAAAAAATAGGGCATATTAGGTAAGTGAAATAGAAGGTATTGGCATGGCTAGTTTAATTTATTTTTTTCAAAACCATCATCGAATATAGTGTCGTGACATTTATTTTTTTTTTTTTATTTATTTATCCATCCATCCATCCATTTTTTTTATTTGAAGGTGTTTGTAGTCTATTCCACATAATTACATAATTAAATTAAATAAATAAAAAAACTTGGAGAATATATGAATTTCGCATGATAGGAGCCCTACGAATCTCGCCAGTCGTATATCAATCTTCGACTGGCGCGTGCGTCTATGACGGTTTTGAAAAAAAAAATGAAACTACCTATGCCAGTAACTTCGTTTTCACTTACCTAATATACTATTATTTCTTATGGTAAAAAAACTCGGTATATAACGGTTTTTTTTATGCACGACGGGTTGGTACTTGGCCTCAATCACACCTGATGTTAAGTGAAGATGAGGTACTGACCCGAAACCCCAACATATTTGGGGGACTGGCTATCTTATCACTGACAACCGGAATACAACAATGCTATTAACATTGCGGCTTAGCGGCAGATTTAGATAAGACGGTGGTAGCTAGCCAGGCGGACATTTAAAATGCCCTACCACCAACCAAACCGAGTACTTAAACATGTACCCCGCTGGGGATCGAACCCGAGACCTCCGAATCGTAAGCCCATTGTTGTTTACATTAAGCCACGGAGGCGGTTCGATTGCTAATAATAATACGGTTTAGCTAGGTAGCGTTCGGTCGCTAAGTTTTGTACCACGTAAAGGCCCCAGAAGTAATGCTAAGGGGCTAAATGTCTAATGGAGTTACAATAATTTATATCTAGGGCACTTACGTGTTACCAAATTTAGCGATCGAACGCAATCGAGCTAAATATATATTTTTTTGCGTTTTAATTTATTGTATGATAATATTTTTACGTGATACGAATCCAGACATCATCAAGCTTTTGTCTACCTACACATATTAATCATTTTATGAAAGCTATGATTTTTTGTTGTCATACGTTTCTAAACTTTCTGTAACTGTATTTTGTTGTGCAATAATACACTTTATTTGTGGGCTGGGAGATGGTGGTGCCAAAAATATGTATAATTTATATAAAATTGCTGTTTGACGGAGGAATTAGCTGTTTAAAACGTAAGTAAGCAATACCAATGAAGCGGCATAGGCGCTTAAGCTCCTTAAAATAAGATTTAAAAAGTCTGCTGCCAAACAGCAATGTTAATAGCATTGTTGTGTTCCAGTTGTCAGAGATAAGATAGCCAGTCCCCCAAATAAGATGGGGTTTCCGGGTCAGTACGCTACCACCTTCGGCCTCATCTTCATTTAACATCAGGTGTGATTGAGGTCACGTGCTAACCCGTTGTACATAAAAAAATATATATAAATTCGCCTACCTTTTCATTTTAATTTATGACAGAAAGAAGCACAGTTCCCTACTATTGTTAATCAATATCGCATTAGCATCCTCTATAATAGCCCATTAATATGAACCAGAGACAATTTATACCATTCACCAAATCTAAAAAACACTACGTACATTCATTTCCACTTAAAAATACAATAACATTAAATCAATTACCAGTCATATCTGTTATAGTTTCTGTGAAGGAAAAAAAGTGAATTGTTTACGATTCTCACGGCCCCAGTCCGCTCCGCTTGTCGCTCAGTGAGGTGTGACGGCATAGCCTTATTTGATATGTTCCGAAAAAATACACCTATGAGTGCAACTTGAGTAATGTCATGGGTTCTCGTTATTTTGAAGTCACGGTTGAAGAAACATTTTGATGCATTAGCCCAGGGAAAATATGGTTAAAAATTAGCTTAGACATAATTCAGAACCGACGTATAATTGCTATCTTATAGAGATAAATTAGAGATGAAATTTTAAATAACCTAAAAAAAACGAGCGATTAGCCGACTTTTGTTAAACACAGTTAACTTATTAATGGATAAAAAGCTATGCATGTTAATAGTTAGGCATGAATGTGTTTTAGCTGAAAATGTCGTCGAGCTGCATTGCTTAAGAAATAAAAATGAGAACTAATATTTGTAACGATAATTTCCCTAAATGTTTTGAATTTAAAGAAATACCCATCAATTGAACATTTTTTATTAAAAGAAACACATTTTTCAACTTTAGCTTATTTAGTTACTTACTTAGTACTTGCGTTTTTTACAAATGCTTAATTTTTAGCAATTTAAAATACATTTACAACACTTTATTAAATGCGTCAAGAAAATCGCGGTTATTCGTTTTTCCGAGGCCAAACCGCATTTTCACTGGGCTACATTCATTAACCGAATAAGATAAGGAAATTTATACCCAAGTACGCAAATAGTAATGTAATCTCAATGAAAACTGTGATTATTGAACCTACAAAATACTAATTACTAATTCATCTTACAAACATAATGCCCATAGCGGGATTCGAACCCGCGACCTTTTGTTATAGCAATCAGAGTTTCTAACGACTACATCAAACAGGTCGTCAAGTGGTGAATAGTTGATAACATCAAGAAACGTCTAGTATTGTCGTGTCCATTCGTAGATTGCGGTACCCTAATAAAATCGTTTTAGATTAGACTCGAACTTACTCGTCTCGGTCGATTAAATTTGGAAATTCGAGTACTTTTATTATAAAAAAAAAATTAAAATATTTACATTAGTTAAAAGTGGTAAAGGCGCTAATGAATAGTAGTTATAAAATAAAATAATTAAAAAAAAACAATGCCAGATGTACCAAGACTAATTCATTTTTGATGAGCTAGGCTGTATGGGCTCATTACATTACCCTTCACCTGTCCAAAAGGACAAACTTTACAAATAAACCTTTACAAATAAAAAAAAATTATTTACAACCTTATTTACGACGGTCACACACAGTACACTATGCACACTATGGTTACAGTAAATTTTAATATCGTCAATGTAAAAAAATAATTTTGATTATGTTAAAGCCTATCTTTAATTTAAATACTTACTTCGAACGGAACGTTTAGTTAGTACGGAATGTCTGAAAACTCATTCAAGAACAATAGAGTCGTTTGAAAGAAAACCGGATAATAAAATAAAAATAAACAGTCATAATGTCATTGCACAATAAATAATAGTCACTCTCAAAACAAAAAGGAAACTATAGGATGTTTTCAATACTTCAAAATGTAAAACTATTTCATAATCTGCAATTTACTTATTACAAAAAAAAATGTAAACAATTTATTAAATGGAACGGATGACTATTAGAGCAGGTGTTCGAAAATTACGCAACTGACCGCTCAAACTATTTTAATATAAGCAGCCATTGTGCTGGCGCGGTTATGTAAGGCCGACGGGCATTGACAACTCAACTATTGATGAACTATCTTTATTGAAATTGTTTCGGTATTTTGCTCATGCTGTATATTGCTTTAATAAGAACACTTTAGGGAAAACAAGAGTTGCAATGGCTAGATAGATAGATAGGCTAGAACTTTAAAAAAAATCTTTATGCCGGAATTTACATTACATTCTTTTTCACCTGTGATCCGGCACTAATTTGAATTTAAGTGTATGTGGTGGTGGCACTTACTTAAACTTATTGTGTAATTAGGGTATGATGGGCGGACATAGTCACAAAACAAAGAGGTTAAAAGTCAAAAAAAAAAAGATTTAATAATAAGCCCGAACTTAGCCAATCTTTTATTCTAGACTACATTTGAGCCGCGACATCGTCTGTGTAGTGCAATCCAACTAATAATACCTAACCTACCACCACTGACTTACCACCTTAAAAGTAGTCTTTATGTTAATCCAGCCCCCCGACCGCCTAACTCAATTGCTTTGGAAATTGCTATCGTTTATGACGTCAATGCACTGTCCGTCCTTGTCATATCGTAACACAATGACAAAGACGGACAGTACTTTGCTATCGCTCTAGCTATAGCTTTGAGTTAGGCGGTAGAGCCCCTGGTCCTAATCTGTCCACCAACTAAATATCAACCAAATTTGTCCAGTAGTTTAAGCGTGAAGAGGTAACATACATACATCCACACATTATAGTTTGGATTACTTGAGATTTCTCTTTACCGGTGCTGAGGTTTCGCTAAGATTTTTAGCCAGGTTTTTTGAAAAATATATCTGGTTTGGAGCTAAGAAGCCAAAATGTATCTAGTTTATACGCAGAAAAAGAAATAAAACATTTTTCATTTAATTTTCAACAAAATATACAACACAAAATATTTTAACTAGGCACTTCATTGACTTTTAAATCGTTTCAGGATATCTCTGATTAGTTTTTACGGTCTACTATATTAGGTATAGAAGTACCGGCTTACAGGTTAACGTCTTGAGCGGCCATAATTGAAGTATAACATGTAATTTTAAGTTGGTAGCCTTGTCTAGGGTTAACACGGTCGGTTATTGCCTTTCGAAGCCATTAAAGTTTATTTTATATTGAACAATATTTACTAATATAGTGTAGTCCACCGTCTGAACATCGTCTTCTTTCAAGGTCAACCTATATCTAGCTATTTATAGCTATATATATTACCTATAGTAAGATGGTAGTAATATTGTAAGTGCACAATTTTTTTTATATTGTTTTGTGAAATATGAAAAATCAGGTTGTTGGGTAAATATATTTTGAAAGTATTGATAAATTATTCTTTCGGTTTGCTTTGCATTTAAGAAGAAAGTATAAAGGTATCTATTTATACAATCATGTAAGCCGACTATACGCAAAATCAGTAATTCATTTAGAGGGCTCTCTCTATATACGTTCTTTCAATAAGGTTGACGTACAATTTCGTTTCAATAAATTTAAAGATACTATAAAAGAGACCTTAATAAAAACGCGTATTATTAAATAACAGCCTTTTTTTATTATAATCATCCTTGGTCGTAATCAACTCGTTCGCATGTCAGGCTATTTCACAATGTATAATAGATAGTGAAATAAACGGTACCTTTTCTAATATAAATCCAGTTTTAAAGAGCAATCCATCGAGTTTCTTGCTTGTTCTTCTCAGGGAATTCTGTACAAGCAGTAGCTTAAAAAATGGAAAACTGACTATTTTAAGGATGCACTTAACCAACAAAATAATGATTTATTTTATTTTGACTTTGAGTCTAATAGTTTCCTACGACGGGTATTCCTAGCTTATAAGCTTTATTATTACGAAACATATTGTTTTATTTAAAAAATAAAGAAAAACCTAATTTAACAACCGGCAACCCTAACGTCACTCTAATGACAGTTGGGAGCGCGCGCAAATTCCAAAATGGCGGATGCAATAACGAAATGATGACGCGCGACGAATCGCACGAATTAACTTCTTTTGTTAACGTGAATTGAAATTGTCTACGAGTTCACATGAAATTGTCTCTAATAGTAGGCAGAAAATTTGAACGACTGTGGAACAATTCCTGAGAACTGGGAAAAAATGTTTGTGACTGCTACCTACTACGATATACCTATAGTTCAATACAGATGAGAACAGGTTATACAATAACCTGCTAAAGCAGTAATCCTATAGCCTTATTCCACATAGGACCATGATCTTCCCTTTTAAAGAGTTACTTTATTTGTTTTAATTCCAAATGTCTACCTACCTACTTTTCTAGTTCAGAATTAGACGCATAATTTGTAATATGCTGTATGGACATTAAATATGCTAACTCTACACAAGGTACTTTTGGGTAATCTTAGATTTTGCACCAGACTTGCAATACTAGAAGCAAACCGAGGATAAGGATAGAATAGCGTGACCAATTTTCATACAAAAGAATAAGCTGCGTTTAGACTTTGACGTAAACGACTAGAAATTGGTTATTTTACCTGGTTTATTCCTAATCTGATATCTCACATTTGTTTGGATATAAGCATAACTTTAAGTTGAATACTGTGTGTAATACTGCTACTATTTATTGCAAGTCTGAGAAATTTTGGGGCCGTGACCAGGATTAGAAAATGAGACTTTTGTTGTAATTAAGAGTAACATTAGATTATTCAATTCATTGAATTTGGCGTGTAAATAATTCAGTCACATTATTCTGTGTTAATTCAGCAAATCTCTACATTTAACTCTGACCTTTATTAAGCGCCTAGATATTTCTATTAACCAATAGTACGGTTTTGTTTATTTTCCTGTAAGTAAATAACTAGAAAACTTATAGTAGTAGTACTTGATTTGACAAAAGTACGAGTACCTACATCTAAACGCAAAATCACTTATAAATACTTATGGGCGTTATGGCGTTAGTCAATATTCAGCGGGGAAGTGCAAAAGTTAGCGCAGGAGTGTTACTGGTGCAAAATAGGCGCAAAAACTAGATGCGAATGTGGGTGCACTCGTAAATTGTACATCCAACAACAAAAGTTAATCCCGGTAATGTTATTTTGTAAATTGAGACTTTTGTAGGATTCAGTACACAAGATGCGGCGTCGCTGCGTAGTGGAAACAATAAGTGTCGACGAGATTAAATTCCGTCAATGTAAGATATTGGAAAACTCATATTGAAGTACACAGTTCATACGAAAGTGCTTTGTCAATTGAGAGAGTTCATGAATGTACAAAATGTGATGTGATACTTGGACTTTTGCTGCTTTCATACTTTTACTATGTACGACCACTTATGGACCACTGAAAAAAATCTTTATAAACAACCTATCACCGTATATAGTTGGAAATTTTCGCTAGAGTTATATTAAAAATATATCATAATATCATCTTCACTTAACATCAAGTCTGATTGAGGTCAAGTACCAACCCGTTGTGCATAAAAAAAAGAAGAAATGTTTAAATAAAATTATTATTATTATCCATTCCAAGAACTCTACTACTCTTAAGAGAAAAAGAGTTAAAATTATGTTATATCACACTAAGTAATATCTAAATAGTAGCTACTTATAACGTTACTATCCTACGCATCTGTCTATTTGTGCGTTTATTGTCCTAAACTACGCAGCGTTTTGACACGATTTTCACTTAGGGAATTTCTTCCGAAAGGTTTGTTATGATACAACTTTATAGATGCTATTTTATAGATGTTACGTTTAAGTAGGTATATTTGTCTATTGATCTATGTATGTGTATATAAATATATGAAATTTATTCACGTAGTTTGTATCTGCATCCCTATTTAATACCGCACAACCTACCTATTTCAAATGTACTGTTAAGAACAGTATAAGTGGGTATAAGATACCCAAAGGTTGCCTGGAAGAGATCGCTTTTAGTGATGAGGTCGCCAAATTGTACATTCTATTCTTACCACTCTCTAAAACTGTATTTTCTTTTCTGTAACCTTCCGATAAATGATATTTTGTTTCGTGAATCACGCGGGTGATATCGGGCGGGTAGCTAGTATAATATAAATTGGTGTTAAAAACTTTTGCCTCCCGCTGTACAGTGTACACATGCGCACAGAATTGTATGTCACGGTCACAGCTTGCGACCATGTGCGGTTTAACACTAAAAATACCTAACTTCTATAGTTACATCTATACGTAACAATTAATATCTAAACGTTACACGATCTAACTATAAACAGGCATAACTATTACATACCCCCATTGGTTCAGTACATGAAGTCATACGGTCAATTTCTAATGGATATCTACAAAAAAAATGGGTATACGCTAATACGTTGTGCTTAATAATTTAACCGCAAAATTAGCAAAACTAACCGATTACAGTAACGTTCCATTCTCCATCTGCGGGACCACCACCATAAAACTGTTCTGAAGAACTGTTTGAGCTAATACCCGCTGCTCAATTTAACCGGTACACTTCTCGCCGAAAATTAAAACTCCATCCACATCACCTGGGATGAGTGGAAGTCTACCACTGTACGTTTCTCAAGAAACTTCCTACCACGTACGACCATCCTGTGGAACGGACTTCCTGCAGCGGTATTCCCGAACGAGTACGACATTGGAACCTTCAAGAAACGAGCCTACACCTTCCTCAAAAGCCTGCAACGCATCTGTGACCCTTTTGGTGTTGCGGGTGTCCATGGGCGGCGGTGATTGCTTTCCATCAGGTGACCCGCATGCTCGTTTACCGCCCTCTCATATAAAAAAAATATAAAATAAAAACGACCACTTTTTTTATAATCGTGAATTCTGGAAAATGACGGTTATCAAAGCTATTTACTTATAATTAATTAACTTTAAGACTTTTGAAGTGCAGGTCAGAGCAATATTGTTGGTTTATGCTGTACTTTCCGCCCGCGGCTTCGCCCGCGTGGATTAACTTTACCGCGGAAATTTGTTTGTCCCGCGGGAATTAATTACCCTATCGCGATAAAAAATATCCTATTTCTTAATCCAGGGTATATTCTACCTATATACCAAATTTAATCTAAATCCGTTCATCCGTTTCCAGGAACAAACATACATACAAACATCCAAACTTTCGCATTTATAAACTTAGATTTAAAACGAAATTCTAATTTATCCAATGAGAGCGCCACTGGACGGAACGCCACCTCTTAAGTAATACTTCATCTAAAGCCTGGTGAGTATTTTGTTTGGAAAGAAGCAATATAAACCCCTCGTGAATTACATAAATTGCATGGGATACATCATTCATAATTATATTAATATTTGGTCTGTGTACTTAGGCACACACATTTAGCAAGGAAAAATAAGAAGTCTAAATAGTCTAAGTATCATATTAAATACCAATTCCAATGTAAAAAATAACATGACACACTTTGTAGCTATTTAATCTAGTTGCCTACATTTTGTGAACAACCAGCCTTTCTGTATACCATATCAAACACGTGCCCAATCTGTATACTACATATACATTATTATTATGTATGACTAATCGTACAAAACACTGCTATAGGTACGTAAATACTTAGGTATTTAATACTGAAACATTAGGTAAGTAGGTATTGACATAGTGCGTAAGTTTGAGTCAACCTGTGGTTGGCCCGCCCAGTTTGAAGTGGAATATTTTAGACAATTTCTCATTTGAAATAGATAAATACCTACTAACACGACGATCTGTTTGGTGTAGTGATTAGAAACCATGACTACTTTACTAAAAGGTCGCGGGTTCGAATCCCGCTAGGAACATATGTGTGTATTGATGAATACGGACGTGTACCACAGTTATCGATGTTCGTCATTTACCTATATATGTTTTTACAAAAAATAAATGTTGTTGTGTAGTATATCAACCATCTGGCATCCATAATATAAGACTAGTTGTTTACTGTGGAACTAGATGGCGCTGTGTGTATGTCCAAAGATATTTATTATTATTGTTACATCCTTTAAAAAAAAGGAATTTAAAAAATCTTCACTTGTTGTGACCTGGGTCGTCCACATAACAATAGATATTCTAGTGTCTTATCTTGTAAGACTTAGGTATTATATTGGATTATGCAACGTATTGCCAAATTTTTTGTACTTACTATTTGGTTACAAGATTAAGTGATGGGGTTTCCATGACACCAAGTTTATTTAAAAGCTATCCACTAGCAGGTCCTCTTCCTGCCCCAGTACACCGTACAATTAGGACTATGGATTTAGCAGCACTCTAGTTGGCTTCACGCCAACTAAGAGCAAGAGTAGTTATCTAGTCTGTGGTCTTGTGTGTGGCGTGTCATAATAACCAACTTTAAATTTAAAATGAATTTTCCTTCTCTTGTGCAATAAAATGTACAAATCGTTCCAATGATACTTCAATGTAGTGGTTTATCGGAAGGTAGCTGATAAATACCGTTAATTTAGATATCGCTTTCTGGTTTGTTACCTTTGCCAGATTGAACTAGAAATGATATTGCTACATAGACATTTGTATGATGTATACAAGAAAAGAGCTGATACAATATTCGAATAATAATCGGCTATAAATGATACCTGGATTCGAGTTTCCAAAACTTGATTAATAGCAGTAGAAAACTCCCGAAGAATTAAACATAATAATATAGAAAGAGGAAAGAAAGAAAAATTTATTTAATCCCATCTCATGACACGAACAATCATGTATAGGTATTACACAGTCGAGACATATACACAAAGTAAACATTGTTTGCTATCTATTTGTCGGTGTCACAAGGTGGAGTCAAAAAGGTCTCCACCTCAGCATGGGTTGTAGCCGTTCACTGCAACGCTGGTTTTCAGTGGAGCCTCCAAATGACGCACGAACACTGTCATCCATTTAGATACAGCAACTGTGTTAAATTTACATATCTTCAAAACGACTGAAGCCATTTTCATCAAACATGGCTAAGAAAAAGACTGAACATACCCACTACGCCGTGAAACGTGTAACACTTGTCGTTTTTTGTCAGGGCTTAAAAACTATTCTGCCAATACAATAAGTTAGACTCGTGGAAAATGACCTCATGGAAAAACCCAATGCATCTAAACTCACGACCAAAGTGCTAAATCTAAGAAGAAATATGCATATACAAAACACAAATAACACTATGTTTTTCTCAAACATATCCTTGTAAGTTCTAAACAAGCGAGAACATACAAATCATGCCTATATTCACAACTATTACAGCTACGCCCATTTTATCATACCAAAACCGACCAATGCCATGTCAACTAAAACTACAAACATAATTTTACTCCTAAATACAAAGATATATCGTTATTGTAAGGAAATAGAATATAAAATGCTATAGCGACGTGTTATCTAGTGTTAGAGGAAGGTGGCAGTTGTGTTGGTACAACAAACACTAGTACAAATGGCTTACAGAGGCACACATGCGCACGAGTCGCGAATGTCACGAAATCCAGCCTGTTTCTAGGTTAGACTACGCGCGGGCGCAGTTATGGTGACTATAAATTTGTTTGGAATGTCCTAATAAATAAATTTTGTTGTTTGAAACAAAACACCATATTTTGCTATGATCGATAATCACTGCAGATTATTGTAATGTATGTTGTATGTGTAGAAACTGGAATAACCACATTGTAATCAAAATGTACCAAATATTTTATTTAAATAGAATAAGAGATATAAGTCGAACTTTTAGAAGTTCGACTTATCGTTTCTTAAGTTTCTTAGGAAACGTAGGATATATTTGCCTCAGGACGTAATAGATATTTTTTATTTTTTATTTGTTCAACTTAACAACAGCTTACATCTTTATATTTAAAGCAATTCAAAATTTAAGAATAACTTTGTAGCATTTAATAATACATAATTTATAGTGTTTGCAAAAATCTCTGTTATTACTCAAGGCAGTGGCCTAATTTAGCGGTTATTTCAGATCAGCGTTTAACCAAAATCATTACTTTTTTGTTGCAAACAATGATGGTTTGTAAAGAAAAAGATGTCGAGCATTGCAGTGCAGCAGATTTACAATTAATTCTTTATATGACAGGATCTTCTTGCTGTACTCATTTGCATGTCTCAATGTCTTTCTCATTATTATAGTCTATAACATTTACTACTCTATCATACCTCGGCTAAGTGCATTAATCGAGCACTGGTACGACAGATACTGCGTTTACTTTGCGCGGTCTCCAGTCCAAAATTCGTCTACCCCAACAAATATGGTATGGACCAATTCAGCTTACTACTCTGCGAACTTTGTCGATAATCTTGAGTTGTCACCGGATTTCTACATTTGGAATCACATCTATTAAAGAAAAAATATAATGTCACCGCGATTATTCATATTTTTAAGACTTGTCCAGTAAACGGTTAGCAACATGGTCACACCACAGCAGTGACCTTGCCGAGCCTCGATTGGCGCGCGGCCTAGACTCACTGAATCGCTTTATTTATTTGATACAGTGCAGTGCTAAGAGCATCGCGGGGTATGAGGGCCTACCACGAATCAAAATTTGGGGTCCGCACAAAGGACAGAAAATTATTCGAATCCCTTCTTGGTAAAATAAAGAGAAAGACAATTCTTCGGAAAACTTTCTCGTGATATTTTGCAAGGAGACTTCGCTAGTTCTGTGTGATTCCTCGATATTAATAGAACGATCCATCCATGGGTGCCAGCAGGTTTAAATCCCAGTGGGCGAACGCGTGATTTATACAAACGAGATATACACATCTACAGTTAACATAGGATATTAGGTACATGTTCTGCCGACTCGCGAAAGCCTTACAAAACTTGTTCTTACATTAGGTATCATGGAAACTACGTAGTAATTGTTTTAGGAGAGCTTATACGCATCCTCTCTTTCATTACTTTCTCATGGAGATTTAAGAACATGTTTAGGGCTCAGTTATGGTATACCACCTCATAGACCAATGGGAAAGCAACACGGACGTTATATGATAGTAGTGAAGCTACAAAATGGTGCCGATTTTTTTTTTGCATGACGGGTGCGTACTTGACCTCAATCACACCTCATGTTAAGTGAAGATGAGGCCGATGATGGAAACGTACTGACTCGGAAACCCCATACGTGAGGCCCAGTTAAGCATATTAGATCAACATTACTGTGGGCCATTTTCTAGAAATGGTCCGTTAAACTGGGGTGAATAAAGTTTACTTATTATTTTAAATATATGTTTTCTGTTTTATGATCAGCAGTACAGGTGTTTAAAGTTTACTAAAAGTGTATTTAATTCACCTAGGTCAATTATCTCAGGTGAATTAAGTTTACGAAACCTCTTATTTGGGGGACAGGCTATCTTACCTCTGACAGCCGGAACACAACAATGCTTTTAACATTGCTGTTAACATTACTTTAGACGTGGTCTGTATCATAATTAGTTGTTTAGAATCAATGAAAAAGAAACCACAATTACTTCTAGTATTTGAAGTCCAAAGATTAACCAAGTCAATGTTAGTCATCCATCTCTCGCGGACACGCGAACCGCACACAAGGCGGTTTAACTATCTGTTAACTAACTATTAACTACGTAAACAGAGCCGCAGTTAAATTCGAAGGTTTGTTTGTGTAACTACTCAATACCTACTGGTTAATTGCTAACCGAATAGAAATTGATCCTATTTCTACTACTACTACTACTAATGTTTAGTATGGACGACAGTATGCAACGGTGATATTATTATTAAATAATACAAGACCTACCATGAATCGGAAACTTTTTCGAAATTTGGGATCCGTACAAAGGACGGATAATTATTTGTTTCGCTTCTTGATAAAACAAAGATAATGACAATACTTTGGAAAACTTTTTTTTTTTATGCACAACGGGTTTGTACTTGATCTCAATCACACCTGATGTTAAGTGAAGATGAGGTCGAAGGTGGAAGCGCACTGACCCGGGAACCCCAACACATTTGGAGGACTGGCTATCTTATCTCTGACAACTGGAACACAACAATGCAATTAACCAACAATGCTATTAGCATTGCTGCTTAAACATTGTGGTGATATAAATAAATAAGAATAAGAATAATTTTTATTTATTTAAATAAATGAATAAATAACTTGTACATACCCACAGCGCCATCTAGTTCCACACTAAGCAACTAGGCTTATATTATGGATACCAGATGGTTGATAAATTACACAATTCATTTTTTTTTGTAAAGAATCAATCAATCAAATACGCTTTATTGTTTAAATAAGGAAGGTAAATTTAAATATCTTACAGAAACTACAAATTAGGCAGCCTTATCGCTAACAGCGATCACTTCCAGGCAAACCTATCATCACTGAATTCAATACGAGTAATTAAGTGGGTTAACACAAATAATTTCCTAATTGTTAAGTACAGCTGAAAGTTTTACATATTGAATTCAAAAGAAATACATATAGGTACTCGTATATATGAAAAACATCCATAACTCGGGTACACATTATCCGTATTCATCATACAAACATGCCCCTAGCGGGATTCGAACCCGCGACCTTTCAGTATAGCAGTCAGAGTTTCTAACCACTACACCAAACAGGTCGTCAATATAACTTTTGGAAGAGTGAATTGCTTTTAAATTGCAGTATTAAATATTGGGTCTTTACCTATGAAATTGGAGTTTTTTTTCTTTGTTAATCATATCTACCAATTCGTGCGATTTTCAAAGCTATATCGAAATTTGATTTTTATTTGGAAACTGGAGTATTATTTATTATATTATTTTTTGGGCTAAATCACATAATAAAAAAATTTTGAACAGAGCTCTTTTCATATGCTTCCCATAATCATTTCTTAGATTCGCTGAAACTTTTACAACGCGGTTACTTTTAAAAATTAACGCTGCCTATACTTAACTTAATGTTATCCGATAATACAGACAAAGTTAAGCTAAATTTGGATTTGCCGTTCCCAAAAAAAATCAAAAATGTTTGTATGGAGAAAAGGTCTAATGAAATTCTTCATACAAAACGCCAATTTCATAGGTAAGGACCCAATATTTACTATATGTAAATAATCGCGTGTCAACACTTGGATACTCTACCCAGTAGACCTGCCGAGGTGCCGGATGGGTTATTTGGGACGTCATGACACACTACAGGTGGTACAACAAAAGCGACCATCGTAAATTTCACCGTTGAAGCATGAATTCGACCACTATGTGACCCACATACACGGTAACGAGCTTGTCACAGTGATTAATGTCTGCTAATTGTGCCAAACGGGCGGGTATAGAACAAAAAAATATATACTCGAGTGTTCGCTTGCACGTGAATGACATGATGTCTATTTTAGAACACTAGGCCAAATATGAAACTGATCAATATATATATATATATATATATATATATATATATATAGATAGAGGATACTTATTTGTACAAAAAATGTCAAATAATATGCTACCCTAAAGTATCGTTTGCCGTTTACCCTAAGTACCGAGATATTTGGAGGTAAAGATTGCAATATGATAACAATGACAATCAATAAATCTTTTTTATTTCCAGTACATTTAAATTGACATTCAACAAATGATATCATGTATCTTACATTGAAATAAATGCTTGAAGTTTGAAGTTCGAAGTGCGAATGTTCGGTATGTTAACTACATATGGGTGGAATCCCTCCCCAAGCGTAGTAGTCCGAAGATGAAATGGGGATGGTGGAATAAGATAATGTAGGGACTAAAATTGGGAAGGGACTTGCACGATTATAGCAGAAAGAGGGCATTTAAAGGTCTTTTATATCGGTCGTTACGAAAATACCGGAAAAATAAACCTTCCTTGTTTGGAAGGCTGTAACGTTGTTTTAATGAAGCCATTGTGAAAAATATCGTATTCAACGCGATTAGCCCTAGAATTTCCTGGTAAAACTATTATGTTACGAAATCTAGTATTCTAGGCGTGTACAAGGTTTACCTCCAACCGAGGTCTTAGGCGAGTCAGTTCCGGACTTTTGTGTTTTCCATTTTGACATTATCCTACTGGTATTTACTGATGAACGAGGATATAGAGAAAGTTATAGACGCGTGTCGGAAAATGAAAAATTTGTAAAAGTGGGAAGCTATTATGCCCCAGACATCTTTATCAAACAATACTTACCTGTATTAAATACTCCGCTAATACTAATTTAACCGCCTTCGTGGCTCAATGTAAACAACATTGGGTTTACGATTCGGAGGTCGCGGGTTCGATCCCCAGCGGGATACATGTTTAAGTACTCGGTTTGGTTGGTGGTAGGGCATTTTAAATGTCCGCCTGGCTAGCTACCACCATCTTATCTAAATCTGCCGCCAAGCAGCAATGTTAAATGGCATTGTTGTGTTCCGGTTGTCAGAGATAAGATAGCCAGTTCCCCAAATGTGTTGGGGTTTCCGAGTCAGTACGCTTCCACCTTCGACCTCATCTTCATTTAACATCAGGTGTGATTGAGGTCAAATACAAACCCGTTATAAATTTAAAAAAAAAAAACTCCAAGGATTAGAAATACTTTGTGGCGCAGTCGCATTCGCTATTCGTTTTGGATTAGCAAAGTGAAGCAATGGGTGACATATAGTGGCGTTTTACTTCCGTGCTTGATCTTCGAACTACACCAAAAATTTGTTTAAAATGGCTTCAAACTTCTTAACTGATTTTCATCAAACATGTCTAGAAACTTAGTTAAGAGGCTTTATTCCATCCAGTGTCGACATTATTGGATAAATTAAGATTTCCTTTTAAATACGGAATAAATAAAATCGCCCTGATCTGCACTCAAGAAGTCTAAAACCTAATCATATATAATATATAAATAGCTTTAATTACAATAATTATTTTTGGGAATTTCAAATTATTGACAAAAACGGCCACTTTCTTTTGTAATCGTGAATTTTGGAAAATAACCCCCTATCAAAGCTATTTAGGTATTACTTATATACAGGTTTTAGGCTTCCCGAATGCAGGTCAGAGTATTTCTTTTTATTTAAAAAAATCTTAATTTATCCAATGAGGGCGCACACGCACACGCACACGCAAACACACACACACACACACACAACGCTGTCAACCATGTGACACCTCTCGTTTTTCATCGGTAGTTTCAAAAAATTCAACAGTTAGATATATTATATACCTACCTACTTGTGTTTATGTGCATCTACTATAATCATGTCATTTACACGTTATGTCCTGATAAAAAAGATCACCAGTGTATTCTAGTTCACTGATAAAACATTTGGTATCTACATTAAACTATATCACACAAAATTGCTTGATAATATTATCAAAGTAACGTATACAGTGTGCAATCAACACTGTGTACAGGTTGTCACGTGTAAATACCTACTAGCTTCTGTTAAAACCTTAGGCTCGTATCAATAAACCAATGTCAATACAAGTCTTGAGGCTGTATCAACCGAGATGCGTCTTAAGCAGTT
Organism: Oegoconia quadripuncta; assembly: GCA_949316235.1. NCBI lineage: Eukaryota > Metazoa > Arthropoda > Insecta > Lepidoptera > Autostichidae > Oegoconia > Oegoconia quadripuncta. The sequence continues at coordinate 4,231,716 of OX438745.1, read as the reverse complement.
GACGCTATCTCAAGCTCCGTGCTAATTTATAAACCAATGTTGACGTCTTTTTTTTTTTTTTTTTTTTATTTTTATTGAAGAGGTGGGCAAACGAGCAAGAGGCGCACCTGATGGTAAGTGTCACCGCTGCCCATAACCATCTACGGAAACGGAAGATCCGCAGTGGCGTTGCCGGCCTTTATGGAAGGAATATGCTCGCTTCTTGAAGGTTCCCAGATCGTATCGGTTCGGAAAGACATCCGCTGGGAGCTTATTCCAAAAAGTAACGGTACGTGGAAGGAAATGTCTACTGAACCGCACCGTGGTGGATTTCCAACTGTCTAGGTGGTGTTGGTGGAATTTAAGTTTATGCCTAGTAGTGCGATGATGGAACTCAGCAGCAGGAATCAAACCGAACAATTCCTCGGAACACTCGCCATGGTAAATCCGATAGAAAACAGTAAGAGATGCTACGACCCTTCGTAAGGAAAGCGAATCAAGGCGATTGGTGAGAGCTAGGTCATTGATAATAAATTAATATTATCAATAATAATATTTATTAATATTATCAATAAATTGATCTACTCAGCTGAGATCACTTTTCAAGTATTCGCCTCAGCGGCGAATGAATGATAGTCTTGAGTTTCGTTTATTAATACGTGAAACTCGGCGTACCTCTCAAGTGAGTACTGCTCGAGTATTCACGTGCGTTTCAGGTCTCAAGTTAGGTTTATTAATCAACACGTTTACTTGAGACCGACCACAAGCCTGTTCTCAATCTTGAGAATGGTTTATTAATACGGGCCTTAGATTCAAAGAGTCAGTGCTAAGCTCAGGGTTGCAAGGTTACAAAATACAGGTGTTTTACACCAGCCTAAAATAGTGTTATGTTCAGGAAAAAAAAAACAAATAATTCCTTGTATTCATTGTTAAAAGTATCATGTTATAAAAAACGTGAAAACAAATCACTTTTAGGGTTTCGTACCTTAAATAGGAAAAACTCAACCTTCAATGTAATTATGTAAAATAAAGCATTTACAAATAAACAAAGCAATCTATAGGGTGTCTTCGTTTTATTTTTATTTTTTAAGCTTTTATTATTAAATCGATCACAAGGTCTAAATTAAACATTGTCTGCCCGTCAATGTTTCTACAGTGATTTTAAAATATAATATTTTTAAAACTGGCAAGCAGAGTGTTGTCAATTAGAAGCTAAGCTAAGAATAGTAATCAGTTCAATCATTTTGATGATAATTGTTTTACAGAGTTGGATTATTTACATAATATCTCGGGGTTTTTTAAAATGTCAGTTTAAAAGAAAGTATTTCAAAAAAATAATCAATATACTCCCTATATAATTATCCCTATATAATTTAATGTATTAGTGAGGATTGTAACTTACTCTCAATATTATTTATTTACACTCAATACTATATAATACTATTTAAATACGGAACTTAACTTCGATGTTGAGATCGATTAATTAATGAATAATGAATCTTAGAGATCGTTGATACTAAGTTAATTCAAGTTTTGTCGCTGTAACCTTGGTATATTCTAAATATGTAAGCTTCTGTAATATCCGTAAATATATATCTAAAGCGTGACCATCTACAATTATTCAAACGTCGCAAACATCGCCATACGGTCGGAATATTAAAAAATCATTCTTACATTTGTTTTGTGTTTTTGAATGAAATCGAGGTACTATATATTGTAGTTACATAATTTACAGAAAAGGAAGATTTCAGTGGAATAAAATAAGCAAACGTTTGAGCTACAGACACCAATCCTAACAATAAGGTATCGTTATGGTACTTATAAGGTTGCAATACAAGATAAAATAGGTATTGATTAATGTTTAAAATAGGTCAAAATACCTACCTAACTTAACAATCAAGTAGATTAGATTTTCCCTAGACTGTTCCATCAGGTGAGATTGTGGTCAAACGCGATACCAGTTTCTAATAATAATAAAAAAAGGTTACCTCAATATTACTATCGCTTATTATTTATATATAACATTTACATATGTTTATTTGTATTTACGTCGATATATTAAGATATACCTAAGGGTATGCAGGTTTATCTATGTCTTATGAAGTCATATAGTCATCAGTCTATGTATGATGATATCATTATGAAGTGTACAGAATATTGATTATTCACGTAATTTGTTCCTGCAATCTCCACTAATACCGCACAACCTGCCTACACCCAATGTTTATATCCTTACACTGAATGGTTGCCTTGAAGAGTTCGCATTTCAATGATAATGGCGCCAAACTGTATCTTCTGCCGTTTAATAAAGTGTGCTGTTGCTGTATTGACATTTTTTGGTTGTTGAAATTGGAGCACCCTGTATAACTAATGCTAAGTACAGAAAACTAATCCATGTAGCAAGGTTATGTCCTTGCTCCACTAGCTGAAGCTCCAAACGACACAATACCCAAAGTATGTAATTACATATGGAATTAATGATATTGTAGTTAATGACTGTTATAAATACATCTACATTTTAAGGTTTTGTGTCTGTTTGTTTGGTGAGAGCGTCATGTAATGTACGTTGTTCAGATAAGAGAAAATAATGCTGTAATATCGTACAACAAATAGGCTGCGTTCAAAAGAGAATTTCAGTGTTCCAAAAACACGCTACTTTGAAATTTGATATGCATAAAATCATTACCTCGAATTTCAGTGTTACAAAAACACGGTACTTTGAATTTTGATACACGTAAAATACGCTACTTTGAATTTTGATACACATAAAATACGCTACTTCGAATTTTAGTGTCGCAAAAACACGCAACTTTGAATTTTGATACCCATAAAACATGCTACTTCGAATTTCAGAGTTGCAAAATGTCGCTACTTAGGAAATTAGTGACACTATAGTTAGTACTGTGACTATTTTACGAGTTGTTCCATATTTTAAGTGAGCATTCTGGCGTCACGTATTAATTTATGTTGTGTTTGAAAACAAATCTTAATCTATCAAATGAGGGCGCCACTGTATAGATCTAGTATTAGGCTATACCGTAATAATTTTTAATTCAAATATTTCGTAACTACGCCATCTAGTGACACTAATTTGAATTACACTATGTCGAATATTTAAATCCCATATGACTTTGTAAGAGGCATTTGGCAATTTCAATTCTGACATTATCATTTTAATAAAACCTCCCAGGCTATTATGTTGATTACATACGTACACCTATTTATAGGAACATTTTATCTAACACGCCGGTATCCGGCTCTCAGAGGAAGCAGGTGCGTTATAATTAATCTGTCCGTCTGTCTGCCTATACGTTAAGGTATAGCATACTTGATTGGTTAGTTAAACTTGCCATATGTTTGAGTTAGTTAAGCAGAGATACGAATTCTAAAACTAATTCCAGATACAGACAAACTAGTAGAAGTCGTTTTCGAAATTATTTTGTAATTAGCAAAGTTCAGCTATGTTTGATGCAGGCAGTCGTTAGATGGGTGACCACAAATGGCATTTTCTTATGAGTGTTTGTTTATTTGTAAACGCTTTGTTATACAAAAAGAAAATAGGTGCACGAGTTTCATATATGTATAGATATCAGTCTTTCGGAGGATGCGTAAAATTATCGGTCCGTTGTTTTCAATTGAAGGTAATCGTTAAGCCAAATCGGTGGCCTACTAATTTGACATAAATCCACTGATACGCTCTAGGCCCGCGTGGTGGTTTCTGATCTGGTCTTATTGAGATGAGGCCCTGGGGCGTAATAGGTACATGACTTTATCAAAAAGTTGGTAGTTGGAGGACAATATAGGTAAGGCGTATTCAAATCATAAAATTTGCGTATTGAAATACAAAAGCCATGACTACTACACACACACACACACACACACACACACGCACACACGCACACACACTCGCACGCACGCACGCACACACACACACACGCACGCACCTACATACACACGCACATACACTCACACATACACTCACATACACTCACACACACTCACATACTCACACACTCACACACACATATATATATGTGTGTGTATATAATATTAGATTTAAATTCAGCACTTGATTTCAATCAATTGAGTAAACTTTATTGCACAACAAATACGGAATACATTTGTTAAACAAAATTTGATTTGTTAACGATCTTTATGTGCGCTAGGCTAATCCTGTTTAATCTCCAGGGGAAGGGCATTGTATGCTGAAATACAGGTTGCATAAACCTAGTTCGGCAGCTATGGCTTTTGTATTAGTGGTACTAAGTATAACCTAACAGATTTAGTTTCAAGTATGTAACATTTTCTGAAATAAATATTATTCTTATTCATAAATCACCACCCTTACGTCCCCATTGCTGCACAGCATCTGAATCATAACCGCCATTCGCTTAATGTCTGAGTTTATGTTAGACCAGTGGGCACATGATAGTGTTTTCAAGTCTAGGCTAGTATGGAAGTTATACTAGCGGTAATCGAGACACTGTTGCTCTGAATTTATGTCAGACTAGGGGCCCCTGACAGTCAGTTTCAAGCCTAGGCCTCTGTTCAGAAACACGTCAAGAGTGTTTATTACTACTACTATTTGGTCTATCACAAAACTACTTAATGGTTATATTTCTAATTATGTAAGGGATATTCAAGAAGAATTTCATCTTGATGTATCAAGTACTGAGGCACATTTTTCATTTTAGCTGACTTTTGAGAGGTCACTTCGCAATTTTTTTTTATCGAATAAAATTATGTCATTCGTGTTTTGGCTATAATATATATACGGCGCATATCGTATAGATTTCTATGTATTTTTTCCACAATCACAAGTGCCGGCGTTTTCGCTAAAAAATTTTTTTGCAAAGGACATTTTACGAAGGACAAGCCTTAAGTCCAATTTTCTGAAATGAATAAATCGATTCTAATGAAACTTTTTAGATCTAAGCAGAAAATATTCGAAGTAAAAGAAGATTATTCCATCTTTTGTGTTACTATGGAAAATTTAAAATAGCTTTGATTTAGTTTCAATGCTCTTTTTTGAAAATATTCTCTACTAACTTTTTAGAAATAAAAATGCCTAGCCTAGAGTAATTAATTAATTACAGTAATTTAGCCTTCTACTTTACTTTTTTCTTTCTTTTTACGTGATTTATGGGTAAAAAGTTTTATCAATCGGTTTATTCATTTTGATAAATTTGGACATGAAAGTTCGTATGGAATACCATGCGGGATAAACCCCCTTAATACTATTTTTTTTATGAACAACGGGTTGACTAATAAAAATACTACTAACGGCCATCCATCCAAACACAATTGTTTTACTTTGGTAATCGTTTTCTTAGCGAGTACACTGAGCCACCAGTGGGTAAATGTTATTTTATTTCTGTCCGACCAAGTTGGGGTTCTCTGCGATGTCACTGGCGACAACGCACGCTCTGATAAATTCAAACGATCGCCTGTTATGGACGGTGAATGGAGGCAGAGCAAAATGTAACAAGACATTAACCTTCGTATACAATTCCGTACAGTATTTTCACAATTAGTAGGTACTTTGTGCTCACTATTCAAAACAACTATATTAGAAAATTTTAGTACCCTATGGCTCCCATCTATTCCTGTAGGTGTCGTAAATGGTGACTAATTCCAATACAAACATTTATAATGAAGTCAGACAAGTCTTATGAAAATCTCGGGGACTGTTATACCGAATGAGTTTTTTTACTGCAAAGAAAAAATAGGGCATATTAGGTAAGTGAAGTAGAAGGCATAGTTTTTTTTTTTTTTTTTCAAAACTATCATCGAATTATGCGTTGAATCATTTGACGGTCGCGTTTGTAGCCTACAAATTACACCACATAATTACATCATTAAATTAGATAAACAAAAAAGAACTTGGAGAAAATATGAATCCCAAATAAATTTCGCATGATGGAAACACTACGAATCCCGCCAGTCGTATATCAATGTCATTTTGTTGATTATGAAATGTAGGAGACTATATGTATAGGTTAACAAATAATGTAATATTTTAATAGTACATGAGCTACTTATGTAATTTATGTAAGTAACTGTTTGTCTCACAAATAAAAAAATTAAATATCAATCTTTTCGTCGGCGCGTGTCGATGATGGGTTTGGAAAAAATAAAAATTAAACTACCTTTGCCAATAACTTTTATTTCGCTTACCTAATATGCTCTATTTTTTTGGCTATCACGGTAAAAACTCATCCGGTATATTCGTTGTGTTTAATCGCGATGTGTACGGGGCCAATATTTGTCCGGATGAAATGCGCGGTCCGATTTTTGCGTATTTTATCTTTAAGATTAAACTAAAGGAAATGTTCTTAGCCATGTTTGAAGAAAACGGACGAAATTATAGATAAAAAATTATTACAGTCATTTATTTATTCGCCTTAAAAACGGCCATTTATAAAAAAATATCTAAATGAGTTCTTAATTAACAATACTTTTAAAAAGAAGCTTATAATACCTACTCCATCGTGATTATCACATGTTATACTAGTCAAAGACAAGTAACCTAAAGTCCACCAGGGAGTTCCAGCGGCAATCTTCAGTCCCTCGTCATCATGTGTGTGCCATGGCAATAAAACAAACTAGCCCAAATTCGACTATCTTGCCATTTGTCATCAGGGAGTTACAATCCATGCCTATCACCAGACCAGCTTAATGATAGTATTGCATTGTCACCAAACTTACATAAATATGTCCAAATTTTCAGTTCAATCAGATACTAGAAAGTGGTTAAAATTTGGCTTGCTTTTGAAACGGACAATTTACATACGAATATTGCAAGCTAAATAAAAGCTTGTAAAAACACGATTTGTTCTAATTTCGAATCGAAGCCGCAACCATCGGTATCGAAGGTCTCATCGTAGTCCAATCAACTGTCTTTTATTCGTACTCCGTCCACTTCTACTACAGTTTAGTGCCTTTCCATTACAATTAGTATTATAATAAACTCATAATTTAGGCCATAACCCAGTTACCTATAAAGACGAACGTTCAAAATAGTATCTAACTCTTTCTAACGCGCACGAAATCTGCTATCTATTTGCCCCTGTCGCACGTTCGAAATACCGTAATAGAGAGGCACGTTGGGCGGTATTTTTTCACGGTTATGTAACGGTTTCTAAGCACTTTCCGCATAACGACTGTGAGTTTTGGTGACATGATAAAAAACCTTCTTTATTGACTTAAAATCTAGGCGTTTTGGCGGGAATTCGGCGAGTCACGTTATGTTTTCCTTTATATTTCCAGCAATTTGTAAGAGTTTTTATATAAAGGCAGAATATTGTGCAGTAAAATTCAATGATTGTGTACAAGTGAAGGTAAGTAAATGGATCCAGCGTTTGAGTCAGGGGAGTCACATATTCGATGTCCAACCTGGACAGGCTTCTCAATAGTTATAACAAATTTAGTTAAAAAGGGATTAATACTTCATTGAAGTATGTATACTTCCAATGATGTATTATCATCGGAATATATTTACGATAACTTAATATACCTATGTAAGAAAAAATCTAGAACGAATTTAAGAAAAGTAGTGACATAAGTACATAATGAAGATAAAATAATCTTGCTCTTCATGTCGACGGTTTACTCAGTCACTGAGTCATTTTCTAATAAAGTTCCAGTTCATAAAAAATCATAAAACAGAAATGTTACACAAAAGACTGTTATAAAATTTCTATTTGGATGATTAGCAAGCATGGATATACGAGTAATAATGGATGGGAAGAGACAAAACATATTTCCTCTACAAAAAAGGCAGAGGTTCTATGTTCGTCAATTTTCATCCATATTTTCGATAATTATTAACCTATTTTAAGGCTTGTATTTTATTTGATTAAGATCTGACGATACAGTGGAACCTTACTGAAGTCTCTTCTGCAAATTTTGGCGGGTCAATTATTACGAATAACAGTGATTGTCTCAGGGCTTGTAACCGGTTTTGAAAATACCGGTAAGTAAAGATTTATACCTGATTTTAGAAAAGTTTTCGTTCGGAGCTTGTCCGAAATGAGAGCACTAACGAAAACCTTAATAAACTGCTTTAATCCAGTCAGACCCGTATACAGTTAATATACCGAACATTCGCACTAAGAAGTTCGATTCTTCATTCATCATCCGAACAGCCAAGGCATGAAACTCCCTTCCGGCGTCAATCTTTCCTGAATCCTACAACCTTGAGATCTTCAAGAACAGAGCGAATAGGCAATTCCTGGGATCGCGTACTTCATCTTCGACTACATCGTCACTTTCCATCAGGTGAGATTGTGGTCAAACACGAATCCAGTCAATTCAAAAAAAAAAACTACCAAAAACCGCTTAATTGATTGAAAACCAATTTAGAAAGAAAGAAAGAAAGTTATTTATTTTGATAACATTAATAGTAAAAGTTAGTACAAATGGTGGTAACTAAACACAGGAACATTGGTTATCAAAAAAGGTTACCACTCAGCATAAGCCACAGTAGCGGTCGCTCCTGCAGCGCTGATCTGGTTTCGCTCCTTAAGAAAACCGGTTTATTTAAGGTTCAGGTAGAGCCAAACCTGAATAAAACACTCCTCTTTGTATTTGATTTAGGTTAAAAAATAAAACCGGTAAACAAGCCCTAGATTATCTATGACATCTCCACGGCGGTAGTACGATGATGGAACTGTACCGGTGATACCAATACCTCTTAAGAACACATTTACATCACTATTTATTTACCTTGCCGTTAGATACAGAACCGAACTATCGGCACAATCGTCAGTTCGAATGTAGTAATACAAGGTCGGACTTAACCGGTCCGCTCGGTAAACTTGAATCGGTTTGTAGGTTAGGCTCCCGAGGTACTAGGTCAATGCTGCACAGACGGACGTACAAATTGCCGACGTATATCTCCGAACTGCAATTATTTCTAACTGAGTGTAATTTGGAAAATTAATTATCTTGTCAGTAGTGACACATGTTTTGTGGGCGCATGAGAAGAATTGTCGAGTTTTCGTACAAGATATAACGGTCTCAGTCAGTGTGAGGCGGCAAGTTGACTGAACGACTGCCTTTAATTGAAAACAGCCGGGACAAACTATTTAACGTGCCCTCCGAAGCACGGGAAACTGATATTAAAATGCCACTAGTGGACAGCCATCCAAGCGCTGGCCGCGCCATACATTGCTTAACTTCGCTACGGTGCACGATTGGTATGGTGGATAGTGACCCTGTCTGCAAAACTAACAGTTGCGGGTTCGAATCCCGCGAAGGGTAAATGTTGGTGGGAAGAATACGAACATTTAATCCCGAGTGGGGACCGGGTGCTCATGCTCTTTTTAGAGAATTGTCTGAGCGTCTAGTTGATGAATTGCATAATCGGAGGGATGGCCAATCCTTTGGTCAAAGAATTAGCCTTGCTATACTGAGGCAATGTGACCGGCCAGCATTTAAGTACGATTCCACTGACCAGTGACTTGGGGCTAGTTTATTTGTGACTTAATTAAAACAAATTGTATAATTATTATTCCTACGTTTGTAATTTAAATAAATGAATGATTTATATTTGTTAAAAATACTTTATTATTTGCTTGCACATAGAATAAATAAATTTCAATAAATTTAAAGATTCTATAAAACAGAAATTTATTAAGAAAGCATATTATACAATATCAGACTATTTGGATGATAATCAACCAAGAACGTAACAAGTTCGTTCGCATGCCAGGCTACTTCACAATTAATAATAAGATATTATTGTGACTTTTTGTAATATAAAAACCCGTTTTTTAAAAAGAGCAAGCCCTCGAGTTTCTTGCTTGTTCTTCTCAGGGGAAATTGTCTTTTGAACAAGCAGTAGCTTGAAAAATATGACTATTTTAAGTGTAACCTGTGTACAGTCAGCAGCAGAGAAATATGACCCCCTATTCACATATGACTGTATATAAGAGGGGTCATATTACTCTGCAGCTGATTGTACCTGCAAAATAAAGCAACTTTGACTTTGAATATACTAACTATATTTGATATTCTTACTATCAATTTAGTCTCATCTGTATGTCTCATGACTTCTAACAGCGTCTAATTAAACTATAGCGCATAATAAAATCGGTATGTTTAGAAAAGGTAGTAACTCATAAACTATTAAAATTAATACCGACACTTTTATAGTTGGATCAAAAGGTTAACTATACTAAATAGTAAATATCTGTCGTATTCTGGTGTGCCGTTATTTACTTTAAGGTTGCCTACGTTTTGGTTATTAAGAGGGTTCATTGATAAAATCAAGATGTCTTTTTAAATACAAAATAAATCAAAACCGCTCTGACCTACACTCGAGAAGCCTTAAAACTAATTACAAATAATAAATACTTTTGTTGGGAGTTATTTTCCAGAATACACGAAAATTAAAAAAGTGGCCGTTTTTATAAATAACTAGTTTTCTGCCTGCGACTTCCCTTGTGTGGAAGATTTCATCAAAATCGGTTCAGCTAAAAAATTGCCTATATGTTTATCCAGGTCCTAATATCGCCAACCCTGATAAGGTTGACTTCTACATCAACAATTTTAGAAACAGGGCAATCTGAAAAATAAGTATTTTCAGTTAAGTAGGTATTTTGGTAAAGGGAAATATATGATACAAGTAAAGGGAGAAGCAAATGCCGTGTCTTATCAGGAAGTCAAAGAAAAGGTGGAATGTGGAGAAGTGTGTAAAGGACTCCACCGAAAAGAGCATAGCTTTTAACTTGAAGAGAAGTAGGTATTTGAATATCTATCTTCTATCACATAGTTAACGAATACCCTAACTCTATAGACCATATTTAATAATAAGCTACCCCAAGGTTACAGATAACGACGCAGATCCACATTACGATAGCAAACGATGACTCTGAGACGTTTATCATTACACTCGTGTTATACCTAACTAATTATAATTAACCACTACGAATGAAATTGTATAATTCGTATAATTTTCATTTATAATGGTTATAATTTTAGGGTTATATTAAGACTTCAAGTTAAGTAATTAGCCGGCAAGAGAGGTTATACACTGAAACCTTTATAGAACTAAAAGTGATAAAAAGGAGTACTTAGATGATCTCGTGACGCAGTTTTTTTTAATGTTTCTCGAGTATATGTATGTAGATTTCTATGTTACCTCCTGTAGCGTAAACGGCTGGACCGATTTTGGAGTGCAAGATATCATTCGATTCGTATTAATCCCTAGAGTGTCATAGATAGATAGATAGATAGATAAAGCCTTTATTTGTTTCCACAGTCACACACATACATTTAGCTTATACATATTGATACACAAAATAAGGTAATACATCAACAACAATAACATAGTATTGTAACACTAACGCATGTGCGTGCTGCAGCATTACAAATGGGTGTATTAGATTGCTCATTGAGCATTCAGCTATCCCCTAAGGAGCAGAGCAACTTGGAACCTAAACCAGAGGAAACAGTAAGTATTAAGTAAATAGCAATTTTCAGACTCTTGAAATAGTGATTGATGAGTGATAGTAAGTGCGAGTGAATATAAAGAGACGTAGTGTTTCTACTAAACTAGTTATACGATTAATAAAGTAATGTCTGGTGCGGTCAGCTCTTAGATAAGTGATAACGAGAGGCATTTTGACACGAATGTCTTCGTGATTTTCCCCTTCCGTATGATACGGGGCTGAATTCGTATTTTGGTGTCTTTGGTATGATTGGTTTCTTCTAGTTTTTCTATTCTGAACTTTGGTGTAAATAAGCGTTTGATTTATTTTATTAATAAATCATACTTTTATTTTGTTTGTAAATTAAATAGAATTTATTACACCGAACAATTAAATTTAAGTTACCTACTGAGAGCAGATTAGTTGACGAACGTATACAGGATGAAATTTGATTCGTGTAATTCCTGTTTACGGTGACTACACTTCTCATTACGAATAACATTCCACTATGAACCATAGCTGAATTCAGCCGAAAAATATTGTACTTCATACTAAAGGTGGTTTCAGATTGGTTTACTTTGTATGGGTTAGGTTAGGTTTTAGAATTTATTTCTCAAACTTAATATTTAGTAAGTATTTTGTACCAACATTCCCAGAAGGGGTTTTTTTTTTTATATATGAGAGGGCGGCAAACGAGCATGCGGGGCACCTGATGGAAAGCAATCATCAAGCAGGCAACACCAAAAGGGTCACAGATGCGTTGCCGGCCTTTGAGGAAGGTTAGGCTCGTTTCTTGAAGGTTCCAATGTACTCGTTCGGGAATACCGCTGCCGGAAGTCTGTTCCACAGGGTGGTCGTACGTGGTAAGGGTTGCTAAATTAATACAGTACTTAACGCAAAACAAACGTAAATTGTACAGTAAGATATAAAATGTAGTGAGAGGGTAATCGAACATTTTTTGATCGAATTCGACTTTGGTTCCTTTTATTTGTTTTCTTTTTATGCACATTTTTTTTTTATGTTGATGGTAATCAAGAGTGGCATCACCAGTTAATGACAAATACACGAATACATTTTCACCCATGTTTTGGGACCTCCGCACCATGACGATCCTACCCATCAAAGGTCAAGCATCAGTCACCCATAACGACTTCATACTACGGTAATAGCAGTATAGTTTAATTTTTATCGCTCACTGTTAGCTCGACTTGCAGTCCATTATACTTTGTATTTTCTAAGTTGGTAATTGCGTACTTATTTGTGTTACAAGTAGGCACCTATTTCCTATTTGATCATTATCAAATGTGAATCAAAATGCATTGAAGCTCATGTAGCCTTGGTTTTATGACAGCATAATCTATGAGTATGTTATCAGTACTAGAGGAGCATAGTGCCTAGGCGGTATCTAATCTGTGTGGTGACCATAAAACGGAATTACGAAAATATTGTAGGACATAATGGAAGTCTTGGCACTTGGTCACTGAATCTAAAGTGTGAGCCTGATGAAAAATAAATATAGTGGACGACGAGTTTTTTTACAGTACGGAAAAAATAGGGCATACTGTTACGTTGAACCTACAATGCTTTTTAGATAAATAGATAAAGCATAAAGGGTCGGATGGAAGAGATATCTTTAGAGATAAGTTCACCTTTGTACACATTTTCTAACTGTAATCTGTTTGTATTTCTTGTGCAATAAAGAATAAAGAAAGCATTTAAATAAATAAATAAATATCCTTAGATATACACACGCAGCGCCATCTAGTTCCACAGTAAGCAACTATAGGCTTGTGTTGTGGATACCAGATGGTTGATATACTACATAAATACTTTTTTTTGTAAATAAGTACTTATTATTTAAATGAAAACATCCATAACTCGGGTACACATGTCCGTATTCATCACACAAACATATGCCCCTAGCGGGATTCGAACCCGCGACCTTTTGGTATAGTGGTCAGAGTTTCTAACCACTACACCAAACAGATCGTCTTAAGTCTTAAATATACACAAAGTAAGTATTTATTACTTTACTATTTATTACGTTTTCGTCGTAATGAATGGTCCCCCTACCCTTGCTCTATCGTGTGTCAATACATTTTCGGTATAGGCAAAACTGCACTTGACTCTACTGTTATCACAACAGATAACTCCTTTATATTAGCATGTTATCTATACCCGCTAATAATATCGTCGGCTATATATCATATATTATGTTATGCAGCTATTAAAATTGTATATATGCTGCGAATTTTTGCTGTTTGGGGTAGAGACCATGAGGCTGTGGGGACCGGATATGCATCACCACAAGAGCTGGCTTCGCGACTGGTTGAAGTATCTGGTGATAAGAAGGCTGCCAGCACCACCGTTGGCCTTCTGCGCCCTGTCTCAAAGCAAGGCATGGCCAACCTGGCACATGCATTCCTACCGTGAAAGTATGTGATTCAGCTTTCTCTTTTTGTTATATTAGGTCCTTACCTATGAAATTGGCGTTTTGTATGAAGAATTCATTAAGACTGTTTTCTCCATACAAACTATTTTGTATTTTTTTTGGGAACGGCAAATCCAAATATAGCTGAACTTTGTGTGTATTATCGGATAACATTAAGTTAAGTATAGGCAGTGTTAATTTTAAAATGTTAACCCTTTTAATAAAAGTTTCAGCGAATCTAAGAAATAATTTGGGAAGCGCATGAAAAGAGCTGTGTTCAAGTTTTTTTTATAATGTGATTTAGCACAGACATTAAAAAATATTTCACGTGAAACCTTGAAAATATATTCCATTTTCCAAATTAAAAACAAATTTGGAAATAGCTATAGAATCGTAGGCGTTGGTACATATGATTAACGAAGGAAAAAATCTCCAATTTCATAGGTAACGACCTATTACAATAATGATAGAACAGATTCACTAAAAGGGTCAAAATACTACAAGGTGTCCGCATAATTTTGTTTTGTTAATTATTTATTTATCATTTAATACAAGACTTAATTAATATAAACAATAATTATTAGTGTTTATTTTTTGTTTAATTATTATTTAATCATTTAAAGCTACGACTTTATTAATAAACAATAACTTTGATTATTATTTTGGTTTTTTATTACATCTAATTTGTCATTAAATTGGTTTAAATGCTTTGATTTGAAAATATGCAGCATTTAGTATGTGGGTGATTAAAGTCCACAATATGAATGAAAAAAGTCGCCATTGTTCATCTCGGTGATTTAATTCCAAGGTGAACAAATGACACTAATTATGTCGAATTATTTCACCTGGGTGATATCACCTAGGTGAAATAATTCCGAGGTGATATGAGGACACCAAAAATTCCACTTTGTTCACCCAGGTGATATCACCCAGGTGAATATAGTGGAATAAACCGGTGCTACCATGCCACATATCTACAGGTAAAAAACGTAGCGCGTCGAATTTGAAACGCGTGTGCGGCAGCTCAACACGATCCTGAGCGTATAGATCCTTTCGTTTATAATTATTTATACTGTTGTAAATGAAAACGAACTTGCATTCCTCATTACATAATAATAAATGGCATTCGTAAAGCAAATTTATACGGACAGAGTGACAAAAAAATCACAGTGAACCGATCGCATAATGCATGTGAAATGAGATCAAAACGCATTGACCAAATGTTATGCGACGTGTTACACTTAAAGCTAAGCGATGATATATAATGTGTTGCTATAGAGAAAATATGTCAAGTTAATAATTATTATTCGTCTCGCTATTAAAACCATCGTAAACATTTAACTTGTATTATAAATTGTGTTATATAAAAAGATAATCATTTCCCTTGTGATATTAATTTTGTCAGGAACTTCGAGACCATGTACTTCGAAATCGCTCAAATCGTTATAGGAGGTATCAGAAATATACATAATTATACACTCGAAAAACATTACCCTCCTTCCTTGGACACTCGGGTAAAAACGCCGCACTTAAAATAGTTACCACGAAAATCTAATAAATATCGCTCGCTGTAAGTGGAGTTGTGGCTTATTCGCGAACAATCGAATTCATGTCGCGTCCGTGAACCCTGACTGCCAACATTAATGTATTTAGGTCGTAGACTTTAGGTATAATTCGGTGATAAGTCTGCATGCACTTGGCTATTTCTGCGCTTTGAGTCCATACAAAAAGGTTTCTTGGCATTGACATTTTGTCACTAACAAATTATGAAATTTTAAATGTCCGCCTGGCTAGCTACCACCATCTTATCTAAATCTGCCGCCAAGCAGCAATGTTAATAGCATTGTTGTGTTCCGGTTGTCAGAGATAGCCAGTCCCCCAAATGTGTTGGGGTTTCCGGGTCAGTATGTAACGTGACGGTATTGCGTCTCGTTGGTGATTTTAGTTAGTAATCTTTTTGTTCTTTTTCCTTTTCGTTTCTCTATATTTAAAAAAAAAAAAAAAAAGATTACTAACTTAAATCACCAACGAGACACAATACCGTCACGTTACAAGTACGCTTCCACCTTCGACCTCATCTTCACTTAACATCAGGTGGGATTGAGGTCAAGTACCAACCCGTTGTGCATAAAAAAAAATCAAAACTAAAATAATCGGTGACTTTTCACCACAGTTCCAATTTGCTTCAAATAAAAAGAAAAAGATTTTAACTCCCGACGAAAAACGACCAGTAATGTGTTTGATGGTTGTGGGTGTATATATGTCCAGCCTTTGCCCAGATGTATTACAGTAATGCATCTGGTCCGATTTGTAGAATGATGCGGTTCTTGTATTAAAAACTAAACGAGGTGCGAGGTTCTTGCTTGATGAAAATCGGTTAATCGTTTCAAGCATATTAGATTTAATGCAGTTTTTTGTTCTGTTTGGATGATAATGTTTGAATATCATTCGGGGTTTATTTACCATGTTAGACCCGTTTAGTGTAGTGGTTAGAAACTCTGACTGCTATACCAAAAGGTCGCGGGTTCGAATCCCGCTAGGGGCATATGTTTGTATGATGAATACAGACATGTGTTCCCGGGTTATGGGTGTTTCTCATTTATATAATGTATTTAAAAATATTTGTGTAGTTTATCAACCATTCGGTATCCATAATACAAGCCTAGTTGCTTATTGTGGAACTAGATGGCGCTGTGTGTATGTGCAAAATATTTTTATTTATTATTCGTCACACTATCTGTTTATGTAAATCATCAGATTATGACGAATCTCGAAAAAAAATATTTTCATATTTTGAAAATATTTTTTTTTATGCACAACGAGTTGGTACTTGACCTCAATCACACCTGATGTTAAGTGAAGATGAGGTCGAATTTATTGTATGATTTAAGTATGAAGAGATTTTATTGTTCTATTCTATATATTGTCCTGATTCACCACACAATCTTATTTACTTGATAACAATAGCGTTCTGATACAAAATTCATCTGCCCTGGGTACGCATGGGCCATACCCGCATCTAGTTGCAGGAAGCGGTGCCCCAGCAGTTTCACGTAACTATAAAATTTAAAAGTCTAAAAGAATACCATTGGAAAGTTAAAATGAGTGTTAAAAATCCATCCACAAGTTAAAGAAAATAATCCTCAAACTTGTTTTAAAGAAAGTTTTGTATCGAAACACCTACCGTACACCTAGGTATTGTATCCACTGCGAGTGAAATTGCTAGAAAAATGTCTGGGGAGCAAAATGAACTTTCTTAAAAACTAAAAGTCGGACCTACGAAATTACTTCCTTCGGACAGTGCAATAAAACTCTTTGGGTTTGAGGTGGGTGTCCGGTGACAGAGGAGCGTAATGGAAAACTTAATTTCAATTTTCTTCATTTCAAGACATTTACAAATATTTCTTACAAAATATGTTTAGTTATGAGCGTCGGTGGTTACCGGTGTATCAATGACTTTTTAAATTTAATTTAATATAATTACTTATGTGCATTTATCTGACTGTTCTTAAACGGTGAAGGAAAACAACGTGAGGAAACCTGCATGACTGAGCAATAAAAATTCTAAGGCATGTGAAGTCCCCAACCCGCATTGGGCCAGGGTGGTGGACTATGACTCTATACGAGGGAACGCGAAATGAAATGAATGATGATGGTGTTTATTTAGCTTTAGAATCTAAATCACAAACATCTGTCAAGTAATATATAGTACTGAGTATCGTGTACTCCACATCGATTTTAATACATCGGTTTATTCACTACCTTCCGTGCTATATAGTATGAACTGGATTACAACAAGGTAATTTTTTCTTCTTTGTCTTAGCGAGTCGATGGCAAAAGACTTCAAATTCTCGACGACCAGAATGCGGCCACGTGTACGATATTGTCTATGGCATCAATTTCTACTAAGGCAAGTAATTCAGGCAAGGCTCCCGACGTCTCTCGAAACGAAAACCAACTTAGTTTTAAGCTAAATATCGTGGAAACAGTTTCATCGGTTCCCATTAAACATAGCTAACGACCATCTCGTAAGTTTCGAAAATAAAAACCGTTTTCATATCTATTCAACCGTTTTAGCGTTGCACTGATACAAATAAAGTTAAGTCTTCTAACTTAGACAAACGTCTTTGGGGTTTGAAAAGGTGGTCGGTGGTAAAACTACTTTGGAGTATTTTTTTAAAGTAGCTTGCTTGTGCCGGGCACAAAATCGACGAAAATACTGAATAAAATTCATTTGTGTGTTAATTTTTTTCGACCGTGCAATCGAAAAATTGTCTAAATTTAAAATAACGTTTTAATTTTAAGATGAATATAGTTACACTTACGTAATACAATTCTCTTATTTTTAAAAGTGAAAGAGATTTCTAGTAAAGTTTGCTGTCTTCAAAAATTTGAAGTAAAATTTCGATTGCCTTTTTTAAAATACACAATTCAAAATAATAATTTACAGCAAATGAAAATTGACCCTGATTTTGTAGGAAGCGAAGTTTAAGTAAACGACTGAAAAGTTAAAAAAAGGAAAGTTGCCAAAAGTCAAAAATGTTTAGAATAGTTATTTTGTAATAATATTGGCAGTAAGGACACATATTTCATCATATTTTTTATTGGTCATAAAAGTATCAAAATCGCTTTCAGGTTAATTTTGCTCGCGTTCAAAGGCACCCGACCCCACAAGGGTCGGAATGAGGCGAGGGAGGGTTAGACTGGGAACGTAATTGGGACTTTTTCTTTGGACTTTAGCCTTTTGTTTTGCAAAGTGACTTCTTTCTTGTCTCGCTCTAGGTTGAATCGATCGAGAAGTTAGCAAATGAGGTGCTCTTAGCCATCTCCCGGCGGATGGGATGGAGATTGCTGTTTGGTTATTGTCATTAGAGATAGCGATCTACCAGTGGCGTGTACAGCGTTTTGTCACAGGATAGGCGGAATGATAAAAATTATTAATATAAGCCTTGCTTAGTGTGGGCCAAGATAATTGGTGTAAGTGTCCGAAATATTTATTTATTTTTATTTATACTCAAAACTTTATGGGCTGGCTGAAGACTGGCTATCTTATGTGTGACAACCGGAACACAATAATGCTATTAACATTGCTGTTTGGCGGCAGACTTCGATAAGATGGCGGTAGGTGGTCAGGCGCACATTTCAAATTGCTCTACTACCAGCCAAAACGAGTACTAAATATGTACCTCCCGCGACCTCCTTTTCGTAAAGCCTATGTTGTTTACATTGAGCCACGGAGGTGGTAATAAAATGAGAATTCCACAAAATACTTGGTGCTTGTAAATTTTTATACGTCCCCTACTATTTTCTTAATCAAAATCCACAGGAGCTTTAAGTTTTTATAAAATTACTATGCAAATGTCATGCATGCACAATCTAGTATCTAAGTATCGAAAACAAGAATATAATGAAACCATTTAAATGCAATTCTCGTAAACCAATCTATACTTCTCCTATTCTAGGAGCTACAAAAACAATGTTCGCCGTCTCCTTTTACCATTGCTCTACTTGCATAGTCCGTTTCAGTCCCACACAGGTGACACAACTTCAATTATTAGACTGTTCTGATCTAATTAGCAAATGGCAATTTAGTGGGTGGAATTGGAATATGGAAAGTTGTAGAGTAGCCTTTAAAAATTAAATATATTTTGTAATATTTACAATACCATACAAATACGACTATTTATTATCCAAAATTATTTACAATAATTACTATATATGTCTATATAACACTACACTTCGCTCTAAGGCCCTTGTTGCTGACATAGCCACAACGGCCGCCAAGCTGAAGTGGGACTGGGCGGGCCATGTTTGTCGCATGCCAGACGATATGTGGACCAAAATCGCCACCACCTGGAGCCCACCATTAGAAAGAAGGCGTCGCGGCAGACCGAAAAGGAGATGGAGGGATGAGTTGGATAAGTTACTAACCAACTGGTCGGAGGAGGCCTGTAATAGAGAGCCGTGGAGAGAGAGGAGGGAGGCCTTTACCCAGCAGTGGGACAGTATGGGCTCCTAAAAATTAAATAATAAATAAACTATATGTGTGTCTATCTTAGTTTCGATTCACTCTCACTGGTTTTATAAATTAGTATAATTTTTGCAAAAAAGATATAGGTCACGAGAAAAAGCCAACTTTAAAATCATTTAATAATAAGTTTAGCCAATCCACCTTTCACTACTTTCCATATAACTTTAGGGAGAGGAAAATAATTAAAAATAGTTTTGGAAACTGGGAACATGTCCTGTTTTTTATTGTCCGAGCCATTTTTTATTGTCAATAGTTTTTATTTAAATGTCGCATCCAATCAATCAATCAAGTACACTTTATTGCACAAAAATTCTACAATGCACTTCACAAATAAAACTTTAAAAAAAAATTGTAAAACCAGGTAGTCTTATCTCTATTAAGCGTGGAGCGGGATAAAAGCAAGTAGGTTGTGCACCAATGTCTTAAAAAAATATATATAAAATAATAGATACCAATACCAATAATAGCATCCATCGTTGTTTATCTAATAAGTTTTTGAGGCAATGGAACAGTTTTATTCTAAATAATTGTTTAAAATTAAATCACCGTCATAAATTATTAGTTTATGTGAAGCGACTTGGTGATGACAAATCAATTTAGTATGGTTTACGACGAATAATATTATCCAACTCATCATCAGAAAATCTATGGGATTGGAAGTGATTTAAACTTTGTATCAATATTTAATTATATTAACAATGCTCGTAAAACATTGAAATTAGACGTGGTAAAAGCATAATTTTTCACCATTTCTTTTTATGTTTTTACTCCAAATAATTAAATATCCCAATAATAATATTGTAAGACGAGTCCATTATTACCTAGTTAACGTTTCTCAATTATTTCACATTGTTTCTTTTCAATAAACAAATGAAGTCTCCACAGCTCTCACAAGCAATCTCAATAGTGCTTTGCTAATAGAGCTGGCTTAATTGCAAATAGAAAAACTAAGTAGCAACGTATATTTGTGAGATTTTTATATTTGCTAGCAATAAGTGCTAGATTTAACTACCAAAGACTTTCTTTGGTTCGCTAGAAACTAAATGTATAATAATAAATAAATAAATAAATATCTTTGCGCATACACACAGCGCCATCTAGGTCCACAGTAAGCATCTAGGCTTGTGTCATGGATACCAGATGGTTGATAAACTACACAAATACATATTTTTTTGTAAGTGAATATGTTAATCAGAAACATCCATAACCTGTGTTCATACTACACTGTGTGCCATATGCCTACTACACTGTGGTTTATATTACTTAATGGTTGACACTCCTAGCAAATGATCGATAATTTGACTACTTCTAAAACGCGACATTTTAAGAAAATTGCGACGGTCACAAATCGGTAATTAGTAAAAACAATTTAAAATTTAATTTTTTTTTTTTTTTTTTTTTTTTATTAAAAACTGGATTCGCGAAAATATTAACAAATTGAAAATTTAGAAAACCCTTATGATATAATAGAACAACAAACTGTTATCATCACACCTGTCTTCTATTCTTATTACATTAAAGACTAATATACGAAATAAAATCATTTATTTGCTTGATTTGGGTATACATTAGATGGGCCAAAAAAGAAAGTCCCGTGCAAAATCTGCTGACATTGTAGCGTGCAAATATAAAAAAAAATAATTATGATAGAATTAGAAGTTTACATGTAGAATTTTTGAGCAGGATGTAAAAAGAGGTCGAGTCTTGGAAAGTACCTGTCACGCCTATTTTGATTTGGTACAAAATGTAGGTACGCAATTTAGTCAGCTGATTAATTTTGAACTGGCAAATCCCCAATTGGTTTGAGGTGCTTCTGAGAAATTATGTAATGTAAGTACACAGCAGATAAAAGAGAAGTTGAACGTCGTATCGTATCAGGAGGTCAAGAGGAAGGTGGAGAGCAGAGAGATATGGAAAAATCTCCACCGACAAGAGCATGGCTCTTAAATCAGATATAATAATAATAATAAATATCTTTGCACATACACACAGCGCCATCTAGTTCCACACTAAGCAACTAGGCTTGCATTATGGATACCAGATGGTTGATAAACTACACAAATACATTTATTTTTGTAAATAAATACACGTATAAATGAAAAACATCCATAACTCGGGAACACATGTCTGTATTCATCATACAAACATATGTCCCTAGCGGGATTCGAACCCGCGACCTTCTGGTATAGCAGCAGAATTTCTAACCACTGCACCAAACAGGTCGTTAGATGATGTTGAAGTACACGGCGCATGTCAGTATAAAGCGATCGGTAGCTGTAATTGGAGACATATTAATGCCACTTATATACTAAAATATCAACATGTTTAATTTTTAAACGACTTCAAAAAAGGAGGAGGTTCTGTATTCGGGGCGTATTTTTACTGTTTTATTGATTGTGTATTTTATAGGCTAGGCAGGCACCGACTTCAAAAAGTACCTATTGTATATATTTTTAATTTCATTATTATACCTAACTATTATTGTATAGCATATAAATTGTATTGTATTCTCATTATATATAATAGTGTATATCTATCTATAAAGAACATTCTGCTCTGGTTTATTATTTTATACTTTTCAGTTATTATTATTGCAGTAGTTTAATTAAATTATTTTTTCCGGGTTTTTTGAAGTCGTTTTTTTTAAATCTTTTTTTTCATTGTAAGATAATCGAACACGGAAAAACAGAAGTTCTTGTTGTTTACAAAAATTGTAGGGCGTACGTGCCGTATCGGGGCAGGTGTGGATTGTCACCAACTGCACAGGGTTTTATTTTTCAGATTAAACTGTCCAGTACATTTTTAATTCACCATAACACAAGTTTGGGTAACACGTGATATGTATGTTATGACAAAAGGACGAATAGCTCATGGTGGAAGCCGATATGTAACCTTAGAGAATAAAATTCTTGACTGGTGACTACGCAATGGTTCAACCGCCTCCGTGGCTCAATGTAAACAACATTGGGTTTACGATTCGGAGGTCGCGGGTTCGATCCCCAGTGGGGTACATGTTTAAGTACTCGGTTTGGTTGGTGGTAAGGCATTTTAAAATGTCCGCCTGGCTAGCTACCACCATCTTATCTAAATCTGCCGCCAAGCAGCAATGTTAATAGCATTGTTGTGTTCCGGTAGTCAGAGATAAGGTAGCCAGTACCCCAAATGCGTTGGGGTTTCCGGGTCAGTACGCTTCCACCTTCGACCTCATCTTCACTTAACATCAGGTGGGATTGAGGTCTAGTACGAACCCGTCGTACATTAAAAAAAACGTACTGGCAAACGCAGCGTTGGTCCACTCACAATTTGGACAGACGGACCAGGGGTATAGCTTCGGACGCCCGTAACTTCGGACTTTTTCTTGTGGGACGTGTAAGACTATTAATTTTTTTGCACAAACACACAGCGCCATCTAGGTCCACAGTAAGCATCTAGGCTTGTGTTATGGATACCAGATGCTTGATAAACTACACCAATATAATTTTATTGTAAATAATTAAATAAATACATGTATAAATGATAAACATCCATAACTCGGGAACACATGTCTGTATTCAACATACAAACATAATACCTAGCGGGATTGGAACCCGCGACCATTTGGTATAATAGCAGCGTTTCTAACCACTACACCAAACAGGTCGTCAAAAAAAAGTAGCTATAGATAGATCAAAGACCAAATTGTTTCCATAGAGAAGTAGGTAACATATCAAGTACGAATGGTGAACACAGAAGAGAAAGGAAATTAGATATTTCAAAATATTTGTAGTAATAAAGCGTTTAAGAGTAGGTAGTTAAGTTTAAACGCTCGTGCAAATAAGTACAATAAAAAAATAGCAATAGCAAATCAGACAAAAAAAATCCACTGGAGACTTGGCGCGTTTTTTGTCATGATACCTACTAATTTACACACACTTGGCGAAGGCACTCCGGCACACTCAAAAGCACACACTCCCCAAAACAACGGTAACAATTGTATTTATGTGTGTGCATGTCAGTAGTGCACCCTAGCAATTTTTAGCCTAGGTCCCTGTCTGTTCCTTATAACAAGCCTAGCGGATAGGGTGTGCCTAGATGAGTACAGACAGCAAATCGACTAAATTTGAATGTAACCGCTTTTACCACTAATTGGTTTGGTGTAGTGACCAATTACGTTGACCCTGTCAAAGAAACCAACGATTGCGGGTTCGAATCCCGCAAGGGGTAAATGTTTGTGTGATGAATATGAATATTTATTATCGAGTCATGGGTGTTTATATAAATATTTATGTAATGTTTTTTTACCACAAATAAACTGACGACGACGCCGTGTAGTGACGAATTTAGTTGACCCTGTCAAAGAAACCAACGATTGCGGGTTCGAATCCCGCAATGGGCAAATGTTTATCTGATGAATATGTATATTTATTATCGAGTCATGGGTGTTTATATAAATATTTATGTATGTTTATCCGTTATCTAGTGTCCATAGCACAAGCTTTAGTTTGGGACTAGACGATTGGTGTAAGTGTTCGAGAAATATAAAATATAAATAAATAATACAATACAATAAGTATGTATGCAAAAAAATATTTACAATAATTTTTGATGATAACGATAGAATACAATTAAGCGGTCTTATCACTAAAAGCGATCTCTTCCAGACAACCCACAGCTATGGGAAAAAATAAACACGGGTGTTCCAGTGATAAGGCCACCATAAATCACATTTTTAATTTCCATGTTTATGTGTAACCAGCTTTCCGCCCGCGGCTTCGCCTGCGTTGAATAACTTTCCAAATTTTTTTGCACATGGATAAAATAAAATACAGATGCTTTATAACAAATCAGTAGCTTGCTTTAGGTATAGTGTAGGTATTTAGTTAGACTATTAGATTAAAATTACCACTGTGAATTTCATTGCGTCGGAGAATATAATTAGAACTCATGTAACTGTTTCGAAAAATCGATCAATGACGTCGATCGAAATATTTAAGATTTCACGACTCAGTAAATTATTTTTAGATAATATAAAGTAGCCATTGATTCATTTGAACCTCATTGAGCCGCAGAAGATACTCAGAACTCTTGCGTTTCAATAAAATCGATCAATTTATGTCTTTATATTTTTGAAAAAAAAAAGCAACTTTTTCATGCTTCTTAGATATTTTCTGTAATCCACCCCAATTATAATAATACGCGAGAGTTACTAAGCGCTACTTAGGCGGGAAAGTCGAACGTAGCTACTTAGCTAAATATAAAATTTGGCAAAGAGATAGATTATTATAGGATAAAATAGGACATAGGTTATATTTTATCCTATAATCATATAATCTATCAGTGGAAACCTCTAATTGGCTTTCAGTTTCTTAGTTTAAGTGATAATTTGTAAAACAGCTGTTGGTTTTCCCAAGAAAATAAAATAAAATTCCTGTACAAAATAATTCCATGCGGACGAAGCGTATAGAGTATAATAGATTTCAGCGACTTTTCTTCTGACTCTACTGAAACCGAACCCTTCAACGATTTGTTTTAGAGGTCGTCGCCCTGTCCCTGTCCCCCTCTAGCACACGGTAATGCATACACCCCGTCGCACTCGCACCCGTATAGGGAAACACCGCCCACGGAACCAAAAACCACTTTCTGAGACCCGGAAGTTGAAATTTGACAGTAAGTAAATAGTATCTTTTTTTTTTATGCACGACGGTTTCGTAGTTGACCTCATTTACACCTGATGTTAAGTGAAAATGAGGTCGAAGGTGAAAGCGTACTGACCCGGAAACCCCAACACATTTGGGGGACTGGCTATCTTATCTCTGACAACCGGAACACAACAATGCTATTAACATTGCTGCTTGGCGGCAGATTTAGATAACATGGTGGTAGCTAGCCAGGCGGACATTTAAAATGCCCTACCACCAACCAAACCGAGTACTTAAACATGTACCCCGCTGGGGATCGAACCTTCGAATCTTAAATCCAATATTGTTTAGATTGAGCCACGGAGGCGGTTACATAAATAAATAACATTATTATATAGCTTAAAAAAATTAAACATGCCATCTGTTCCCGAAATTAGAACATTCTATGTCTTCCCGTGGGTGTACTACAGAATTAAAACTCGACTAAGGAATTAATGGAGTCGAAATATGATCGAGACCTGGAAAGGGCGGCAACATAATACTTTTTTTTCTGTCAAGGTATGACGAACAACGAACGATTATGCCCCATGTGATTTTTATTTAAAACGTCACTGTGTAAGTCTTATTTTTAACTTAAATAAAAAACCGGATAAGTCCGAGTCTGACTCGCGCACCGAGGATTCTGTGCAAACAAACGCGAAACTAGTTTGTAATATAAAAAAAAAAACTTGAAAGTAGTCATTACGGGAATCGAGTCTCGAAACAAAAAATGTATTTGTTTATATGATATGGCTACAAATTAACGATTTATGGATTTTATTCTTTACTCGTGCTCAGATCTTGCTTCTTGCCAAATTTCATGATTCCAGGTCAAGGGTAATCCAGTCCAGGTAAACTAGGTTTTGATTTATATGCGAATGTCAAAACATTTACCGCCCTCTCATATAAAAAAAAAATAAAAAAGAAATGGCCGTATTGATTGCGTAGATTTAAAAGTTTGATTATTATACAATTTCAAGGGACCGTAGACCTAAGTATTTGATATTTTATAAAAGGGTCTTGATAGACGGACAGACGGAAAACGAAATGATCCTATAAAGGTTATCCTTTTAGATACCTTTTAATCCTAAATGATGTTACTGCAAAAACATTTTTTTTATGCACAACGAGTTGGTACTTGACCTCAATCACACCTGATGCTAAGTGAAAATGGGGTCGAAGGTGGAAGTGCACTGACCCGGAAACCCCAACACATTTGGGGGACTGGCTATCTTATTTCTGACAACCGGGACACAACAATACAAAGTCCTTAGTAAAATTTTACAGAGATGGTAATAAAACAATCTCAATTTAAATTCTTTTATCAGTTGCGCCATATTGCAAATAT
This sequence comes from Oegoconia quadripuncta, assembly GCA_949316235.1. Lineage (NCBI taxonomy): Eukaryota > Metazoa > Arthropoda > Insecta > Lepidoptera > Autostichidae > Oegoconia > Oegoconia quadripuncta. Next base: position 4,204,835 of record OX438745.1, on the reverse strand, counting down.
TGGATACGCGGTTTTGCAGTATCACTGACAATATGAAAATATTATGGAGCATGAACCCTATAATTTTAATGGAATCCCTCTTATCCAAAACACAACAATGGGAGATTGGTGCTTCGTGAAATACATAAAGAGGGTTGTAATCATTCACCCAGTTATCCCCTTCGTAAGGGGACAGAAGCCCCAAATGGTATACGTCAAGACATGATAATTCTTTTTTTTTTATGAAAGACTAGATGGGACAGGTTCTTAGCCTTGTTTAGCAGTTTCGAAAATATTTCGCTTTTTAGTGTATTATTTCGAGGGTCTTCTATTTTTTTTATGTTTATAAATAACATAGTGGTAGGACCTGGCTAAACTACCACCATCTTATCTGAATCCACCGCCAAATAGCAATGGTAATAGCATTGTAGTGTTACGGTTGTCAGAGATAAGATAGCCAGTTCGTCAAATAAAGTAGGGTTGCCGCGCGTCAGTATGCTTCCACCTTCGGCCTCATCTTCACTTAACATCCGCGGTGTAATTAGTCAAGTGCTAACTCGTCATGCCTTTAAAAAAGGTTTGAAGAAAATTGGTTACGCCTTTTCTAAAATACTTAGCTTTTAATACAGTTAGACTGGTTTATCTGGATGATATAATCATTTGTTTCCTCGAGAGTTTCCTAAATTTCCAATGTATAGTTATGAAAGGTACGCTTTCGGAACAACAGTCTCCGTTGAGAAGAAGCCCGAGAAACTCTAAAGTTCCTTTTATTAATGCCAATTACGAACGTATATACGTACTCCCCGAGTCGTATTCACTATTCGTTTTCGATTAGCGAAGTTAAGCAATAACTGGCGTGGTCACTGCTTGGATAGGTGACCACTAGTGGCATTTTAATATTACTGTTTCCTGACAAATCGATGCCGGTTGTTTTTGATTGAAGGAGTTGTTACCCCAAGTTGGTAAACTACAGGGGCGGATTGAAAACGACAGTCAAAGTCAAAGTTAAAAAATATTTATTTCGTAGGATAAAGATTATCATTTGAAAACGTCACATTTTTAATCTTAATATTAAAATTATTGACATTATTGCTCATTCGCAAAGCAGATTCCCCAGAGAAGAACGAGCAAGAAAAAAATGAACCAATCCGTACTTGACCTGCGTGGTGAATTCAGGCACATAACCTCTCCCAATGAGGCTAGTTGTGCCCCAACTGCGGCACAATAAATCAATAGTAGATAAAATATCGAAGTTGAAATATTCGCTATCATTTCTCAGCTGAACATTTTGACCCCAGAAACTAGGTATTCCATAATAAGAGTTACGATATATATGGTACATACATATGAATGAGTTGTATTCCTTTAAAAACATGTGCTAAATTGGAATTAAGGCCTAAGACGATATTTTTATTTCCAATCAACATTAATTACTATCCGAAAATTCCTATCTTAAATGTCTTATCTCCAACTTCCAATCACCAATATTCAAATATATATCGTGACTGTTGACATCCTGAAAACGTGAGAATCGTGAGTACATCGTAAAGTTTAATGTAATTACAATAAAAGGAACGTTGCCGTAGGTCAGTAACCTAACCGTCATTCATTCCAATTTCAAACTTGGAATCCGGAGCGAAGGAGGCGCACACACGCGCCCGTTCACGCACACAATTCGGCAGTTAATTTGTATTTATGTGGGGCACGCACACTTACGCGCGTTTATATGGGTCGGCTTCACTGACGCATTTTGGTCGTAAGCCGAGGATTATGGGGTTACATGAATCTTGCTTTACCGTTTTTTTTTTGTAATATAGAGTTAACAAATGAAAGTAAATGGTGTGGTGGGTCTTTAAATCCCTTCCGCAAATGTTATAAGCTTAATGTTTATGTCTGTCTGCGGCATTACAGCACCAAAACGGATAAACCATTGCGAAAACTTTAGATAGCTAGGTGATACTTAATTTTGATAGAAATCAGTTAAGCCATTTCGAAGCTTTAAACATAGTTTAATGTCAGCGGTTATCTCTCGGGGGGTTAGTGTACAGCGTATACCACTTAGAATTAGTGGGTGACTCTACTTGAGCAGGTATAGGCCGAACTAAATAAAAAGTAAGGACTGATCACAATGGTATTTAATCTGTCGATTCTAACAAAGCATTTTGATCATCTCATATGAAAATGTAATTCGTTAGACTTATATGACCTTTTATGTCAATGAATGTCAGTATTTGCTCACCAACTGACATATCGAAACAGCTTCCGATTTAGGAATATATATTCCAAGCCTAAAAAACATCTATCTTACTAAAGCAACTGCCACGTACAAAACATTAACACAAAACGACGCCTTAAAAATTAATGAAACTCCTTCAAACTTTTCTCCGTCCATTTTAAAGAAGCCCCTGTAATAAATAACTTTATTTATAAATCGTGCAATAAATAATAAAAGGAAGCGGACAAATCAAACGTCTCGATTCATAAGGCGGCACGCACACGAGCGCAAGTTGCACGTGACTCTCGCACACGTGCGCAAGGCGTATCGTCGTGCCAGCACACACAGTCGCACTGTGCGTTTGGGTTCTACTTTGGGGTAGGTTAGGGACAGAATTGGGGTGGCCCGGCGACGAATGTTGGGCTAGGTTGGATAACAATGTACTCACTTCAATGATCATTGGCTTCCAATTATTTTTTTTAAACACAATTTTCGGGAATTGACTTTGTTATATGTTATGTATTTTTATGAAACTATCACTCTTATGTACCTCTTTATTGACGACGACGACTGAAACTTAAATTATATTTGTAGTAGGTACAGTACTCACTTCAAATTAGCCAACAAGATCAAATAATAGTTAAATTGTAAAAAAAAATATTTTATTTTGATCGACTATAATGAGTTTGTTAAATATACGGAACATAACTAGAAATATTCGCTTAACTTATATCGATTTAAAACAAATAAGAAACAAAAACTTACAAACTCGTCGCAAGTGCTCTTAACTGTGCGATTTCGTTCTTATTTCACATTCAGATGTCGAGTGTACATTGATACCAGTTAACGGCATCGGGCAAAAAACTCACTGTTACCGGTTTGTTCCGGTTCTACCGGGGCGGGAGGCTTTAATGGCTTTACATTAAACATTAGCTAACATCGATTTAAATGTATAAATTTAAATATTAAAGCGAGATAAACAAGAAATGATAAGAGAGAGTTACAAAAGGTTGATGTTATTTAGACAGCTGACAGGTGTTTGTGTTCGAAGTTATTGTATGAGTGAAGGTCATACTTGTTTAAATAGGATAACCATTACTTAATTCCAAAAAAATATCACTAAATTCCATATAACGGTGATATTAAAAAATAAAGCAAATAAAACTGAACTACAAAGTATGTGAAAATTCTCATACATACACAAATAGCACTGACATCACATCCCTATTCTCACAATAGATGTAGATCAAGTGAACGATCTTTGGGAATTCGTAACATAAAAAAATAAATAATCAAAGGCCAATGCACGACGAGTGTAGTACACGGTGCGGCTGCGTTCTCGCAAAAAACATGGGGTTAATGTCCTCGCGTCGTGTCCTTCGAGTTTAGTTGTGTGCGTAAGTGCGTGAGTCTCACAGGCGCGTCTCGCGTTTTTCGTCCGCCAGCATTTTTGCGTTGTGTGCGTGACGCGGATCGTTTTGAGTGCGTTAACTCGTCGCTGCGCAAAAAAGAATGAGTTTGTGTGCGTTGCGTGTGGACCGCGGGCGATGACGGGATGAAGTATATGTAATAGTATGGAAACATCCACAAACAATGCCAAAATTATGGAAGGAATAGCTAGAATTTAACCTAAAAATAATTTGCTTATTCCAGGTTCTTTATAACTACTTCTATTTGTCTCAAGCTTCAAAGTGGTGCCGTGATCAGGATCAATACTTCTTCAGATAAAAAAAATATAGACAAATAGATTTATCCAATTCTTGTAGGTTAAATACTATTTATATTTATATATTTGAATCTAGTATTTCTCTTGTTGTATGTCCAAAATAAAAATAAATAAATATTACTAGGTACGCGGTTTTGCGACCGAAATTATTCCGGGTGAATTAAAATATACATACGAGTAAATAGATAACGTCACGACCTATACCCCAAATGATGTGCTCAGAGATATCCCAAACATTAGCGTTCGGGTGTTCAAAACATTAAGAGTTTTAATCTTGGAACAACATCCACGGTTCATCTTTTGACATAAAGAAATGCACACGTGACAGGTGAGACCGCCGTGAAAACTTGCAAATTAACTGTTTTTTGGTGGACAGTTCCAAAAAACACCGCCTTTTACGGTACCCAGCCACGGGAAAGATGAGTTGTTTCTATTCTTTTATATGCCGAAACTATGTTAATATACAATTCCATATTCCACCCGTATATAGTTAATATCTTTCGCACTAAAAAGTTTGATTCTTCATTCATCATCCGAACAGCCAAGGCATGGAACTCCCTTCCGGCGTCAGTCTTTCCTGAATCCTACAACCTTGGGATCTTCAAGAGCAGAGTGAATAGGCATTAACTGGGATCGCGTGCTTCATCTTCGACCACATCGTCACTTTCCATCAGGTGAGATTGTGGTCAAACGCGAATCCAGTCAATCATAAAAAAAAATTGTAGATACTGTCACTACAATTACCAGTACTGTCAGTTATACATAAAATTATTTTTTTATTGTTAATCTACACAAATACAATGTTAAATTTTGAATTTCTATTACGGAATTTTTACTACTCTAAAACTTTGAATTCCAATCCGATCTTCCAAACATGTCGTATGTACAAACATGTAGCAGCGTAGTTTACCCACAGGCCACAATATACGTATACTTGAAGCGGGTTACGCATTTCGCTCTTAATTTTGTCATTACACGCAACATTGTGGACCAAATTACAGACATTGGTCCACAATTGCCTACTATTTTTGCCCGAGAGACCTCGAGAAATGACTACAATCTTTAAAAACAACTGCGAAAGTTTTTTGCTTCCAACTACATAATGACATTACATTAGTTACGGTTTATTATTTTTAATGAAAATTCCTATTTCATATTAAGTCGGGTTTGATAATAGGTGTGGTAGTCTCTGTAATAACCGCTTCGGCCAATATTGTAAAATATTTTTTTTTTTTATGCACAACGGGTTAGCACTTGACCTCAATCACACTTGATGTTAAGTGAAGATGAGGCCGAAGGTGGTAGCGTACTGACCCGGAAACCCCATCTTATTTGGGGAACTAGCTATTATTTCAGACACTTGTGTGGTTTGTTTGTTTGTTTGTAAACGATGTATTGTACAAAAAGGCAATACATACATTTTGCGTTGATACATAAATTGAGTACAACGGCGGACTTATCCCAAAGAGGGATTTCTTCCAGTCAACCTTAGGGTTAGTAAGAAAACAGCAGATTGGGCGTATACAAATTACATGTGGTTTCGGTAATTAAAAAGAAGAGACTCAACTCCTCTCTTCCGTGGGTGTCGTCTAAGGCGACCAAGGGACCTTACACTAAAAAACTTTTCAACGGCGATGGGCTCACGGTTCACCCCCTGTCACGTGTACATTTCTGTGTGTAAAGGTGCACCGTGGATGGTGGTTCAAGAATTAAACTTTTAATGTTTGACGAACTGTTTGGTGTAGTGGTTAGCAACTCTGACCACTATACCAAAAGGTTGCGGGTTCGAATCCCGCTAGGGGCATATGTTTGTGTGATGAATACGGACATGTGTACCCGAGTTATGGATGTTTTCATTTATAATAAGTATTTATTTACAAATTTATGTAGTATATCAACCATCTGGTATCCACAACACAAGCCTATAGTTGCTTACTAGATGGCGATGTGTGTATGTCAAAGAATATTTATTTATTTATTTAATATTTGGAACATCCAAACGCAATGTTTGAGATGTTTTGACCAACCCATTCGGAATAAAGATCGTGACATTATGTATGTATGTAAACTAAATTATGAAGGGGCACAGGTTCCTAAGATTAATAAAAGTGCTCTTCATTTTTAAAATTGGTAGTAATAAATAGATTAGAATTTTATTTTATTAGGTACTTAAGTTATTTTTTTTTCTTTATTTATCCATAACGAAAACCTGTAAAGGTTTGTGTGTAGTGCGAATGAGGTCACTGACCCGCCGCGTTATTAATTATTACAAAAGGTATTAATGTAACTTAAATATCTAGTTACATAAAATAAAATGCGAAAGCAAGTAGACGTGTCTCTTTATGGAAATAAAATTTGTTGGAAAGGCACTTCCTACATAGTTCCATCTCTAAAGTACTTCTTCAATGTATTTTTTCAGTTCTGTAAATAAGGTATTCAATCTGTATGTATTTAGTTCCAAACTAATCAAAGCTTGCACTATGTACACTTGATAACGGATAAACATAAACATAAAAATACAAGAAATAAATAATCGTTTCAGGATTCGAATCCGCAACCATTGGTTTCGAAGGCAGCGTCACTATCCACTACACCAATCAGTCGTCTATCTAAAATAGCGAATCTAAACTCTCTCTTGAGTTACACACAGTTTCATACATTTCAATTTAGCTAACACGTGTCAATTAGGATAAAGGTGACCGCACACCGCGCGTAAACAACGCGGGCAAATAAAGGTGTGCGCACATGCAGTAATGTTGTGGGTGCGGCGGAGTAGAGTTACGTGTGTTAAAATTAGTAACGATAAGAAAACAAACATCGAAAAATTAAACTACCTATGCCAATAGCTTGTATTTCACTTACCTATTTTTTTTTTTCAAAAACGCACGCGCCTGCCAGTGATTGATATGCGACGTGCGGGATTCGTAGGGTTCCTATCAAGCGAAATTCATTTAGGACTCATATTTTCTCGAAGTTTTCTTTATTTATTTAATTTAATGATGTAATTATGTGGAACAGGCTCCAAACGCGACCGTCAAATGACAAGTAACGATTTATTCTATGATAGTTTTGGGAAAAAAAAAAAATACTTATTGGTCACTTACCTAATATGCTATACTTTTTACTTTATGGTAAAAATCCTCATCCGGTATATTATAGTAATAGGTATCTACTGTAATTTATTTCACTACTCATAAACAATTTGTTCTGTAAATGAAATTTATTTCTACTTATTTATTAGCTTGGACCAATGGCTCAGTAAAGTCTAATAAAAAAAAATCGGAAAAGTGCGAGTCTAACTCGCACCCTGAGGGTTCCGTCCAAACTTTCATGCAGATAGTTTCTACATAAATGATTCTTAAAATATAGATTTGTAACCGCAAAAATAATTCTTTTTCTACGTCATATAACAACAAATTAACGACTTTCGATTTTTTATTTACTTGGGCTGTGAGACCTCGCTTCTTGTCAAATTTTATGATTCTAGGTCAGCAGGAAGTGTCATTATAGGTTTTCATTTACTTCAGTGTTTTTTGATTGCATTGACTTCATTTTACAGCTCCAAGGGACCGTAGACATATTTGTTATTAATGTCAACTTATAAATCCACGTTCAAAATTCAAAAAAAAATCAAAATACTTATTTTTTACACAATTGTGAGAGTATCCTGTTAAGCTTCTTAAAACTTGTGTTCCTAAATAAAGGGGTCAACAGAGATCCAGACGGACAACAAAAGTGATCCTACAAGGGTTCTTTACTTCTTTTGAGCTACGGAACCTTAAAAAACGTCAAAATATGATGTAGTTCTCCATATCTAAAAAACAACAGATAAATCTCACAAGGTTACATACAATAATAATTACGAAAACCAGTTTACAAAGCATATAGCATTGCTGCAGCGATTAGGGCTAATCAAGACAAGGCCCTAAAGCTAGGCCTCCAGCAGTGGAATAGAGGCCGATGATGGCATAAAATTTTATCTCACTTATTTAATAATATTGGTCACACATTATGCAGGTGCAATTACATACATTTACATATTATATATTTCTATAGCATGCAAATATAATGTAAAATAGGTCGTTAGGTTTAGATAATTATTGTTCTTTCAAAATAACAACGATATGTAATTAATAAACTAAACTCGAAAACAGGAAAACGTCAACACAAATGCATTTAACAGCTGCCATTTAAAACATTTATAAATTAACACTAGTGCATGGCCGAATGATGCAATTATTATGTCCTTCCTCTATTGGAATAAACAGTATATATCACATGGATAAAACATCAACTGTCTTACCACAAAACACAGACATACAACGTCACGACCTTTATTCCAAATTGATTGGGATATTTCTGACCATATATATAATAGTGCATAAAAATAATATATATATTATTACTACTTGTACTTGACCTCAGTCACACCTAATATTAAGTGAAGATGAAGTCGAAGGTGGAGGCGTACTGACCCGGAAACCCCAACACATTTGGAGGACTGGCTATCTTATCTCTGACAACCGGAACACAACAATGCTATTAACATTGTTGCTTGGCGGCAGATTTAGATAAGATAGGTAGTTAGCCAGGTGGACATTTAAAATGCGCTACCACCAACCAAACCGAGTACTTTAACATGTACCCCGCTGGGGATAGAACCCGACCCTTCGAATCGCAAACCCAATGTTGTTTACATTGAGCCACGGAGGCGTTATGTTATAATGTAAGCAGGTTCATTCATCATCATACCAGTCACAGGACGTCCACTGCAGAACATAGCCCAAATAGATTTCCAAAGCGAGCGGTCGGAAGCGGCTAGCATCCTGCGACTTCCCGCGACCTTCATGAGGTCGCCGCCTACCCTGTGAGTGGACGTCCTATGCTGCGCTTGCCGGTGCGTGGTCTCCACTCGAGAACCTTAACACTGGCGGCGATGGGCCCACCTCCAGTCACGTGTGCATTTCTGTATATTTCGTAAGGTGAATCGTGGGTATTATTTCAAGCGTTAAACACCCAAACGCTCATGTAAGGGGTATCTCTGACCACACACCTTGTGTCATGCATAAGGGTTACAATTCTACTCTGTATTGTATATTATTCTTATTGCTGCACAGTTATTTCGCACGTTGTAATTAGCTCAATACGTATGTAATTTAATTTCAAGTGATATTATAAAGATATACTGTAATTTGTGGCAAAAAATGCTACTGTAGGCAGTTGGGTAAATTAGATAAATAATGTGTAGCGTACAATGTAGTATTTTGTGTTAAGTTGCTGTGGACACCACCGAAGTCGGCAGTGTATAGTTTCTTATTATGCAGAAAATGTATGCCATACATTACGATTCAGCTAACTAGGCAGTTGAATAGCTTAACCATCTGGTTACTACATCAGGCCATTATGGAGATTAAAAAAAACGACAGTACTACTAAAAAATGACCAAAACAATGACGAGTTATAAAGTTTTTTTGGGAAAACCCGCTCATTGTTAAATACACCAGTATTTTAAATTTTAACGATACAAAAGAGAACATTGCGTATAAAAATCAGCGTCAACAAAAAAATGACTGCAAAATGCTGCCCATTGTGCATACACGGACACAAAATGCATCCTAAAAACTTTTCGGAAGTGCCACTATAAACAAAATTAAGTATATACAATCTAACGTTCCGTTCCGAATCATCAAACATGTTTTACGAAAAAAAAAGGTCATTGTCTGCGTCAAGTCAGTGGAATTGACAGGCCCCGCCCGCGCACGCGATTGGAGGGTCGCTGTTCGAAATTTGAACAAAAACCCCAACCTAGTTCCGCCTTCTAAAATGTTTTTAACGAACCAAAATGGCCGACCGCTCTATTTGTTTATAGAACGCTAGACTCGCACGCTTTGTTTCGATTAAAATCGCATTTAAATAAGGAACGGCACGTTCCAATTTTGAAATTGGAATTTTTAATTTATCGGGGTCTTTGTTGTGCACGTTGTATTTTTTTACGACACACAAAAGGGAAAATGTTCTTAAACCAATTTAAAATGTTAGCAACATCTAACGTTACCAGAACTATATTAATGTTACCTTGTACCCAATAAAAGATTTCTGCGAGTTCTAGAATAATCCAGGCAACAATTATTTCTAGTTTTACTCAGTTTGATTACTTACGTATACGATTTCTAGTATTTTTTATGACCCATGTAAAGCGCTATGAAAGATAAAGGCGGTTATGTGAAATATTAGATAACAAAATATTACCCGAGCGGACCAATCACGTGGCGTTATTTACGTACACATTGTACTCGTACACACTGAAATATCGTTGTGGATTATCAGTAGATAAAATGAACAAGTCGATAGCAAAGTACTTTTTTACAATTACCTTTTCGTAAATGGGTTCAGTATAAATAAAATTTAAAATACTACGGTACTTAATAGACATATCCCGTCGATGACGGGGATACCTACGTATCTCTTAAAGAGATAAGTCCACCTTTGTACGTGACCTATTGTTTGTACTCTGTTATTGTAATATTTTGGTGCGATAAAGAATAATTTATACAATCTCTACTAAGTAGGTATATAGGTAGGTAGCGGTTCTTTTAAATTATAACTGATTATGGTTATACCCCATAGGTAGGGTTGCCATGCGTCCGGAATTCAGCTCTTTGTCCAGAATGCGGAAGAAATACAAAGGCGTCCGAAATTTGCAGAGGCTAAATAAAAAAAGAAATGATAAACTAAATATCCTACCACACATGTGTTTCTTTAATAATTGTTTTACAGAATATATCGCCTCATATTTTTTAATGTCAATAGCATCGACTTTACAGATTCTACTGAAATTATATTCCTTTATTTTAAATCTTGAAAATAGTTACAGATGTAGTATATTCTCCGACGCAATCAAATTCACAGCGGTAATTTTAATCATTTTTTTTTTCTATGAGAGGGCGGCAAACGAGCATGCGGGTCACCTGATGGAAAGCAATCACCGCCGCCCATGGACACCCGCAACACCAAAAGGGTCACAGACGCGTTGCCGGCCTTTGAGGAAGGTGTAGGCTGTAGATATAATCTGTTTAATTACTAAGTATCCAAAGCAAGTTACCAATTTGTTAGATTTTTTTTTCTATCACTGACAGGTCTTACCCATGTGCAAAAAATCACGGCCTTTAAAATTATAAGAAGTTAAAAGTGTATCCTCACTGGACTACAGAAAAGGTCTGAAAACCTATGGGGGACGCCAATGTTCATCAGCGGAGATCCTGTGGCATGATGGCGAACACAGCAGTCCCTTTGACATAACCAACTGTACCATACTCAAAGTTGTATTGATATCGAAATTCAATTCCCACTAATGTTAGGCAAAGTGAAGACCTACAACGTCAAACTGTAGGAAATGGCTGTTAAATCTTGAATTTCAGTTTATCAAAGTTGGTAGGTTTCGGTAGCAAATACTCTATAGCTAGGGTGGTAGGTACAAGGGTCTTGTTTGTACGTACAGTCAGAGGCACGACTACGACAACCCTGCAGTAGCTGAAATGTGAACTCGAAGGGGCCCTATACACCTAATTACAAGGTTTTACCATACGAACGGATTTTTTAGTCTAATAAAAAAATTTCAACGGAACATATGTTTTTCGACTATTACCCATTAACTTCGATTTCTAGGCCAGCCTTGTACCAATGAGTTTTAAATTTAATTTAATTGCTTATGTGCATTTATTCGACTGCTCTTAAACGGCGAAAGGAAACCTGCATGCCTGAGAAATAAAAATTCAAAGGTATTTGAAGACCCCAACCCGCATTGGGCCAGCGTTGTGGACTATGACCCATACTCACCCATATACGAGGTAAGGCCTATATCCCTGCAGTAGGATGTTTACGGGCTGATGATGATTCCCATCAACCAAGATCCCAGTCTCCAACATTCATATACCTATCTAATTCACCTGAAGTCGGTTAACGAAGTGCGTGCCATACATGTGAGTAAGTATACCTATACAGTAGTAGCAAACATAATGGTTATAGATTAATGAAACGCACGTGTCCAACACGTGTTTACATCCGTACAGAGAACACCGCGCTCTATCTTGATAAGGTTCACATTGCATCCGTGAACTGGGATCAAAATTTACAACATCGGGTTAATAGAGGTAACAGGTTCGAAACTCTGGTCTCTCAGAGTTGCTGACCAGTCAATAATTAAAAAATATATTACCAAGCCCCAAACTAAGCAAAACCATATCTAGTACTATGGAGTTACCTACTAGAAAAATGAATAAATAAATATCCTTGGACACACATACAGCGCCATCTAGTTCCACTCTAAGCAACTAACTACTAAAAACTTGTGTTATTGATGATTGTTCACAAATATCTATTTTTTTTAGTAAAGATCTACCGAGGTATAAATTGTAGGTAAATGAAAACATCCATAACTTCGGTATACGTATAGCCGTAGTCATCAGACAAAAATATGCCCCTTAGTGGGATTCGAACCCGCGACCTTTTGGTATACCAGTCACTACTTCAAACCACTACACCAAACAGGTCCTCATAAATTGATAACGACAATAAATATTTATATAAACGTCTAGGTCTCGGAAATCAATGTTCAATGCATCATACAAACATATACCCCTAGCGGGATTCGAATCCGCAACCGTTGGTTTCGAAGACACGGTCACTATCGACTACACCAATCGACTGTCAGTCAACATATCGTATTTTATATCGTATTAAATCACATCTGCAGTTCATAACCATGTGGTCCTGGTAAGAACCTGCGCTAAGGGTTTTATCGCATATTTTGTTAACCATTGCTTGCAAGATCACGCCGAGCGGCTAATCGTTCTGTGATGAAGAAGCAATGAACTCGTAAACTGCTGGCCTCGATAAACGGCTACTTTGACCGCGGACTTGGATAAGATATTATCATCTCACTTCCACGTCAGTCCACTCAATTTCCTATTTTCAAGGATATGGGCCATACTCCTGGCTCCATTATAAACCGGTGCTTACTTTTGATTCCGGCTGAATAAGATTAGGGGTCGCTCCTGTAGGCCACCAACGTGGCTTAAGGCGAAGCAAAAAACAAAAAATACCTATTTACAAGCCACACTGTGGTCGCGGAGGTGCGGCTCCCCTTCAATATCTGTCATCTAGTAAGCATAGCTTGATCGTAAGGAACGAGGAAAGCATGCGCTTATTTTAAAACGACGTAAGCGCCAAATAATGAAATGGCTTGAAAATAAAAGTGAACGGAATATTAGTTCATTTAGCAAAAATTATACATAAAACCATTTCTATTTTCGAGTTCTTAGGGAATGTTTGCTAAAACAGAGTCAACTTTGGTAAAAAAATTCTATCGAGAAAATTTGCTCCAACTATGTTTTCCTCTTATCCGAAAGTAGAATATATAATCAAAATTCATAATTAAAAAAAATTAAGTCTGCAGCCATCCTGCAATTGTCATACGGAGATAGAACAGATCTGGTTAGTTTAGTCTTGTAGCCCCTTAACGACTATGTCTTCAATTGAAAGTAAGCGGGATCGACTGTTTAAAAGCACAGAAACGCATGAAAATGTTACTGCAGTTCTTACTAACAGACCCCGCCAAGTGTTGCTTGACTTCAGTAATCGAAAATGAATGGCGAATATTCATTTTCACTTAAGTGATGATTATTCATACTTCTGAAGATGAGGCTGCATGTAGAAACGAGCTCACCCAGTCCCCAACTTATCTGGGGGACTGGCTAACTTATCTCAAACGCCGGAACAAAACGCTTGACGACAGACTTAGATAACATGGTAGCCAGCGCTCTAACCACCGAGTATTAAACAACATACCTGGGAATCGAACCCGAGACTTCGTTATTGTAAAGCTTTTATGTTGTTTAAATTGCACCACAGAGGCGGTTAACACACTCCATAATTTAACAGCGACACATTAATGTATTGACAGAGAATTGCGTAGTGACAAACAGACAAACAAGCAGAGTCCGCTAATGGTCGCGAATTAGCAGGCCTGGCTCACAGCCAACCGCGATGTTAGACAGAATAGATAGTTCTATTAGAAAATAAACAATACATAATAAATATATATTTTGTTTACATTAGATGTTTTTTGTATTTATACCGTTTATATTATAACAAAAACCTGTTTTGTCGAGCGGGAAGTTTTTTTTTTTTTTCAAATTAGTGAAAAACAGGTTTTATTATTTATATAATCGTGAAATCGTACTTTAAAAAGGATAAATTTCTATTGCTTCATTAATATATTTAAGGCTTTTCGACGAGTATATTTTGGATGTATGGAGTATTTTAAGAGATATCATAATTTATAATATGAGGACGTCCTCTTAAGTGAAGCTCATTTTGTATTCAACGGACGTAGTTATAATCATAACCCATCTGCACCGTTAAGTATTTTCTAAGTTTATTGCCAAATTCAACCAATAATAAGGCGCGTATTAAGAAACCGTTCTCAAGATTTAAGAATCTATTGCAAATTACAACAGAATCAAAAATTGTATTGAGCCTGAGACGCGATCTATAAGGCTTAAAATATCACATTCAAAATGGCCGCTAGTGACTGCTGTTACACGTTGAAGTTAAGACGAAAAATTTTATCAAAATGACCAAAAATAGGGTCATCCAGAAAACTGTTTAAAATTCCTTCATATCCATTCGTTTCGTGTTAACGGCGGCAACATTGTGAAGCACATCCCGGGGCGAGATCTTTGACCGTCTCGAGATCCCCGATCTGTGAAACATCAACGATATGGTATCTATTAAATTAAGACGATATTACGTTGCTTATTTACTACAATTGTTAGTTTTAAAGCAATCTGAGGATAATATCGCTGGGAGTACATTTACCCACAATCATAATTTTGTCAACTTTCTTAACACGTTCCTGGGCACATCACCAGAAACGATAGAAGTTTCGTTGTTATTACGTCTAGAGGCGTGATAACATGTTATTTATAGTATCCCGTTTGTTATCATAAATTAAAAAAAACATAAAAAAAATAAGATTTAAAAGCCATTTTTTAACCCCCGACGCAATTAAATTTGAAGTCCAACCTAAGCCTGGGCTTTGTATCGGTTGAACCGCTTTGAGAACAATTTTCTATTTTCAAAAAGATACTAGTTAGTACATAAATCGCCAACACGCATTGGGCCAGCGTGGTGGACTACGGCCCATTATACGAGGGAAGGCCTAATTATATCCCTGCAGTGGGATGTTTACGGGCTGATGATGATGAAGTACAAAATATAAGGTAAAAAGTTAAAGCTAAACTAAAGGATGAAAACGTCAACCAGACATTACGTTTGGCGCATGGACCCTAACACACTTGCCGCGTTGCCTCGCTGAACAACTAGACTTAGGCCCGTTTTTTTTTTTTTTTTGATCGCTCTAGACCTTAATCTGGACTAATGTCGAGATAAGGTCTACGATGGAACGAGCTTATTAATTAATTATTAATTATTAATATTATTAATAAACCCCGTATTAATAAACCATTCTCAAGATTGAGAACAGTCTTGTGACTGGTCTCAAGTAAACATGTTGATTAATAAACCTAACTTGAGACCTGAAAAGCACGTGCATACTCAAGCAGTACTCACTTGAGAGGTGCGCGTATTAATAAACGAAACTCAAGACTATCATTCATTCGCCGCTGAGGCGATTACTTGAGAAGTGATCTCAGCTGAGTAGACCTCAAGATTGGTTTATAAATTAGCACGGAGCTTGAGATAGCGTCAACTGCTTAAGACGCATCTCGGTTAATACAGCTTCAAGACTTGTATTGAGATTGGTTTATTAATAGGGGCCTAAGACATCGAGCGAGGTACGCGCCGCCAGCCCGAAGATCACATGGGGCCAAAACCAATCTGGATGAGAGATCGTAGATCACCACGGGCCCATAGTCTCTACCGTAAGCCACCAAACACATTTTAGAAAGTTTTACTTATGTTTGATAAAATTTGGTACAACCGATTCGTAGAAGCTAGTCACTGGATTGATTTGTCATAGTCCCGGAGGTTCTCTAAATTTTCAATTAATAGTTATTAATTAAGTATAGACTCCGAATACCGCAATGTCTTAAGACGAAAGTCTTTGATCAGGGTGTTTTGTTAGTAATGATATATGGAACTGAAACGTGGTCGCTGGGACTCATAAGAAGGCTCAAAGTCACGCACAGGGACAATGGAGAGAGTTAGCTCGGAGTCTCCCTGCGGGAACAAATTTGAAATGAGGAGAAGTTTACCGATATAGCTTGCAGAATTGGGGCGAAAAGGTTCTCGAGTGGCGACCACACAACGAAAGACGCACCGTGGGCAGGCCCCCACGAGGTGGACCGACGATTTGGTGAGGATGGCAGGAAGCTGCTGGATGCGGCAGCGCAGGACCCATAATAATAATAAATAATAAATATCCTTTGACATACACACAGCGCCATCTAGTTTTCTAGTTCCACAGTAAGCAACTATAGGCTTGTGTTGTGGATACCAGAGGTTGATATACTACATAAATACATATTTTTTTATTTTTTTTTTATAAATAAATACTTATTATAAATGAAAACACCCATAACTCGGGTACACATGTCCGTATTCATCACACAAACATATGCCCCTAGCGGGGATCGAATCCGCAAATTTTTGGTATAGTGGTCAGAGTTGCTAACCACTACATCAAACAGGTCGTCAACCGATCATTGTGGAGATCTTTGGGGGAGGCCTTTGTCCAGCAGTGGACGTCTTTCGGCTGATATGATGAAAGTAAAGACTCTGACTGAGAAATGTAATAATGTGCTAGAGAAAAAGCTAGTACGTACGTAAAATCCTATATTCTGGATTAGTCTGAGAATGCAAAGTCTGAGATTAATGTTCGGTGATATATTAGGTCCTTTCCTATGAAATTGGCGTTTTGTATGAAGAATTTCATTAAGTCTGTTTTCTCCATAGAAACATTTTTGATTTTTTATGGGAACGGCAAATCCAAATTTAGCTAAACTTTGTGTGTATTATCGGATAACATTAAGTTAAGTATTGGCAGCGTTAATTTTTAAAAGTAACCGCTTTATAAAAGTTTCAGCGAATCCAAGAAATGATTACGGGAAGCACATGAAAAGATCTCTGTTCATTTTTTATATTATGTGATTTAGCCCAGAAATTAAAAAATATTTTATGTGAAACCTTGAAATAATATTCCATTTTCCAAATAAAAAACAAATTTGGATATAGCTTTGAAAATCGCAGGAATTAGTACATAATGATTAACGAAGAAAAAAAACTCCAATTTCATAGGTAAAGACCCAATAGTTTTCTGAGATGCCGTATCCTAATATTTCCACCCTTCTCACCCCACATCTTGAGTTTTATAGGTCGTGCGAATGTCCACTCGGTATATCGATCTGCGCTTTGTTTTAAAGCTCCGCGTGGGCGAAGCGTTCTTTTTCCCTGTTATTATTAAGGTTTCCTGAATAAAATGAACGCCTCAACGGAAAGGAATCGTCTTATAATTACTAAAAAAAAATATAACATTGCCTATATCATTTATTAACATAATCCCGTAGATACAAAGCATTGTTAAAAGTTAAGTTTGTTCGAAATGGCTGGATCGATTTTCATTAAATGTGACCTTTTTCCTAATTTAATCACTCCGCACTCAAATCAGACCACGCGTTATGGATATACATCTGTCCGGATGTCGTATGACGGTGTTGTGTGTATGTGTCCACACACATACACACAACACCGTCATACATCGAACCCGTCGTTTCTCGTCGGGGTGGATAATAAATATGATGATAGCGCTCAGTAATCAAAAATATAACGGTGCCCTTGCCGGATGTCACACAATTAAAGAGCACTTATAAGATAGATATAAGACCTTTTGTACAGTCTGACAAGCAATAAAGAGATCTAATCTACAATATCCGAATAATTATAATATTAATTAAATTCATGAACAGTAAATTAAATAATTTAATGAAATTTTAAAATTAATGGCAAAGATAACTTTTGCTTTCAAATGCTAAGTTTTATGTAATATGTACTCGTTTTTAATGTAAACTATGAATTACTTTGCACAATTCGTAGGTCTCAGGGAAGAAATTTCATTGTAGAAATAAGCAGAACCTGTTGTGTCATCTCTATTATGTTGTATCTGTATGTTTTTTTATTATTTATTGCAAAATGATAAAATGAATAAATAAATACCTGTAAATGTATTAATTGTATACATCTATACAATTGACATTGTATTACTTCTTCTTCTTCTTATTTTTGAGGATGGCAACCAGTCAACCTCATTGTCGAGGGTTACTGCCAGTTTCGAGTGAAAATTTTTATTTATCTTATTTCTTCAGTTTATAGGTCAGTCTCAATCAAAACAAGTAATTCGTCGTATACAGAGTCTAGTCACGGTCAAGTCATTCTTCAGTAAAGTGGCAGAATGCTTTACAAAAGATTTTGGCGGCTTCTTGTGGGAACCCGAAAGCTCCGTTACGCACTTTAATTTACACTTCCCTTCACCTGTACACCAACACTAACGTTTGCTGCACAATATTCTGCCATTATTAAGCTTCAAAAGTTAGAATGCAGTTAGAATGCCTGCCAGCGTACGGGATAGTCAAACTCTTGACGTTTTTAAAGCTAGAGTTAAAGAGCACTATCTTGAGGTCTCACGTCAAGTCAGTTAATCCGTTATTTACAATATTTAAATTTTAATTGTCATCTTCCTGTACAGGTTATAAATTTATTATAGGAATTTTTGTATTATGTGTATGGTTTATGTATATTATTTATGTATAATATTATATTATATGTATTTATATATAATGTTGTATGTATGTATTTGTGTATTTATGTTGGGTAATTTTTCGTTTAATGTATTATGTTGGTTTTATTCTTTATATGATATTTTTAACATTTTTTGTTTCTTCTGTTTCGTGTACACTTTATGTCTACCGTTTATATAAAATTTCGCTCTCACGGGTTTGCTGGAAGAGATCTCTTATAGAGATAAGTTCGCCCTTTGTACATTTTTCTAAAATATTTGTTAATGACCATTTCTTTGTGTGTGTGTACAATAAAGTGTTAAAATAAAATAAATAAATAAAAATGCACAAATTTTAAGACTTATAAAGAAAAATGCTACTTCACTCGCCGAGTTCCCGCCAAAAAGCCTGTATTACTTACTGAAAAATGTCACATAAAAAGTAAAAAGAGGCAAAGGCGAATCTAACATATTATTATATCCAAAGTTACGGAATAGTTGCAGCGTGTATTCGATTTCGGTTCTGGAAAATTTTGAAAAACATCTTTTATAAATTTTCTTAGGTTTGTTTTTGTGTAATCAATGCTCACAGATCGGTTATCCGGCCCTAGTAAACTTATTCTACATTCAGACTAGATAATAGTGCATTTGTTCAACATATTTAATCTAACCTTATCGACCTAATATAAATGCAAAAGTTTGGATGTTTGTTTGTTGCTCCTTCACGGCGAAACGGATAAACGGATTTGGATGAAATTTGGTATATAGGTAGAATATACGAGTATATACCCTGCACATAGGATAAAGTGAGTGGTTCCCGCGGGATAAAAATTTCCGCGCTACAGTAATTTTGCGCAGGTGAAGCTGCGGGCAAAGCTAGTTCTTCATAATTTCAGTCAGCTTTTGTATATCCTTGAGTATCTTGTAGAACATCGAAAATAATATCAAATTTGCATCACCCTTATCAGATGTTCGGGTCATTGCCCCCGATCGCAAAACGTCAATGTCCCGACTGTTTGGGAGCTAGACAAGTCAATATAGCTATACATACTCGTATATTATAAGTAGATTTATACTAGAATCATGTTTGTGAGGGAGCCGTTTGAATTGAGAGTTCTGAGAAGGGTACCTAATTGTAATTGGGTTGGTACAGTTGACCACGTAATATGCTACAAAAGGTACCTACGATGATAACCAGCGAACGGTTTATACTCTCGACGCTTTGAATTCTAGGCGTGTCTGTCTGTGTCAGTGTAGTGCTACAGCGGCTGACTTATGTTCGATAGCCGTTATTTTCGTAATAGTTCTGAGCCAACTGCTGAAGATATTTACTTTTTATTGCAATTGGTTTGTTAATTTGGATATAATTGACGACCTGTTTGGTGTAGTGGTTAGAAACTCTGCTGCAATACCAAAAGGTCGCGGGTTCGAATCCCGCTAGGGGCATAAGTTTGTATGATGAATACAGATATGTGTTCCCGAGTTATGGATGTTTTTCATTTATATATGTATTTATTTACAAAAAAAAAATGTATTTGTGTAGTTTATCAACCATCTGGTATCTATAATACAAGCCTAGTTGCTTAGTGTGGAGCTAGATGGCGCTGTGTATATGTGCATAGATATTTATATTTATTATATATTTAATTATGAATCATAGTTTTCAATTTATTATTCGTTATACTCTCGAGAATGACTGTGTGTTTTTGTATTTCCGTGTAATTAGTAAAACAGACGTTGATTTTTTTCTATAACAAATTATAGTTTTATCTTTAGTAATTGCTGTTTGTTCGTACCTATACGTCTAATATGGAAAGTCAAAGTTACAAATGCTTTATTTAGCTATACAGGGTAGACTTAAAATAGTTGGATTTTACATTTTTTTATAAGCTGCTGGTTCAATGGGCAATCTTTCCCTGAGAAGAACAAGCAAGAAACTCGAGGGGTTGCTCTTTTTTTTCTTCAACTTTATTTTCTTTCTTCAATAAATTATACTTTTCTTTTTGGTAGGTGCTTAATTTATTTTATAAGAAATTGCGTCTACTGTCATGTCTAATTGTAAATTAAATGAAATGGAATATTTAACAAGTGTAAGTTAATTACAAAGTAAATTGACTCAACCCGTCTCTTCCCGTGGCCGTCGTAAATGGCGACTAAGGGACTGTGCATCAAAATACATTTATAGATTTTTACGTTTCAATGGCGATGGGCTCACCTGGCATGTTCATTACTGTATAGGTGAACCGTGGATGTGAAGTATTAAACATATTAAACTTTGGATGGTTGGGATATCTCTGACCACCTCATTATTTGGGATAAAGGTCGTTATGCATGCATGCATATGTATGTGTATGTAAATATATGAAATTTATTCACGTATTTTGTATCTGCATCCCTATTTAATACCGCACAACCTACCCATTTCAAATGTCCTTATACCCAAAGGTTGCGTGGAAGAGATCGCTTTTAGTGATAAGGTCGCCAAATTGTACACTCTATTCTTACCACTTTTCTGAAACCGTATTTTCTATTCTGTTGTGCAATAAAGTGTATTTGTATTGTATTGTATGCATGTATATTTTACGCAACCTTGGGCATTCGAGTCCAACTGGTACTAGGGCCGTGTTTTATACTTACATTTTCGAAGTCGATTAAAAAAGTACTTATGTCCACGCTATAAATAACCGATGGAAGGACAGTAAACTGTAAACACATTAACCAACCCTCTCACTCGCTCACTATAAACAAATAAACCTGTTTTGTCGCAGATATTGGCGGTATTAAGGTCAATAGTTATATTTTATCAGTTCATTAAACTTTTTATGAGTCACAATTATATTAAATCGTAATGTACACGTTGAACTATCGAATGTTTCCATATCCACAGCAGAAATTATAGTAAGAGGGTAATGCACTGTGAAAAGCGTTGAAAGTAATGCGTCACTGTAAGTAAATATATTTGTAAATTGCTCAACTGTAAATTGTAAGTGTCTACATCTCACTATAAGTCAAAAACTTGAACAAGTAAAAGTTCTATATTTAAGCACTAATCAAATCAAAACTTTAATGAAGGTAAAAACATCAGAGTGTTTACATTCGGCCACAAATCATAAACTTCAACAGGTTAAAACAACAAGAAGTGAACTACATTATAAGTTAAAAACATCAGAAAGTGTCTTACCATTTCACGAAAAATAAAATTTAACAACTTAGCGAAGTTAAAAACATCAGTGCGTGTATCCATACATTTCACTATATTCAATTATAAACATCAGTAAGTGTATCTACATTTGACCACAAATTAACCTTGGCCACAAATAAAAGCAACAATTTGATTAAGGCAAAAACATCAAAATTTGTCTCTAAATCAAAAATTTGAGCAAGTTAAAAACATTAGAAAGTGTCTCTACATTTGACCACCATCAAATCAACAACTTTATAAAGTTAATAACATCAGAACGTGTCTCTAACCCAAAAACTTGAACAACTCGAAAACATCAGAAAGTGCCTTTAAATTTCACTATAAGTCAAACACTTGAAGAAGTCGAATACGTCAGAAAGTGTACTCAAGAAAATAAAGTAAGAAAACATTAAACAGTGACTCTACATTTGACTATAAAAAGGTTTTGCCGCAAAAAATTTATTCGTAAAATGTCACGTTGACGCTAAATGTCCAATATCAGTATATTTTACCACAAATCAGCGACTTGACATAGTCCACTGATAAATACAAGTGCTTCCTATAATTCATGAGAAAATTTGTCCTAATCGCCAAGCCAAACAAGTCGGTTGACGATCGCTTGTTTTGATTGTTAGGAGCAAGGAGCAAGTCTTCTGCCTATTCTATGTTAAATATTTGTGATAACGAAAGTGACCTTTTGTACTCATATCCACAGGAATCGTTGATTCCAATTTCTAATATCATACAGAACCCAGGACCCTCGAGTGAAGGTTTGCCTGAACATTATAATACCTATAGTATACGTTGATAGCCATAAAAACTCAGTGCAATATAAGCCCCATGCCTAACGACACAATAAAAACCATGTATCGAGATTGCAGCTTCCAAAGCATGTATACATAATGTATCCTGTTTAAAATGCATGTCCGGTCCGGTATCATTTTATTCTAAGAAACACCCAGCTCAATGCCTAAGCCAATCAAATTTAAAAAAGAAAACAAACCAGCCACAATTCAAAAAGAGAACGCTCCTCAAAAGCTGTCAAACTGCCCGCTCTGACGACGCGTTCAAAAACCTGCCCTGCCTTAACCACGACCACGGTGCGGTCGTTCACCGCACACTTATTTTGTTTTTTACCCACATACAAACTAAATGCACACGTATATAGACGTAATAAGTGCGTTGTAGATATAAATATAAAGCATAACTCTCGTATCTGACGTTTCAAAACTGGTCCGTAACAGGATTCTTATGGCCTGATGTATGTTTCGTTCAGTAGCTTTGGGCTGAGCGGCGACTACGATTAAGTTTAACGTTTAGGATTTATTTTTATTAAAATTTTAATGGGCACTTAGGGTTTCTTCACGGGAATGTAATTTTTATAAATAGCTATCTGTTTTATTATGGAGAAGACAAGTTTCAAATGGATGGTCTGTTTATAATTATATGAATAGTGTACACAGAGATATAAAACGTGTTAAGGCTGACCAGGCGAAGGCGACTAATAGATAAGGTATACCTAATTTGTTATCCTGAGTAGATATAAGAGGGATATGAATGATAGATATTCAACACAAGTAAAGTGTGTCAGGAAGTTTTCTTTCTTTCTTTTTATTGATTTTGACATTCTTTCTACTTCTCTATAATTTTTACATTCATTTGAAGATTTGACATTAATTTTGTAATGTTGACCATTTTTGAACATTCCTTGCAAGTTGGGTTATTTAAAATTGTATAATTAATTAATAACAGGTAGTTAATAATAGGTAATTATAATTAAATATTCGTTAAATTCTGCATGCTCAAAAGGCAGAATGTAATGGGTCTTATTTTTAATATTAAAACACCCTTGTGTACCTATATTCTCGTAAAATAAATAATTTGAATTTTGAATTTGAATTTGAACAAATATTTCGATATAGAGACACATGTATACTTTTCGCACATTTAGATACTTAAGTTCCCTCCATAGATACTTAAGTTATCTACATTAATAATTAATAACGCGACGGGTCAGTGACTCCATTCGCACTACCCACAAACTTTTATAGGTTTTTGTCGGCGTCTGATAGTGAAGATTTTCAAATGTTTTTATGGATAAATAAACTAAAAAAAAACTAGAAATTGAAACCCCGGGATACTACAAACCTTATAATAAATAAATCAACTATATTAAAAGTTAAATATCATCGAAAATGCTTAACCGGTTTCCATCAAACATGGCTAAGAATCTCGAAAACTCGAACCTCGAAAATTAAAACCTGTTTTTAAACCTCTCTTTTTTCTTAGATGGTTAAAGACAGAAGCTTCGAAAGCCTTCGCCCTAGCTACGAGCTATGTAGAAAGTAATTATTTTCTATTTGTTATAAATCTGATATTTTCCTCGCAAGATTCCTTTTATATCGACAAAAGGTTCACAAACAAAAATCTTAGAACACTTCTATCAGATAATTTAATTCCCAATGTGATAATTTGAAAAAAGAACTCACCATAGACAAAATAAAAATGGCAGCAACAAATGACGGGCTGTGCGCCTTAGAACCCGCGGGAATAACATGCCCACGGTTTTTGTCAAGTCGTGTTTCTCTTTTTAGCCGGTAGACGGATGAGGTGCATCAGTTTTTACTTGCTGGAATTTATTTTGCTCGTTGCCTGTTGCGATAGATAAACCGATCTCCGCTCGCGGGCGCCATTTTGATTTTAGTTTTCTGCTACTTGAAAATTATTGCTTCCTTTTCGTTGAATTTACGTTTATTCAAACTAAATATTAGGTCCTTACCTATGAAATTGGCGTTTTGTATGAAGAATTTCATTAAGTCTGTTTTCTCCATAGAAACATTTTTGATTTTTTTTGGGAACGGCAAATCCAAATTTAGCTCAACTTTGTGTGTATTATCGGATAACATTAAGTTAAGTATAGGCAGCGTTAATTTTTAAAAGTCACCGCTTACGACGTATTTTTTTCAGGCCTAAAAAATTGTTAACATGTAAGCTGGTTACATTACAATGTTACTCAGACTCACGATCTTTGCGGAGGAAAAGACTTAAAAGTTGCAAATCTACAGTTGTTTATGGTGTCCCTTAGTCCCCTTTTACGACAGCCGCGGGAAGATACGGGTTAGTTTACTTCTTTTAAATATAGATGAAAGACGACAGGTGTTTTGTATTAAACGTTGGGTGGGTGTCTTGTATCTCAAAAATGCGTAGTCTTTGATTACGAATGTCTTTATATTAGTGTTTAAATGTTTAGAGGATTAAATGTTTGATATAATAATAATAATAATAATAAATAAATAATAAATGTCTTTGCACAAACACACAGCGCCATCTAGGTCCACATCTAGGCTTGTGTTATGGATACTAGATGGTTGTTAAACTACACAAATACATTTTTTTTGTAAATAAATATATGTATAAATGAAAAACATCCATAACTCGGGAACACGTGTCTGTATTCATCATACAAACATATGCCCCTAGCGGGATTCGAACCCGCGACCATTAGGTGTAGTAGCAGAGTTTCTAACCACTACACCAAACAGGTCGTCAATGATGAAAATTTCGAAGATGTTCAATTTTTAACATAGTTACTTTATATACCTAGATGATAGTGTTATGTTTGCTCCGCACAGGGATTTTCAAAATTGTCCATTTATCAACCCCCAATGAAAAACGAAGGATGTTATGTGTTTGATGGCGTTATGTATGTGTGTTTCCAGACTTTGTCCAGACGTAGTACGTTTGTCATGGGTGATCGTATTTGAGTACGGTTTTATTTATATCTTAAAGACTAAACGTTAGGACTAGTTACTATATAGCCATGTTTGATGAAAATCGGTTAGGTCATTCTGAAGTTATTTACACAGTTTTTGGTGCATTTCGATGCGATCATAGTCTTTTGGAGGGTTTGTATTTTTTTATATATATTTCCGATTAAGCCCGGAGATAGATACTTAGCCATGTTGAGTTTTTAACATAGTGTGGTCTATCTAAATATTACAATCATTTGTTTTCTCTAAATTTTTGAAAATTTCAAAGCATAGTAATTACAGGAAATCAAACGGCACCTTATGAGAGATCTGACGCATCCTTAAACCATCTCGCGCGTATTATTCACAGTGACCAATCACGGAAGGCCTAATGTAACACATTCAGAACAAAATAATTCGTTAATCACCGATTGTTTAAAATTTAGTCAAAACATTATTATTTCATCGCACGAACGCATCGTGATACATTGTTACGGAAGTAGTAAACAATAGTTTTCACTAGACAAACAAACATATATTAAAGTAATAACAGTGGTGCGTAAATATTAAACATTTTTAACACTTTGGACGCATTTAGTCGCCTTTAAAATTAATACTTTATAAAAAAGGATTTGTTGCTTTGGTTTTTAGGCTTCTGTATCTCACAAGAGAATAACTACACCTGATGAGTTTTTTATGGTAAATAAGAATATAGGGCATATTAGGTAAGTAAAATACGAGTACAAGCTATTGGCATAGGTGTTTATTAATTATTTTTTTTATAAACCTTGCTTTTGATTTTGATTGATAGCGACTTGCGGGTTGCGTATCATGCGAAATTTATTTGGAAGTCATAAAAGAATTACCAATTAAGAAGTTCAAAACAACTATATTTAAATTCTTATTGAACAATGTATTTTACTCAATTGATGAATATTTTAAACATAACTTTAATAATAATGATATGTAATAAAAATGTAATATAATTTCCTTGACGATGAATTAAATCAATAATTATAAATTAATTGCAGACATATTTTAATTAAACTGTAATAAATTGTTGAGACGTCATTTCTCGAAATTGTGAATTAGTTAACTAGAAAATTAATTTAATCAAAAAGGAAATGCTAATTGTGTAATTTAATTTGTATTTTTATTTTTTAATGAAGGACAGGCAAATTATAATTTTGCATGCTATATGTATATGGCTGATTTAGGTGATACAATTTATACTATTTTACCAACTATTTTACTTACCTTAATCATTGCAAATAAATGTATTCTATTCTATTCATAATTTTCTCCAAATTTATTTTATTTATATCATTTAATGATGTAATTATGTGGCATAGGCTACAAACGCAACCGTCAAATGACAACGCTTTATTCGTTCATGGTTATGAAAAAAAAACCTATCCATACCTTCTATTACACTTACCTATCACTTACACGTATAGTGACCCTGTCAGCGAAACCAACGGTTGCGGGTTCGAATCCCGAGACGGGTAAATGTTTGTGTGATGAATATGATCATTTATTCCTGAGTCATGGATGTTTATATAAATATTTATATATGTTTAGCAGTTATCTAGCATCCATAGTACAAGCTTTGCTTAATTTGGGACTAAATGATTGGTGTAAGTGTCCGAAATATTTATTATTATTATTTACAAGTAACACAGATCACAATTAATCACCTAGACAAGCAAACGACAATATAGTACAGAAGTACTAAATAGTAAACGTTTACGACAACCGATGAATGAGCATACATGTAGACAAACGTAAACTATAGAATGGGTAGTTGTCGAGCAAGATCGTAAAGGGCTCGCTGTTGCAGGCGTAACCTGGAATAAAGCCAGTTGTTATTGTTTGTTAGGTGTGAAGCGAAAGTGTCGTACTGATTGCTTAAAACTATAGGCTCAAAAACCAGTGCTGAGCCATTTATGTTACTCAGTGTTTGATGAGAATATGGGGGGACAGTGTGTGGGGACACACGTACTCATTGTATTACCTAGTTAGTCATAGAGCCGTGTTGGTGGAACGATCTTGAGATTGGGATCGTGTCTCGGTCTCAATACTATTTTTTTTATACTATTTTAATATATCTCAAGCGTCAGGTTATGGCAATCTCAATCTCGAGAGCGGTTTTTAGGATACGGGCCTTAGTCACCTCTGTTTTGGTTTCTTGTATGTTGTTGTGGTTTTTTTTTTTCGGTGTGTAGAAATAACCAGTTTAATTAAAAGAAATAACTAGGTAGATACCTATTTAAGTGTTTAATAATATGTAGTTTAAAAAACGCTACATTTCCACCATCCATCTCCCATCTCCTGGTACCATCATCAGACCGTCCACACCAAGTGTAATATATTGGACTCGTCAAAACTAATCATAAGAGCCCAAACTCGAGAGGTTTACCTGAAGCCACTGAAGAATTTCACCATCCGTTACGGGCTCCATCATCAGGTCAGCTTCAAGATACCAAATTATAGTATTGTCATCAGAATTACATATACATACAAAGTTTCATTTCGATACAACAATTTGAAGTAAGTTTAAATTAACTTTCAGGATTTGATTACATTTGATTTGAAGCTAATAAAAGTGTGTTAAAAACCACGCCGTGTTTATAATCTTTAGCAAAAAATGTATCCTATAACACTCAGGGTACCAAGGCGAATCTAACGACACCATGCACTTCGAAACCGGTCAAGTCGTTTAGGCTACAGGATGCGCCAAAGGAACAGACATACTTACATCTACGCTCGAAAAACATTACCCTCCTTTCTTAGGCAGTCGGGTAAAAAACGGAACGCAAACATTCAAGACCTTTCTTTAATCGATTTTGAAAAATGACAGAACGATAACGGGTATACAGTGATGTGTCTGTTATTTGGCAGGGCATTTTTTTGTAAATGTACAACGGGTTAGCTCCACCCCAATCACAACTGATGTTAAGTGAAGATGAGGCCGAAAGTGAAAGACCCGGCAACTCCATCTTATGTGGAGGACTCTATCTTATCTCTTACAACCGGAACCGAAAGCTATTAGTATTGCTGTGACGGCAGACTTAGATAAGATACCCTACCACTAACCAATATAGTTCGAACCTGATGGCCGTTGGGACATTAAGGTGCTACAATGGAGACCTAATAAAGGCCTTGAGAAATGGCTGAACGCAGGTCAATTCGTTTCTTCATTCTAATCATTCGATCTGTGGAGCTGTTTGTTCGTCATTCAATCAAAGGATACAACAATATGTTGAGCGTTCGATTACACGTCACCCATTCGTTATATTAGCATTCGATATTATAAAGGAAACTCGATTTTGATATCCCCGATATGGTTTAACCGCCTCCGTGGCTCAATGTAAACAACATTGGGTATACGATTCGGAGGTCGCGGGTTCGATCCCCAACGGGGTACAAGTTTAAGTACTCGGTTTGGTTGGTGGTAGGGCATTTTAAATGCCCGCCTGGCTAGCTACCACCATCTTATCTAAATCTGCCGCCTAGCAGCAATGTTAATAGCATTGTTGTGTTCCGGTTGTCAGAGATAAGATAGCCAGTCCCCCAAATGCGTTGGGGTTTCCGGGTCAGTACGCTTCCACCTCATCTTCACTTAACATCAGGTGTGATTGAGGTCAAGTACAAACCCGTCGTGCATAAAAAAAAATCCCCTATATGCAATGCGCTACGCAATGCTTACTTACCTTGTAAACTTCCGGCACTAAACTCCGAACTCAAACAGAACCTCATAGGAACAACTAACTACGCCTAAATCATATTTGTAGGTAATTGATATAGCGTCTGTCTACCGACTTAGTAATAGGTGTCTCGCAACTCTAGAACTATCCACGCCTATATCAAGCGGCTTTTCCAAATTCCTCAAACTAAGTAACGCAAGCAATTCATCAGGTGAATACACCTTCCGTATCTCATCAGAGCTAACAGCAGGAAGTTAACATATAGCATAAAGTTTCAGCGCTGAAAACAATCCACGCGCTCCCCTGGAGGAAAGACCAGTAGACGTTCGGTTTGTTTTTAACTAAGATTGTGGTGAAATGTGTGTCCAGTTAGTTCTAAAAAAAGTCCTAGGTGGTCTTTTTCATTACATGTCAGTTGAATAAAATGTAAAATAGTTGACAACAATATAAAATTAGGAAATGTCATTAGATACCTAAACATAGAGTAATGCTATAAATCTTAATGTTTTGTCTTTTGTCAGTGATGTTTTTTTTTAATGTATTGTTCTATATTTTAAGTATCGTACTTTGTCTGCAATAAAAAACATTATATTAGTTTTTCCTTCCGAGGGTTTGCTGGAAGAAATCTCTTACAGAGATAAGCTCGCCTTTTGTGTATTGTAATTTCTGTCCTATGTTTGTTCAATGTATGTTTGTATACTTATATATGCAAGTGTTAAATAAATAAATAAAATAGTAACATATAACTATTTAAAAACCAAAAGACCCGCCAGCATATTTTGCATTTTGCGGGCGTCATGTTGGATTTTTTTATTATATATTTTATCCTATGAGACTCTAGGGATTCAGACGAATCGAATGACATCTTGCACTTCAAAATCGGTCATACCTAAACGGCTACAGTGTTACATAAAGTAGGTAAATAATAAATTATTTTGCGCAATAAAGAGTATTTGTATTGTATTGTATTGTAAATAATAAAGTCTTTAAAGTCAGGTTAAATAGGCATCTTCTGGGAAAGCTCGTTCCATCGTAGACCTTATCTCGACATTAGTCCAGATTAAGGTCAAGAGCGATCCCATTCTAATTAAAAAAAAATAAAAAAAAAATAAAAAAAAATAATAGAGTAAATCAATCAATAATAAGTATTCTTTCACACCCGAGTCAAAAATAGGGCTGTTATAATTGTGAAGTCCATGTTTATCTGTAGAATTGTGGCGGCTAAACGTTCTTATTTTTGAATGCCTTTTTTGTGAGTCAGTTTTTAGCCATTTTGTGGAAATTGTTTGAGCCTTTTCGAAGATATTTAGCTTTTAACAAAGTTGGTTTATTTATTTGGATGATATCCATTGGTCACCTCAGGCGTTTTCTTAATTTTCAATTTATAATTCAGCTGTTGCTCGCGAATTTGATCGCGTGGAACTTTTTATCAACATCGGACCAGCAATAAATTTGGCCTATATATAATAATCCAGAACCTAATCTGTCTACCAACCAAATTTCATACAAATCCGTCCAACCGTTTAGGGGTGAAGAGGTAACAAACATACATACATACACAAACTTTCGCATTAATTATATTAACAACAAACAACAAAATACATTTATTTTCATAGCCATACAAAGTACAATTAAATTGAGTGGACGTGGAATTTTGTGACCGCCCATGGATCACCCATCACTGAGCTGATTCAGATACAGGGGCAACCATATGCGCATACACATTAGTTTGATTAGTTTCATTGATTTAAATTGACCAGCCTCCACGTACTAATCTCACGATAAAGTTAATACTAATTACTAAGGTTTATAATTTATAACACCATAGTTCTGTAGGAAGTACCTATAAGTTTCTGAACGTATTTTACTGAGTCATAATTAAAACCTAAAGATATGGTAGGTACTTCCTGTTGGCCTAGAATGAATTATTGAAAATATTTTTTCATTAAAGAAGTATTAAATGGTGGTCAACGTCACATTTAATTATGTTTTGTTGATAAGAAAATACAAAAGGCTATTGTTTGGATGTGTGGGACGATGAGTTTCACTTCACCACAGTATATATACAAGAGTTCTAATCGGTCATAGGAACTCCTTTTTCTAACTCGGTAATCGAAGGCCATTACAATTTGAAACGTTTTTTTAACACCCACACAAAAACGACGGGTGTTATGTGTGACGTCATTGTGTGAGTACAGTGTTTGTCCGGAATCCGGATATAAGCGTCGTCGAATTTTTTGCGGTTTTTTTTTGTATTGATTTAACCGCCTCCGTGGCTCAATGTAAACAACATTGGGTTTACGATTCGGAGGTCGCGGGTTCGATCCCAGCGGGGTACAGGTTTAAGTACTCGGTTTGGTTGGTAGTAGGGCATTTTAAATGTCCGCCTAGCTAGCTAAAACCATCTTATCTAAATCTGCCGCTAAGCAGCAATGTTAACAGCATCGTTATGTTCCGTTTGTCAGAGATAAGATAGCCAGTTCCCCAAATGTGTTGGGGTTTCCAGGTCAGTACGCTTCCACCTTCGATCTCATCTTCACTTAACATCAGGTGTGACTGAGGTCAAGTATCAACCCGTTGTGCATAAAAAAAAAAAGAAGATTTTAACTCACTCTAACCTATTTATAAATTATTAAAAGCTTTTGATTTTAAAACTCATCGAAAAAGATTGCCAAGAAAATATCGATACACGAAAATAGTGTTAGTATTTTTTCACCTCCGATTTGATGATCACAGTGATATTCAAAAATCGAATTCTAGTGAATTTTTATTGACTTACACTTATATTTGGGCAGTATAGGTAATGGTTCCATTGCTTATGTTAAAAAGAAACTACATTCATTATCTTTACGGCCATACCTTACTTAGTTATTACCTGTTAAAAAATATTTTATTATCTACGTTTTACGTTGTCGCAAATCACAAATCCTTTTTTTTAACGCAACTATTTAATTATAAGGTCAGCATTCTCAACTAAAATTTTACATACAATTTTATACTCTGTTACTCCTTTTTAAAGTGAATAACAAAGAATCAAAGAGAATTAAAAATAAAATTAAAATAGCAGTTGGAAATGAGGTCATTCAATTTGGGGCGGCCCGACAGCGAAAGCGAACAACTCGTTTTTTTATTATTTTTCGTTTCATTGCTTTCGTCTGGAGGCCGCGGTCACTGTATGCTTATTGTCTTCTCAGGATGTGACTGGCAGATGTTTTTGGCATAAATTATGACTGGATTACTTACTCATATGCTGTTCCTTGTTTCAAATTTTCGACTTTTAGCTAAATATTTTACACGAAAACATTTCAACTGGTAATTTAAGTTTTAACAGCAAACAAACAAAATACATTTTATTAGTAACCATTACAATATTTAAGCCTTATGTAGAATGTTTTGTAGACAAATTTAAATACATCGTATAGCAGGAATATAGTATAGTCATTGAATTATTTAAATTATTCCATTGACGTAACTTGTTTTCATGCACTAATGCACTACATTTTAAGTTATCATTATAAAGTCCTAATTAAAGCTAAAGCACACTAATTTAAAAGGATTTGCATTCTAACGTATATTCACTACTGGACAATTACTTAGGTATGCATAACTTTACTTAGTTCATTGTGACATCGTATTGGGTAACACTGATTTTTAATAACCATTTGTGTCACGCTAGGAACTCTCATAGTTTCAACATGTCCCTCTATTTGTTCATCTATCTGTTTGTATACGCAGACGATTAGTGTCATGAGAAATTTGGCATATTTAACATATTGACTACGGCGACATAGACACAATTGAAAATCCACTGTTTGCAGACAGCATAGGCGGTCTGCGTTGGCGTTCATACATTTAAAAAATATCTGTAATGTTTTCTTTTTCATTACAATATCTTCGGAAAAGAAATAGAATGGAACTAAAGGGTACAAATTTTTGAATTTCGAATGCATAATGCGTAACTGCAGTCACTCGTAACTCAGTTATCTCTTTCGTTCGAAAGTTAATTAGAATTCAAGTCGCTAAATTTCAGTCCTTCATTTCCAAATAGAATGATTGTTATATTGTACATGTAGGCTTGTAGAATTTTTCTGAGCCTGTCTATAGATTGCCAGCTTGTCGGTTAGGTAGAATCATACAATCTTTATATCTATATTGTACTCATATTATTATTCACACTAATCCAGCATTGTTTTTATTTTTATTTATGTTGCACTTGTACCTATAATCCTCCTCGGGTAATAGCTTAAAATCAGTGTTTTGTTCTTTGGACAATCTCACACACTGGGACCCATTAGTCCTACTGCAGAACACATATGCTCTAGTTGTTCTGTACCTAGTACTTACCTTTTAAGTTTTTTTAAGAAATACTCTCTAAACTTTATATATGTGAGTGATCGGAGTAACAAATAAACGATTTATTTATCTATCTATCTACAAAGCTACAAAGTGACATATCACAAAAAACTTGTATCGATTCCATTGCGCAATAATGCAATAATTTATAGAACAGAACCATATAAGTTGAGATCTGATAATAAAACAGCTTTTTGTGAGTGTTGTTTTAAACATTTTTGGGTATGCCACTTTATCCTACTGCAAAGATAGCTTTGCTGATTATACGCTTCTTCTTCTTCTATTAAAACTGACTCATTAGCAGTACCCAAAAAGTAACCAACTATATAAATGGAGTACTTTGCCGATCTAATAAATTCATTGTCTCGGCGGAATTGTAGTATTATCTATCTCTAACGTCAACCGGAATCATTTCAAAATGGCGGCCAAGTAGTAACATTGACCGTTTTACACCGCATTTATCTGGAATAAGTTATTTATTAGTTATTACGATTAGAAGAACACTTCATATCACACATTTATAATGAATTATGTCGATTTAAATTCATTTCTTCGGACATTTTAAAAGATACGTTGAAGCAAATAAAAAAAAGGGAAAATTGTACAGCAATTAAACCAACATTACCTACTCTTCAGTGATTTTTTTGTGTTTTGAGCATCCGAATAGTATTTATATCTATTGTTTAATCACAATCTTTTTCGTAAATACCGTAAAATGTCAAAGTGATTGATACTATAGTCCATAAGTGATGTAAGTGTCATATTAGTTAAAGACTTGGAGATTATAAAATAGATCACTAAGTAGTTCTTTAAAATTTACATCGAACTGCGGCAACTGTACAGGGTCACAGGGGCGCGATCTTATAAAATGTTCCATAAATAGCATTCCAAGACTTTATTAGAGACTGGTGATTGTAGTCGCCCTATTTTTCTGATCTACTGAATACTTACATTTGTAAGTTTGCGGTCAGTCGCTCAATTAGTAGAGATTTTGGGTAAGCGCATAACAACTCTGACTCATCTTCATTTAGTTCAAGTGGTTTATTCATGACATTTTCTAACTCATTGTCTTTAAAAAGAAATTAAATTGTCACAAAAACAACCTGTTAGAAAAAGTTGTTTGTCAGTATCCGTGTTATAATAGCAGACATAAATCTACACGTAGTGGAAACGCAATATAGTTGGGTGCGCGGGAGTTGTGTAAGTGGCTTTCGCCTTGGCCGCCGCGCGCGCAGCCCGCGATTTGCCTAGATATCTACGACTATGAGGTTTAATGCCACATCTATCTTGGTGTTAACATCTTTCTACGATAACTTTACAGTTTTTAGATGTAAATGATGTTAAATTACTTGCTATGATATGGTAGAACGTTTAGACATAGCTACATGTTTCTATTTCGTTTCAATGTTATTAATTTTGAAATCTGACTTGTAATAAATTAGTAAACGTTAAAAGCATGTTACATTGTGATTAATACTCCCGTTAGATGGCGTAATAAGTACCTAAGCATGGGAAAATGAGCTGTAGCTGAGTACTAGTTTACGCTGAGTAGTAACGTATAAGTACGTACTTCATAAAGTACTAATGTTAAATAGATGGATATAAAACCGAACCACGACGGTAGCCAGAGGCGTAGATCTGATGCTCTTATATGTTCAGGGCTTCAGAGGCATGGAATGTATTTATAACGCTTTTTATTTCTATCATTACTAATACACATCTCTTAATTGTATTTTATTTCTGACACAGGCTAATAATCACTTCCTTTGATTTGTCGTTTCCTTGTTCCTTTCCTTGTTTATATCACGAATTTATACCTAGGATAGCAATCAGTTGTTAAAGTCAGTGCAGTATTCAAAATACTTTAGAAAATAAATGGCCCTTTTCTTAATTTGTGATTTATAAACCCATAAATATGGCGGAGATCCAAAGTAGAGGCATTACGACTACAATCGTCATCGGCCCTTTATATTGTGGTGATGTCCCCTAAAATGTACACAATTGAAAACACTTCAGAATCCATAAATCGCAAGCACTGAAACGAAAAAATACATTTCATGTTTATTGATAGGCTATTTATTTGCATAAATTATTGATTTCCATATAAATAATGACGCTACATTATGTAAATTAGTATTTTAAGTTTTAAGTTCAGTCATTTCCTCCCTGGAAATAATTGAATGAGCAATAAATTTGAATGATAATAAATTATACCTAATTACCTTTAAAGTATATTATAAGCAATTCTACATTACACAAACCTCAAAGAACAAAATAAATTATATTAACATTTTTCTCCGCCGCTTTATAACAATTTTATGAAACATAACATTATATTTGTAAACTTAACGAACCTCTAAAACAATAAAACATACACAAGAAAACCCGAAGCACCATCTATCAAAGATGCAGCCTTCAAACATCTAATCCTTAACGCAAAATGGCGTCTACGATCGGGCCAAGTACCAGCCGGTTGTAGGTTATGTAGTAACATTGACAGTTGCTTGAGTTGTGTAAGCGCTCGCCTTGGCCGAGCGCATGCGCAAGGACTCCGGCGCAGCATGGCGTCCGTCGGCGTTCGACATTCGAATGTTCGAGGGCGCGAACTTGAAATTGTGACCACGTTTTTGTTAATTTTTGAGTTACGTCTCTTACGTTTGAGTATACGTTTCACACAATTTAATATTGTTAATAATGAGACAATTATAATTTAAAAATTTGTTCCTTATGTAAATAGTTCCTTAAATATCTTGATATTTTTAAACATTATTAGTAATGTTTACACTGCAACATTTACATTTTCCGTGATAAGTTTTTTAAATATGTCATGAAACCATTCCCTTTTTGGCTCACGTTATCTCGTTTCCTGAATGCATTTTGTTGGCCTCATTTTTAAAAATAATAATTATTCTTATTTCTGTCTGATTGATAAATGGGTTATAATCGTACTGACCTAAAGGCATATTGGTAGTATGAGAAATATTACTTATATTTGCTGTTGATTCACTTTTCTTTGTTAATTACTTATTTTATTTTAACAATCTTAATTTTGCAGTTATCTTCGTTGACTATCTACTTAACTAATTACATATTTCTATTTGTCAGTGTAAAAACACTTGTCAACGGTGATGGGCAGGTACGAAATCCTCAGATCCTCACTTGTATTTGACTTTTCTAAATCGAAAAAAATATATTACAGAATTCATTTTTGGTCAAACCAAACTGAATGTCTTATCTAACCAAATTATATTATCCAGAAACCTACATACATAGTAGAACTATTTCCAGTACCCCATACAGTCGAACCAAGGAGAAAGCAAAGAGATTATGAACCTTCTACGAGTATTGGAAGCTCCCGATAACAGCTTGTCTCCGAATAAAGTCAAGTGAATGAAGCTGGCCGCGACCGCTATCCAAAGATGGGAGATCAAAAAACGAATGTATCGGGAAACCACTGAAGAGATGTATTTGATAAAATAAGAACCACAAATAAAACTAATTTAAGATATTAAAACACGGTACGTAATATACATTCCATTTTGACCTGAGTTGAAGTTTAGAGAGTAGGGAAGTTGTATGGTTTGCTAGCAGTTATTAATAAGTATATTTTCACTTTTTAAAGCTGTAAATACATACTTTAACGTAATCAAGAGGTGTCACCAATTACGTCGCCTAAATGAAGTCTATTTTTATGGAAGCGGAGTTAAGGAAGTTTAACCACTAAACTAATTTATACCTTAAAACTGATTTTCTTTTACTTTAGCAATAAAGTTCTTGTGCAAATTTAGTTATTATTTTTGCACAATTACAACGAGTACTATCCGTGTAATGTTTACTAGTCTAGATTAATTTACATAAATATGTAAAAGCGCTCGTCAAAAATGAATATAAAACTAATTATAATTTATATCGTTTTCTACCATAAGATAATAAAAAAACTTGTCATATTCACCAAATAATAACATGTCGTACTACAAAAACAAAATATTATCCAATCTCAATTTTGCAAATAAATTATTAACAAATGAATGAAGATGTCCTTTATGTACCTGTAAATCAATTATTATATCTGTTCTGTATTCTTCTCTTCTTTACCCCTATAGTAATAAGATCGTCGAGTTGTACAATTCTATGATAACTGTAAACCTTATTCGTTGTGCAATAAAGTATAATTAATTGACTGACATATTAAAAACGAATGAAACCCTATATTAAAAACGAAAAAACTGATTTAAAATAGTATATGTCTGTATTTCTGATAAAGAAGTAGATTTATGATACCTACTAATATAATTTTGCATGTTGTAAACTGTTTATGTCATAAAATTTATATAATCAAAAAAAAACTTAAAATTAAATATACACGGTTGTTGTAGTAGTACTTCATTGTTTATTTTAGAGAATTCGATTACAAATTACATATTTTTATTCATTTTTATAACACTTTCTCCAGGGAATAACTATATTGTAAAATATTAAAAATGTTAATTTCGAACATACAAAAATTGTGTCTATTTATCTAACTTTTATTGACGCATAATAATTTTTTAAGACTGTCGTTCCGTGTAAAACTTTGTACGCAAAAATAGGATCCGATTTAATAGTGAACTATAGACGATCTCCTTAGTTATAATTTGTTTGAATAAAACGAAAGTCATTAGTATTTCTCAGTAAAAACGTCCGTCGCACATTCGAAGTGAAAAAAGTTCCGCCGGCAATATTTTAGCCTAGGATCGCGCGTAGTTTCGTATCATCCCTAGTAATTGCATTTTCTTCATTAAAACTTCATTAATCATAAGACTAATCATTGTAATATATAATTATAATACTCATAATTATTCTTCCAAATTTATGTTAGCAGCATTTATATTGCATCTAAGTAGTCCAAATAATGACTGCCGAAATTAAGAGCTCTACATGAAAGTTCACAAAATAATGTAAATGAATGAATAACTAGACGTAATTCTTATTCAAATAGAAATTGTGACTAAAAACACGTTTTCTAATCCGTCATTGGCCTTCGATCAAAATATAGGTTGCAATTTATTAACGCACACACGTGGGATGCACGCACACTGATGCGTGAGCGCGACGTAAAACAGCGTAGTCATAGAAAAAGAGTGGGACAGACAAACGGTGACCACTAAAGGTGGGGCGTTGTGGTGGGGAGATTCGTAAGAAAAACACAAAAAATGTGCGTGAACCCTACGCACACGCGCGTGACGCGTGCGATGACATATGCATGCGACGACACTCACACTCGCGCTCGCTCAAGGAGACCGGAGATTAAGGGCGCGTTAATTTTTTAAATTTAATTAAAAA
Source organism: Oegoconia quadripuncta (assembly GCA_949316235.1). Lineage (NCBI taxonomy): Eukaryota > Metazoa > Arthropoda > Insecta > Lepidoptera > Autostichidae > Oegoconia > Oegoconia quadripuncta. The sequence goes on along the minus strand of OX438745.1, from coordinate 4,165,812 downwards.
CTTCTTTGTTCGAGTTTCGAACTCACCTGCCAGTTTATGTTTATTCTGATTTTAAACGGAGCTAGTACTCACATGCGTCAGAGGGGGCTTCTTCTTCGGTCCAGTTTGACACTTCGGTGGTAATTTTGTAAAAAAAAGAAAAAGTTCCAATCTCGAAACGTTGTCACCTTGTCGGGTCACTCACAAATCCATTCGGCCGTGATATTTCACAGCGATCACACTGTCACAGCAATATAAATAGCAACACATCACTATTGTCACAGTACACAAAATATTCTATATTACTTTTTGTTTATTTACTAAATAAAATATAGTTCGGGTCCTAAGTTTCCATGTGATATGTGTCTTGCACTTGCATCGCAGAGCGCACTAATAGAAAATACGAGGAAATATTCGGAAAAACTCACTAAATCCCAAAAATATCTCTTATAACTTCTTTTATGTTATTAATCTCTCCAAACCACTACGCGAATGATATGAATATAATTTTTATTTGTTATTTTTTTATAAAATATATTTCAAAGTCTGTGGTCTAAATATTATTTGTTTTAAATTTGGGTTCCTGTTTTTTGGAGGTTTTTTTCGGTTGCGTCGCGTGATCTTGTGCTGGCTGAGAACGGAAATGCGACTCTCTAGCGAATGTGCATAGGCGGGACTGCACCGACGGCGCGAACTGTACTAGCCAGCGTGCGTACTTACCCATTACCTTGTATTTACTGCGACCGAGAGCGACCGACCCACAGATCTTGATACTGGTTGTTCGAGAAGGAAAAAAACGACAACTACAAAGTTAATGTAGTATTTGTAACCACTGAAAATAATACGATTGTTTTTTACGATAAGAGTTTCAAGGAATAATAACTTGAGAGATTAGGTAAATAACACAATATCGTCATCATTATATTAGCTGTAGGACATCCACTGCTGAGTAATAGGCCTCCTCAATAGATTTTCCGAGTAACCGGTTGAAAGTGGGAGGTAGCCAGTGACTTCTCGCTACCTTAATTAAGTCATCCGTCCAATCTGTCCGTCTGTGCCCGGTGCGTGGTCTCCACGACGGAACTTACTACTTAGTTTGGTAAAAAAATATTGACATTGAGAATTTAGTTATATATAGGAACCTACTGCATATACATGTAACGCTTATGATTTTAAAAACCTTAGCGTCGTATATTTCAATTGAATTTTTTCACTAGGTACGCTACTGTTGACTGAACTTGACGTAGTCAACTGAAATAATAAGGTGTCACAAAGTAATCTAAACGATACCAAAATACATATTTAAAAATTGCAGGTTCTCACTTCTGAAGTAGTAATAAATTATAGTCAAAGTTAATTTATATTATGACAATAATGGTGATTGACAGATGTTATAAAGAATGAAGTCTCTATTCTCCGGCTGTGTCCAAGACAGTAGTAGTTTTTTTGGCTTAGGGTTTTACTGTGAAATTATGGACTTTATTCTTCTTAAATCGCTACGTGCAAGTTAATTTCGTTGTATTCCTCCAGAACACGTAAACAATTCCGATATGCGAATACCGTTCCCCTAAAAGAAATTATACGGAATTTTTTGATATTATAAGTACGCACATTAATTGTATGTAGTTAGAAATTGTTTTCGCAAATAAAACATACATTCGATAATTTTGTAGGACTTATGTTCCTCCGAAAACTTTACTAAAAGAACTAAACCAGAAACTGGAAATAAACAATTATCAAACGAAATCGATTTAAAGGGATCACTAAAATAACTTTAAATACTTAAAAGAGTTATTTTCTCTATTCTACATAAGTAACAGAAATATTTCCAAATGATAGTTGAAAAGAACAAGTTTAATAATGTTATACTCACTATTCTAAGTAGTTAAAGTATCAAGAACGTATAACCGTCGTATACACCACTACACTCGCAAAGTGCAACGACGTCGGCATGCAGACGTGTCTGTCCGAGTGCCCGCGCTTGTACGAACCTTGTACATTTCAGTTTTACTTACTTATCTTATCCTTTGTATTAGTCTAAACGACACTTCAACTCAACCACGTAAACTAATCGTTAAAGATTCTAATTTAGAACAATATTAAATTCGGTAATTCGAAAAATAGAACGCTATTATCTTTCTTTTTTCGCGGATGTAGTGGTGCGACTTTGTGTGCTGTTTTTTATCGTTTTTTTCTCAGCGTGTGAGTGCGTTCGATTGTGTACGTATTCGGGTGCTTGTGTGCGTTAACTGCACACGAAACTTTAGTGTGAGTGGTTCTTGTAAGAAATGAGTTCGGTGAAAAATTTTGTTGAATCCGTAGAGATGGCGCTGTCTCTATCTATGATGTATAATTTTCAGTTGCGACCAACAAAAAATACCAACCAATTGTGTTTGCTATTCAAATAGGAAATAAGCTTTAAAATCGATTGTATGTCAGTAACACATCGTTTGCATGTTCTATAGATGAATTTAAATGACGTAGATACTTTAAACAAGGACAGTAACAGTATTTTAGCCAATGGGTTGCTTTTAGCTATGAATAGATGCAATCAAGATAAGATATGCCATAATACGAGTAGAAATTACTTCAAATTTTTGTCACATATAAGTACTTGTAAAGGCAAAAATTTTTTAAATTCAACAGAAAATAACTTAGATACTTTTAAAACTGGCTCCATAGCATAATCGAAGCCCTATATTAATGGTTTGGTCGTAGGTTCGACACTCAGTATAGGCATGTTACCATACCTGCTGCTTGGTTTAAGATAAGATAGTCGTCTCTTCAACAAGTTGGTAGTTCAAGATTTTATTTTGTTCAGTTGTTATTCACAGTTTTAGCAAAAGGTAGTAACTTAACTGATTTAAATTAGGTTCAGACGTGATTAAAATTTTGGCTTAGCGAGTCTACACAAACGCAGTACCTAACTTAAATTAAGTCTTATCTTACACTTAAGATTATGATTGGCTTTTATAGCCGAATGAAATTATTGGAATTTTATTATGGAGTAGAATCAAAATGGCTCAAATTTCGTTCGTGTCTTTATCGTGTTGGTATTTATTTACTATTTTACATATAGGTGTACATATATTAGATCCTTTCATTAGGACTGTTTTCTCCATACAAACATTTTGGATTTTTTTTTGGGAACGGCAAATCCAAATTTAGCTAAACTTTGTGTGTATTATCGGATAACATTAAGTTAAGTATAGGCAGCGTTAATTTTTAAAAGTAACCGCTTTATAAAAGTTTCAGCGAATCTAAGAAATGATTATGGGAAGCACATGAAAAGAGCTCTGTTCAAATTTTTTCTTATTATGTGATTTAGCCCCGAAATTAAAAAATATTTCATGTACAACCTTGAAATAATATTCCATTTTCCAAATAAAAAACAAATTTGGATATAGCTTTGAAAATCGTAGGAATTGGTACATATTACTAACGAAGAAAAAAAACTCCAATTACATAGGTAAAGACCCAATATTATATTTGGTAAAGATGGCGGCAAAACGCAGAATGCGGGCAGCGCACGAGAGTGCATAGTTGTGGAGATCTTTGGGCCTTTGTCCAGCAGTGGACGTCTTTCGGCTGATATGATAATGATATATTAGATTTATATGTTATATATATTATGTATGTTGGTATGTATTTAATTAACGTATGTATATATGCAAGTAATTTATTTAATTGAAATTATAACTATATATTTTATATGTTAGAATAGAAAAATATTTTGTGTGTTTGTTTATGTTTGTTATTTTTCTAGATAAATTACTTTAAGATTGTCCCGACAGCCGTATGGTACTCAGCAGAGTGAAATAGAACCTATCCGTCTCTTTCCGTGGGTGTCGTAAAAGCGACTAAGGGATTTTCCACTAAAAGCATCTAGGTATAGATTTGCACCTGTCACGTGAGCATTTCTATATAATTTCCAAAGGTGAACTGAGAGTGTTGGGATATCTCTGACCACCCCATTTGGGATAAAGGAGTGACGTTATGTATTAGAATCATCATCATCAGCCCGTAAACATCTCACTGCGGGGATATAGGTCTTCACCTCGTATAATGAAGGAGTATGGGCCATAGTCCACCACTTTAGCCCAGTGCGGGTTGGGGACTTGACATATAGGTATAATATAAATAAATTTTTCGAACGCTTACACCAATCATCTAGTCCCAAATTAAGCAAATTTGGATGCTAGATAATAACGGATAAACCTACATAAATATTTATATAAACATCCATGACTCGGGAATAAATGTTCGTATTCATCATACAAACATTTACCCCTTGCGGGATTCGAACCCGCAATCGTTGGTTTCGCTGATAGGGTAACTATCCACTACACCAATCGGTCGTCTTTATATAATATGCCTTTGAATTTTTATTTTTCAGGCATGCAGGTTTCCTCACGATGTTTTCCTTCACCGTTTCAGAGCAGTCGGATAAACGCACACACGTAATTAAATTAAATTTAAAAACTCGTTGGTACATGGCCTGTCTGAGAATCGAACCCAGACCTCCCAAATTGGGAGACAGCATCTTAACCGCTGAGCCACAGACGCTCACGCCGATATATTGAAATAACCAAACGGTTTTACTCTTTTTAGTCGATTAAATATACATATCTGTGTTGTCAAGGAGATGGAAAGCTTCAATGTTCACGTGGTGCTGAAGCCTTGTTTCGTGAGCATTCTGTAACTTTGTCAACGACTTCGATTTTTAGGTCGCTGTGAAAATCGTCTTTTCTTCAAAAAAGGTGGAGGTTCTGTATTCGGGGCGTATTTTCTTATTGTACAGTCGCGAAATGAAATGGTTCGTCAGTTTTCAAATACTCTAATTTAAAACTTAGCAGGCGTATTTTACCTTTCTGAACTAAGTAAAACACCATACTGTTGCATAGAGAATTATGCTTAACTCTTTTTTATTTTTATTTTTTTTTATATGAGAGAGCGGCCGAGCATGCGGGTCACCTGATGGAAAGCAATCACCGCCGCCCATGGGCACCCGCAACACCAAAAGGGTCACAGATGCGTTGCCGGCCTTTGAGGAAGGTGTCCACCCCAGAATAAGTAGGGCAGCCTGAGCGATGAGGGATTCTCCAGCAGTGCTGGTACCCTCCTGGGGTACTAACTCTTTAAATACCGCTACCATTCTGGAGAGAGACTGGAAGGTGGGCCTCCGGCGCCCTCGCTCACCGGACGAAGCGCAGTGGCAAAATGCCACTACTCAGACGTCGGTCTTCTGCGAGAGGGTGGTACTTCCCCGGTCGAGCCGGCCCATTCATGCTGCAAGCTAATAGCTTACAGCGTGGCTCTACCACTACAAGCGTGACTCTTTGACGACAGGGTTCATATTTAGCCGAACTAGTGTTCATTGACTATGAATAGTTTAGTTAAAACCTTTTTATTAGTTGGACCTGCCATTAATATTTTCAAATCATCCATAGCATCAACCAATAACCGTTCGTCAAGGTCGGCGTATTTATTTGTTGCTGGTAATAACAGCATATCGGACAAATTCGGCTATATTCTATTGTCATGGTAAGAAAGAAATGCTATGTCATCTGCCATGCAATATTTACGAAACATCGGAAAAGGTCGGTAAATAAATAAATATGTCCATTGTCATAATGCGGCACTAACGTCATGTTAGCGTTGCGAATCGAATGTCAAATCAACAACTTGTCGACAAGCAAAAGTTACCTTTAAGATAACGAACATTTCATTCCGCGACTGTACCAAGGGCACTTTCACAATTCCCTTGAGTATTTTAAAATGTTGAAAATTTTGACGAAGGTTTTGGTGTAGTCGTTAGAAACGCTGACTGCTTATATCAAAAGGTCGCTGGTTGGAATTCCGCTAGGGGCATATGTTTGTATGATGTATTTATTTATTTATATGAACAATCTGGTATGTAGCCATAATACACGCCTAGTTGCTTATACTGTGGAACTAGATGGCGCTGTGTGTATGTCCTAGGATATTTATATTACTTTGTTTAGCGTTGTAAGAGCGTCGGACGCCGAGTGGAGGAGACACAGTCCCTCAATTTGGTAGGTCCAGGTTCGATCCTAAGGCAGGCCATGTACCAACGAGTTTTTAAATGTAATTTAATTACTTATGTCCTTTTATCCGAATGCTTTTGAACGGTTAAGGAAAACATAGTGAAGAAACCTGTCTAAGAAATTAAAAAATTCGAAGATATGTGACGTCCCCCGGCACTGGACCAGCGTAGCGGACTATGGCCCAAACTTCTTCAATATGAGGGAAGGTCTATATCCCTGCAGTGGGATGTTTACGGGCTGATAATGATTAGGTACTTTGTTTGGCAGAAATTCGAAGCTGAATACCATAAATCGATAATGGCATTACAATTTGTTTAATCAACATGATATCATCAAATCATCATCATTGAAATAAATGGTTGTAGTTATGATGTTCATTACATAATCATTTGATAGACTAAGTGAATTAAATCATTGTGTGAAAGTAAACTGGTAACTGACATAAACCGCTCGGCGATTTTAAATGTAATTATTATATTTTTTCTTGTTTTATAGAAACATTTTATCTAAATCTGCCGCCAAACAGCAATGTTAATAGCATTGTTGTGTTCCGGTCGTCAGAGATAAGATAGCCAGTCCCCCAAATAAGATGGGGTTTACGGGTCAATACGCTACCACCTTCGGCCTTCCTTCCTTTTGTGCAATAAAGTGTATTTGTATTGTATATTTATAGTCCTTCAAGGGTTATCAATTTTATTTATGGTTAAAATTAAACTTTGGGTTAAACTTGAGGTTAAACTTGGGGTTAAACTTGAGGTTAAACTTGAGGTTAAACTTGAGGTTAAACTTGGGGTTAAACTTGGGATTAAACTTGAGGTTAAACTTAAGGGTTAAACTTGAAGTTAAACTTGGGGTTAAACCTGGTATTAAACTTGGGGTTAAACTTGAAGTTAAACTTGGGGTTAAACCTGGTATTAAAGTTGGGGTTAAACTTGGGGTTAAATTTGGGGTTAAACCTGGTATTAAACTTGGGGTTAAACTTGAAGTTAAACTTGGGGTTACACCTGGTATTAAACTTGGGGTTAAACTTGGGGTTAAATTTGGGGTTAAACCTGGTATTAAACTTGGGTTTAAATTTGAGGTTAAACTTGGGGTTAAATTTGGGGTTAAACTTGAGGTTAAACTTGGGGTTAAACTTGAGGTTAAACTTGGGGTTAAACGTGCGGTTAAACTTAGTATTTAAACTTGGGATTAAACTTGAGGTTAAACTTGGGGTTAAACTTGGGATTAAACTTGTTGGTTTGGTTTATCTGGATGATGTAATCATTTGATTTCTCGGGGCTTTTCTATATTTACTTTACAACAAGATATTATTTTACGATATAGTTCGTACAGAGCTTCATTGGAATGAAGTTCTAACTTCAACATAACATCCCAACTAATAATTACAAATGCGAAAGTGTGTGCGTATGTATGTATGTATGTTTGTTACCTCATAACGCCGAAACAGTTAGACAGATTTGGTTGAAATTTGGTTGGTAGACAGATGAGGACCTGGATTAACATAGGCTACTTGTTATCCCGGAAAAGTGACTGGTTCCTGTAGGATATGTAGCTTGACAAGTGCGAATGTTTAAATTGAAGATTTCCTGTACTGTTTGTGTCGTGTATTTAAGTAAGGCAGCCCGGCTTTTAGGCTTATATGAAGGTACCGCCACTGGGATATGTGTTATTAGTGGGGTTGCTTTAGAGTCAGAGAGTGACGCATTTGGTTATGTTATAAGTAATGTTTTATATTACTTATAATAATACTTGACGCTATTCACCGATTCATTATAATGCAACTTGAATTATTCAAAACTGAATAACTTCGGCTCACGGTCACTTCAGTTAGACAAAGACCAATTTTGACGTATCAAATGACGTCGTATGACATTGACATAATGAAGAAGTAGGTGCCTGGTACTCATACTGACGACATCCATAGTCGACCTCGAAACCAAGCCATGTGGTCAAGCGGTACAAAATTACTGACTACCAGAATGACAAACACGCTTGGTGTGTGGTGTACTTCAACCAGCTCCCCAAAATTATAAAATTGTATTAGTTGTATACTTTTTATGGTATAGAGCGTCGGTGAGCTCCTCTAATATTTTTACCCTCTATCCACTCTACACGATGGGGTACAAAAATGAAAGAAAATTCATCCCTCTTTACGTGTAGGAGATACCCTTATAAATATTGTTCAAGATTATATTTTATCATTTTATCAGCGTAATTATAATATAAATACCCTTGATTACAGCTTAGTACAGAGCCTCTGAGATAAGCCTCTGACAGACAGACATACAGCCATGGTGAAAGTATAAGGGTTCCTTGTTCATTACGGAATACTAAAAATATGACGTTTTAAAGTGATAATTTTGTCATACGTCTTGCGTCAAACACGTCGGCTTCATCCCACATTCAAGCAATATCCTCGTATGTAACATCATACTTTAATATAACATAATAATAAATAAATAAATATCTTTGCACATACACACAGCGCCATCTAGGTCCACAGTAAGCATCTAGGCTTGTGTTATGGATACCAGATGGTTGATAAACTAAACAAATACATTTTTTTTGTTGTAAATAAATACATGAATTATGATATCTGCGGCCGGAGGATCCAAAAAAAAGCAAACTTTATTTAATTAAATTTAATTTCTAAAATAATTTTACAAGTAATAAGTACAACTAAACGGAACAGTGATAATGCTTCGAAGCGTGAAACAAATATGATTACAAAATAATTAACAATATCCGCCGGAGTGTCCATTTCATCATAGCGACACACGTTCCGCTGACGCTGCATCCTCGTGTCCGAGTGCCGTGTGCAATGTTGATTCGGGTCAACGTCGACGCAGCGATCTTCATAGATTAGGCATGCGTAACACCTCCCCCCGAAGAACAGCCACCACCGATGAATTTAGTAGTAAATTGAGGTGGGGGTTGATTTGCCCTTGCTCTGGGTTCTGGAACAGCGTATGTCTCCTTTAGTTCCACTTCTTGTTGTTGAATTTGTTCCGAGGGTGATCTTCTGGTGAATTTACGATATTGCAGAATGACGATAGTTATACATGCGCCAATCATTACTACATATAGTGGGATTGTAGTATGATATATCGTGGCATAATCTCTTTCAAACTTGACCGCTGGAAGCTGGGCGATCTTCATATTAGTGGCGTGGAGATGATCCAAGTTTACTGAGTTCAATCTGAATGCGACTTTAGATATGTTATAGTCTGGTTCCTTGGGTAGACCAGTTATTGTCAGTACGTGTCCTTTGATTCGATCCTTGACATTAGAAATAGTAACCTCGGGTGTTTCCAAGTAACATGCCTGTGGGATGATTGCGAGATAACTGCCTTGGTACTCTTTGTAGGAGTCTTGTCCGCAGGAGAGATGTACTTTGGTTGAGACAGGGAAGCTGATAGTATAATGCCGGTCATCGAGTTCTTCATAGGCTGGCTGATCTAGTGTGACGGTGACAGGGTTGCAGATGGGTTTCCTCTGCTGAGTGGTGATGAGCTGATGTATGCAGTCTTGAGAGGGACGATTTTGCAGACTCCGTTTTTCTTCGCATAGGAACCAGTTGCTGGTCTTCGGGCATTCAGCCTCTATGTGCTTGAAATCTTTCTCATAGATAGCTAGGAACGGGGAAGATGGAATTAGGACTTCATGGTTTTTATTAGGAACAATAGATAATTTATATAAGTCATAAGTATGGGGTGTAAAAATGGGAAATTTATAAACTATAACTATTTCATTACCTACGTAGTACGAACCTAATTTAATTATATCATAGTATTCCCTAATATCTAAATCTACTAATTTGTTGCTGCCATATAAAGTACTTAGTCTGTCTATTAAATTGCGTATTTCCTGAGAATTAAGAAACGAATGATGCATAGTTGAGACTCTAATAAATGCTAATGTATTTTGTAATCTAGTCAATTCCTGTGATACTGAATCTATGTTATCACCTAGTATTATAAGTACTTGCGCAAAATGAGCGTATTTTATAATATCACTATCCCTGGTGGCATCGCTTTCGTTTATCTTATTTATTAACGTTTCCATCTTACGTTGGTTATCTACTATACTATCTATAATCCTTGAATATTGTGCGGTAAAATCTTTAGTTAAACTAACATGATTGTTGAATTCGGATAATAATTTGTTCTCATTATTTTGAATATTTTTAATAGCCTGATCATAATGTAATGCATCTGTGTAGTCTAGGTTTCCTGTTATGCTTTTAACGACGGATCCAAGTCCATCAATGAGCCCTCGTTTCGTTCGACTTGTTTCGAAGGTTCGAAGTTGCTCTGATACACTATTAAGTTTAGAATTAAGATAGATTAAATGAGGTTGAAATAAAGACCTTGTCCTGTTATTAAGATCGGGAGTAATGCTAACTATTTGATTATTAATAGAATTTATTTTTTCTTGCAACTCCTGTAGGTTTACGTATTGTAAGAAGGAGTGGTAATGGGAGAGGATCCGAGCCGGACCTAGTTTAAAAGGGAGTATCCCAGGTCCACTATCCAGGCTTTCAAGTCTTATTTCCTGGGTCACTGCTGTTTGCAGGAGCAGAAGTGTTACCGGGATCGCTCTGTAACAATTTACTAGTTTTAGGGACTCTTTTTAATCTATGTTTCGCCACGGGACCTCGTTTTTTCTTTGTATAGATGTGTATGGGGAGTTCTGCCATTACTGTGTCATGAGTAAAGCGTGGGGCTAGTTTTTGACGAGATGCGAAGGGATTTCGAATAAATATTTGTTGTTCGGGACAGTATTCTATTTCGGGTTCTCTATTTTTATTGCGATTAGCCATTAAGTCTTCGCGAGAGTCGGAACTTAGGTCATGAATTAGTTTATATACCTCGGTCATCTTTTCCTTGTGGTTGGTCATGTATTGTTGTAGTAAGTGAACTGAAATGTTGAGGTCAAAAGCGTCACGGGGGTCAAAGTGTCCTGTTATTAATTCTATGGGTCTACATTTTGTAAAACTATGTATGCTGTTGTTGTAAGCTAGCAAGGCGTACGGCATGAGATTGATAACCGATTCATTTTTCTGACTAATCCGTAAAATCCTAAGATGTTCCAAGATGGTCGCATGGAATCTCTCAACTATTCCGTTCTCGTTAGGTGTGTGTGGTGCTACTTTATGATGCTGAATCTTATGTAATCTTAAAAATTCGGCGATAAGTTGATTGTTAAACTCTGGTCCGTTATCAGTGACTATGGTCATAGGTATGCCGTGATGGGTGCAAAAATTAAGCAAAGCTTGAACTACACTGACTGCTGTTCCGTCTCTCAAATAGTATGCCTGTGAATATTTAGAGAAGGCGTCTACGATAGTTAGAAATTTCTCACTTTGAATAGTAAGTAAATCAAGGTGCACTAGTTCAAACGGTTTATTGGGTGAAGGAACTATTTTAAATTGTTGCTTAACAGGGTTGCGGTCGTATTTGGCTTGACCGCATACCGTACACTCATTTATGAATTTAGTGATGCTGTCTCGCATCTTGGGCCAATAGTATTTGTGAGACAGAGCTAGTACAGTTTCATTTATACCACGGTGGTTAGTCTTTCCAACATGGTACTTGTTAATAATTTCCTGTTGTCGTAAGTATTCGCGAACGTTTTCTACTTCCTTTTTTGTTAGTATTAGTTGCATTGCCGAGCTTTTAAATGTTCTCTGGATGATGGGGATAATGGAGTACATTGCCAAAGGTGGGTTAATAAGCAAACCAGTTTTAATTTTGGGATTAACGTATTCTTTGATGGCATTGGCGACGTCCTCTTCCAAGTTAGATTCCGATAACTGAACTGTGATACGGGTATGTGTATCAAACGGCTTAGAAACTGCAGGTCGCCCTTTAATATCGCCAACGATGTTTAGTACGATCTGTTTTGTAAATTTGTTAAGTGGTTCATCCGAAATAGGGATCTCTAAAAATGGATGTTCATTATCTGTATGTACTGTCGCGGTTGCGGAATTATTTGAAAGGTCTTGGGCTGTAATAGTTCTAGAATCATCTAATGACTGTGCGTTTTCGCTTGGGTTTGCTACAATGGACATGAGCTCCTCATTATTTATCTCTATGCGGGATAACGCGTCAGCGTTGGTATTACATTTTCCCTGTTTATAAACTACTGAGAAGTCATATTCACTTAGTTTCAAACGCCATCGCGTGAGTCGCGAATTAGGTTCTTTTAAATTCATTATCCATTGTAAGGGCTTGTGGTCGGTAATAATTTTGAACTTGCGACCGAACAAATAGGGTCTAAAATATTTAGTTGCCCATACAATGGCTAGGAGCTCTTTTTCTATTGTACTGTAGTTGAGTTCGCTTGAATTTAATGTACGAGATGCGTAAGCTATAGGTTTATCAGAACCCACTATACCTTGAGATAGAACGGCACCAATAGCTACGTTGGATGCATCTGTAGTGAGTAGGAATTCTCTGGAAAAATCGGGATATTGGAGGATGGGATCATTGGTTAGTAATGTTTTACAGTGGTTGAAGCAATCTACGTAACCTTTATCTAGTGTTATTTTAGAACCCTTTTTAAGACATTTAGTTAACGGTTTTGTTAGTCGCGCAAAATCCGGGATAAACTTTCTATAGTATCCTAGTAGCCCGAGAAAACGTTTGATGTCAGTTGGGGTCTTAGGTAAGGGATACTTTTCTATTGCAGCTATTTTGTCTGGATTTGGCTTTACTCCCTCGTTACAAATGATATGGCCAAGAAAACTAGTTTCTAACTTTAAAAATTCTGACTTGTCCATTTGGATTTTGAAGTTAGATTCCCGTAATTTAATGAAAACTTTTTCCAAATTAATTATGTGCTCTTGCAATGACGTGCTAAAAACGATGATGTCGTCGAGATATACTAGGCATATTTGATGTTGTAGGTCCTTTAGTACATTATCCATAACTCGTTGAAAAGTTGATGGAGAATTTTTTAGACCCATGGGCATTCTTAGGAATTCATAATGGCCGTTTTCTACGTTAAAAGCAGTCTTATGAATGTCAGCGGGATCCATCTCAACCTGGTAAAATCCGCTTGCCAAATCCAGGGTAGTAAAGTACTGGCATTTCCCTAATTTATCAAGTACGTCCGTTATGTTGGGGATGGGGTACTTATCATCGATTGTCTTCTCGTTTACTTTTCTAAAGTCCACGACAAGGCGCCATTTTACTTTACCAGACGCGTCCGCCTTCTTGGGAACAATCCATATGGGAGAGCTCCAAGCAGAATCGGAAGGTCTTATAATATTCTGTTCGAGCATCTTACCTATCTGGTCTCTTACCTCTTGTCTGTGAACATAGGGATACCTGTAACTTTTAGTGTGTACTGGAATCTCATCGGTTGTTCTAATATTGTGTTTGATCTTGTTAGTGAATGTTAATGGTTCTCCCTCAAGATAAAACACATCAGCATACTTTGCACAGAGATTTTTCAAATTTGCACATTCTTCCGGGTTAAGATGATCGGTACGTAATCTAGATAAAACAGCTTGGGCGCGATCCGATGGTATTTCAGTATATGCACAATCTATGTTATATATTTCACCTTCTATAGGACGATCCATTGAAAAGATAAGGTCGTTACATGTAGTGTTAGTTATTTCTACCCAGCCTCTATTATTAGTCACAGTAGTTAAGCAATCGGAGATAAGGCAGTTACAAATAGTCTGGTTCTGAATTAAAACTTCACCGTCAAGTGTATTGATAGGCAACCTTAACAGCTTCGACGAGTTAGCGGGGATTATCTCTTCGTAGAGATTTACGTTACGCGAATCGTACATCGCTACCGGTATCTGGGCGTTCCGTGTTATAAGTAATTTGTTTTTAAGATCAATTTTTGATCCCCAGTTCTCTAATAAATCGAATCCTAAAAGTCCGTCGAAGTAATTATGGAAGTCGTAAACGAACAATGTAACGTCTGTTGCCTCGTTGAACTCTGGGAAACAAGGTAAAGTTATAGAGTGGTCATTTCTACTCGTTCCATGAACATTGGTCACTTCAAAGGGCTCATAATTAAGCGGTAAATGATTAAAATACTTAGTTACAGCATCAGGGCTAATGAATGATTGATTAGCTCCTGTGTCGATTAGCAGTTTTAACGGAGGGTCACTAATCTGAATATAACCCAATTGTCTCTGTATGTGAAAATTTAACTCTATTTTGGTTTGTCGGATTGACGGCCCTGACGAAAATTTTCAGTCTGGCCTGTTACTTCAGTGACCTCTTGATCTACGTTCTCTATCACGGATTGTTCATGGTACGGGTTAAAATGGTCATAGTAAGTGTAGTCTGGGTTATCATGATGCGTGGGGTATTGTTCTATAGGGTAAGCATACTCTTGTTCATAGTCCGCGTAGTTATAATTTCCGTAGTCATAGTCGTATTCAAATTCGTTTAAGTTCACTTCCCTAGTTTTAAAATAATTACTCGGGGGTGGATTGCCATGGAATCTCCAGTCGCGACCCGTAGGCGGTAAGACTTTCGGTACATAATGGCTAACGCCACTCATCGGACGTGGGCCGTGGAACGGTTGTTGGAGCTGAGGTCTGTTAGGTATTTTGAAGACATTACTGTTGGGATTATAGTTCGGTAAAGGGGCGCGCATAATTTGTTGCGTTCTAGATGGGCCTAGAGGTTGTTGAAATCTGTTATTATTATTAGGCTTCCAACCTTGCATAGGATGTTGCATCGGCTGCTGGCGAGAAGGGCCGGGGGCGTTAAACATGGGTGGCATCGATTGCCGAGGCATACTAGGAATATTAAAAGAGGGTTGTTTCGGAATAAAGTTATTAAGTGGTAAATTAAAATTGCTAGGTTGTGAATGAGACCAATCTTTTCTGTTAGAAGGCCCGCCTTCGTTACGGCTCTGTAAATATAAAGTATTTAACTCATCTTGTACATATTCAAGTGCTTTTTCCATGGAATCAGGTCGCATGCAACGTATCCTGGATCCCAAGGGGTCCTTGAGACCTCTCAAATAAGCCTGCAGGGTTAACTTTTGATATAGAGATCGTTTAGAATCTATGGTAGTGGCAACCGTCTCGTGAAGCGAAACATAGGTCATTATAGTGCTGAAAAGGTTCTGGCACCGCTCGTAGTATTCCTGAGGGGTGCTAGCTCCTTGGGTTTGCATGGATAAATCACTATACAGGGCGGTCTCATCGCGGTGATCTGCGAAATTGTTAATAAGGGCGGATCTTATTCCTTGCCAGTTCTCTGCGATACCGTTAGAGTTAATATATCGAGCCGCAGGGCCTGTCACTTTATTTAAAATACCATTTATGAGAGCTAAATTAGATAACTCGTAGCCCGGTGTCGTATTAAAATGGGTTAATACTAACTGATCGCACAAATTTATAAACCGAGTTAACACATGCGGGTTACCGTCGAATTCGGGCAATAATCTTAGAGATTTATAGATAACATCTATGTCGTACTGAGCCATCGTATTATCTAAGTTCCTATGCTCGTCTATAACGCTCAACCTATCTCTATTCCTATCCCTATCTGATCTAACGCTCCGCGATTCTCTAGGGTGAAAAATCTTGGCAAATTAAAATTAACACACAAAAATAGTAAAATTAAATAATATGGAAGATATTATGCACAAGATTGGGCAGAATGTGGGATTTTATATAAGTTAGGAAATAAAATTACGTATATTAGTTATTACTTAAGGATTAGGACGGCAAGGACTTGAAAGATTCAAGGACTTACAGCATTGTCTTCCTTCTGGACGAATCGATATCTGGATTCACCTCTGGACTGCAGTACCGTAGGTTCAGGATATCCGACGAAGGCTGAAGAGCTCAACCAGTGGCGAGACGATTGGGAGCAAACGATTTCTGGATGCGGGAGACCGATCGCGGCGCGCACTGACTCGAATATCCTACCGACTGCGCCAATTATGATATCTGCGGCCGGAGGATCCAAAAAAAAGCAAACTTTATTTAATTAAATTTAATTTCTAAAATAATTTTACAAGTAATAAGTACAACTAAACGGAACAGTGATAATGCTTCGAAGCGTGAAACAAATATGATTACAAAATAATTAACAATATCCGCCGGAGTGTCCATTTCATCATAGCGACACACGTTCCGCTGACGCTGCATCCTCGTGTCCGAGTGCCGTGTGCAATGTTGATTCGGGTCAACGTCGACGCAGCGATCTTCATAGATTAGGCATGCGTAACACATGTATAAATGAAAAACATCCATAACTCGAGAACACATGTCTGTATTCTTCATACAAACATATGGCCCTAGCGGGATTCGAACCCGCGACCTTTTGGTATACCTAGCAGCAGAGTTTCTAACCACTACACAAACAGGTCGTGATATGAATGAATAAATAAACTTTAAACATATTGACAAGTCCAAAGTACTTCGGGCGCGCGTCCCAGCAACTCAATCCGACTGACCTTCGGTTTGTCGATCTGTGTGTACGTATCTATGTCGGTATCTCGCAAACTTATTGTTTCAATTGCACGACTGAATCGTCGGGTGTTCCTGATCTTTATTTATTACGAAGGCCTTCATTTTCGCACTGAATATTATGTAGATGAAAAATACATGTATATAACTCTTATTGTGGATTATAAATGAGGTACACTCGCTGTTGGGATACAGTACTTCAATGTTTAGCCAATATAATCACATGGAAAACGATGATAATACAATAGTCTATTTTTGACAGCTACCTGGAGGGAAACCTATGGATGGAACCGGAAACCCCAACACATTTGGTGGACTGGCTATCTTACCTCTGACAACCGGAACACGACAATGCTGTTAACATTGCTGCTTGGCGGCAGATTTAGATAAGATGGTGGTAGCTAGCCAGGCGGACATTTAAAATGTCGTACCACTAACCAAAGGAGTACTTAAACGAAGCTGGCGATCGAACCCGCGACCTCCGAATCGTAAACCCAATGTTGTTTACATTGAGCCACGGAGGCGGCCGTCATCAGTAAACAGGAATTACACGAATTAAATTTCACCGGGTAGAATTTTAAATGTATACCTATCGTATTATATAATGGTAGAAAACGCTTAATAGCGATAAGACCGCCTGGTTGTACAATTATTATGAAGCTATATTTAAGAAGTGTATTGTAGAATTTTGTGCAATAAAGTGTACTTGATTGATTGATTGTATATCAATCGTCTTTCACACCACATAACTCACTAATTACACTATTCCAGTATATGTTTCAAAGTCGAGTGACGACCTGCTTGGTGTTAGCAACTCTGACCACTATACCAAAAGGTTGCGGGTTCGAATCACGCTAGGGGCATAATGTTTGTGTGATGAATACGGACATGTGTACCCGAGTTATGCATGTTTACAGTTATAATATGTATTTATTTACAAAAAAAAATGTATTTATGTAGTATATCAACCATCTGCTATCCACAACACAAGCCTATAGTTGCTTACTGTGGAACTAGATTGAGTTGTGTGTATGTCTAAGGATATTTATTATTATTTTTTTATTATTTAAAGTCACTCCACTTAAACGTCTTAAAAAGTCGTTGCCTTCTTTTAGTAGATATACATCCATAAAATCAAACACGTGACTCCCTTACCCTATATTTGCCATACCAAAATCTCCCTTTAGATAGTAAACATACAACTGAAAAACGAAAAATTTCTTTACTCCGTATTTAGTGCTACTGACCACACTAAACGGAGTAAAAAATTCATTTAGCTCCTCATGGACGCCCCCATAAATTTCTAGAGTGACCGACTGGAAGTGGCCTGTATCCAGCGACCATCATTATGTCGAACATCCACCCAGTGAGTGGACGTCGTTCGCTGCGTTTGCCGGTGCGTGGTCCACTCTACAACTTGATTTGAGGCAATCAATTTTTCGAGGTATGCGCCCTGCCCACTGCTAATTTATATTGCTAAGGATTTCTTCATCCTCGCTTCTTCCTCGCCCCCACCATAGCTCATTGCATGCTTTCTTATGAGGCCCTTTAGTGAGAGT
Source organism: Oegoconia quadripuncta (assembly GCA_949316235.1). Taxonomy (NCBI): domain Eukaryota; kingdom Metazoa; phylum Arthropoda; class Insecta; order Lepidoptera; family Autostichidae; genus Oegoconia; species Oegoconia quadripuncta. Next base: position 4,147,741 of record OX438745.1, on the reverse strand, counting down.
TAGTTCTATTGCTAGGACTAATTAAAGGGACAACTCCGTTAAGTTATATTGGTCAATAGTTAGCGAAACGAGCTAAAAATCATGAATTTATTTATTTTATTATTACACAGATGGTTCCCAATTATATAATTAATATATGATTTTGCAACAATTATACGCGTTTACAAGTAAAAATTAAAAGAAATAATTAAATGTCAGTACCTACCTCGATAAGAAAATACAAATAAATCAGTAGGTACGTACAGCAGAATTAAAAGAAAAAAATTATGTCAATACCAATCATGAAATCTGTATAATAAAATAGTCTTTATGATAGATATCTGATGTAATGACTGATGAGCATCAGATCTGATGAATTATTATGAACCCAGTATGATAATTAACCAATTAAGTTTAAACATGATGTGTGTAATAATATTAATAAATTACTTGCAATGCGAGACAAACGTTTCTTTCCGTGTTTTTGTTGGAAGGCACGTTGGAACATAGAATTAGAAATGCCAGATAGGTCTACGAAATACAGCTACAGTTGATTCTTGCAACGAGTAAAGCGTGGATGGCTTAGTCGTATTCACTACTCCATACGAGTCCATTTTTGACATCACAATGCATTCACCGTATTTCAGAATCTCCCTGTTTTTGTAAATGTTGTAATTTCTTGTTATTATTAATATTGTTGCTGGATACAAATACCGCTTTTATCCCGAGGGAACTGCACACTTTATCCGGATAAAAAATATCCTATAATCTGTTTCGCCGCAATTGAGCAATAAACAAAAAACATCCAAACATTCGCATTTATAATATTAGTTCGATTAGTGAGATAAAATGTGAGACTATTTAGATGATAATCATCACTGGACATAATCAGCTTGTTCGCTTGTCAGGCTATTTTTCACGATTAATAACGAAATATATAACCTAACCGAAACCGAAATATATAACAAAATATATAACCTTTTTGTAATATAAAAAACCTGTTTTTAACAGAGCAACCCCTCGAGCTTCTTGCTAGTTCTTCTCAGGGCAAAATTACCGTTTGAACAACCAGCAGCTTAAAAATGTAAAATCTGACTGTTTAAAGTGCACTCTGTGTACCCACATAATAAAGCATTTTTGACTTTGACTTTGAAATAATTATAAGCCTCTTCCAGTGCAACCTAATTCATTGTACAAAAATCCAGTTGGAACTAGAAAACAAGCGCAATCTGCCAACTAGATGGCAATTATATAATAATTGTTTGCTGCAAGCATTTTCCTGTCAGAATGGACCAATTAGCGAAGAATTTTTTTTTATCGTAACTTCTTCATAAATACTACAGATGGCGCTAAAGAGCCGGCTAAAAGGATTTCGTAAACCGTTTGAAGAGCTTGTAAAGTTCTTTTCTATTATTTATTTCTGACATTAAATCAGTTATGTTACAAATTATAAAGTAGATCATTTACAGCAGCGGACGTAGGTTCCATTGCAATTAGTATTCAGTAAAATATTAATCAAAATTAATTAACATTCTGTTTGAGAATTGGATTTGTATTAGCTTCGTCTTATTAGTTCTTTTAATGTCGGTCATTAGGCGCCATATTGGATTTACTGTGATTTAATATAGCAATGGAACAGATGCACGCTTCCAACGTGTTATAAGTATGTCATATTTTGACAAAATGGTATTTGTCAAAATATGACATACGAAGCCTACTAAATGCATGACCCTCGTTTGGATTAGCTGTAAATAGGTATAACTATAAATTTAAGTAAGTAGTCGGTTATAAATGCGAATGTTTGGATGTGTGTTTTCTCAATTACGTCGAAACAGATCATAGGATATTTTTTATCACGATAAAGTGTGTAGTTCCCGCGGGTTAAAAGCGGTATTTGTATCTCAAAGAACAGTGCGTACATATACACTCTATCGCTATAGTACGTTATTATAAAGCATTAACACTCCCATACAGTCCCACACATCCACAACATTCTTACGCGCACACACACATACACACGACAGGAGAACAGGTAAATGCATGTAAAAAAATAAAAAAACTATTTCTGCGAGTGATGTCTCTGTATTTTAGGGCATTTGGTACTAATCTGTGCTTTAGTTTAGTTTAATTTTCCCGTGTTTTACCGCGTGTTGTCATGCATAGTAATATGTCAAACTTTATAATTGGCTTAATAAGTATGTAATTTAATCTTAAGTAATATATAAGGATATGCTGTAAAGTTTGTTGAAAAATAAATAAAATAAATAGACATATATTTATTTGATACTACATTATAACAGCAGCAATATTAATAATAACAACAAATTACAACATTTGCAAAAACAGGGAGATTCTGAAATACGGTGAGTGCATTGTTATGTCAAAAATGGACTCCATCTCAGCATATGCTGTAGAATTGCTACAGCGCTGGTTTTCAGAGTGGTGGTCCTTAGATTAAATTTAATAAATTTAGAAAATCGTTACCTCTCCCACTTTTCGTGATATTATTATGTGTATGTAGGTTTACAATATAATGTTATGTATATATTTTGCAGTAGGTATATGTAGTGTATTTAATGAAAGTTTATTATTTGGTTATCTTTTCTTTTTTCATTAGATTTTTTCTTTTGCACATAATATGCTGCTAAACCTCAAATTTACTCCGTTTCTTATTTCAATGCTCAAGGTGGATGGAAGAAATCTCTTAAAGAGATAAGTCCACCTTTGTACGTAACCTATTGTTTGTACTCTGTTATTGTAATATTTTTTTATTTTTATTACTGTGAAATAAGGCTACATTTTGGATGCATAACACCAAGCAGAATGATTGTTGCGTCGAATATTTTTGTATGTTTCTGTAATATACTAATAAACGCTTTATCTATCTATGTATCAACATGTTGCGATTATAACAATATTATCTAGATACAAACAATTATATTAAAAGCTTAACCGATTTCCATAAAATATAATAAAGAACCATGTCGCAAACACTATGCATAGCTTTTTAAAATAAAAAACTATTTCCAAATCGGTCGAGTAATTTTGGTGCTACAAAGCCACAGAGAGTCATAGGTTGCAAACATATAACCCATATACATATGTATATGTATTGTATATACAACACACGTCTTTTTGCATTGTAGGTTCATTTTTGGAGGGTCCGATCCAATTTGGGAGGTCCGGGTTCGATTCCCAGGCAAGCAATGAATTCTTCAATTTAATTTAATTACTTATGAGCATTTATCCGACTGCTCTTAAACGGTGAAGGAAAACATCGTGAGTAAACCTTATTGAGAAAAAATTCCAAGGCATGTGAAGTCCCCAACCCGCTTTGGGCCAGCGTGGTGGACTATGACCCACACTCCCTCGTTATACGAGGTTAGGCCTATATCCCTGCAGTGGGATGTTTACGGGCTGACATGATGATGATTCATTTTTGGCGTCAGAAAATCATGGTACCAAAGAAAGTACGCCGAGCATTGCTCATTGCATGACTTTAAGCTTTCTTATGAGGCCCACATTGAGAGACCACGTTTCAGTGTCATGAGTCACCACTGATAACACACATTGATTAATGAAGAAGTCGTTTCACTACGTGATCGAATAAGGAATTAAATAAATTAATAAATAAATAGGAATGAACAAGTCCATACACTAAGAAAGTTTATTGACATAGCGCATCGAAGAAATGACGGTCAGTGGGGTATTAAGGTTCTTGAGTGAAAACCACGCACGGGCAAGCGCAGGGTAGGACGTCCACTCACAAGATGGGCAGACGACCTGATAAAGGTCGTCGCAAATCGCTGGATGCAGGCCGCTTTCAACGGCTCACTCTGGAATTCTTTGAGGGAGGTCTATGTTTAGCTATGAGTACGGTTGCCATAACTTCTAGAAGTCAATACGGGACGTTTTCTTTTCTGATGCCTAAAACTAGAACTTAAGACATTCAATACCGACACGCGGCTTTTGAACTATGCTTTATTATATTTAACTACTTTTGCACGCATGTGCACGTAGTGTGAGTTTTCTAACAGATGGCTATTGATCTAATGAGATTATTTATCTTCACAGTAGTGGCTATCGCGCTCGGGCCCCTCACCTCTCTATTCTATTTCCGTATTTTGTTGAAATGCGGGACAAATACGGGACATATAGTAATACGGGATGGTCAAATACGGTGACAGTCCCGTATATACGGGACGTATGGCAACCCTAACTATGGGCGTCCTGTGGCTGATATAATGATGATGGTGGAAGAAAGAACGATAAGGTCAATTTCTAAAAATAATATCTTAAGCACAAGGTAAATGTAGATAGTTACAGCAATTACGCAGAAACTTTCGTAGCAATGGCTGTTTAATGATTCTTTATTATGACGTTGTGACGTCCTACTCATAATGTGTAGGTTGTGTAAGTCATCAAAATAAATGTATTGTACCTATTCAGATTCGCTCGTTCTTTTTTAGAACGCATTAAAGGAAAAAAACAATTCAGAAATCGTACACCACAAAACCATGATAAATTACAAAGTCGAGAATTCTAGAGCCCTATTGAATGATGAGATTGCCTATCCTAGAATATTGTAAAATTTAAAGGCTAAATACGCTATACTATAATATTTTTTTTATCTGTTGACAAAATACTCGAATCTGAATTGCCGTCCGTTTCAAAATGGATTACGCGGGTATTTTTTCCAATATTTTTTAAAATCAAATTTAGAACAACCCGGTGGCGACCCACGCTAGCTTCTTAATTTAAATATCTGAGTTGTAGGCACATTTTCTAGATTTGTAATCAAACTTTTTGGATTGGTTCCGTTGGTCGACAACTTGAAATTGAAAAGAAAAAGATGATGCGGTAATGGATTTTCATAAAACTTAATTGCAGAATTGTGCAGCTTTGCGATTGCCATATCGTATCATAAATCATAGATGTATATTACTATATATCCTAAAATAATAATAGCGGAAGACGACAAGGTGATATTTAATTATAGTAATTCCTGTTTACTAGTGATTTCAATCCTGATTACGAACAACTTTCCCCCAGGAACTATAGCCGAATTCAGTCGAAAATTGTTGGACTTCCATTCAAAAGGTGGTTGCAGAACGGTTTACTTTTTATCGATAATCGAAAATTTTTCGATTGAATTCTACTATGGAATGAAATGAAATGAAATGAAAATCATGTAGGCAATACAATATGCACTTATGAACGTCATTTGTTTTTTGAACTACCACTAGCTCGGAACGCGACCACTACTGAGAAGAGCTAGCGAGAATCTCAGAGGGTTTGTCTCTTTTCAATCAATCATTTACAATCAAGAAAGGTTACAACAATTTTATATATCGTGTAGAGGAGCCGTTTAATCCCATGGATTAGTCTGAAATTTTGTAATATCCCTTTTTACATAATTTTTGTTTTATAATAAGTTCAAATTTATTAAGCGGAAGATTCCGTATATCCATGGGAACCTTGTTGTAGAAGCGCACACATTGACCTCTGAATGACTTACTAACTTTACTAAGTCTACTAAAAGGTACAGCTAATTGATTTTTGCTCCTTGTATTGACATTATGTCGGTCGCAATGTTTCTCGAATGAATATATATTTCTCTTAACATATACAAGATTTTCATATATATATATTGTGACGAAAATGTTAAAATATTAATTTTACGGTTCCTTGGGGTAAGGTGGTCGTAATCAAGAGTGGCGTCATCAGTTAAGGGAATTACACGAATTCAAATTCACCCTATATAAGAGCCACTGTTATTATTTTTGACTAGTTTTGACAAATTAGATAAAACATCTAAATACGTTTATACAACCGAAAATTATTGGACTTCCACACTAAAGGTGGTTTCAAAATGGTTTACTTTGTATGGGTAATCGAAAATATTTGAAATTTTTTTTTTTTTTTTTGAGCGATTTCGACTATAGCCTTAGGGGAAATTTATTCGTAATCAAGAGTGGAATCACCAATTAATGGGAATTACACGAATTCAAATTCACCCTGTATACGGCGAAAAAAACTGTACAAACCCGTCTCTACCCGTAGTGTTATAAAAGGTGACTAAAGGACTTTTAACACCAAAAATAGGTATTTATGCATAATTCTTGCACATTTCTCTCTTCCTCATTCCCCTCTCTTAAGTGAATCATGTACGTTGTTTCAAGTTAAGCTTTTAAACGTTTACGTGTGGGATATATTCTACCTAGGAAAGTATTACGTAACATTTTTTCCTCGATACTTTCGCAGATCGAAGACGTACCTGTCACTTTCAGTACTGCCCACGTTTTGCACCGACCGTGGGGGCGCGTCAGGTACACACTTAAAATGCCCCGACTAATTTTCCGCGTAGAAAATTCGAACATGACGTAGGTACCTAACAAATTGTTATGTCGTGTGTTCCCGAATTGGAAACAAATTATACGATTGTTATAATGGAGAGAAAGGTAAAGCTATTCTGCAAAAGAAATATGAAATATGTAGCAGAATTCTTTACTATTACCTACTATTGTTATACATATTATTCATATTTTAGTATAAGGATTGACATATATTTTATATATTCATATCTGCATCCGTATTTTGCACAACCTGCCTGTTCTATAAAGTTAGACTTCTACACCCAAAGGTTGCCTGGAAGAGATCGCTCTTAGTGATAAGGCCGTCTAATTGTACTCTTTTCAGTATTGTGCTTTGTAAAATATATGTTCTCCTTTTGTGCAATAAAGTGTATTTGTATTGTATTTTTCGTATGTAATTTTACTTTACGCTACTCAGCAATAGTGTATATTATGTATCAAGCTCCTTTGTCACGGTTGTATGGAAGAGATCGCTACAAGCAATAAGCCTTTGTGACTCCACTATGATTACGAACAACTTTCCACTACGAACCATAGCCGATTTAGCCGAAAATTGTTTGACTTCCATACTAAAGGTGGTTTCAGAATGGTTTACCTTGTATCGGTAATCGAAAATTTTTTCATCGAATTCGACTATGGTTCCTTGGAGAAAATTATTAGCAATCAGGAGGGGAGTCATCAGTAAACATGAATTACACCAATTTAATTTCACCCTGTAGGTAGGTATAAACAGGATTATTTTCTTATTGCTTTCACCTACCTATGTCAAATGTACTGTCCTTATATCCAAAGGTTGCGTGGAAGAGATGGCTTTTAGTGATAAGGTCGCCAAATTGTACATTCTATTCTTACCACTTATTTTCTTTTCTGTTGTGCAATAAACGTATTTGTATTGTATGTATTGTATTGCTTTTTACGGTAAAAAGCAATACAATACATACAATACAAATACACTACAAATACACTACAAATACAATACAAATACACAAAGGTTGCGTGGAAGAGATGGCTTTTAGTGATAAGGTCGCCAAATTGTACATTCTATTCTTACCACTTATTTTCTTTTCTGTTGTGCAATAAAGTGTATTTGTATTGTATGTATTGTATTGCTTTTTACGGTCTGTTATTGCAAAATGGATCTAGACTTGGCATAATTTTTTAGTTTGATATTATCAGACTAAACTAATTTGTAGAGCGGTGAAGAGATACTGTATTGATTTTCTGTATACCTACCCAGTTTCTTCATTATCTCGTTTAACGTATGGTAATACGTGGGTTACCTCCGTGAAAATATCCTTCATTAATTTAATTACAAACTTTTTATGTCCTCTTTGTGAAGTAAAAGTGACAAACAAGAAAATTGTATAATTTGCATCCAAACAATATCTAAACTAGAACAAAAACTCGCTTAGTGCGGCCGCCATGACACTTTTTTTGTCGTCGACCCAAGATGGCGTGTGACGTCGGAAGCCATCTAAAACAAAAGAAGTTCAATAGGACGCCCCACCCACTCCTAACAATGGGGAAAATTTTTTTTTAGCAAAACATCTCAATACTAGCGACGATTGCAAACAAAATAACGAATAAAGTAAACAAAACAGACGTACTTTTATGCGGAAATAAAGCAGAATGTACACAGACACCATCCAAACGACTGAATCAACAAGCAGGGAACACAGAAATCCCGAATTTAGTTCGGACGGCCCGGGAACACGTACAAAACGCAACATAATCCCACTGAAGCGGGCATGCAAAGTCGTATAACAGTGGCACATTTACCGGGAAACGCATCAGGCGGCAACTTGTTGCTTCCAAGTTCCAACTTCTCGACTCCACGGGTGACGCCGCTTCTAAACTTCGGATATTCGCGTCGACTTTGGCCAATTATTCGCTGTGCCGGCACTTCGTTTATTTTGACTAAGTATTTTAAATTTAGAATTTGAATTCTATTTTTGAAATAGACGCGTTCGTAGTTCTTTTACTTCAAAGTTCCGTATTGTCTGTTACTTAAGTTAACTTATCTATACACTTCTTAGCACAAGAGTCACTACACGAAGCCTTAAGCCAATAAGTGATATAACTTTACTTAAACTTTGTTAACAGGAACTATGGTATAATTACTGCCGGCTATATATTTTAATATAGGTATATAATATTAAATTTATATAAAATATACAAAGCACCTAGTTTAATATATTCTCACAGCACATCACTATGCGTCTTAAAAGTCCCAAGACACTCGAAGCGCACTTTACAAGAAAACAGTCTATCGCAATTTTAAATCTCGAATTGGGCGTAATAACGCGTTCAAAAATTATAATTCCGCGCGTAAAATCGGAATGGTACAAAATTGTAAATTGTCGTTACGTTTTTTTTGCTCTTTAGTTTATTTTGATGGGTTTAAATTTGGAATTTAGCTGGTTGTCGCGGAGAAGTAGTGCATCAGTGCACGCCGGCCCAATTGCAACAGGTTGTTTGGCTGAGCGGCGAGACAGCGCATGCGTGGCAATTCCGACCGATGCACTCCTCCACAGTGGTCACAACAACACTATCATTATATTCTTATTAAAAAAAAGGAATACAATTGACGAAAATAACTTAATTTTTTAATTATGTCATCAATTTTAACATCATACGTTTACTTTGTCTCAAACATTGACAGTTATTTAATTCATGCTGAACAAACTTAATAGATAATTTGTATCCATCAACCATTGTTCTTGCTAAAATAAACTTTTTGCGTTCAATCCATGAATGTGGTACTACGTAAGCGCCCTAGAAGTAAGGATAAAGGGATAAACGTCTAATGGATAGACGTATCGACTTAAAATACTTTATTTACATGTTACCAAATTTAGCGATGGAACGCAAGCGAGAAAAAAGGCCAATTATTAGCAATCGAACACACAAAAAAATAGTGGTTTCTCGAATTCTAAACGGTTCGATAGTTGACATTCGAAAAGTTTTAAATTTAGAATGCGTTTTTGTTCGAGAAAAAATATGTGTTTAATAGCGAATTTAAAATACCAAGAAATTCCATCACAGTGGTGTTGCCACTGTGGCGAGTCCTTTGCATCGTTCTTGGCCTCTATATGCCTCTATACTCTAGTTAGATGCATCGCTATCCGACGCCTTTATCAGCACCACCCGAATTGTAATCAGACGACCAACCGTATCTTGTATAAAGGTTGTATTACAAGCAACGGCGTAACCTTATCTAGCTGTCAAAATGTGAAAAAAATATAATAGGAAATAATAATAGATATATGTAGTTTATAAAAACTGAAAAATTTAATAATTAATTAATACTTCATGACTCCATCATCAGACCGTCTACACCAAGTCTCGTCGAAACGATTCATATAAGCCCAAACTCGAGCGGTTTATTAGTAGCCACTGAAGAGTTCCACCATCCACCGCCTGGCTCCATTATCAGAGCTTCGACACCAAGTGCAATATATTAGACTCGTCAAAACGAATCATAGACCCCAAACTCGAGAGGTTTACTAGTAGCCACTGAAGAGTTCCACCTCCTGGCTCCATCATCAGATCAGTTCCAAGATATCAAATTATAGTACTGTCGTCCGTACTACATATACATACCAAATTTCATTTGAATACGACAATTTGAGGTAGGTTAAAATTGACTTCCAAGAGTTGTTTGTCAATTACAAGTGAAACTAATAATAAAACCGTGTTTTTAATACTTCATTATGATTGTCACATATTATACTAGTACAAAAGCGAATAAGATAAACTCCATCAAGGAGTTTTAGTGGCAATCTTCTGGCTCCATCTGCAACCCTCGTCACCATGAGTAATGGAAAGTGCTCATGGTAACAAAACAAACTACCCCAAATTCGACTATCTTGGCATTTGCATCAGTGAGTTCCAGTCCAGTCCCAGCATCCCCGGCTCCATCATCAGATCAGCTCGATGATACCATAATATTGCATTATCACTGAACTTATATTTAAATATGCCAAATTTCAGCTCAATCAAATAACAGCAAGTGTTGAAAAATTATTTGCAAATTTTTAAACGAACAACTTAGTTACATACGAACATTGCAAGCTAAATAAAGTTTGTAACAATACCCCACTTTATGTAAAAGTTAGTATGGTTTTTTTTGTGTCTATCTTTTTTGTCAACGGTCTTGAAAGCGCTGGGGATAAAGTGGACCACTTTATATGCTTACTTGTAGAACGTTAATTTTTATTATATTTAATATTATTATATTATAAAATAAATAAATAAAAGGATGGATGAACGATTTCTGAAATAAAGGGTCAACTTTATATTTTCTAAAAAATAGCTTATTAATATAATAAATAAAATAAATATTGATTAATAATTATCCTATAAATTAATTGAATCAAATATTTTCCTATCATTTTACTATTTTATGGATATTTATTACTAAACAGCCAAAAAATGGGAAAACAATCGGGTTTAGTAATGTTCAGATCTTATCAAATTTATATCGGACCACACTGGTGATAAACCCTAACAAACAGAAAGCAATCATCGAAATCAGTTAACAACCGACGAAAATATTGATGAAGATACATAAGACAAGACAATGTGTATGTATTTTATTGGAATCTGTTACAAAATTCTGTAAATATTTCCTAATTGAAGTATTTTATAGGTTATGGTTAAGTTATAGATAATTATGTACCTTATGTACGAAAATAAAAGCACAATTTGAAAATATATTGACGTTTCTAATTAACGGTACGCTACATTAAAAGCGTTAACGACTATTGTATTTAAAACCTAACGATTTTCACTTTAGATAACTTAAAAAGTATAAACAAGGAAGCGACTCTTAAATAAATTATTGACGCGCCACTAATAAACTGCATAGCGTAACGAACGAGACCTATCACATAGATAACCCAATAATGTTAAAGCCAGTGGGCAATAGCAGTTCTAACCATAAATAGTTTATGAAACAGTAATACAACTATATGCAAATATTACTGTCTAAGTTGTCATCCACTCTTTAAGACCTCAAGTTTCAAGTCATCTACTCTCCAAGACCCCACTTTTCAAGTCATCTATACTTTCCAACCAAAACCCTACTATTCGAGTCATCTACTTTCCAAGACGTTACAATTCATAAATTTTTTCGAGTCGTCCACTTTTCAAGTCAACCTCATTCTAAGACCCCACTTTTCAATTCATCCACTTTCTAAGACCACACTTTTCAAGTCATCCATATTCTAAGACCCCACTATTCAAATCATCTATTACTATTGGCTTTTAACTAAAAGTCCTGGATTGTATGCATTTAGATATAGAAACATTTTTGGTATGCATATATTATGTAGGTTTATATGACAGACTTCCTTCCTTCACATTTGCAGGGTCTTGCTGGAAGAAATCTCTTTTTAGAGATAAGCTAGTGCCTTTTGTACATCCTGTATCTAGTATGTATTTGACTTTTGTGTACTCGTGTGCAATAAATTATAAATAAATAAATCATCCACATTCTAAGACCCCACTTTTTAAGTCACCCACTCTCTCAGACCCCACTTCACTTTTCAAGTCATCCACTTTCTATGTGGGTCTACTTACTTTCAAAACAAAACTAGCATACGGAGCAAAGCGAATGAAGCTTTACTTATGTAAATTTTAACATTGAGTAAAGTTTGACTCTCATGTAGTTAACTAAGCTGATTCGAGTCGTCGCTTTCAGCGATTACTATGCTATTTTTATTAAACTGTTTCGAAGCGGAACTATTTTCCTTTACCTATATTTTATATAGAAGAAATATTTTTCCCAACTAATAACACCAACACATACCAGTGTTACTAGATGGCAATAAAACGTCAGATCGAGTCACCATCGAACTATGATAATATTTTTACGTGGTGACAGGTTACTGTGTGACTCTGTAATAAATGCATTCAACAACTTATAGAGCTCTTGTCAGCACACCAGCATCTAATGCTAATCTTTCCATTTGTCCTTCTTCAACCAGCCTCTTTTACATCCTCATTTGATTAATTTTGGCTCGAACTTCAAGCATTTATTTCAACATAAGATATATTTCATGAATTAAAAAACAGTCAATTATCAAGTAATAGAAACATTTAAGAAATTATTATATCCTTTAGCATGTCGGAGCGAGATAAAATGCCGAGGACACTGACAGCCCCTTTGTAATGGCCAGGCTTATTCGCTGGCCGCGGTAGCTGTCAACTCCGACGTCTCCTGAAGCTGCGACCAGGCAGGCTAAGAGGTCCATAAAAAATTACATTTGTGGATTCCAATCCAAGGTGTACATATAAAAATGTATCCCCCAGATTGTGGCATTTACGACACTTGACCTGGTCTAGATGTTCTGCTGGCATTCAGCTCATGCATATAATTCTGTGTCGTCGTTTTCATTTGCCAACCGCTAAATATTTCATGGCCAGTCACACTGGCACGGTGGTAATAAGGTAAGTCATTCTGTGAAGTCTAGCATTCTAATGTCTTTGATTGTATTCAACATATGTTTTTTTCTTTTTTTTAAGGAGGTTTTGTTCATGTGTTGAACATGTCACCCTCATTGGAATACTAAATATAAACAAATTAAGTTAAAGTTCGGCAATGAGACATCAAGGTCGATCCTTAATATTGTCAAAAACAATTTTGTACAGCATTACCGCCTCGTCCGATAATGGAGAAGCCAGTACATTGTTACGAACTCCAGTCTCTTTAAAATTAATGATCTGCATGAGGTTATGGTCCCTGGGATTCGTTTCGAACACATTCCACTAAGACGTGATAGACGTCCTCCAGAATTCCATAAGAGCGCAGTTCGGGGTATCGGATTTCGGATCATAAATACGAACTAATTAAACGGAGTACTCAGTAGAGCCTAGTGTTACTGTCATCCAATTTTACTATGGCTTGGAGTTTCCCGGAAAATTCGCATAGCTTTTTCACTAAAAACATTGTACCGGAGCGGTAGCGGCTATTGGGGGCACCTGCGTGTTTGACCGTGGTGCCTCTATAATCTAATTGCTCTGACCGAACTGCCTTTTCGGGCAGTTTGCCATGTCACTATGAAACTGTTTGAAATTTCAAATATTAATAAATTGACACAATCCATAGAGAATTTCTTAACGACTTCAAAAAAGGTGGTGGTTATCCAGGGTGGTCCTATATTCATCATAATCGCTTTCCATCAGGTCAGATTGTGGTCATACGCGTATCCAGTCCATCAAAAAAAAATCCTGTTCTGATGATGGGATCTTTGAGGAATTGAGGGAACTTCTCACAATTATAGGCTTACACAGCGATTTTGGTATTTACACAAACGAGTCAAGAAATTGCATTCAGAAAGTATTTGGCGAAACAGTGGCGTACACAAGCGTTTTGTCCAGGATAGGCAGAACTATAAAATATGCTCTTAATTGAGAAAAATACAGCTACAAAATAATAACTTACTTTTATAACAATCTTCGCAACTCTTTAGGATATCTCTGTTCACACAGTATGAATCATTTGACTTGACAATATACGCGTATTACGAGGAAAGCTTACAATTGGCTAGGCTAGGCGCTGCCTTTCTGTTTGTGCAGAGGGCACGTGGTGAAGTAGATATGATGGAGAAGATCAAAGAAGGCTGGAAACACAACTGTTACCTCAGAACTCCATCATTTATACAGTGATTTAGACAGATAAAGCGTTTATTTGTGTATTACGGAAATACATACAAAAATATTCGACCGCAACAATAATTCTGCTTGGTGTTATTCTTACGAAATGTAGCCTTATTTCGCAGTAATAAAAATAAAAACAAAAATAAAGTACAACTGTTACAACTTATAATAGAGTTGTATGTGTATCTGTACCACAAATGGGCCATCGCTCAGTGTGGATCCTCACGTATACACTGATTAGTAAGACACCGATTTTCAGCTAGTGCCCTGCGAGAGAAAGCGAGGGTAGGGTGCAAAAATTTTCAATAATAACCAGTCAACAATAATAACCAGATTTGGAAAACTCGTTTATTTAATAGGACATGCTTGCAAAGTGGTCACATGTTTATCCATATTTTCGTTAATTTTGATGATTGTTTTATGTTTGATAGGGTTTATTACCAGGGTATTCAGATAAATTTTAGTTAATATTTTTTTTATGCACAACGGGTTAGCACTTGACCTCATACACACCTGACGTTAAGTGAAGATGAGGCCGAAGGGGAAGCGTACTGACCCGGAAACCCAATTTAATTGAATTGCGATTATTATGATAATTTGTTTAATAATTTTTTATGTATTTGACAATTGTTATCATTGTGTTAAGTGAAGCTCTAATTCCTTGTCTGATTGTAAAATCTAGATGTATGAAACTATAAATTATGCAACAGCTTTTCTACTACAAATAAATCTTATCTTCAATTAAATAAAACTGTCAATTACGATAATCTCATATTAAAAAAAAAATAATAATATCACCACTTCTTAAAACCTAAATATGTGTTTAGTTAATTTTTTCATGTACTTTATTGGTACTTCACACTCACACCTCATGTTAACTGAACGTGAAGTACTATATTTGGGGATTTAATATCTGATGAAGCACTTCGGAGATAGTGAAGTGAAGTCGGTTGTTTTTGCCAACTTTTGGCGGTTCAATTATTTTTGATAGATTCAGCAAAGGAAACTTAATTCATACAGCTTTGTCCGCTAAATGTATATTCAACAGGCAAGGAAGTGCATTTAATTCGAACTAAGAGCTATGATCAAGAAATGTTTATGGAAACTGTTTGCTGGCGTCGATGTTCTCCGAATCCTACAATCTTCGGATCTTCAACTAGGGTAAATGGGAATTTATTAGAATAGACAATGATTATTAGCTACCGTTTGTTATTATTATGAGTGAAAGTATTATTTTGTTGTTTAAACTAAATTTTATAGAGTGAACCACTTCAGATGCCTGCTTGTAGAAGTTAATTTTTACTAAATAATATTGAGTAATAATTATCGTATAAACTACTTGAATCAAATGTTTTCCCATCACTGTATCATTAGACCACTAAGCCATATCAAAATCGATACACAAATATAGGTATCACAAAATACATACAGGCGAACATATACAACCTTTTTTTGAGTCGGTTAAAAGCTAGTAGTGTAGAAAGCTTCAAACTCATACATCCAAACACTGCCTTATTACTACACACATTGTGCTTCAAACAAGTAACACAAATACAAAGTTTTTAGACTCCAAAAAGCCACGCATCAAAGTTTATGCAATAATCCCTCCTTGATATTAGTTAGGAGTTTTGTTTTACTACGGAACCCTAAAACTCCGCATTGAGGTGCACTTGTTTCGAACAAACAAACTAAATTCACACAAGTGGACAACGCTGGAACCAAATATAGGTTTATTCTAGTTATTAATAAATATATATATTTAGGCACTGTAATTACAGTGTGTCCGGGTCGTTGCTTTTTGCGGTGATATTTGAAGTCATTTGGGATATTTAAAACAAAACTTCTTTTAGTACAAATTATAGAAAAGTATACAATAATTGTTATAAACAGACCGAGTATGTATACACTGCAGTTAAACATTACCACTAGTATGATGGTTGAGAGAAAGTATTAAAAAAAATGTCAAATGACAAAAATGTAAAAAAAAGACAAAAATTTGTACTTAAAAGCTTAATATTTCTATTAAAAAAATTATATTGATTTATTTCTGAACGACCTACGACAACGACACCCCACACGATGGGATATAAATAAAAGAAAATCCATTCCCACTTTAAGTGTAGGTATCCTAAATAAAAATATTTTTCAACATTTTATTTTACCAAACCCTAAAAAGTAACTAATCATCATCAGCCCGTAAACATCCCACTGCAGGGATATAGGCCTTCCCTTATATAATGAGAGAGTATGGGCCATAGTCCACCACGCTGGCCCAATGCGGGTTGGGGACTTCACATGCCCTTGAATTTTTATATCTCAGGCATGCAATTTTCCTCACGATGTTTTCCTTCACCGTTTAAGAGCAGTCGGATAAATGCACATAAGTAATTTAATTAAATTTAAAAAAAAATTCAAAAATTCATTGGTACATGGCCTACGTGGGAATCGAACCCGGACCTCCCAAAGTGGGAGACCGCGTCTTAACCGCTGAGCCACCGACGCTCGTAACTCATCGTAGGTATTATAATCCACCACTGCCCCCGCAGCATAACCACAAAAAAGCGTTTGTCGCGCGCGACGTGACCTGAGAGTGGGATAGTTGTATATTTCGTCCAAAAGAATGAGCAGGACAAATATTATTTCGCGCGATATAAACGTTTATTGCGCCTCTCATGCTCCTGTGTTGTGTGTTGTGCTGTGTGAAACTGCTGCTGAGTGCTGAAACCATATCGTTGAGGTGATAAACATTTGATAAAGTCCACCTATTTTAACCGCCTCTGTGACTCAATGTACACAACATAGGGTTTACGAATCGGAGGTCGCGGGTTCGATCGCCAGCGGGGTACATGTTTAGTACTCGGTTTGGTTGGTGGTAGAATATATATCTAAATCCGCCGCCAAACAGCAATGTTAATAGCATTGTTGTGTTCCGGTTGTCAGACATAGCCAGTTCCCCAAATGTTTGGGTTTCCGCGTCAGTACGCTTCCACCTTCAGCCTCAAATAACATCAGATGTGATTGAGGTTAAGTACTCACTAACCCGTTGAGCATAAAAAAATATCATAAATCGGAGTAGGTAAAGCTAAATCCAAGTATTTCTCAAGATAACCATTTATGTGATTTACATCCTTTTCAAATTCAGGAAAAAAATTGTGTGTCCCTATGTGCATAGATTTCAGTAAATTCGCTTTGTATTTATTTTCCTTCGTATAATAAAGCGATTATATAGAAACAAGTGTTCAGCAAAGAGTGCATCATCAAATCTTAACTAAATTTATATGGGACCACCCTGGTGATGATACTTATCAAACCAAAAAGCTATCATCAACTAACCCGTTGTGCATAAAAGAAAATCTGATATCTACTCACCGAGTATGTAGACCATGTTCTTTGTCCAGCGCTGGAGCTCCTTGCGTATCGCGCGTCGTTCCTGCTGGCACCGCGCGAACGAGCACTCCGCCATGGCACAAGTGCGGCAACCCTGCCGAGAGATGAGGATTTGAACGAAATGTCAACAGACCTGTTATTTTAACCAAAATTACACATGAATGCACCCGATATTCTGTGAGTAGTAATTAAGAAGGTCTTTAAGCTAAACTAACATTCTATGGAACTGGCTATGTAAACATACCGCCATATTGAAATTGTCTCTGAATGATGAATTTACTAGTGATGGGCAAGACTCTTACTTAGTCCTTTACTTTTTCTATTGTTTATTAAGCTAACGAAATGGTTAATGGATCTAACATATGCTGAAACTGAATCTCTGCTCATTCCAATATCGTAGCACACATAAACCCACATACACCACCCTCACTCCACACACATGTACACCCCCATATACACCCCCCCCACACACACACACATCACCCCCCCCCCCCTCCACACACACACACACACACACACACACACACACACACACACACACACACACACACACACACACACACACACACACACACACACACACACACACACACACACACACACACACACACACACACACACACACACACACACACTTGCCTTAGTCCACTATCCACATGCTTCAACATATATATACTTTAAGCATCATACTGCATCACTTAGATAATGTATTCTCAGTGCTCTTGTTGTAATATCTAATAGTAAGGGAGTGAGAACCTGGAGATCTGTAGTTTCGAACCTATTTCAGACTTCAGTCTCTCACAAAGGAATTTGTTTTTGTATTTAAATAATTAAAGTAATAATAAATACCTGTATTACTCCATTAAAACGGAACCACGGTCTTATTAAATCATTTTTAGTAAGAACAGATAAGTCATGTTATTAAATAAATAATATTTAATAATACTCATGTAAATATTTCAGAGAGTTAAAGAAATCATCTAGTCTCAAACTAAGCAAAACTGTACCTACTATGAATGCTAGATAACTGATACATAAATATTTATATGTACATCCATGACACGGGAATAAATGCTCATATTCATCACACAAACATTTAACCCCCACGGGATTCGAACCCGAAACCGTTGGTTTCGCAGACAGCGTTACTATCCACTACACCAATTATCGGATAACATTAAGCTAAGTATAGGCAGCGTTAAATTTTAGAAGTAACCGCTTTATAAAAATTTCAGCGAATCTAAGAAATGATTATGGGAAGCACATGAAGAACTCTGCTAAAAATTTTTTTATTATGTGATTTAGCCCAGAAATTAAAAAATATTTCATGTGAAACCTTGAAATTATATTCCATTTTCCAAATATAAAACAAATTTGGATATAGCTTTGAAAATCGCAGGAATTGGTACATTACGATTAACGAAGAATAAAAACTCCAATTTCATAGGTAAATACCCAATATCATGTTAAAAGTTATATAGACGATCTACCTGTATATTCGTGAACTTTGGAAGTCCGATACCTATTTTAATCATATAGGTAACTAACCTCGGAGACATGGCCAATCGGAAATTACCACATTTTAAAACTCGCGTCATCTTAAATCCGAGTAAGTTCATAAATCCTCAGTCCTTGCAAATTCCATTAGTTCCTATTTCCCGATCGTACATATCAAACTGAGCCATCTCACGATGTCGCGCCAAACGGAACGAAAACTGGAACCTCCTTGGCGACACAAAATAAAAATCGAATGCCATCCAATTACTATAACATTCATCGAACCCGTATCGACTGCGCCGGTCAATGCCCTCAACGAAAGGAGCTAACGAAATTCCACGAAAAACCTCCGTCTCATCAAGGAGCACCCAACACCCACCGAATATACCCCGACCCCCCCGAATCTGGCCCCCCAAATTCTTATTTCAAACTCCAGACCGAGGGGGGTACGAAACTATTCTTATTTTAAAATCTCTCCACGGAATATGCCACGAAAGAGGTTCTTATTTTAAAAATATCACGCTCCACCGAAATTTTCTTATTTTAAAAACTTGGCGGGGGTGAGTGCGAACGTTCTTCCGAAATCCACCGAACCCCCCCTGGCCCCCCAGTGGCCAGTTATGATATTCTTATTTGAAAATCGCCCGAAGCGTTCCGATTCAGTTATTAAGATGTTGGTGTGTGCTCTTTTATGAGACCGTTTGAACGTGAGCGAGTATCTAAGACACAAAGAACTGTTTTTCAAGACACAATTTCTATCTCCCGTATATCGGACTAATAGTTTTCGTAGACAGTTTATTTCGTAGGTAATGAAAATGTTAATGGCGCAGTGAAAATAAACGGTTTACGATCCCTGACCTACATGACCTAGATACAGTAACTTCCTTACCCTATTTTGCCGCATGCACACAATTCGAATTTCGGTTTTTTGAAGTGACGTTCCTGATTTAAATTCAAATCAAAACACGGTAACAAAATGTCGTCTAATTCGTAATTTACATTCCTGAAACAAAAAGTGCGCTGAAACCAATAATCTTTCCCGCCAATTTCCATCGCTGTCAAATTTGGAACCGCGTCGCCGCCACCCGGGCGCGCCACCCCACCCCAGATCAATTTACGATAACTCGGTTTCAGTGCTCCGTCCCGCTCCGCCTTAAGACACCCGGCTATCCCCGTCTCCCCCCGGATAAGTTCTAGAACTGGGCAACTGTTCATAGGAAAAACCTAATAACTCGACTCTGTTTTTCTTTCTTCAAAACAAGTTTTAATTTTTAATTTACCTAATAGTTGCAAGTCTATGTTACAACATTAGTTCGAAAATTTCAGAAAGCGGTGTTGCTTCATTAGACAGACGAAATAATACAAAAGGCCAATGAAAACTAATTATGTTTAATCTTGTATAAATTTCAATTCCATATCAACCGTTACCTAAAATCGGGAATCGTAGAAGAATTTAAAAAGAGTCACGTAACGTAGTTTTTCATTGTGCCAACTGTTTTTCCTTTACCCTTATCTAGGATAGATACAGTGTTTTGACCTTCGGCAGTTGTGAGACCATTCTCTCACGCGGATATGGCCCGAGACTTATTTTTAACTGTTGTGTGCGTCTTTACATGAGCGTGTGTGCACAGGGGTGGTGGTGCGTGTGTGTGAGTGCGTTTGAAATATTCCCCCGTAGCGTGGCGCGCGGAATTGATGTTTTTAATTAGTTTCGAACGCTTTTCGTGGTGGCCAGTCTCATTTTTTACAGAATTACTTTTTATAATTTATTTTTTAATAACATCTCCCTACATTCGTACTCCTTTCTTATTTTGTTTAACTAGAATCGTCTTCTGTTAATTAATTTAATAACAAAAGGGACTTGCAGAAGCTTTAAATTTTAAATTGAATACAGTGTTCGAGTTAAACGGAATTTCGTCAAAGTTGCACTTAAATATAAAACGAGACTACGGAGCCGGTAACCCGGAACGTTTCCTGAAAAGTTTCCTTTTGTAGGCGAAAATTCAATAGGCGGAAAGTTCGTTCTCGTCGGCTCGAACCGCTTCTCATTGTAGAGGTTAAATGACATTTTAAATACTACTACAAAAACCAATACCAACTAATACAGAATACAGTCAGAGCAGAAAAATAAACGAAATAATCATATTCATAAATAAGCGCAGTCAAAAAAGAAAGTGAATACGAAAATCAATAACTTCGTTATGCAATTCAAATTTGGAACCCGTGTAGAATTTTAAATCTCGAATCCAGACCGCGTCGCCGTAAAAATACGCGGCATCAGGTGTTTGAATTTGAATTTAGAATCTTACGAATCGTATGAAATTATAGTATGAGTCATAGACGCGGCCATTTATTCATTTTCAACCGTAAATATTTTCTTCTTTCTTTTGACTAAAAGTAACAGATAAGTTAGATGATAGACACATTAACGTGATAGAATTACAAATGACAACTTTAGAGCAATACTTTCATCTTTTCAAATTTATTGAAATTTTTCGAAATATAATAAATTCGATTTAATATTAATAATCACTTTTGTAAAAAAATTTACTACTTATTATTCATCACCTACCCAATTGTAGGTGTCGTGAGATACGTTAAATAAGGCTTTATAACTATCAACAGAAAATGATCAACTTCAACTTGTTATTTTATAGCAATCGGTCGTCTTGTAACAGAATATGAAAACCACACTCCTCGAAATGCCGCCAAAAAGCAGTGAATTCGACACGATCCGCGAAGTTTGTACAGTTGTCTATGGTTCGGCTTTATGCCTCTGTGCGGAGGTTGTATATTTGGACGGTGTACCTGTTGCGCGCCGCGATAGCTTTTGTTTTTGTTGATCGTTCGCATCGCAACTCTCTATTTTACCAGTTTCGGCGCAGTTGGCCCGCTTGCTTGTTTCTAAAACTGCTTTTAAAAAGTCAAATCTTATCGCGCTGTGCTTCGAAACTCCGAGTGGTATAAACATTTGGATGAACATTGGAACAATTACGTCTATTTAAAGGCTTTATTTATCCCCAAGAATACACACGATTCTATAATTATATTTTGATCATTAAATTATTTTATTTCATTATTTCTAAAATTATACCGGATGAGTTTTTTACCGTAAGGAAAAAAATAGGGCATATAGGTAAGTGAAATAGGAGGTATTGGCATAGGAAGTTTTTTTTTTTTTTGAAAACCGTCATCGATCCACGCCCCTGCCGGAGATGATATGCGACTGTCGGGATTCGTAGGGTTCCAATAATGCGAATTTTAATTGGAACTTATATTTTCTCGAAGTTTTTTTTATTTATTTAATTTAATGATGTAAACGCGACCGTCAAATGACAAAACGTTTTATTATATTTTACAGTTTTGAAGAATAAAATCTTAGATTAATGATTGGTCTCCGCGCCGCTACGACTAGATACCGCACTATGAAGAAAAACAGGTTCCTGAATGCGGCAACTCAATATTGTAGTGTGTAGATTTATACAGTACTTACTGATGGTATGTGATGCCAGTATCTTTCTTGTTTTTGTAGTATTGTTATTACATAGTTTGACTACGCAAACCGGCATTTTGCTTCAGTCTTAAACCAAAATTTGAAATTTGAACTTGTGGCGTGACTGGCGCGGGTACGCCGAATACGGCGTAGTATTTGTTGCCGCATTTTTCGAGTACGCCGACGGTATCTAGTCGTAGCGGCGCAGAGACCAATCATTAATCTAAGAATAAAATATTAAACTACATATGCCAATACCGTCCATTTCACTTACCTAATATGCCCCATATTTTTCCTTACGGTAAAAAAAACTCGTCCAGTATATTTATAAGACGAGGTACTGACATATTTTCAAGGTCACTAGGTCAACCCTGTTTGTAAACCACGCAAATGGTTAAAGACAAACTCTTTTGATTTTCTAGTGTTAGGCGAATCCTATCTAATTAGAGGTAGGTCATCGATGTCCATTCGACATATAGAAATACTTCATTCGATGCATCCTACTAGAAAATTAATTTTCAATGTTAGCTCGTTTCTGTTCGCTGCTACAAGTGGCTTTCTCTAATGCATGATATTCCATTAAACTTTGTTTAACCAGTAAATTAAGTCGCCTACAATCAACGTCAAATATTTAAGAGGCCATTTATACGGCATTAAGCACTCATTTTTGATTAGTAAGGTGTTGGATGAGTGCCCGTTAGTGGCATTTTAATAAAATTGCTTCTGTGCTTCCGAGAGCAGGTAAACTATTACTCTCTCATTTACTACTATCATAAAAATATCAATAGACAGACACACCAGAGATACACGATACCAATTTAGTAAAAACTGTAGTAACTCTCTCTTTGCTTAACCTCAACATTAACCATAGATTTCGTAATCCCAAAACATTTTTTTTAATGCCTATAAAAGCAACACATCCTATTATAATCCCATGGTTAGGATGTGTAGATTTTATAATGAGTTGTCCTCAACTGGTGATTTCTTTAGAACCAAACCATTTAAATCCATCCCAATTTTACTTTGATGCTACAAGATCCGTCAAAGCTAAAAGTGTTTTATTCTGTATTCTTAAAAAAAAAAGACAATAATTAAGCTTGTTCTTGTTTAACCATATTGTGTATACATGCTTGGGATTCCAATCTAGTTCGAATCTAAGTTAACTTTAAGTTCTTCTCATGTACGATTGTAATCTGTTTTGTGTACCAAGAAATAAAATAAAAAATAAAATAAAATAACGATTTATAAGAACAATAAAAAGATTGAGAAGCAAAACTATGGGGTGTGCGTTCTCAAAATTAAATTCACGGGAAACGAAGCTTCGTAGTGTAGGTGTTTTGTAAAATGTATGTTCTCCTTTTGTACAATAAAGTGTAGTATTGTATTGTATTGTAGCAGCTGCAATGTTATGATTTCTTTCAAAAATCAATTATCTGTTATACTCACCGTATTCGTGAGAGATTAACTGCACCACCAGACTTTTGGGCGGCAATTCGGCGAGTGGTATGTAAAAAGATATAATAATGTCCAGTCAAAGATGTTTTGATTGAGCGGTCGCGTTCGGCTCTTACACGAAGCCGCCAAAATTTTAAGGATTGTTTCTTATACTCATTGGAATATTAAGAAACAGATTTTTTTTATTGTGCACAACGGAAAAGAAATATGCGGAGAAACAATTTTATACAGAGTCCGGATTTAATATTACACTTGACACTGACTGAAATATCGCCCGAATTAGCTGACGATTGCGAATAGTACGGAAAAAGAACGACAGCAACAATGAAATTAGATGAGTAGACACTTTCCTGACTATAATCCTTCGTATAGCAATGATTCCACAACTTGCACTTTTGGCCATATTGCATTCCAGAGGAAAGTTTCGAGCGTTCTTGCTGACTATACTAGAGTCTGGGAGACCTGTTGCCGAGCTCTGCCGTCGCGACAATCCTTGTTTACATAGAATTAAACTGATACCTTGTTTTATTGCGACGTTTTCTCAAGTTTTACAAAGGTTGGGCTTATTCCTGTCTTTTTGTTTATCATCGATAACATCAATTGAAAGACATATGTAACAAATCTTCGATTTAGATACAGATGAGAGGATAAACTTTTCAATTAAATTTCCCGAAAGATATTAAATCAAATGTAATATTATTCTCTCTATATACAGGCACGGCGGCGTTTCGGTTTTCCTCGAATCTTTCAATCTTGGGATCTTCAAGTCTGAATATGAATAAGCATTTGCCGGAACCGCGTGCCTCATCTTCGACTACCTCGTCCCTTTCCACTGGGTGAGATTGTGGCCAAACGAGTGTCCAACCTTTTCATGAAAAGAAAATGCTAGTTACACCAAACAACAGTAATGCCAATAAGGAAATAGTCTTACGAAGAAACTTTATGTGCCAAATAAATAGTTCGAGTTAATGCTGGCAGCACTCTGCGGTACCCAGAATGATAGCGATCTTGAACACGTTTTCTTATCGCTCATTCACTAGGCAGTCTCCCCAGAGAAGAACAAGCAAGAAACTCCGAGGTTGCTCTTTTTAAATAAGTAAATACAAATACAATTTGAAATACCTAATTGTAAAATTTATGATTCGACAAAGAAAAATAAGAATAAAATATACTGGACAATGCTGAGCGGTTCATGTCCACGCATTCTTATCATCCAGATAGTCAGAATTTTTTTATAATAAATAGCCTTTGGCCCATAGTTTCCATTTAATGGTTGTTTTAAATTTATTTAAAGGCAAATTTTGAATGTCTGCCGGAACCTTATTGTAAAAGCGTATAAGATTTGCGATTGGGCTTAGAGAATACTAATAAAATGGAATGACTCTGACTATTTGTTACACCTCATAAGACAGTTAAAAGTCACACAGCGAGCTATAGAGAACATGCCCGTTCGATGTTTACTAGAATCGAGAATAAGAAAAGACGTAGAAGAGCGAAAGCCACCGACATAACTCAGCTGATTCGTGCGTTGCAGGAAGGTATAGGCATAAAAATTTTAAAGTGGAGTCCACGCATCGGCAAGCTTAATGTGGCCTATCCACCCACAAGGTGGATGGTGGATGGATGATCTAATCGTGAGAAGACGCTGTGCAGAAATCTATGGTGGAGGTTATGTTCAGAGGTGGACGTTTTGTGGCTGATATGATAATGAACCAAAGTGACTGATCTGAATATTTCGTATATGTTTCCTCTGCAAGCTCAATCGAAGACATATCTGTCACGTCAGTACTATATTAATTCTGTGAGGATGGTATAACAACTCAGTAAAGCTATTTCTTTTCCAGTATTCCTTCAGTCAGTGGCCTACATTTTTTTTTGTTTTTTATGATTAACTGGATACGCGTTTGGCCACAATCTCACGGGATGGGAAGTGACGATGTGACTGAAGATGAAGCACGCGACATACAGGTGATTATAATGGCATCTCATATCCTAAAACGTCTTATCACTTATCGCGCTTATCCCAAGTTCCGGAGGGTGGCGGAAGGCCGGTGGAGTGGGGGGGATTCTCCGCGCCTGTGTGAAAGAATGCCGGGGAATCAATACAGCGGTGCACATTAAATTGGCCTGGGGTAACGGCTGACCCCCTTTTTTGAACATTAAATGGTTAATAAGATTAAAAAGACTCCATTTTCTTTCAAAGTTAAAAATATAGTTTTCTTGGAACAAACGAAGAGAGAAAGAAAAATGCATTTAAACCCACAAACAATCCGCTACAAGTATTAAACCGTTGAGACACATGCAAAAAGTAAACATGGTGCTAGGTTGAGCCGTTGACTACAACGCTGATCCTTGTAGTTATATATCTACCGCCAAGCAGCAATGTGAATAGCATTGTTGTGTTCCGGTTGTCAGAGATAAGATAGCCAGTACTCCACATGTGTTGGGGTTTCCGGGTCAGTATTTACGCTTCTACCTTCGACCTCATCTTCACTTAACATCAGGTCTGATTGAGGTAAAGTGCCTCAAGTTACTCGGTCATATCTAGATGGCTGGCTGGGTTGTCCCGTTGAATAGCGAGGTTTTTTTCGCCAAAGATTAGTCAACCCTCTGGCCGTGCTAAGTAGGTACTCAGGAGCTCAGAGCGTTGTAACTCTATTTAGAAAATTTCCAGGACTAGCACTGATAACTGTCATTGACACAGACCCGTATTTTCAGGTACAGAGGAAGCTCAGAGCATTACCGCCCTACGGGCTCAGGTGACCAAAGACAGGCCGTAGTGCACCACGCCATATGACCACAAAGACAGGTTAAGTACTTACATAATTTTATTTTCAGAGAAATCTCTCGTATATTTAAGATGATAATTAAACCGTTAATCACGGTTTTAGAAACTCGACTTTTTAAATCTAGCTCCGAGTTAAGTCTGTAAGGTGCTTTAAACAGCCACACCGTGTAATAAAGTTGGATTAAGTTGTCAAAATGGGACGATTGCTTAACACGGTGTTTATTTATGAGTTAGACATAGTAGGTATAACTGTAAATTGCTAAAGGAAACCCTGAGAAATAATAATTATATCAAATAACAAACTAATTGTGGTTGTTAAGTTCCATTGAAACACCGGCTTTTGTTAAAAAAAAATAGTTTTTTGGTTCAGCCGTTTTGGTGCGACAATGCCACAGACAGACACACACACCTATACAAACAGGCTTCAAACTTACAACACCGCTCTTTTTGTTTCGTTGGTCAAAGCAAAGTCCAAACGCCAACTCGTCCTATTCCCGTATAAGTCTTTAAAATCAACAAAATGTAACTTTAATAATTAAACGATTTTAAGTAATCACTTTGAAGCCTAAGAAAGAACAAATACATATTATATTTATTAAAAGATCTAAATGTCCCTACAATTTTTAAAAAGACTGACCCATTTCACCGAACATTCCTCAATTGTCCTCAAAATGGGCGCCGTTATAGACTAACAGAAATCATCGTGACAAAAGCCTGAATGGGCAAAATGAGCCGTCAGAGAAACAATGGCTGGAAAAACAGTGGGGTAAAATTGGTCATAATGAGTGTCTTCCCTCCCCTGCCTCCCCTGTCCCCGTCTTCCCCTTTGGGTCAAGCTAGGGAATAAAATTTTAAATTGAAGCCGTGAAAAAGACAAAAATGTGGAGACTGAACGAGTTAGATCGAGTGCACACTGGGTGCTTGTGTAGATACAACAACATTGAGAAAATTGTTTCATTTAAGTTTTTCATTTCGTAAGCTAAGAATATTAAAATTGGAGACATTTAAA
The DNA here is from genome assembly GCA_949316235.1 of Oegoconia quadripuncta. Taxonomy (NCBI): domain Eukaryota; kingdom Metazoa; phylum Arthropoda; class Insecta; order Lepidoptera; family Autostichidae; genus Oegoconia; species Oegoconia quadripuncta. Next base: position 4,120,097 of record OX438745.1, on the reverse strand, counting down.
ATTAGAATCTTTTTGGTATAGTAGATATTATATTGCTATTTTAAATCAAGCAAGATCTCAATTGTACAAGTACAGACTTAAGTTAAGATGAGACTGAACGTAGAATAGAAGGGCTCTCTTCGATGATCACCTATCCAACTGAAGAGGCTGACTATTCTTATCTCGAGTAAGTTTCATTATATAAAAATATTTTATTAAAACAGGCTGTTCCCCTTATAAGAACGAGCAAGAAACTCAATGGTTGCTCTTTTTAAACAGGTATTGGGTTCAATTTTGTGCTTCGACAAAACTAAGAAAAAAGGACTGAATATCGCGATAAAAAATAATATGGCAGTAGAATTAAGATTAGCTAGTAAAACTAACTTTTAAATTGAAAGCGAAACATTGGTATTGTAAATATTGTCATTAGCCAACCATAGATTAATAAATCCCACAATATCTTTGTTTAAACTGCGAATAATTTGATTTTGCACTGTTTGTGCTCGATTTAGAATATTAGACGAAATAAAACCTTTGCATTGTCTTCAAATACTATAACCTCTTACACTGTGGCTATTATTTTCTTTTTCTTCTTCTTTTCTAGTCAATGGCGAAAGTTATGATGACCCAAAGGATGCCTCAAAAAGGTCCTTCCCTGTGCAAGAAACTGTAGAGGCAGGGCACGACATAGATTGTATGTTGCCGCAGTCGCCTTGTCATCATTAGAAGCCCCATTTCCTGAATTTTCTGCACGCGCCAACGCCCGACAAAGTCTATTCAGGGACTTCCAGATGGGCCAGGGGAGATCTTTTCCTGGTGGCAGTTATTTGTTTTAATATGTGGTGAAGTTTGTTTTGTATGTACATCGAGATATGTTTCATTCTTGACGATGGAAAAATATCAGATAGATTAAAATGACCCAATAAACGACACACAAACTAACTATATAAACTAACATTTCAAATAATTTTAACATACCCAAGTCATTTCGAAGTAAAAGAGAAACAAATAAAAGAAAATAGGTACCAGACTTCGATTACATATATTTTTTTCGGTGTCGCAAAGTGGTGGCAAAAAGGTCTCCATCTCAGCATGAGTTGTAATTACCTAATAACTACAACGCTGATATTCAGAGATCAACCAATGTTCATTGTGCAACCTCCTTTACAAGTAAGAGAAAAGGAACTAGCTGCATCCAGCGCAAGGAAAATGAAAATTATTCCTTGAATTTAGCAATGGCACGTTAATGTTCTTTATTATACTTAATTTACTATGTTTATGGATTCATAAAATACTTCAAAGGATAACTATTGCATGTGATGAAAGATAAACATAATAATATTAGGTCCTTAACTATGAAATTGGCGTTTTGTATTAAGAATTTCATTAAGACTGTTTTCTCCATACAATCATTTTTTTTTTGGGAACGGCAAATCCAAATTAGCTAAACTTTGTGTGTATTATCGGATAACATTAAGTTTAGTATAGGCAGCGTTAATTTTTAAAAGTTACAGCTTTATAAAAGTTTCATCGAATCTAAGGAATGATTATGGGAAGCACATGAAAAGAGCTGCGTTCAAATTTTTTTTATTATGTGATTTAGCCCAGAAATTAAAAAATATTTCATGTGAAACCTTGAAATAATGTTCCATTTTCCAAATTAAAAACAAATTTGGATATAGCTTTCAAATCGCAGGAATTGGTACATATGATTAACGAACAAAAAAAAAACTCCAATTTCATAGGTATAAGACCCAATAATAGAAATGTGGGTCAATAATAGAAGTCTGAAATAACTGTTTAATTTTACTCCAGATTTGCGAGTCGACATGATATAAACTTTTCAGGTTATAGATTGCTCTCGCTATTATTTAGTACTAATAAAAATAAAAATCTTTTATTTGATATATAAGTATGTAACAGATCAGTAGCAGCCCTGACTCCTAAACTAGGGCAACTTGTCCTACATCCGTGTGTATGTATAACCCATCTTTGGCTTTTCGGTAAACGATGCTGATCTTTAATAAAGAACAAATCCACCGGCTCCGTGGCTCAATGTAAACATTGGGTTTACGATTCGGAGGTCGCGGGTTCGATCCCCAGCGGGGTACATGTTTAGTACTCGGTTAAGTTGGTGGAATGTCATTTTAAATGTCCGCCGGATTAGCTACCACCATCTAATCTAAATCTGCCGCCAAACAACATACAGCATTGTTGTGTTCCGGTTGTCACAGATAAGACAGCCAACTGGCTTTGGGGGAAATAAGATGGAGTTTCCGGGTCAATACGTTTCCACCTTCGGCCTCATCTTCACTTAACATCAGGTGTGATTGAGGTCAAGACCAAACTCGTTGTGCATCAAAAAAAATTTCCAAAAATTGGCTAAACAAGGTTCCATTCCCTATCTCCGGAGTAAATCATCAGATCAAACAATTTATAAGGGACCAGTGATAGTAAACCATATCAGACCAACGACAATCATCAAAATCGTTTAACAATTGACGTAAATATAATATATATTTATAAAAAAACGTACAGACGAATATAAAACCTACTTTTGTGAAATCGGTTAAAAAGTGATCATATTTTAAAAAAAAATATCGGATCAGTGTCAGTTTATTTGCTAAAATGCTTATGACATTGATAATTTATTAAGGTTGAAAGTTACTTATTTTCTATGTTCGCCTGTTCGCAAGACATCCCTAAAGGTGCGGTAATACAGCAGAGCTGGCTAAGCACCGTTATCCATGATATTAAAATATCAACTTTCACTTTAATTACTTATGTGCTAAATTATAAACAGGATCCGCTCCCCCCACCCTCGATCAGGCACACACCCCCGCAGAGCCATAGAACACTATCTTCGGAACACACACAAACTAATAATTAATCATCCGGCATCTTCCCCCACTTTTCTTCCACCATCCACCCCCACCCCTAGTTTAATTCCTGGTACAAAACACCCCCCTACTTTTTTCCGAACAGTGTTTTCATTTTGTACGTCTCTCAGAGTAGGGCTCTTTCAAACAAGACGTGTGAACGCGCGAGTATTTTTTTTTTTGCAACGATAAAAGTTAAAATAAATACGATTGAAGCTCGGCCCCGATGAGACTGAAGGACAAGGACCCATTCAGGTACGGAATCCAAAAATTCAGAAATTAATATTAGCAATACCATAGATAAAATTGGGACGTTTAGACTCATATAGCGAGTGTTTCTCATTATAACGCGTCCTGCTCTTACAAACGTATAATGTATAACTAGAGATCTCACTTGGAGCGTATTGATGACTATTTTTTTTAAGTTTTTCCTTATTGACAAAAAGTTTAAGAAATGACTTCTTTAATTCTGAAATTAAATATATATATTATGTATGTATGTATAAATATTTCGGACACTTACACCAATCATCTAGTCTCAAATTAGCAAAGCTTGTACCATGGATACTAGATAACATATAAACATAATATAAATATTTTCTTTTTTTATGAATAACCGTTTAGTACTTGACCTTAATTACACCTGATGTTATGTGAAGATGAGGTCGAAGAAGGAAACATACTGACCTGGAAATCCCAATATATTTAGAGGACTAGCTATCTTATCTCTGACAACCGGATCACATCAATCAACATTCAATTTCGTCAATGATATAATTATTTTTATGTAATATTCAAACCAAATGATAACTTAGTTGATTCAGTTTATATTTTTTTGCGATGCAGTTAATTGGATGAAACTTATTGCCGTAGTTCGATGGAATACTGTAATATTTCATTTACAATTAAATCACTGTAATTAACGAACAAAATAGAATTAAAAATGGTTTGTAAGATAGATAGCTTTACTTAACCATCTCACGACACAAATAATCAGGTATATTAGAAGATTTGACTATCAATATTGGTGTAGTGAGTAAGTGTAGTGTAGTGATCCTACCTTCGAATCCAATGGTTGAGGGTTTGCATCTTGCTAGGGATAAGTGTTTATGTGATAATAAAGCGTATTTGATTGATTACTGGACATTTTATTCCCTAGTTAATTTTAAAATAAATATTTATGTATGTTCATCATTATCTATTAATCATAGCCTTTGCCTAGTTTAAGACTAGGATAATTAATACAAGTGTCCTAAATATCTTTTATTTATGTGTCTAATTTATTTATCCCGCGGGAACTACTCATTTTATCGGAAAAGTAACCTATATCTTAATCCAGGGTATATTCTACCTACTAGCTTTCCGCCCGCGACTGCATCCGCTTTGAAGATTTCATCAAAATCGGTACAGCAAAAAATTAGCCTATATGTTAATCCAGGTCCTAATTTATCTACCAACTAAATTTCATCCAAATCCATCCAGCTGTACAGGCGTGATGAGGTAACAAACATACAGACATACACACACACACAAACTTTCACTTTTATAATATTAGTGAGGAAGTTGAGATATACCAAATTTCATCCAAATCCATTCATCCGTTTCGCCATGATTGAGCAACAAATAAACAAACATCCAAACTTTCGCATTTAGAACATTAGTTGGATGTGAAAGAGTGGCCGCACGCCCAGTTTGAAGGAGCCCTAAGGCGTTTTCTGAAGTACAAATTGAATTTTGTGGTCTCTGTGAATATTTTAGAACCGGGATAGAGGATATTGGGTGGTTTCGGACCGTTCCACTGTCTGCGTTTTGTTGTATGTTAATTTTTTTTTGCTTTATTTCTGCAGCTACATAAGTTATATTGCTTTTCCGGGCTATAATGCGAACAGGTTTATTTCCTGTTTTTCAATTTCCCAAGGCAATATTTTAGATGTATTTAAACTGCTACGATATATTTTAACATTAAATTTTATTTTGTATTTGTGCCCTTTAATGTGGAGACCTTAGACCTGGGTCCAGAAGCTCGACGGTTTCTTTAAAGATCTATCGTCGCGTTTGTTTCTCTAGTGACAAACGAGCAGGCAGATACCTCGGGCACGCTCCACACGAAACGGATCTGGAACACGTTTTCTACTTATCATAATCACAGAGTAAACGTGCTCTAGTCTGTTTCCGTGATTTTGTATTTGTTTTCATCATCAGCTCGTAAACATCCCACTACAGGGATTTGGGCTTTACTACATGGGCCATAGTCCACCACGCTGGCCCAATGCGGGTTGGGGACTTATATATTGTATTTCTTTTAATTTGTGTAATTAGCCCTTTTTCACTTTTTTTTATGCACAACGGGTTGGTACGTGACCTCAATTACACCTGATGTTAAGTGAAGATGAGGTCGAAGGTGGAAGTGTACTGGCCCGGAAACCCCAACACATTTGGGGGACTGCGGCTATCTTATCTCTTGACAACCGGAACACAACAATGCTATTAACATTGCTGCTTAGCGGCAGATTTAGATAAGATGGTGGTAGCTAGCCAGGCGGACATTTAAAATGCCCTACCACCAACCAAACCGAGTACTTAAACATGTACCCCGCTGGGGATCGAACCCGCGACCTCCGAATCGTAAACCCAATGTTGTTTACATTGAGCCACGGAGGCGGTTAAATTTTATGTAAATGATAATGTATATTATGTTGTATTGAAAACAAGTAAATAGTCTTGTAAATTATATAGAACTTTACCAATAAAGGAAAAGATAATTGTAAAGATCGAAATGCGATTAAGTGGTGAAAGTGGGTTCTCATTATATTTTGGCCATTGTCCTTTACTAAGATATCGAAGGTCTGCATCGAAAGCCTGTAGAGGTTTGTGTGTAGTGCGAATGAGATCATTGACCCGCTGTGTTATTAGTAATAAAAAAATTAGGAACTTAAATATCTAGGGATAAGTACCTACCTACATAAAAATAGGCGAAAGTATGGATGGAGATAGGTGTCTATCTATTGAAATACTAAAGCCGGGTAAACTTTTTACACATATCCATATATCAAGTACATCTTCAATGAATTACGACGTGGCATCTCAGTCTTTAATAATTAATAAATAAATAGTCTTGGACACACACAGCGTCATCTAGTTCTACACTACGCAAGTATATAGCTTGTTAGTACGAGTATTATGGATAACAGATGGTTGGTGTACTACACAAATATATTTTGTTTTGTAAATGTATACTATCAATGAAAATATCCATAACTCGTGTACACGTGTCCGTATTCATCATACAAACGCATGCCCCTAGCGGGATTCGAACCCGTGACCTTCCGGTCTAGCAGTCAGGGTTTCAGTCTGATTGCCTTGTTGAATTTTAACATCTATTTTCTATCATCACGGCTTATACATAGACTAATTAAGAATTAATAATGAAACGAACGCAGCGTATTAGAATAAATTTTTCGATGCTTCGGAGAAAGCCAAAGGTACATTTTCGAGTTTTTTTTTTTAAATAATCTATTCGGAAAAGGCTAGTTAATCACAGATACAAATGTCAATCGGTTGAAATACGAATTCAACCCTCTTAACTTTCATTAATCTTGCACCCCTGACTGTTGCCAGAACATTGCCTCCATCGATTCTGTGACGACGCCCTTTCAGATAAAGCTCAGTTTCGTTCACGAACCGTCTCGGAGACTCAACAAGCTGTTGAGAAGGGTCAGTTACGAACAGCCTATTGTGTGTGAAGCTCTCGAGGCGCAGTCACGTTTTCGATTAACGAAGTTAAGGTCAGTCCTTGGATGGGTGACCTTTAGTGGGTTTTTAAGACTTTCACGGACAGTAAACGAGACACAATAGAAGAGATTTAATTATAACGTCTATAGGCGTTCAGTTCAGTGTCCGCGAAAGTGGACTTTTGTTTATATGAGTGGTCACGTGTTGTCGATCTCGGATGTTTTCAGTTGGAAGCTGTCGTTAAGCCAAATTGGTGGCCTATACAGATGACCCTGACGCAACTAGGTACACTAGTTGGTGCATAGCCTCTTGCTGGAAGAGGGTATGGTCAATAAAGCACCATGCGGGTCCAGTGGGTATTGGTGAATGAGTCATACTAGTGGCCACCTGCTTGGCTTAACAACTGCCTTCGAAACAACCGGGACAGATTATTTAACATAGCCTCCGAAGCATGAAAATATTCGTTCAAAAATTTTATTAGTGGTGGTCACCCATCCATGGAGTGATTGACGTCCTGCAAGGATCAACTGACGTAATACTTACCTGTGGCCAATGATTAAAACATTAAATTATCATAGAAAAAACTTAATCCCAAATCTAATTAACCAAACTCTCACAAAGACCCCTTTGTAGCATCTTGCGTCCGAGGCAAGAGAGAGAGGAACCACGAGAAAAATGCACTCCCCACCCCCTCCCGGGGGGAACACCCCGCCACCCCCGCAAAGGGTGGCTGTATACATTTTTTCTTTTCCTTTTCTTAAGACGAAAATTTGTTACGCTTTTTATACTTATACAGGGGGTGGTTCGGGGCCCGATCAATAGCGGGTGAGGGGGTGCCCGCCTTATCACATTCACCCCTTATCAATTTTTCGTGCTCCAAGTTTTTTTCCATTTATTACAGTACCTGCAGATTTTGCATTCATTCATTAGGTGGATGACAATTGTCTTGGGCAATGGAGGTTGGCGTTGTTTAGGGTTGAGGGGTATAGACATGCTTTACTGCCATTATGGCGGTATATTAAAACACGGGCAAGTACTAATAGCTTTATGCATACTTACCTATAATTATTTTTTCAGTTGGTAGTATCGTGCACCCTACCTATTTTTCTACCTACAAATGTCCCATAGCTGTGGGTTGTCTGGAAGAGATCGCTTTTAGTGATAAGACCGCCTAATTGTGTTCTATTGTTATCATCAAAAATTATTGTAAATTATTTTGCGCATTAAAGAGTAATTGTATTGTATTGTATTGTATTGTATTGTATTGTATTGTATTGTATTGTATTGTATTGTATTGTATTGTATTGTATTGTATTGTATTGTATTGTATTGTAATAGCGACCTTGGAGTTCAGTAGTATGCAGCGCTTATTGACATTAATGATACCTACGCTGTTAGTTTAGCTACTATTATGTATTCTGTGGTATAACCATGGTTTCGGCACAGAATAGAACCCACTCGTGGGTGTCGTAAAAGGCGACTATGGGACTTTCCATAAATAAACATATAGATTTGCACGTTATGGAAAGATACGGGTTGGTTCCATTCTTTCACGTGCGTAAACAAATGTTTTTCAAGCTTTAATTTTTTTTTTGGAACGCCCAAACGGTCACGTTTGGGATATCCTTGACCACCCCATTTGGGATAAAGAACGAGCCGTTATGTATGTCTGTTAGGTTAATTACTAATATTATAAATTCGGAAACCTGTCTGTCCGGAGAATATTCTGAAGATCGTCTCTGAAACGCAAGTGGCGCTGTTTTTGCGATCGTTTTGCGATCTTATCTTTTGCCACCGCTTAAAAGTCTCGGAGGCAAATAAGCGTTGCGTCTCTTTTGAGGAATTTCATGATTTCGTGGCGTCTTGAGATGAGCTTTAAAAATTAATTCAAGTGCCAGTTATAAGCATGTTGAAATTATAATACCTCACGTATCTCAGACATAGGGTTGCCACCTGTACTCTATCACGTAAATAGTATCATACTATCACAAACAAGCACGCACACATACTCACACATACACACGCACCCCATACATACACACACACATATACTCGCATGCACAGTCCAACAATTTTCGGTGGAATTCGCTATGGTTCCTAGTGGATAAATATTCATAATCAGGAGTGGAGTCACCAACCGAAAATTGTTGGACTTCCATACTAAAGGTGGTTTCAGAATGGTTTACTATGTAAGGGTAATCGAATTTTTTTTTATCGAATTCAACTATAATTCTTTGGGGAAAGTTGTTCGTAATCAGGAGTAGAGTTACCACTCAAATCGGACCACGCATTACTGAGATACATCCGAACAAAGACTATAGATACGCACGCGCCTACAATGCTGTCAAATACATGCCACCCGTCGTTTTTCGTCGGGGGTTATAATAATCAATTACTTGAGCCATAAAAACACACGGAACTGTTTGACTGTCACGTTGTTATTTTGATATGTATTAGTAAAATTAAGATCGAACAATTAAAAAACAACCTTTGAGAGTCACCTTTGAGAAATTTAAGATTAGCAGGAACCATGTAAAAGAGTGTAAACATCCGGAAAACAAACATATTCCCTCTGTTTCCCGAAACAAACCAACATGGTAAGTACACCGACACCCAATACTGTAGACAACACAAACAAATACAAGCAAAAACCCGGAACAAATATTGGTGAATATGTTCCCAGGAACGAAACAGAAAAGCTGAGTACGAAGAATCAGCCAGATGACATTAGATTGAAAAAGCAAAAGATCGATAGACATGAAACAGGTGATGATGTCGAGAAGGAATATTCAAGTTTAGAAGTGCAAATGAGTGCTGGAAGATTAGAAACCGGCCTTGTAAGTGCGAGATTTTCCACTTATCATGTTAAGTAATTAAGAACCGTCTTAAATGATTCTTGAGATTTTACAGCAATAATGTTACCAGTAATGACTTATGGCAGTGAAATGTGGTACCTCACTAGCAGTCTCACAAGAAAGCTCAAGGTTACGCAATGAGCAATATGTAGAGAGGGCGAAGGTCGGCGTTTCTTAATGAAATCAAGGAATAAATAAATCTGTAGAAGAACGAAAGTCACGGACACAGCCCAGCGGATTAGCAAGTGGCAGTGAACATAGCTCGAAGAACTGAGGACCGGTGGGGCATTATAGTTCATGAGTGGAGACCACGTACCGGCAAGCGCAATGTAGGAGTCCACCCATAAGGTGGATGGACGACATCTACATGTCAAAAAGAATACAGCATCATTTAGGAAAAATAGTGATAAACATGATGTCAATACAAGAAATAAAGATAAATTTGCAGGTTACATAAGTCGCCTCCGCAAAGTCAGATATTCATTCAAAGGGTTATGTATACGGTTTTTCAATAAGGTTCATGTTGGTATACAAAATCTTCCGTTCAATAAATTTAAAGATACTATAAAACAGAAAGTTATTAAGAAAGCATATTATAAAATATCAGATTATTTAGATGATAAACATTCATGGACATAATCAGCTCGTTCGCATATTTCACAATTAATAATGAAATATTATTGTTCCTTTTTTGTAATATAAAAACCTTTTTTTTTAAATAGCAACCTCTCGAATTTCTTTCCTGTTCTTCTCAGGGGAAAATTGCCTTTCGAACAAGTGTACCTACAAAATAAAGCATCTTTGATTTGATTTGACATAATGAAGGTTACGGGAAGTCACTTGATGCAGCTTACAACCGGTTGCTCTGGAAATGTATGGGGGAGGCCTATGTACAACAGAGGACGTCTTGTGACTATGATGATGATGGTGAATATTATCAATTGAAATCGGAAGGATTTTTGAGCTATGATAGAAAAAATTAGGTAAGTATATTAAATGTTATTGCAAGCACCAGCTCATGGCAAGACATAAGAATTGTTATCATCTCTTTGATAGGATATTTCGTAAATAAACCATCCACCCGATTCATCTCCATTTTGAGAAGGAAATCAGATGATTGAAGAAAATTCAGCTCATTTGTGTACCTCTTGGGATGCCTTTACGTGCAATTATGTCATTCATTAACATCATTGAGGAACTAGAAAAAAGGAAGCTTTGCTAAGGTCCGACAAACAATAGGTACTTAACTTCTTAGTACTTAAATCCTGAAAGCAATATGACCAAGAGAATACAAGTAAATAATTCCATGTACCTACCGAAAATGGATTATTTGTAACCGGAACTTGTATATATAGTACGCAAAAGAAAATATAAATGCAATGCTAAATATCTAAATTACCATATAGATGTAAGTACTCAATGTTAATTTACGGAATACGATAAAAACAAGGTAATTTCAAACTAACACCAAAGCGATAATCAATAAACGAACAGCAAAAGGTCATCACAAATAAAACATAAAAAACAACCGAACTGCGCAGCTAAATGCAAGCGGTTGGTTATATAAATACACCTAACAAACGTAAATTTACATTGAACGTTTGAAAAACATACCAAACCGGTCATCTAATTAGTGAGAAACAATGACACGCGTGCGCGAGCGCCGGCCGCCATTATGAATTTTCGACCAATCGCTAAGCTTGGTGCCAAGGTCGGACGCAATGTCAAAACTCGCGCGCTTCCTAGTGAATTGTCTAGGCCAATGGTTGTTACTATGATAGATAACAGTTTGGAAGCCATGTTGTTTGAGATAGGTTTATCTACTTTTATCAAGGTTTCGATAGAGGCCGTCGTAGCGGAGCTGATAGCAAAGCACTGTACTATATTTGTTGATAAAACTATACAATAATAGTTAAGTGTACATCCATTACACAAACATGCATATCGTGCAGTTTCGTTTAATATTACGAGTACGTTATGTATTTATTCTAAGGATGATAATATCGCTTAACAAGGAATATTGACGATTTTGGAGATGGCCAAACGTTTCTTGTATTATAGAAATAAATGTAGGTAATACTTAGTTACCAAATTTCTCTGCGTTACAGCCTAATTGAGTACCTAAGAAACATATAAATGAAAAAAATGAAAAAAAAAATGAAAAATGAAAATGATTTATTGCGTAACATTAATTAACGACAGTAATTAGTTGTTGAGGACCTCTATTAAGTAAATAATAAGTGTGTGTGTGTGTGTGTGTGTGCGCGTGTGTGCGTGTGTGCGTGTGTGTGTGTGTGTGTATAAACTTTCACATAATATAAATTCGTGAGAAGCGGGACTAGGTTTCAAATCGTTCAGAAGTCATTTGAAAGTTAGCAAAGCTAGCATTCTGATAGCAAAATCGTGGGAGAAAGAAGCGGCACAAGCGCACGCAAGGAACTTCCTTAGATTTTATGCCAGAACCACCTTTAATGAGAGAAGGACGTGTTCCAACAGTGAAAACTTATAAGGCTGTGAATATACATCCACATTTATATGACGTTATTAATATAAATATATGGAGGTATGTACTGTTCTATTTCTTTATTACTCATAAATATAAACGATTTCCACAAGGCCAAAGCCGCAGGATACCATTGATTTATATAATATAGATAGGGTCGCGCGAACAAATCTTAGTAAATAAAACAGCGCCATCTCTTCGAATCCTCGAGAACTAGGACTGCTGATAATAAATGGACAAAATAAACCCCGAGCACAACAAAAATTTTTTTAAAGCACAGGCTTTAAAAGTGCCAGAAAAAAATACAATATTGATTAACAACACGAGTTTTACGAATAACGACGACATACATACGACAGTCGCGAACGAAGTCGGTATGACTGAGTCATTGGTTCCAAATTTCATTCAACGACCCGGTCCATACGCAGTAATGTATAAGTCTATGTAGTAAACATACAATTTTCTTTCTAACACTCTGACCCAAGAATTCTGTGGTATCCTAACTGCGCTCACCTACCAATAAAGTCGAACCGGCCTTTAAGTAGGTTTCTAAAATAACCGTTGTTACCAAAACTCGTCTCTAAACAAACAGGCATGCCTCTAAGGAGTGAAAGCATAACCTATGCCCTTAGAAACCTGCGCTTGCTCGCTGATGATGCGATCCGTACGTTGGTACAGGAAATAAAGGTATAGGAATTTTGTAAGGAATTTATACGGAGTGTGGTCTTTTAGGTACCAAATAATATCCATAGGGTTATATGATTTAACGGCGACGAAGTTACCCATTGTCACGTGTGCATTTCTGTATATTTCGAAAGGTGTATCATGGATGTTATTAGCATTATTTTGAAGATCGAAATACTAGATGTGGAACCATAGCAGTCCAGCCAAACTATGAGAGACATGAAAATAGCACCTTAGGAAAAGTTTTTAGCACCTTAGGGAACGGAATCTACGCGGGCAAAATATTGGAGCACAGCTAGCGGGGCAAAGTAACATTCCACGCGGACGAAGTCGCGGGCGGCTTCTATCACGAATAAGACTTTAGCAAAGTAGGGTATTTCACGAATAGGGTATTACAAGAATAGGGTATTTCACGAATAGGGTATTACAAGAATAGGGTATTTCACGAATAGGGTATTTCAAGAATAGGGTATTTCACGAATAGGGTATTTCACGAATAGGGTATTTCACGAATAGGGTATTTCAAGAATAGGGTATTTCACGAATAGGGTATTTCCCGAATAGGGTATTTCATGAATAGGTCCAAAAACGACTGGAAGTCATTTTGCGAATAGGTCCTTTGTCTACTAAACCTTAGCATAAAATTTTTAATTTTTGGGCCACCCAAACGCTAATGTTTGCGATATCCCTGGAATATCTGGTATCGTACGATATCCATATTTTGACATCACACTGCAATCACCGCATTTCAAAATCTGTTTCTGTATATTGTGATAATTTTCTTGTTTTTATTAATACATTGTTGTTGCTATAGCGTGGTGTCAAATAAATATATGTCTATGTCTATAAAAGGGAAGTCAATAGTAAATTATAGTTATAATAGTACATACATACACACATGCACAAACACACACACACACACTAATAATTAAAACTTCTTGTAAACTCCCCCTCCCCTCAGGTTTTCTCATTATCTCAGCTTGTATAAACTTTATGTGGAACTCGTTAGCACTTGTGATCCTAATTTTCATTAATGACTGTATAGTTGTCTGATTTTGTCCTCATTGATTTGTTTCAGTAATAGTGTCTCAGTATTGGAATCAGTTTGCTACCGGATCACACATACAGACAGTATTGAAATCTTATTATCTGGCATGCAAGATTAAACATATTGATTGTTAAATATATATTTAAATGCTGATAAGATTTCGTGTGAATTAATAAATAAATAAATATATAAATGGGATGGCCAATTGGGAGAAAGGTCATAACGTTATGATATGCGTGTGATGGAGAAACGTTGGTAACAGTGGTTTGATACATCTACAAATTTTATTAAAAACTGGTTTTCTTTGTTTTAATTTTGTCACCATTTAAACACACACACATTTTTTAAACTCCGACCAAAGGGTAGTAAAGTTTCTTATGTCTGTCTTTATCATCGTAGTACTGAAACTACTGACTACTACTTCTTTTATCCAAACTTTGGAATTGCGACGACTAATCTATGTTTAGTATCGAATACGCACAATATTAAAATACTGTCGCAAAATTTCGAATACGCATAAGTTCGAATACGCACAAAGTCAAATACTCATAATATCGTATACTTACAATGTCAAAGGAAATAAACAGAAATACTTGATCGATTTGCGATGTCGCAAATGTAATCGTTTCTGGTGGCAATGCAATAACATTATACAATCGAGGCAAACTCTTAATCCGTTTATGCGAAATTGAGTACCACACCCAAACATGTTCACAAACATATTATGCAGCCAGCCTCGAAAACCAAAGTTGTCTCCATGAATTTGTAACTAACCACCTCGTTCAGGATTAGCCGGTTGGCCCGACAGAGCTGCATTTGTGTCACGGATAAAGCGTCGCCCGCTTGCCGCCTAGTGTTGTCCGGATATCGATATCAACAAAGCAACCTGAATAACGTTCAAATAGATATCGATTTGGGCGAAGTTCTAGCACTTTATTGGCACGATAAAATGTCGTTTGGTAAACCGACTAGAGATGTGCTGAAACTGAAAGAGTATTTCTACCGCACACCTATCTGCTACTAAGTATTGAGTGATTTCCTAGGCTGTCGCTCGTCGAACTTTTCTGTCAAAAAATGCGAGAGTGTGGGAGAATTTAGTGGTTTTTTTTTTCCAAATCTACGAAGCCCAGAAAAGCTAACAAATCAACGAACACGCAATAACCGTAATACGCCCCGCAACAGAACAACCTCTATTAACAAGCAAATTTAAAAAAAATACTTATTAAGTTATTTTTCAAGAAGTCTGAAAGTGGCACCAATAACTGAAAAGTTGAGGAGTAATAGATTAGTATAGTTTAGGCACATTATGAGGAGGGATGAAAGCCACGTAACGAGACGAGAGCTGAGTATGAATGTGAAGGGATATGGGGTAGAGGAAGACCGAAGAAGGTGTGGGTAGACTGCGTGAGGAGTGATGCGTCTGTGTATGGGGTGGGTACGGAGATAACGGCTCGTCTCTACCAGTGTGTAAGAGGAACTACACGGTAGTGCCTACCCCACCTAGAGTGGGATAAGTGCAGGAAAATGGTGACTTATTAAGTTATGCTACATTTTGATAACTATATTTGACAATGCCTTGTGGAACTACTTTTTAAAGCTTTTTTAAAAATATGGGCTGTAAGTTAAGGCCGCGTTGAAAAAGTCTTATAAAAGCTTTTGTGCTAGATAATAATGTTTACAAAAATCACTTACATAGCTTTTTTACAAGTCTCCAATACCTATTAGTCACTTTTTTTTTTTTTTTTTTTTATGCACGACGGGTTCGTACTTGACCTCAATCACACCTGATGTTAAGTGAAGATGAGGTCGAAGGTGGAAGCGTACTGACCCGGAAACCCCAATACATTTGGGGGACTGGCTATCTTATCTCTGACAACCGGAACACAACAATGTCATTAACATTGCTGCTTGGCGGCAGATTTAGATAAGATGGAAACCTTTTTTTTTTCAACCAAAAATTAAAGTGGATGTAACAAAATATAATGAAAAATTAAAGTTAAAAAATATCTATAATTTTTCTATATCACTTTCACCGAACAAGCCACTTTTTTTCAAGACGGTTTTAGGCAGTGAAATTGGTGTCGATTCGGATGTACACCACCTAAATTAAACTAAACTATAACCAGTTTTGGAGTGGTGCCGTCGCATCGTACTGTTCCAGTGAGAAAGAGACAGTGCTACTTTAAAACTGTATTTAGTTTAGTTTAGTTGGTGTACATCCGAATCGACACTATTCTCTCTTAAAAAAAAAATTCTACAGATTATTTAGAAAATATATCAACAGTCTCGCATCACTATTTATTTTAAATCATGTTATATTACAATCATGGAACACAACGTGGCGGAGCATCTCTACGCTGAAACTTTCAGTTCAGCCAACACAAAGAATTTTCAGCCATCCGTTCCCCAAACAAAATAAACCCTAACACCATCGAATACAGTTCGAACTCCGACCACTTCAACGGTGGAGTTTTCTATGTTGTTTTCGGATGCAAGTTATTTGTGAAAACACGAGCGACAGAGACAGTTGTAAGTGTGTCTGGTGGGTGCGAGGGAGAGGTACATACACTAAATTTACGAAGCCACAGGTGGTGCACCTCGGGTACAGGGACAGGGTGAGTTTTGCATTGAGAGAATGGGATTTCCCATTTTGTTTCAGGCAGATAACGAAATTGCATACCAACAACTAAAAAGCCTGTTAAAAATCGAATTATGTAGATAGATAGATAGATAATTTGTTTATTTGCCTCTAAGCACATTGCACAATTATAACAATTAGTACCTAATACAGAAAAGAATAGTATAGTAGTATTACAGGAAAAAAAATTCTAAAATGTCAGTTATTATGTGCTGTAGGGACAAAATGGTCCCAACTCAACATGGCACGGCCCGCGTATGTATGTAGAGAGATATTTAAATGTACCTTCCTTATTTAAACAATAAAGCGTATTTGATTTGATTTGAATTACTCGTTTGTCGTATATATAAATAATAGAAATTCCAAAGCGTCCAATTGTGGGAAGACTTTTATAATACCTGCAGAGAAGCTTCCATTGGGTCACGGTCTGAAGTGGCCCGTATGGAAGTCACTCAATAGACTGTGTACTGGAGTCGGCAGATGCCGAGATCGAAGTAGGGATACACGAACGACAACCGGTGCTTGTGCGGTGATACACCATAAACTATGGGGCATCTTCTATGCTGCCCTGCGTGTCACTAAACTTGTACGATACAAAACCTTTACGATGCCACAGACAATGCTGAACTCGTGGCCACATCCTGGTCCTCAAGAATTTGATGTTTTTGCCTTCGAATCGCTCAATGTAAACAACATTGGGTTTGCGATTCGGAGGTCGCGCAACATTGGGTTTGCGGCTCGATCCCCAGTGGGGTACATGTTTAAGTACTCGATTTGGTTGGTTGACAGGGCATTTTAAATGTCCGCGTGCACACTCGTCTTGCAAACCCTTCGTAAGTCCATTGCAGGAGCATTGTAACTTAATTAATTCGTACTATTAGCTTCAAATTTTAGTTTTCAAGCAGTTGTACGCGGATGACCCAGAAACCGAACGGAATTTTATCAATGCGTTCTACGGTTAAGCATCTTGAGAGGCTACCACCTAGAATAAGAACTTATAGAAGTTTCGTGTGCCAAATAAATTAGTAATAAATATATTTGTAAATTTTTATTAAGAATAAAAAATACGTTAGAGTTCCACCTTCCACCTCCTGGCTCCATCATCAGACCCTCGACACCAAGTGCAATATATTGGACTCGTCAAAACATATGAGCCCAAACTCGAGGGGTTTACCAGTAGTCACTGAAGAGTTTCACCATCAGTTGCCTGGCTCCATCATCAGATCAGCTCCAAGATACCTCAATATAGTATTGTCATTCGAACTACACATACTTACCAAGTAGCATTCCGATGCCACATTTAGTAGGTTTGAAATTGACTTTCAAGTAAAGCTAAACGTATCAGCTGGACAGAGAAGAAAACGAACGAAGAGGTTTTAAATATAGTAAAGGAAAAAAGGAAATTGTTAGGAGTAATTGTGAATAGAAGAGGGAAAATGCTGGGACACCTTATACGATACGATGATTTCATCAAAACCATAATAGAAGGAAGAATAGAGGGGAAAAGAAAAAGAGGAAGACCGAGAATAAGCTACATGCAGCAAATAAAAGAGAAGTTGAACGTGGTGTCGTATCAGGAGGTCAAGAGGAAGGCGGAGAGCAGAGAGATATGGAAAAATCTCCACCGACAAGAGCATGGCTCTTAAATCAGATGATGATAAGCAAACCTGAGTCATCAACAACGTTTAAATCATTTTCAATTCAATTTACTTGAGAATCCAACAATCAACCAATTTAATAATTCATATAATATTCAAGTGCTGTCTTAATTTTGACTGGTGAATGTAAATCGAACCTGGAACTTTGTACGTTGATACTAATGAATGACATCTTAAAAATTCTTACCACAGGCAAAAGATATAATTTTCGGATCATTAGCTCAGGGAAAATACGGTAATTTGAGACATAATTCAGAACCGACTTATATAATTGCTATCTTATTATTATATTAGAGACGTAATTTTAAATAATTAAGCCAAAAAAAAACGACAGCTTGTCTAGATTTTTTTAGAAAATCTATTTTTTTTTGTATCTTAACAGTAAATACTAACCGATATTTAATTAGGTAGACTTCTGTTAAACAAAGTTAACTTATTGATGGATAAAAAACTAGCATGTTATAGTAGGCATGCATGTGTTTTAGCTGAAAATGTCCTCAGCTGCTAAATGAGAACTAATATTTGGTAACGATAATTTCCCTAAATGTTTTGATTTTAAAGAAATATCCATCAATTGAGCCTTTTTTTTAAGGAATACATTTTTAAACTTAGCTTATTTAGTTACACAGTACTTGCGTTTGTCACAAATGCTTAATTTTTAGCAATTGTTATTACATTTACAACACTTTATTAAATATTTCAAGAAAATCGCGGTTATTCGTTTTTCCGAGGTCAAACCGTATTATCCCTGGGCTATATTCTAATCCCCTGTATAAATATTTTTAAGGTTACGCACGTCAAAAGGTATTAATTTTTGTCAACAGTGATGTTAGGGTATTCAGGCACGGAATCCTCATGCGAATCCTACTCTCCCTTACGACCAAGTTTCTTAAATATCGAGCTTCTATTTCTAATAAAAATTCCTCGCGTTCGGCGACACCAAGAGGAAGTTATGCTTTTATTGAAGGCGTTAGACGAAATTTTCTTATTAATTTTTAAGCCCCGACGATAAATTACGGCAGTTATGTGTTTGGCAGCGTTGTGTGCATTCCCTAGTCTTTGTCTCAACGTATCTCATGCGTAGTCCGGTTTCTGTCATATTAAAGACTAAATGAGGGGGCAGGTGCCCAGCCATATTTGATGAAAATCGGTTAAGCCGTTTATATTGTTCGGTTTATCTAGATAATGTAATCCATTGGTTTTCTCGGGGTTTTCTAAATTTTAATATTTTTTTTGTTATTATTCCAGCTTACTATTTGTACATACCGCCTGCGTGGCTCCATCTAAATTACATAGGGTTTTACGTATCGGTGGTCGCGGGTTCGATTCCCAGCGAGGTACATGTTTAGTACTCGGTTTGGTTGGTGGTAGAGCATTTTGAGTGTCCGCCTGGCTAGCTCTCATCTAAGTCTGCCGCCAAACAACAATGTTTATAGCATTGTTGTGTTCCGGTTGTCAGAGATAAGATAGTCAGTCCCCAGAAAAGATGAGGTTTCCGGGCCAGTACGCTTCCAACTTCGGCCTCATCTTCGTATAATTCGATTGAGGTCAAGTGCTAACCCGTTATACATAAAATAGTTGTAAATAGTTGATATAAGATATAGTGACAATGCTGTCGATTCGGATGTAGACCAACTAAACTAAACTAAACTAAACTAAACTAAAACCAGTTTTAGAGTAGTACCGTCTCTTTGTCCCTGGAACAGTACGATGCGACAGCACCACTCCAAAACTGGTTTTAGTTTAGTTTAGTTGGTGTACATCCGAATCGACTCCAGTATATTTTATATCAAATTATTAAGATACATGATTATATTTATGTACATTTAAAAAAGGACCCTTTGTGTCACAAATATACATTTATGACACAAAGGGTAATTAATCTGTAACAATCATCTTTATCATCTTCTTGCCGTGGTCTCAATTTATTTGAGGTCGGCGCAGTACGTCTTTTTCTTCCAATCACCGTTACCTCATCATTCACACCCTTTTCGTTCATATAATCCCTCACACAATCAACACCACGAAAAAGATGGCTTTTCCGTGGTCTTCTTCGTCCTCTCTATCGATCGACATTCGTATTCGGTGTAGTGGTTGGAAACTCTGACCACTCCTACCAAAAAGGTCGCGGGTTCGAATCCCGCTAGGGGCATATGTTTGTATGATGAATAGAGACATGTGAGTTATGGATGCTTTCATTCATAATAAGTGTTTATTTACAAAATAAATGTACCTATTTATGTAGTATAACCAACCATCTGGTATCCATAACACAAACCTATACTTGATTAAAGTGGAACTAGATGGCATTGTTTGGTGTAGTGGTTAGAAACTCTGCTACTATACAATTCCCGAGTTATGGATGTTTTTCATTTATACATGTATTTATTTACAAAAAAAAATGTATTTGTGTAGTTTATCAACCATCTGGTATCCATAACACAAGCCTAGATGCTTACTGTGGACCTAGATGGCGCTGTGTGTTTGTCCAAGGATATATATAGTCATCACTATACACTACCTAAAAAATGTAAAAGTGACTAAGCCGAGATAATTTTCATTTTCTTGAAACCTATATTCCTGGACGAGACGCATAA
Organism: Oegoconia quadripuncta; assembly: GCA_949316235.1. Lineage (NCBI taxonomy): Eukaryota > Metazoa > Arthropoda > Insecta > Lepidoptera > Autostichidae > Oegoconia > Oegoconia quadripuncta. Next base: position 4,099,524 of record OX438745.1, on the reverse strand, counting down.
TTTATGTACATATGTTCAATACAACATAATTAAACATGGAATCGAGAGTTGCATGCGGTGCAAATATGTAACTCTTGGACTCTACTGCCTAAGCCAAAACACAGCGATAGCGATACCAATGTACTGTCCACCTTTATCATTGTGTGACGATATGACAAAGACGGACAGTGCTTTGACGTCATAAACAATTACACTCCCAAAACGATTGAGGTGGGCAGTCCGACTGTCCATAGGGTCCGGAAACGCGATGATTTTTCAAAGACCCGTTGTTGCACTTATTTCAGATCTCTGGAGACAAGATATGGTCGCCACCTTGGATTCTAAGCATTGCTATTCAAGACGTGGAGAAGGCGTTTTCTATAAGTCTACTTCCTTGCTTTATTGTAACTATTCCTTTTAATTTTCTCCTTTTTTGTAGACTTTTAAAATCCTTTTACGTTGAAATAAATGTAAATTTTTTATAATAAATGTAATGTAGAATCCTCAAAACTATTCGGTTTCAAATCGTTGGCGAAGTTTGGTAAACTGAAAAGTGCAGCTGAAGTTGATAGTTTATTCATTATACCACCTGCCGATATTCCCATAACAGTGAAATGTATCAGAATTTTATATTACTTTGGATATTTCTGTTGTCGTCACAACTTGGCACTTTTACCTACATTAGCCTTCTGGCTACCGCACCATCAAAGCTCACTGCGATCTGGCGCTGTCCGTGGTGTATTAAATTAGGGAGTCGAGCTTCACTTGACTCTCTCCCCCATAGGGTTAGACGCTTTGGCTTTTTACGTCACATTAGCTGGGAAGGAGGTGGGACTTCCTTTCTTTCCTACTTTTCACACTTAAATTCTTTCTTTAATTAATCTGGGGTCCAATGTAGCAATAGAGTCACGTAGGGCACCGTCTACCTTCAGTAGGCGCCGTGCAGAGTACCACTGTCGATCCTGGTTTACAGGAGTTACAGTGGGAGGAGAACGGAGGTGGGATCTGTTGTCGTCACAACGTACGATACATACTTATACCTATGTATAATCAAGAAGATGAATGGAATCAACCCGTCTGGTTGCACGTATTTTAAAAGACGTAAGGTTACATAAACTAAGCATACAGTTACTGCTGCGGAGCGGTCTAAATTTAGGAGTCCGGCCGGTGTTACACGAAAACCTGCCCCCATAGCCTGACAGGCGCGATAAACGTTTATGTCGCGCAAGTTATTATTCGTCCTGCTCATTCGCTTGGACGAAATATACAACTATCCCACTCTCAGTCTTACGTCGCGAGCGACAAACGATAACATGCTACGCAGGCTGGTCTCGAACCGTCACAATTTCCAATCTTTTTTTTTTTTAAACTGGTTTCGCGTTTGACTGCAATCTCACCTGATGGAAAGTGACGATGTAGCCGATCTTTCAAATGTTTTTGCCACTCTTATTACTGGCACTTTTAATCGCTGTAGTCTTCTGCTACTGCCTGCTCATTGCATCTAGAAGCATTCCGTGGTGTATGCGAAATCATGAGGCCGAGCTTCCTTCGACGTCCTTCCCCATAGGGTTGGCATTATTGTCGTTTTGCATTTCATTGACTATACCCCCTTTTGTCGAAAAGGAAACTTCTCTTCCTATTCCATACCCTATGTATATATGTAGTAATTATACCGAACATTCGCACTAAGAAGTTCGACTCGTCATTCATTATACGAACAGCCAAGACATGGAACTTTCAGCGTCAGTCTTTCCTGAATCCTGCAACCTTAGGATCTCTAAAAGCAAAATGAATAGGCATTTACTGGGATCACGTGCTTCAACTTCGACGACATCTTCACTTTCCATCAGGTGAGATTGTGGTCAAAAGCGTAAGCAGTTAATCATAAAAAACAACACACTATTTCTTTCTTTAATTAGTACGGAGTCCAATGTAGCAATAGAGTCACGTAGGGCAGTCTACCCATCAGTAGGCGCCTTGTCGAGTACCACTGTTGATCCTAGTTTATAGGAGTTATAGTGGGAGGAGATGGAGGTGGAATTGCTGCGGAGCTCCCAAGAATCTGCTCCCAGGCAAGCAGGCAGAAGAACCATGACTTACAGAAACAGCGCGACAGCAGAAAATTGTTCAATAGTAGCTGTCAAACATCATATTCCTATTATGTATTAACGACGAGAGCGTGACGGTCAAGCGTTTTGCAATAATCGATGATCTCTTTTTAACCGATTTCCAAAAAAGAGAAGGTACTATGTTCTTCTGTGTGCATTTTTTATAATGTATGTTCATCCAAATTTACGTCAATTCCTAACTGATTTTAATGATTGCTTTTTGGTTTCATAAGTTTCATCACCAGGCTGGTCCCATATTTTGGTTAAGATTTGATGATGCACTCTTTGCTGCACACTTATTTGTTTATAAACTTTTTCTTTGCTTCATCATTTATAATGCGGACTGCTAAGGTATGGAACTCACTGCCCGCGTCGGTTTTTCCCGACACTTACAACCTTGGGATCTTCAACTCTAGAGTGAATAGGCATTTACTGGGTGCGCGTGATACATCTTCGGCTACATCGTCACTTTCCATCAGGTGAGATTGTAGCCAAACGCGAAACCAGTTTTTAATAAAAAAAAAAAAACGCTTTATTATAGTACGAAAGAAAATAAATACAAAACGAATTTATTGAAATCTATGCACATAGGCACACATACACTTTTTCCTGAATTTGAAAAGGATGTTAAATCACATAAATAGTTATCTTGAGAAATACTTGGATTTAGCTTTACCTACTCCGATTTATAGTTCTTTTATGCTCAACGGGTTAGTAGGTACTTGTCCTCAATCACATCTGATGTTAAGTGAAGATGTGAACGAAGGTGGAAGCGTATGACCCGGAAACCCCAACATATAGTTAATATACCGAACATTCGCACTAAGAAGTTCGATTCTTCATTCATCATCCGAACAGCCAGGGCATGGAACTCCCTTCCGGCGTCAGTCTTTCCTGAATCCTACAACCCTGGGATCTTCAAGAGCAGAGTGAATAGGCATTTACTGAGATCGCGTGCTTCATCTCCGACCACATCGTCACTTTCCATCAGGTGAGATTGTGGTCAAACGCGAATCCAGTCAATCATAAAAAAAAAAAAAAACATATTTGGGGGACGGGATATCTAATCTCTGACAACCGGAACACAACAGTGCTATTAACATGCTGTTTTGCGGCAGATTGACATAAGATGGTGTAGCTAGCCAGACGAACATTTAAAATGCCCTACCAGTAACCAAACCGAGTACTTAAACATGTACCTCGTTCGGGATCAAACCCGCGACCTCCGATTCTTAAACCCAATGTTGTTTACACTGAGCCACGGAAGCGGTTAGCCCTATACTCTAAGCCACCGAATTGGCTTAACGGCAGTCTTCAATTGAAACAACTGGGACCAACTATATAAGGTGCCCTCCGAGACACTCTTATTTAAAATAGGTATATAACACAATGTCAATAGGAAACGAGCTTCAGGAGACTTATTATTATTACTTATTATATTATTAGGAGCCCATACTGACCCACTGCTGGGCAAAGGCCTCCCTCCTCTCTCTCCACGGCTCTCTATCCCAGGCCTCCTCCGACCAGTTGGTTAAGAACTTATCCAACTCATCCCGCCATCTCCTTTTCGGTCTGCCGCGACGCCTTCTTTCTAATGGTGGGCTCCAGGTGGTGGCGATTTTGGCCCACATCAGGAGACTTACTTCCAGATATTAATACCAGGAAAACATGACTTGTCAAATAATAAGAGTGTAAACGTATATGGAATGTTATAAGACGCGTTTGCCTAGACGCTTGTTACGCGACCCTATGACGCGAACTTAATTCATTGGATACGATATCTAACAGTCGACAGAAAAAGGTACCTATATATATATATATATATTATACGACGCAATTAAGTAGGACTCTTGATAATAAACTGATATTGCGACGTGGAAAGTTCGAAGGAAGATCTGATAATTAATAATGAACGTATGATAATGTCTTCCTTTGGAATGATTTCGTTTTACCGTACAATTTTGTTCTTCGATGCATATAACATACACCGGATGAGTGTTTTTACTGTAAGGAAAAGGTGGGGAAAGGTAGTTAGTGTAGTAGAAGGTATAAGTAATCGGCAAAAACTTTGTGGCATTTGACGTTCGCGTTAGTAGCCTATTTCAAATAATTACATCATTAAATTAAATAAATAAAAAAACTTGGAGAAAATATGAGTTCCAACTACTGTTTGGTGTAGTGGTTAAAAACTCTGCTACTATACCAAATGGTCGCGGGTTCGATTCCCGCTAGGGGCATATATTTGTATGATGAATACAGACATTATGGATGTTTTCATTTATAATAAGTATTTATTTACAAGAAAAATGTATTTATGTAGTATAATCAACCATCTTGGTATCCATAACACAAACCTATACTTGATTATTTTTTTTTTCGATCTTATGGCTTTCGCATATTTGTCTTTTCGATTAAGTGGCCCATCGGCTAAATGGCGTTTCGTTCATATGGCACTTCGATTATCTGGCGTCGCACAAATGGCTTTCGCTTATATGTCTGTCGAAGTCGGGTCGAAAATAATAACCTAAACCTGCTGAATACAGCGCCTTCCTGCGACTTTACAATAAGATTAATTTTTGTGTAAAAAAAACAAGGAAAACATATCTTATGAGATTTACGTTATAAAATTTTAGGGAGCGATTAAAGTAAGTATTCATGACTGACGTAGTTAGTTTTACAAACTGAATTTTGAAATGAAAATTTTAAACGGGAAAATGTACGAGGAACTCTTAAGGATACTTTCTTTCGCAACTTAATAACCCTAAAAGCGAGAAGGTGGTGGAAATAGTGTTCATGATGCACCATGCGTATGAGAAACATTTTAAGACATGCATCCACGGCAAATGATCTGACGCTGCCCCACCATCTTTTCTTCGACCTATGTAGACAGGGCAGAACCCTGCTACTTTCCTTACTAATCCTGACTATGTGACTTTCGTTCTAATACGGATTTCTCGTTATTATGACTCGTTTGATGTGTGTGTGTGTGTCGGCTCCATAATTCATATAACACTATTTTATATTATTCATGACTAGACAAAATTCTTTATAATGGATATTTTAAAGAATTGCGGATGTTATCTACCATTAATCATGTAAATCAGCACTGTATAAATAAATAAATATTTCGGACACTTACACCAATCATCTTGTCCCAAACTAAGCGAAGCTTGTGCTATGGATACTAGATAACGGATAAACATACATAAATATTTATATAAACATCCATGACTCGGGAATAGATGTTCGTATTCATTACACAAACATTTACACCTCGCGGGATTCGAACCGACATTGGTTTCGCTGACAGGGTCATAATCCACTACACAAATCAGTCGTCTGTATGAATAACCATGACGCCGACTATATACAGACAGACAAACAAAGACTTCAAAGCTAACCCCTCGATTTAGAACGTGAAAATAAAATGCATTGACACAGTTCATTGCATCGATTATTTATAAAGTCTGTTTTAATTAGAAATACCTAATACATGGGAAATTTATCAACTGTCCAGTTTTCAATAAATAATACAGTGTTTTTAATGTACAATCCAATAATAATGGTTATTAGTCGGATTTGACATTTAGAACACTTTTATTAATCTAAAGTCAATGTGAGCAAAACGAAAGGGGTGATATTTGAGAGAGGTATATTGTATGACGGATTGCAGTAGGTATATTGATAGATGAAAAAGAAGTGGAGCACGTGCTTGTACTTGGGTTCACTGTTTACAAGGGGTGGAAAGTGTGAGGACTTTTTTTTTATGCACGACGTGTTTGTACTTGACCTCAATCACACCTGATGTAAAGTGAAGATGAGGTCGAAGGTGGAAGCGTACTGGCCCGGAAACATTTGGGGGGACTGGCTATCTTATCTCTGACAACCGGAACACAACAATGCTATTAACATTGCTGCGTGGTAGCTAGCCAGGCGGACATTTTAAAAGGACAGGACATCGAAAGAAGAGCGAATGCCTGAAATCAGGTAAATGGAGCACTGCATGTCTTTATGAGAAGCTTGAATAAAGGTCATGGCTGTTCATGGCGGGGTGCAGGTTCTCAGGTACTAACACTGGTTTACGTGAGTGAATGGGTGTGGCAGAAGAAGAATGAAAATAGAATTAATGCAGTGAAAATAAATGAAGTATGAGTGGGGTGACTTTGAGAGATAGAATCAGGAATAGTGTAATTAGGGAGTTAAGCAGTGTGATAGAAGACATAGTGACAAAGATTGAAAATGATATGCTGAGGTTTGGACATGTGGAGAGGATGAATGAAAGTAGACTAACGAAAGAGATATACGAAGCGAATGTAGATGGTAGTGTTGGTAGGGGAAGACTACGGCGGATGCACCATGATCAAATCGTGGACGTAGGAAAGAAATGCCATGTCATGAGTACGCTAAACCGACGAGCATGTACGAACTTTATGAGAGTGAATGAAGCAAAAGAGGTATGTGGTCTCTGCCTACTCCTACGGGAAACAGGCGTGACTTTATGTATGTATTAACCTATATGAATAATTATTGGTTCAAATCCCGCTAGGGGCATATGGTTTGTATGATGAATACAGACAATTATTGTGTTCCCGAGTTATGGATGTTTTTCATTTATACATGTATTTATTTACAAAAAAAAATGTATTTGTGTAGTTTATCAACCATCTGGTATCCATAACACAAGGCTAGATACTTACTGTAGACCTAGATGGCGCTGTGTGTTTGTGCAGAGATATTTATTATTTATTATTATTATTTGATTGTAGTACTCTTACTCTTGTCAGTCAAAATACTAGATTCTGCAAAGTAAGGTAAGCAAGGTAAAACCTTAGTTTTATTTTGTTAAACGAACCGGTACAATAATTTAAATTAAAGATAAAAACAACATAGCATAAATGGAAAATTAAAAACTCCCCAAGAAACGATGAACTTAAGTAAAATATATACTTAATATAATACGGATACGGGTATACAATGGCACTGAAACGTGGTCTCTCACTATGAGCCTCATAAGAAAGGTCAAAGTCATGCAACGAGCAATGGAGAGGGCGATGCTCGACGTTTTACTACGTGATAGAAACAGGAATGAAGAAATCCGTAGGCGAACGAAGTCACTGACATAGCCCAGCTGATTAGCAAGCTGAAGTGGCAGTGGGCAAGACACATAGCTCGAGGAACTGATGGTCGGTGGGGCATTAAAGTTCTCGAGTGGAGACCACGCACCGGCAAGCGCAACTGTCCACTCACAAGTTGGACAGGCGACCTGATAAAGCTCGCCGGATATCGCTGGATGTAGGCCACTGCCAACTTGTCACACTGGGATCATATATCATATTCAGCAGTGGACGTCGTGTGGCTGATATAATAATGACAATACAAATTGTATTGAAATTTCAATATGTTCGAAACGACTGAACCGATTTTGCATCACATCTCTTCAGCTGTGCAAGCGCTATAATGCTACATACATACACACTTTTGTGAGGTTGTGGTCATACGCCAATCCGCTTAATCATAAAAAAAAACATAGGCGTCAAACATAATAACTCATTTTGTTCAAGGGTTAAAAATAGGTTAATAATGGCGAGGAATATGTATCCAAGTCATACAGATCGAGCGCTGGTGGGTGCGAGACACGCGCCGAACAAACCAACCTCTGAGTAGCTTCAGCTATCCTGGTACTTCGTAAGTATAAGTACTTTGAAAGTGTATAACGTAGCTATGAAGAATCAGCCAATAGTCTCTACTCTTGCGAAATGCGAGTAACCTTATTAGCTCATTCTCCTCCGCTCTGCTTGAGGAGAAACGCATACTAACAAAGGTATCACGTGGCACTAAGGTTACGCAAACTACCATACCCTTCGTCGTGCCTAGTTGTGAATGATTCATCATCACACTCCATAAATGGTGTCTCCTTCACGGTCTGCCCTAGTCTCATACAATCGCTTCCAGCTATCCTGCGAAGAGCATCCCACACTACATTTGCCTAGTCGCGATCAACTGCCGAACCAGCCCCATTTCCTCACTCGTGTGAGGAAATGGGGCACTCGTTCCTTGTATATCAAAATTGAACCACCTTATCTCACCTCAATTCAATTTAGCGTACATAATAGAGTACAACTAACGAGCAGAAGCGAATGAGCTGCAGTCAGAGTTCAGTTAGTACTGAACAAGAGAGGTGTTGGAGTCACCAATCACCTTATCGCAAATGATGAAATGAGGGATGCTTAGCTACACGAGGACAAACAAAGTCCACGTTCAACCTCATTTCAAATAGACGTGTTACTCATCAATACTAACTCCAGCGATCATCGCTTCTGTAGAAATACAACCAGGCCATCGCCATTTCAACCTACAAACCTGATCCCACGATTGATATACAATGACATAAGCAAATGCCTACTGTATAACCACCATAGCATTACGCACAAACATGCAGCCCTTGACGCTTGTGCAGCAACGCCATTGGAAAAATGGTAATGCCGCGAAACTAGGCCTAATTAAATTTCAATGTGGCTGCGTGCATTTAAAGGACGTGAAGGTACCAATCGCTAAAACAAGAGCAATAAAGCATCACCCTTTGACCTTTACTATACGGCGAGCCAATGAAATTGATCTTCGACTCTACGCTGTCATTAATAAACGACGAGGTAGAAGGAGATAAGTAAGAGAGAGAAGTAATACCTTCGTGATTGAAACTTTGTATGTATGATTCACACACATTACACGTTCATTATAGCGCGGCCTACGTCACCACCGTGCAACAAAAACGCGACGACGCCGAATGAATCTGTTTCCGTACGGTCCAAGCGGCCCATTCGACGTCCCGCGCGTTACGTTTAACAGTATCTTACACATTTTGTTTTATAATAGTGACGTTCATTGTTTTATCTTTATCTCCTGTTAATTTTCCTCTAATTAAACAATAGCCGAGTTGATTTTTATTGAAGAAAACAGCCTTACACGTCCCGACTGCTGTGAAGCAGCCTCCTCTCACTGAGAGAAGCTATTTGGGGCATAATCCACCACGCGGGTCCAGTGCGGGTTTATGAATTTGTGTCAGACTAGTAGCCATCTGACAGTCAATGTTAAAGCCGCCTCTATATTCTATAGAATATCACACATTAACAGCCATTAAAAATCCACTACTAGATATAAACCTCGCTTATGGCGCGATTTATGAGGATTTTCCCTGATTGCCACGCTGGACTGATTGCCAGATAAGATGGTAGCTAGCCAGGCGGACAATTAAAATGTCCTACCACCAACCAAACCGAGCACTAAACATGTACCACGCTGGGGATCGAATCCGCGACCTCCGAATCGTAAACCCTATGTAGTTTACATTGAGCCACGGAGGCGGTTAAAAAAATTAATTAGGTAGGGCAAGAAGATGACGATGATGTTTTTATGAGATTTATTATATTGTACAGTCGGCATAATTCATACAGTTCAATTTTACGTGATCAGTGGTAGCATGTTAGTTATTTAAGCTGTACCATTCGCAGTTCTCTGAAATAATAGTCTACACAAGAGGGTCTATTATGATTTCATCAAAACCATAGTAGAAGGAAAAATAGAGCGGAAAAGAAAAAGAGGAAGATCGAGAATATGCTACATGCAGCAGATGAAAGAGAAGTTGAACGTGGTGTCGTATCAGGAGGTCAAGAGGAAGGCGGAGAGCAGAGAGATATGGAAAAATCTCCACCGACAAGAGCATGGCTCTTAAATCAGATGATGATGACAAGAGGGTCACTTACATAGCCATCGTAATACGACTGATCACGTAAAATTGCCCTTTATGTTTAATGAAGCCGACGTACTATAACTGTAATTTTGAACCTGTACATTAAAGTGAATGTAAACAGACCTTTCTTTTCTCTAAAATTATTTATTTGATTGTTATTTACATTTGAAATAGCCTTATAAGACGTAAACTGGAGAACGGTACTTTTAATTACTTTAAAAAAAGCCATAACCTATGTTATTATTATATTTTTATTTTATTTTTGGATAATACAGAATCTACAGCATCATTATAAAAACTTATTACACAACATCTATAAGGCTTTTTGGCGGGATCTCGGCGAGTGAAGTTGCATTTTTCTTTATAATTCTTATAATTTGTGCATTCTAACTTTGAAGCTTAATAATGGCAGAATATTGTGCAGCAAATGTTAGTGTTGGTGTACAAGTGAAAGGAAGTGTAAATTAAAGTGCGTAACGGAGCTTTCGGGTTCCCACAAGAAGCCGCCAAAATCTTTTGTAAAGCATTCTGCCACTTTACTGAAGAATGTCTTGACCGTGACTAGACTCTGTATACGTCAAGTATACGACGAATTACTTGTTTTGACTGAGACAGACTTATAAACTGAAGAAATAAGAGAAATAAAATTTTTCACTAGAAACTGGCAGTATTATCCCTCGACAGTGAGGTTGCCAACCTCAAAAATAAGAAGAAGAAATCTACGAGTATAAGCCAAAATTACGCCAATTACAAATTCTCATTTGCTATTACAGTTCTTTTAAAATATTAACTCCTAAACACCCACTTTACCCAGCCGGTGTACCCTAACTGTTGCTTCCTCCCGCAACTATAGCTATGAACAGACGTACACGTTAAAAACACTTCTATTGTATTGATTTTGTTCGATTCAGGCGGTGAACTCGAGACGATGGGAGTTTCAAGGAAAAATACACAAACTCTCCTGTCGGTAAGTGTTTCTGGGGAGGTAATGTGTTTATACACGTAATTTAATAACTTTATAACGATATGATTGTTTCTGTTAAGTTGTAGCCTTGAATACCATCTCAAGCACTTAAGACTATCAGTTTTTATAAGATAGGGAAAGTTTAAATTTGTAAAAAGGACCGGAAAAGTCCGGGCCAAGGATTTTGTATCTAGCATTGGACTCACACAGAGAGCAGTCCTTTAAGTTGCTACCATCGTTTCCTTTTTCCATAAAAACTTTGTATGAATCGTGTCACGTGTTATATTGCATATACGAGTAGGTAGTACATAAAGTAGCACAAAAAGACACCAATAAAATAAAGCATTTTTGACTTTGACTTTGACGTGCGCGACGTGAGAATTCGCACAGTGAAATTCTTTTTTTTTTTTTTTTATATATGAGAGGGCGGCAAACGAGCACTCGAAGAACATAACCCTCTTTTCTGGGGTGTCGGGTAAAAAACAAGAACCCTTTATAAGAACACTTTCTTGTTCCGTCTATCTGTATGATGTGTCAAAGCTCATTTTCGTTGAAATTACTGTGGAATACTATTTTTTTTTTTTTTTTTATATATGAGAGGGCGGCAAACCAGCATGCGGGTCACCTGATGGAAAGCAATCACCGCCGCCCATGGACACCCGCACCACCAAAAGGGTCACAGATGCGTTGCCGGCCTTTGAGGAAGGTGTAGGCTCGTTTCTTGAAGGTTCCAATGTCGTACTCGTTCGGGAATACCGCTGCCGGAAGTCCGTTCCACAGGGTGGTCGTACGTGGTAAGAAGTTTCTTGAGAAACGTACAGTGGTAGGCTTCCACTCATCCAGGTGATGTGGATGGAAATTTCGTAAATGGAAAAGCGTATCGGTTAAATTGAGCAGCGGGTATATAGCTCGAACAGTTCTTCAGAACACTCCCCATGAAATTCGTTATTTTGACAATATCACAAAATAGTGCCCAAAGGAAAAAGTAGTGCCATGGTTATTCTCTGTATGTGTTATTGCACAGAATACTATACATTCTTTTTGTTATACAAACATACAATATACATACAATGGCATACAAAAAGTGCTTCATCTGCGCTGCCCCTTTTCGCAAACACCTAAATAACTTCGTTGTTTTTGAGCAACTATTTATGGCACTTGTATATTTCGGTGGCTCCATTTTTGCACAGTTTTTGGGATATTAGTTAATCATAGGCAAAGCAGTCTGCGTATCGGAATGAGGAGTCCAGCAACACGTGACGCCAGAATGCTCACGTTTCACGTACAATATTGAACAACTCTTAAACTACAGAGGCACTAATTTTTTCCCTTTTGGCACTATTTCAGCATAGTTTTTTGACATTGTCAAAACCACGTAAAAAAAAACGGAACAATTTGTGTGAATTTTGTGGCATGGTTGATGGGCTTATGTGCATGTGGATGGATGGAAGAAATCCTGAAGAATGAGGAATCTGTGAATTTGGGTGACTAATTGAGTAGTTTCTAGGCATTAATAATGTATCTATACTCAGTATGCTATGTTATTATGTATTTTAGTTATAATTATATTTTTCTTAGTGAATGTAATATAAATTGTAATAAAATTCAAAAGATGGAAATTGTTTAAAAGATCAATCAATCAATCAATCAAATACGCTATGTTTAAATAAGGAAGGTACATTTAATATCTTATATAAACTACAAATTAGGCGGCCTTATCGCTAATAACGATCTCTTCCACGCAAACCTATCATCACGGAATTCAATACGAGTAATTAAGTGGGTTAGCACAAATAATTTCTTAATTGTCAAGTACATCTGAAAGTTCAGCATATTGAAATCAAAAAGTGTTATCTTATAGGTTATAAAAGATATGCTGTTACGGCGTTTCTTGTCGCTTTTTCTCCCTAACCATGGCAGTTTGTTACGAAAATTTTTTGATCGAATTCGAGTATGATTCCTGGGGGAAAGTTGTTCGTAATCAAGAGTGGACTCACCAGTTAATGGGAATTACACGAATTTAAATTCAGTGTATATGTTTACCTCTTCATGCCTAAACAGCTGGACGGATTAGAATGAAATTTGGTTGGTAGACAGATTACGACCTGGATTAACATAATAGGTAAAAAAATTTGCTGAACCAATTTTGATGAAATGTTCCACGCGAGCAATGTGTTGATTCTGTAAACGTTTCAGTAATTATGGTGATAACGTGATATTTAAATTAAAAATGAACTGTCCTTGCGCTCAGCCTTGACGAAGATTTTAATATTTATCCTAAAGTATTCTAAATATCATTATAATTTCAATTTCCCAGAAAGAACAAGTAAAAAAAAACGAATAGCCGTATTGTATAAACATGAGGACATGTTTACATTCAGTGACTAATCCTAACACAGCAAGGAACAGGCTAATCGTCATTATTCCAGGCCTCGTACCAAGTAAGAATTTTTGTGTTCGATTGCTACGTTTGGTACCTCGTAAGCTAGAAGTAAGGATAAGGGGGTAAACATCTAATGGATAGATAGATAAATCATTTCTTTGTTTCTCCAGACACACATACATTTAACTTTTAGGCACAATAACATATTGTATTCCCGAACGAGTACAACATTGGAACCTTCAAGAAACGAGCCTACACCTTCCTCAAAGGCCGGCAACGCATCTGTGACCCTTTTGGTGTTGCGGGTGTCCATGGGCGGCGGTGATTGCTTTCCATCAGGTGACCCGCATGCTCGTTTGCTGCCCCATATGGCAAATATTGCCAAATTATGGCAACATATTAAAAGGTATAAAATTATTAAACCCCATCTTATTTGGGGGACTGGCTATCTTATCTCTGACAACCGGAACACAACAATGATATTAACATTGCTGCTTGGCGGCAGATTTAGATAAGATGGTGGTAGCTAGCCAGGTGGACATTTAAAATGCCCTACCACCGACTAACTTACTTAGTTTCCGTCTTATGGTAGTTTTCAGCGCGCCCGACTAACCTTCACACTGCTCCCTCACACTGATGTTACGATTAGGAAATAATTTTACTAACACCACACTGTTAGTCAAGCAGTGTGCCAAGCAAGAAAATTGTAAACTATAGGAAACCAATTTCCTTATCTTAATACTACTTCCACAATTTACAATGGTGTCGATTCGGGTGTACACCAACTAAACCAAACTAAACTAAACTAAAACCAGTTTTGGAGTGGTGCCGTCGCATCGTACTGTTCCAGGGAGAAAGAGACAGTACTACTCTGAAACTGGTTTTAGTTTAGTTTAGTTGGTGTACATCATCCGAATCGACACCATTGTCTAAGTTTCTTTACTTTATATTCTGTGGGAACAATAATTTTATACAATTTAATTAAGTATGTACATGAAACCACAAATTTATAAAACACATATATTCTAGAAAAAAAAACGCCGTCCAACTCGCTTCCGTGAGGCATACTACCTAGTACGCTAGCGCTATTGCCCCGCTGAATGCATAAGCTCAGCTGCTGAGCAAAGTAGGCACCAGCTACGCACATCACCAGAGGCGTGGACCAGTCTAAAGGATAAATCCTTTACAAATTGTTTCGTGTCAGAAGGCCAAGGGCCCAATGTCTCCACTGCAGTAAGTGTAGTAAACTGCAGTAAGTAAGTGTTATGATTAACTGGGTACGTGTTTGACCACAATCTCACCTGATGGGAAGTGACGATATGGCCGAAGATGAAGCACGCGATCTCAGTAGATGCCTATTCACCCTGCTCTTGAAGATCCCAAGGTTGTAGTATTCAGGAAAAACTGATGCCGTTCGCATTATAAATGAAGAGTCGAACCGCGTAGTGCGAATGTTCGGTATGTTAACTACATACGGGTGGAATTCCTCCCCACGCCTAGTAGTCCGAAGATGACTAAAATAATGAATGATATGTTGACATCGTAAAGTAAGGTAAAATAAATCTAAATCATAGTGACTTTGTTTATTTTTATATAGAACTGGCTAAATCTAGATTGTGTCTCCATACACACACGAGTACCCCGAGTATATTAGGTCTGTGGTCAAAACCAAATTAGTAAGCTAATAGGATGTAGGTATACCGAAAGTTGTGCTAAGTAACTTTGCTTGTGCCATTGCAAAGTTAATCACAAATAGTCGAATACCCTCAATTTTCGATTTGCCATTGTCTCTGTCGTCGGTCGACATTTTAAAAAGGGGGGTGCAGAAAGTGGGGCGACGGAATCGATATGGGGTGGCGGGTGAACCTCTAAGTGAGTGAAATGGATCGCCAGCAAAGTCCAGTGTTACCTGATTAAAAGTTTTCGTGGTATTATCTGTGTTCTTTACATATTTGGAGGAATTATTCGTGTGTTAAGAAATACATATTTTAAATCCCTGACGCAAATAGTATCTATCATAAGTTTGAAGCTTTTACCCGACTGCCCAAGGCAGGGTAATGTTTTTCGAGTGTATGTATGTATGTAGATTTCTATACAATACAATACAATACAAATACACTTTATTGCACAACAGATAAGATAATACAGTTTCAGAAAAGTGGTATAAGAATAGAATGTACAATTTGGCGACCTTATCACTAAAAGCGATCTCTTCCAAGCAACCTTTATGTTACCTTCTGTAGCCTAAACGGCTGGACCGATTTCAAAGTGCATTTTTTTTATGGTTACCTGGTTACCTACGCGTTTGACAACAATCTCACCTGATGGGAAGTGACGATGTGGCCGAAGATGAAGCACGCGATCTCAGTAGATGCCTATTCACCCTGCTCTTGAAGATCCCAAGGTTGTAGGATTCAGGAAAGACTGACGCCGGAAGGGACTTCCATGCCTTGGCTGTTCGCATTCTAAATGAAGAGTCGAACCGCTTAGTGCGAATGTTCGGTATATTAACTACATATAGGTGGCATCTCTCGCCACGCCTAGTAGTCCGAAGATGAAATGGCGATGGTGGAATAAGATTGTGCAATTCCAACGCACACTCACCGAATGTGTGAGCACGCATGGTGTCGTTGGTTTCGTCTTGATTAATTCATGATAGAAATCCTACATGGCGCGCGTA
Source organism: Oegoconia quadripuncta (assembly GCA_949316235.1). NCBI lineage: Eukaryota > Metazoa > Arthropoda > Insecta > Lepidoptera > Autostichidae > Oegoconia > Oegoconia quadripuncta. The sequence continues at coordinate 4,083,663 of OX438745.1, read as the reverse complement.
AAATGCTAAATATGCTGTCGGGTTTTTTGGTTTTACTTATATTGTTATTGTTACATTATAACGCCAAAACGGCAGGACAGATACGTAAATGGGATTCTAGTTTGCAAGAAGTTGCTTGGCCGTGTTTGATGGAAATGAGTTCAGCAGTTTCTAAGATATTTAACTTTAGCAGAGTCGCTTTGTTTACCTGGATGTTATCATTTAATTAGTAGTTTGTCGGGGTTTTCTAAATTTCAAATTTATGCTAATAAGTATATGTATAAATACACAGTTGTTCAAACTCGACCTCTTTGTGTCTTCTGTTCGATAAACTCTTTAGCTTTTTACTTTATCGAATTTGATTCAAAATTCGGAATACTAAATTGTTTTCTAAAATTAGGGGAGAGTCGTTTCTTTGAATTGCTACGAGTACGTCGAGGTCACAATATTATTTATTTTTGTTCTTCAAATGATTATTATTTATACTAAGGTGCATTTTAAAAGTGTTATCGTGTGCGTTCTGTAATAAAACACAGAGCTTCAGTTTTATTCGTGAGATATTTATTAACTACCATTGCCTGTTCGAGACTGCTGGACCCATAGGGGCGAGGATCACGACCCTGCTCTACTCTTCTCACGGCGCCCAAATTCTACTACACCTCTTCTCCGTCCTACTCCTCGTCACCTCCATCTCTTATAGTCCTACTAACACAACTTTCAATTAAATTTACTCCTGTAAAATGTACCTATAGAATAAAATAATTAAATAATAATTCGTCTAAAATTGTTTGTTTCTATGCAATAGAGGTAACCACTCATACCCGAAAATGAAGAAGATATAGGAGACATTTTATGTAAAGGAGCTTTTTGACTAAGCAGCGCGAGGCAAAAAACCCACCAATAGCGTTACTGGATCAGGAAATTGAAGTAATGCTATTGGTGGATTTTTTACTAGCGCACCTCTTAGCTACCTCGCACAACTCTGGTGGAAACGCACCTTTAATCTCGCATTTATTGATTGCTATTACTATTGCTTATATATTATATACCCGTATTGCTACTATTAGTGCAAACCTCACCTACTGGAAGCTTGTATCTTTGCCCTAAGGTTGCCTGGAAGAGATCGCTGTTGGCGATAAGGCCGCCTTTTTGTGCGATTAACGATGTACGCTGTATTCTTCATGTAGCTTTTGTTAATTGTGCAATAAAGAGTATTATTTCATTGATTGATTGATTAATTAATATAGTGTATGATGCATATTTCGTTATTGTGATAGTAACGACACCCAAGGGAAGAAATGGGTTCTTATTTCTCTACCAGGAATCATCAAGCTCTGAAAACCAAACATTTTCCAAGATATATTTTTCTCTAAGCATTACACTGGCAACATTAGCTACACGGGGTTGGTGGACATCGCCCTCCTTTATTTCCGCAGACCAAATATTAAAAAGAGTTTTGATTGCCACACTGCTTATGAAGTGTATTGTACTTAGATATGTGGAATAATGAGTTTGCTATACAGTTGTATGAATATAAATACATCTATATAATAATGTTTTCTCTAATAATTTTAATTTGTAAATTTAGTACACCCCCGAGGAAGCAAATGATTATATCATCCAGATAGATTAGACTAATGATTATATCATCCAGATAGACCAGACTAATGATTAAATCATCCAGATGGACCAGACTAATGATTATATCATCCAGATATACCAGACTAATGATTATATCATCCAAATAGACCAGACTAATGATTATATCATCCAGATAGACCAGAATAATGATTATATCATACAGATAGACCGGACTAATGATTATATCATCCAGATAGACCAGACTAATGATTATATGATCCAGATAGACCACACTAATCATCGACACCGCTTACTTGATCAGAACTTAGACCCGAGTTTAATTTTAAATTTAAACAAAAATTGAAAACCGTCGAAAGACTATGACATCATCAAAATACACAAAAAATTTGTTAATAAACCATTCAACCGATTTTCATCAAGCATAGCTAAGAAACTGTTCCCTTGATTTTTTAATAAAAAACAAAACCGCACTAAAATCGGACCACGCTTTATGAGATACTTCCGGACAAAACTGGACACCCACATAACGCCGTTCAACAATAAAATACTTAGACTTACCATAAAAATTTTGATACAGCATTCAAATCATTGAGAGACTGGTGGTGGAACTTTATAAGGCCCTATATTTCAGGTTCCAGAGCCAGTATTCACAATATTTCTATATCTATTTCTAACTCAAACTGCTGGTACACAACAATGCTACTCGTATCAACATTGTTGTTCGATGGTAGCTGGTCAGGCGAAAAAATGTCCTAGCATCAACCAAACCGAGTATTAAACATGTACTTTGGATACTCAAGACCAAAACCTTGGGATATTCAAGAGCAGAGTGAATAGGCATTTACTGAGATCTCGTGCTTCATCTTCGACCACATCATCACTTTCCATCAGGTGAGATTGTGGTCAAACGCGAATCCAGTCAATCCCCTGAAGTACCCCTGCTGGTAGTCGAACCTGCAACCTTCGATTTGTAAACTCTATATTTTTTACATTAAATCATGGAGGCGGTATAATAAGATGTATATTGCAGCTGTCGCAATAAAACAAGGCGAAAGGTTTATTTTTATTTTTTTTTGCACAACGGGTCTGCACTTGACCTCAATCACACCTGATGTTAAGTGAAGATGAGGCCGAAGGTGGTAGCGTACTGACCCGGAAACCCCATCTTGTTTGGGGGACTGGCTATCTTATCTTTGAGAACCGGAATACAACAATGTTATTAACATTGCTGTTTGGCGGCAGATTTAGATAAGATGGTGGTAGCTATAGCCAGGCGGTTGATGTTTGTTGCTCAATAAAGGCGAAACGGATAAACGGATTTAGATTAAAATTAGTACATAGGTAGAACATAACCTGTATTATAACATAGGATATTTTTTATCCCGATAAAGTGAGTAGTTCCCTCGGGATAAACAAATTAAACATATGCGCGATAAAAATATTCCACGCAGACTAAGCCGCGGTGGAAAGCTAGTAATAGATAAAAACGTTATTAAATATAGTCAAAGTCAAAGTCAAAAATGTTTAATTTTGTGGGTACAAACCAATCACCCTAAAAGTATCACATGGGCTAAAGTGTTGCCTACCTCCAAAAATTTTTACTTTTCTTATTTTCCTTACCTTTTTATTATTTTAATGAAGTGTTTACGTTTTATTTTCCTTTATAAAAAGAAAAAAAAAATCCAAATAGAAAAAAAATCGAATAAAAATTGTCTTAGCCGGATTCGAAAACCATGTCTTTTCGAAAGACGTTACCTAAGCACTCGTGTCGCTTGCCACTAGACCACGATATCAATTAGCAGAGCTGACGAAATTTTCTTACTCATTTATATGTGACATATTATTATGGATTTGGTTTGAGTGTTGATATTGTATGAATACTTTCTAATAGATGGTGCTAGAGTGCTTCGGTCCATACGGTCCATATAATACTTTTAGGGAGATTCGTCTGTACACAGAGTACACTTAAAATAGTCAATTTTACATTTTTTAAGCTACTGCTTGTCCAAAATGCAATATATACAAATACATTCCTGAAACACAGATCCTCAATGGTATATTACTCGACGATTTAGACTGCAAATAAGCAAAATATGGGTTACATAAGAGGCATGTTGGCGAAGCTAGTTTGAATCAACAAGTATCTGCCGTGGGAAGAAGCTATAGTGTAGTCCTTTATTGGTATTTTTTTACAAAAAAATAGAATTCTATTCATCGATCATAGAAACCCACCTACTTAAGGGTCGATTAGACCTCAAAAACACCTATAATACAAATGTAATTGCTTAGTGGGGAACTAGATCAATGTAAACAACATAGGGTTTACGAATTGGAGGTCGCGGATTTGATCCCCAGCGGGATACAAATTTAGTGCTCGGTGTTGTTGGTGGTAGGGGATTTTAAATGTTCGCCCTGCTAGCTACCACCATCTTATCTAAGACTGCCGCCAAACAGTAATGTTAATAGCATTGTTGTGTTTTGGTTGTCAGAGATATCGATAACCAGTCCCCCACATAAGATGGAGTTACCGGGTCAGTACGCTTCCACCTACGGCCTCATCTTCAGTTGACATCAGGTGTGATTCAAATACTTGTGAAATACTTAAATACAAAAATAAAAGGTCAAATACTGACCCGTTGTGCATAAAAAATAACAAAAATGTGTTAAGCAGTCACTTTTTATTAAATACGAAATAAAAAACCGTATTAATGTCAGTAATCATAACAAATATATCGCTGACAGGGTCACTGTCTACTACATTAGTGTAGTAGACAGTGACCTCATAGTCATCATAAGTCAGTACCTACGTTATTCTCTATCGTAATTTTTTTTGTTCGAAAATCGACCCCACTTACGTGGCAGACGAGGAGCCATTTACAAATGGTTTTCAAAATTCGGGCACGATAAAGACTTAAACATCTGGATTTTTAAGAATTCCTAATTCAAATATTTAACTATTGCCTCAAAACACTCGTCTATTTACTGAAGTCTAGAATCCAGACTATGAATACCACCCTTCACCCTTGGCTGCGAACGCTCACATCACACATACGCAATGCACATATTGGATTTTGTTTATGCAAAATGGCTTCCCTTTGGGCCTGAACACGGTAACGTAAACAGATTAGTAATTAGAGAGGCGATTTCGTTTAGCTTTACGTAGAAGAGCTGTACCTATACTGTGAAAGTATTCCCTATGGGAACGAGCGCATGTGTGTGTTACTTCGACCCAGTAAGGATTGCGAGATATCGCACCGTCATACTGCCTACCTATAGAGTTCATAAGTTTTTTTATGCACAACGGGTTAGCACTTGACCTCAATCACACCTGATGTTAAGTGAAGATGAGGGCGAAGGTGGTAGCGTACTGACCCGGAAACCTCATCTTATTTGGGGCACTGGCTATTTTATCTCTGGCAACCGGAACAGAACAATGATATTAACATTGCTGTTTGGCGGCAGATTTAGATAAGATGGTGGTAGCTAGCCAGGCGGACATTTAATAGGCCCTACCTAGTTTTTCGACATTGTCAAAATACTGTGCGAATTCTATCATCACGCACGTCAAAATGTGGGTCTAACACATGCCAACAGATAATTTGGTATAACCTTAACAATACCTAGAAACGAAGTATTCCAAACATGACCTATTCACTATAACAGATAAAGGTCCTCTGACAAAAGTATTTGTTTTTATATCTAGCCGTGTCAGTGAGAATACCTAGGCTTTGTGTCGCCTAGACCGAAAGTTATGCGATCAAAACGTTAGTATAATGGATGTTTTGATAGTACATCCGCCTAGGACATTTACTTGACCTAAATGATGTCATAGTTTAAAAAAAAACTCAGCCAATGTCGATAAGATGGTTCTAAATGCAACACTATTTCAAATTGGTAAAACATACCGAAACAATAGTATCGGTTAGTTCCTAGACTTGATAATGTTTAGTATATTGAATATAAATCTACGTGAATGGGATTCCATAGGCAGTTTATAATAACGCATCATTTATAAACGTTTTTATAACTGTTCGAGTAGATAACTACAGCTTGACATTCTTGTTTTTCCCAGTTAAGACTTTGTTTATGAAATAAACCAATGTTCCTACTGCGGCTTCGCCTGCGTTAAATAACTTTATCGCAGAAATTTGTTTATCCCCCGGGAACTATTCACTTTATCGGGATAAAAAGTATCCTATATGTTTAAATTCAGGGTATGTTCTACCTATTTACCAAATTTCATCCAAATCCGTTCATCCGTTTCGCCGTGGTTGAGCAACAAACAAACAAATAAACATTCAAACTTCGCATCGCATTTATAATATTAGTTAGATATTATTTACTTGAGTGGCACCACGGTCGATTTACATGCCATAGGGTATCTATCCCCTTAAGGCTGCCCGCCCACGGCCGATAATCGGTGACCGATTTTTTGTAGGAGAAAAATGGAACGTACTGATTGCAATGGTTCAACGCACACGTCCCACAAAAAAGCGGTCACAATATCAGTGATAAAAGTATTGAAGAAAAAATCGACCCGATTATCGGTCCTACAAAAAGTCGGTCGTGGGCGGGCACATTAAAGTGCAAGTTAAAAATATTTAAAACGAGTGACCGTTATCCACCAAACATGCTGCAAACAACAGCTTTCGAAAATAAAAATCCATGTGTTCCCGTGTTTCGTGCCACAGACAGACACACATAACACCCCTCTTTTTTCGTCGGGGGTTAAAAACCAATATATTAAAATGATATATGTAACGAAAAAGGTAAGTTAAACAACTTTTTCTTATGCAAGACAGGTTAGGCCTTGACCTTTTGATGTTAAGTGAAGTGGTGACCGAAGGGTGGAAGCGCGCTCACCAATTTGAAGGACTGGTTATCTTATCTCAAAAAGACTTGGCGGCAGACTCAAATAAGATGGTGGTAACTGACCAGGTGGATATGTTTAAAAATACCATCAATCAAAAGTATCAAATATGTGCCCCGCTGGGAATCTAACCCGCAACCTCCATTTTATAAACTTTACATTCACATTGAGTACACATTGAGCCACGGACGCGGTACTTCTCACTATTTAGTTTAAAAGGTAGCACAGGTCGGACACTGTGGGTACCAGGATGCTGGAAGGCAACATTCTTTGAGGAAGTAAGTGCCGTCTCTTGGGTCGCCGAGACGTCAACAAAAGTCGCCAGCACTTTGTACAGATAAAGCTCCGAGCTCCTCAGGACTAAGAGACTCCACTCCAAATGCACTATACATTAATTAAAAATGAACAGAAAGATATCATAAAATTTGTGACTATGTTGTTTCAAGCATTAAATTTTTAAAGTTTGGAGCAGTCAAATGCTCATCTTTTGGATATTCCTGATCGCCCCATTTATAATAAAGAAGAAAGAAAGAAACTGTTTATTCGCCACTTCGACACATATTGAACAATTGTTAAGCAAATAAAGTAACAGAACACTCAGATAAGTGTCGCAGCAGCGAAAGGGAAACGACTCAGCTATATGCTGAGCTTATAAGAGCTCAGCGCTGGTTTACTGTCGCACCCAGGTCCATAAATAATAATAATAATAATAAATAAATATCCTTAGACATACACACGGCGCCATCTAGTTCCACAGTAAGCAACTATATGCTTGTGTTGTGGATACCAGATGGTTGATATAATACATAAATATTTTTTTTGTAAATAAATACTTATTATAAATGAAAACATCCATAACTCGGGTACACATGTCCGTATTCATCACACAAACATATGTCCCTAGCGCGATTCGAACCCGCCCGCCCGTTAAAGGTTGTGACGTTACTTATACAGGGCGAAATTTGATTAAATTTAATTCGTGTGATTCCTGTTTACCTACTGGTGATTCCACTCCTGATTACGAACAACTGTCCACTAGGAACCATAGCCTACCATAGGTTACCATAGAAAATTGTTTGACTTCCACACTAAAGGTGGTTTCAGAATGGTTTACTTTGTATGTGTAGTCGTTTTTTTTAATCGAATTCGACTATATATTAGGTTCTTTGAGGAAAGTTGTTCGTAATCAAGAATTCAAATTCACTGGATGAGACACTCCGCAATATATCCGCAATATCTATAATAGAATTTGCAAAGAAATCAATATAATATATCCTTTGTCATACCAAGAATGCAAACTTAAACTGACAGTATGGCTTCACACTCTTACTTACGATGACGTTGAAAAATTAATTAAATTGTAATTGATTAAAATTTAAATTATTTGAACTTAAATTTGAATTTTAAATTATTATATTGTTAACACGCTCACTGCGTACGCATTCACACTTCACATTCACACTAACACATACACGTACTCAAACACACTCACTCACTCATTTTCACGCACACACATTCCTACATAGATTTCAATTCATTTCATTATTTGTAGCAACTGATCCTTAAGTATATTTTGTATTGTATTTTTTTTTTGTATATTCAGCCCGTTCTTTTGTTTTAGTAAAAATTGCGTCTATCATATTTCCCATGAATCCCATCATCAGAATTAGATTTGGATAATAGTGGGACCAATCTGGAAATAATATCCTTTCGAATGAAATAAATAATAATTCGAATTCGGTTTGTAAATAAGAGAGTTTTGAGGTCTTCTTCTTCAATTTAAGAGCTATGCTCTTGTCGGTGGAGTAACGACCATGTCTCTCAACTTTCCGCCCTCGTTTTAACCTCTTGGTACGACACGACATTCGCCTTTTCTTTCACTTGGTCAAAGTAATTACGCCTACGTCTTTCCCTTCCCCTCATTCCTTCAATCTTTCCCTCAATTATGAGTTTTAAGGTAACAAGGATTAAAAAAAATACAACCGAATGAATAAATGCTTAAATAAATATCCTTGGACATACACACTGCGTACGCCCTTTTTTTATTCCCCGTTATACACTTTCTAACCGCTTATAGGGTTGGCTGGAAGAGATCTCTCTTAGAGATAAGCTCACCTTTGTATCTGACAAATGTATCTTTTGTGTTTATTTGTAATAAAGAATGGATAACTGCGTCATTTAGTTACACACTAAGCAACTAGGCTAGTATTATGTATACCAGTTGGTAGATATACTCCGCATATACATTTTTTTTGTAAATAATGACATATATAAATGAAAAACATCCGTAACTCGAGTACACAATTGTCCGTATTCATCATACAAACATATGCCCCTAGCGGGAGTCGAACCCGCGACCTTTGGGTATAGCAGCCAGCGTTTCTAACCACTACACCAAACAGGTCGACTGTTGGTAACCTCCTCTTTTAAAGTCGTTTAAAAATCCCTACTTCTCTACTAATTTTATAAATGCGAAAGTTTATGTGTATGTTTGTATGTATGTGTGTGTGTGTGTTACCTCTTCACGCCTAAACGGCTGGACGGATTTGGATGTAATTTGGTTGGTAGACAGATTAGGACCCGGATTAACATATAGTAATTTTTTTTACTGAACCGATTTTCATGAAATCTTCCACGCGGACGAAGTCGGGGGCGAAAAGCTAGTTAATGAGAAATCCTTAATCACTTTTATATACACCTCTCTTATTCTTACAGGATTATGCCAGAAAATGCCCGCAGACATTACTAACCTAGCCTAACGCAAATAGTGTTTTTTTCTACGTTATTTATATTAGTCTGTCGGTCTGTCGATAATACATTCAAATCTGTTAGCCGTCTAGACGAATGCCAAGGACATCCAAGGTCGCTGCATTGTCACGAGCGAAAATGCATCTACCAAATACAAGTACCTACCTATAGACTTCAGTTTGCCTTAGAGGTATTGGTTGCTTCTTATCATGGCTTACAGTAACAACCTGTTAAGTTCATTAAATTTGATGCTCATCCTTTAATTTAAAAATCTTATAAAACAATTTTAACTTTATTTGAATATACAGGGTGTAACGGTTAAGTGTAGTCATATTTTAAGGGCTTGTTCTACCCATCAATACGAACAACTTTTACTATGGGGGCAACTTCGAAATCGCGAAAAAAAAATCAGCTGTTTCATACATTGCATCGGGAGGTTATTGAAATTTTCTATGGAACAGCTCATTTTTTTTTCGCGATTTCGAAGTTGCCCCCATAGTAAAAGTTGTTTGTATTGATGGGTAGAACAAGCCCTTAAAATATGACTACACTTAACCGTTACACGGTGTATATCTCAATAATATCATAATATCTCAAGTGCTTTCTTTTGCGTATCCTGTATACCCTTTAGGCGATAATTAAACTAAGATGTTGCTGGCGACTTCGTTCGCGTGGAGCATTTCATCAAAATGGGTTTAGCAAAAAAACTTAGCCTATATGTCAATTCATTCATTCATATTCATTCATTCATTCATTCATTCATTCATTCATTCATTCATTCATTCATTCAGGTCCTAATCTGACTAACAACCAAATTTCATCCAAATCCGTCAAGCGTTTAAGCGTGAAGAGGTAGCAAACATACATACACAAACAAACTTTCTCGTGTATAGTATTACTAGCTTTCTGCCCGAGCGACTTCTTCTTCCGCCATGAAGATTTCATCAGAATCAGTTCAGCAAAAAAATTATCATATATGTTAATCCAGGTCCTAATCTATCAACCAAATTTCATCCAAATCAGTCGAGCCGTTTTGGCGTGAAGAGGTAACTAACACACATTACAGACATATACATAAACACACACAAACTTCCGCATTTATAATATTAGTTGTCGGTTCAAAAAAACCAAATTTCGTCCAAATCCGTCGAGCCGTTTTGGCGTGACGAGGTAACAAACATACATGCACATACACAAACAATTGAATTTATAATATTATAGTTGGGACCCAAAGAACTTGAATGGCGGCAAAAACTGCTAAATTTTAAAAATGGAAAGGCACAGTTCATTATACAAATCAATGTCACAACTGTCAAACTTAGCGTGAAGAGGTAACGAACATACACACATAGATACACACAAACACACACAACTTTCGCATTTTTAATGTGATAGTTGGGATATTGAGATAAATAATATGGCCATACACAGCGCTTGTTCCACAGTAAGCTACTACCAAATGGTTGATATACCTACTACACAATACTTCTTTTTGGCACGCATTATAAATGAAAAATCCCTAGTGTACAATGTCCATTCATCATACAAATACCTACATGCCCCTAGCAGTGACTTGCACAACATTTTGCCACACTGTAGACAGGATGATAAAATAAATGAGAAAAAAAAATACAACTACAAAGTAATATCTTAATAACGTTTTAGAATATTATCTGTTCATATCAGTATGAATCAGCTGTTGACAATGCATTTCAAGGAAAGTTTTCAATTTATCTATGGTAGGCACTGCTATTCTGGCTGTATGGAAGACACGCATCTGGCCCCTAGCGGGATCCGAACCCTACACCTTACAGGTCACCTTATTGCTTTGCTTACCTACCTACTTTTATCCGAGTATAACATGTAAACTAATCATTATATTGGGTCTTTACCTATGAAATTGGATTTTCGCGATTTTCAAAGCTATATTAATTTTTTTTATTTGGAAAGTGGAATATTATTTCAAGGTTTCAATATTTTTTAATTAGTAGGCTAAATCACATAATAAAAAAATTTGAACAGAGCACTTTTCATGTGCTTCCCATAATCATTTCTTAGATTCGCTGAAACTTTTATAAAGCGGTTAGTTTTAAAAATTAGCGCTGCCTATACTTAACTTAATGTTATCCGATAATACACACAAAGTTTAGATAAATTTGGTTTTGCCGTTCCCAAAAAAAAATCAAAAATCTTTGTGTGGAGAAAACAGTCTTAATGAAATTCTTCATACAAAACGCCAATTTCATAGGTAAGGACCTAATATTATTGGTATCAAAGTCCACACACGTATATGACTCACGCGAACACAAGTAGGTACTTCGTTGTCATGTAGAAGTCATCACTTTTTCGAACTTTGCATTTGTTTATTTGACTGTACTTTTTGTGTTAGTATGTCAGATATTAAAATAACAACTACTGGCAGATTTGAATTTAGTAGTTTTGTGTTATACAAGGTGTTAACGAAAGAACGCAAAACCTCGTGACTTGTAGCTCAGACCATGAGACTGAATATCTTGTGCTCTACGACTTTTGAAAATTCGAAGAACAAATATAATAGCGGATCGGATCAATTTGTATGGGGTAAGGGTAATTGAATTGCGATATTCAGTCTCATGGTTTGAGCTACCAGTCGCGAGGTTTTGCGTTCTTTCGTTAACACCTTCTATATCTGGACTATTTGGAACAAATTAGCTATTTAAAATATACTGGATGAGTTTCTTTACCGTAAGGGAAAAAAACTGTCATAGAATAAAGCGTCAATTGTGTCATTTGACGGTCGCGTCTGTAGCATATTCCACGTAATTACATCATTAAATTAAATAAATTTCGCATGATAGGATCACTGCGAATTACGCCAGTCGCATGTCAATATAAGCCCGGCTCATGCGATTTCGAAAATCAAAATTAAACTACCTACGACAATAACTTCAATTTCACTTAACTAATAATGCCCTATTTTTTTCCTTACAGAAAAAAAAACTCATCCGGTATAACGTCAAAGATATCACAAACATTAGCATTGGCTGCTCCAAACAGCGGTTCACCTTTTGTAATATACAGAAATGCAAACGTGACAATGGGGGTAGGAAGATGGTTTTTCATGAAGAGTCCTTTAGTCGCCTTAACATCAGGTGTGATTGAGGTCAAGTACGAACCCGTCGTGCATAAAAAAAAACCCCCCCGTGGGGAAAAAGGGTGATTAAACTTTTATTACGTCCCCACACAAAAAATAGCATATTAAAAATAAATGTCTTCTAAGATAACAAATTGTGTTGGGGGCCATCACTGATCAACGGCTAGACGGATTTGGATGAAATTTGGTTTGTATACAGATTAGGATCTAGATTAATATATGGGATTTTTTTTGATGTACCAATTTTAAAGGAAATTTCGAAATAACATACAATAATCAACAAAAATATACAGAACTTCGAAATATACAGAAATGCTATATGTTTCCTCCTGTAGCCTAAACCGAAAGAAGCCTTGACCGATTTTAAACGGCGAGATTCGTCTTGATTTCCGGAGTGTCATGGGATATATATTTTTATTTAACGATTTTGCACGTGACCTCAATCACACCAAATGTTAAGTGAAGATGAGGTCGAAGATGGAAGCGTACTGACCCGGAAACCCCAACACATTTGGGGGACTGGCTATCTTATCTCTGGCAACTGAAACACAACAATGCTATTAACATTGCTGTTTGGCGGCAGACTTAGATAAGATGGTGGCAGCTAGTCAGGCGGAATTTTAAAATGGCCTACCACCAACCAAACCGAGTACTTAAACATGTAGCCTGCTGGGGATCGAACCCGCGATCCCATCGTAAACCCTATGTTGTTTACATCGAGTCACGGAGGCGGAGGTAAAAAAATTCATCCGGTATAAATATATTCCATATCCAAATAGCTCTAGTTTCAAGGTACATGCGAATTATTTAAGACGTTCGTTCCCACGGCTGCGTTTCGTCCACTCGCAGTTACTCGATACTGAGTCTCTGGTATTTTTGTTTGTCGTCAAATTGTCCACTCAGCTACTGCCGGTTTACGTAAACGATAACTAACGCGACTCCGGTATTTTGCTATGCTGGCACCTATTTCTTGACGCCTGGTAATTTTTAACGATTATAGACTTCTGTTTAATTAAATATTTTAAGGAGCGTCGGTAGCTCAGCTGTTAAGACGCGGTCTTCCAATTTGCAAAGGCCATATACTAATAAGTTTTTTAATTATTTTTTTTTAATGATTAACTGGATGCGGATTTTTATCACAATCTCACCTGATGGGAAGTGACGATGTGGCCGAAGATGAAGCACGCGATCTCAGTAGATGCCTATTCACCCTGCTCTTGAAGATCCCAAGGTTGTAGGATTCAGGAAAGACTGACGCCGGAAGGGAGTTCCGTGCTTTGGCTGTTCGCATTATGAATGAAGAGTGGAACCCGTTATTGCGAATTGGAAACGGATTTATAGATTTGTATCAGACCGATTTGAAATCGATTGGGTCGTTTCATAAATAGTATGCGACCTGTATGGTGTAGTGGTTAGAAACTCTGCTGATATACCAAAAGGTCGCGGGTTTGAATCCCGTTAGGGGCATATGTTTGTAGATGATTACAGACATGTGTTCCCGAGTTATGGATGTTTTTCACTTACATAGGTTATCAACCATCTGGTATCTATAATACAAGATTAGTCGCTTAGTGTGGAACCAGATTGCAAAGACATTTATTTAATTATTTTTAATTACGTTTCTACGAGCCTTAACCGCTGTGGCTCAATATAAATAGCATATGGTTTACGATTAGGAGGTGGTAAGGCATTTTAAATGTCCGCCTGGCTACACCACCATCTTATCGACGACCGATTGGTGTAGTGGACAGTGACCCTATCAGCGAAACCAACGGTTCGAATCCCGCGACGGGTAAATTTTTGTATGATGAATACGAACATTTATTCCAGAGTCTTGGATGTTTATATAAATATTTATCTGGGGGCACGGCCGTGCCCCCACCAAGTCGAGCAAAAAAGCGTCACGGCCGTACCATCCTTTTCTCGAAGCAATTCAGACCATTTTCGACCCCCTGTAACTTCGTTGTGGATAAAAATAGAAGACTGAAATTTTCAGTAACTATGCAGGCATTGTAAAGACACGTATATTTAAAATTTCATTCAATTTGAACCAGTATTTTAAAGAATTATAACGGGTCAAATTTCTTAATTTTGTCACTCACTGACTCACCGATCATCAAAATTCTAAGGCACTTCTAGCAGACCTAGAAGCTTCAAATTTGGAATATAAGTAGTGTTTGGTGTATGAATCAAGGAAAAACTAAAAAATCTAGAAAAGACAGCAAAGAAAATTAAGCCCATACAGCCAAGTCTTCAGTTAATGAAATTTTTCAATATTGGCTTTATTCGTAACGATGTTTTATTATTTTACGGCAAAAATTGTAACATCAAAGCCTCCCAGAAAAACCCATAGAGACAGGGAGTGGGCTCTTAGAAAAACTGTAGCTGAAGCTCAAGAAGTAGTACCGGAAAAGAGAAAACGGAACGCTAACTACAAAAATAAGAAAAGTTCATAAGTCAGAGAGAGGGCTTTAAGAAAATTCGTTGCTGGTAGATATACATATATACAATAAGTAGAAGGTACCGAAAAGGAAAAAAGTAGAACTGTCTACAAAATACAAATAGAAATGAGATCCCATCAAAAACAATACTTGTCAAAAAAACCAAGTCTCGCAACTCAGTTGTTCTGCGGTAAAAAGTTGTGAGATCCATGTAATACCAAGTCGGTTGTTAATTTATTCAGTCTCTACTTAAGCGACTTTCTGTCTTAATACGTCCAGTCTCTAAGACCACGATCGTGGTCCATAACAATTGAAAATCAATTGTGTCTGGAATCTCCGTACTCGAAGCATTAAGTTGTTACGTAATAATTAACAGCATCTTATAGTGACGCATATCAATATTAAAATTCTTTAATGTTTTATATAAATATATTGAGACTTGGCCATCGCCTGAAAAGACGTGTAAATTCAATCGCCTGAAAACACATGTAAATTCAATTATTTAGTGCGATGGCCAAGTCTCGATATATTTATATAAAACATTAAAGAATTTTAATATTGATATGCGTCACTATAAGATGCTGTTAATTATTACGTAACAACTTAATGCTTCGAGTACGGAGATTCCAGACACAATTGATTTTCAATTGTTATGGACCACGATCGTGGTCTTAGAGACTGGACGTATTAAGACAGAAAGTCGCTTAAGTAGAGACTGAATAACTTAACAACCGACTTGGTATTACATGGATCTCACAACTTTTTACCGCAGAACAACTGAGCTGCGAGACTTGGTTTTTTTGACAAGTATTGTTTTTGATGGGATGTATGTTTATCCGTTATCTAGTATCCATAGCAAAAGCTTTGCTTAGTTTGGGACTAGATGATTGGTGTAAGTGTCCGAAATATTTATTTATTTATTATTCATATTAATTTATTTATTTATCTAAATAGCAGCCAAGCAGCAATCTTAATAGCATTGTTGTGTTCCGGTTGTCAGAGCAAAGAGAGCCAGTTCTCCAAATATGTTTTTGGTCATGTTTATGGGGTTATATGGGGTTTTCGGGTCAGTACGCTTCAGTCTCATCTTCAATTAACATCAGGTGTGATTGAGGTCAAGTGCTAACCCGTTGTGGATTAAAAAAATCCAAATACGATTTTTGGAGGCTGGCTTTTTTTTCAAAACTTTGAAAGAAAGAAAGAAAGAAAAAATTCTTTATTGTACACAGCTTAAAAATATACACAGTGACATTATTCTAACAGGTGTACAAAGGCGGTCTTATCGCTTATAGCGATCTCTTCCAGACAACCATATTTTTTGAATTTGAATATGTTAATCCACCTCCCGGAGCTTACATTCGTATCGAGTTTCATCAATCTCGATGTTATATTACGCGAGGTTCCCTACTTAGTAATGATTTTGGTATCACATTTGTGAGGACGTATCCATAGTAAAAGTAAAAAAATAAAATTATTTTGTTACATCATCATCATCTTATTTAAGAGCCATGCTCTTGTCGGTGGAGATTTTTCCATATCTCTCTGCTCTCCACCTTCCTCTTGACTTCCTGATACGACACGACGTTCAACTTCTCTTTTATCTGCTGCATGCACACTCATTCCTTATTTTATCCATCCTCGTCACTCCACTCATCCATCTCAACATTCTCATCTCTGCTTCTTTTTGTTATAACATAGGCACCCAAAATAGTCAAATTTTACATTTTTTAAGCTGCCGCTTGTTCAAAAGGCAATTTTCCCCTAAGTACAACAAGAACATAATTCGTAGGGTTGTTCTTTAAAAAAATATATATAACAAAAGGTACAAATTACTTATTTCATTATTATACGAGTAATTGTGACATTTTGTACGTACACGAGATACCACTTAAAATATATCTTATTGTTCTTTATAAGGCGTCTTTCCGTGAGAAGAACATGTTAGATATTTGTAGGGTTGCTGGTATAAAAGAAAGGTTTTTACCCTAAAAAGGAACAATTCAATTCATTGGTGTCGATTCGGATGTACACCAACTAAACTAAACTAAACTAAACTAAAACCAGTTTTGGAGTTGTGCCGCCGCATCGTACTGTTCCAGGGAGAAAGAAGCAGTACTACCTAAAACTGGTTTTAGTTTAGTTTAGTTGGTGTACATCCGAATCGACACCATTGTTATAAAATAACGTGGTATGTGAATAAACTGATCATGTCGAAGGATATGTCAGATTTTTTTTTATATTACGCTTTCTAAATATTTAATTAGGTATCTGTTTTATAGCATCTTTTAGTTATTTAATCGAGTTTCATTGTTCTAAAATATTTACCTACCTACTAATATCGTCACATCGTCACTTTCCATCAAGTAAGATTATGGTAAAGGCGGGTCCAGTAAATCTTAAAAAAAATAAAAAAATATTCATACTTAAATAAAAACCCTCAACGATCCGCGGGAGGATTTCCGGCGGAGGTTGCAGCACAATTAGAGATAGTGCAATTTTACAGTCCAAATGAGGAGTTAAATGGGCTAGTGTACCCAAAAGAGACGAAATACGCTCCGAATGCTGGTGTAATTCTTCCTGAAAAACAGTCTTATGTTACAGTGAATTCGTTCATATCAACATCTAGTAAAGTTGAAGTTACGTAACTTGTAACAATAAGAATAAGAATCGTTTATTTGACCCATTTAGCGACACACATATTATTATTACATGAAATGTGAAAATATACACAGTGAATTTGCGACCGAGTGATATAAAAGTAATACACAAAACAGTTTCATGTAATGGGATAGGTACTCCTATCTCAAAATGCAGTTTACAAAATACAATAAAAAATACCTAAGCAATGTTTCACATATAGACTAAAGTCCTTAAAAATTAATTTTCGGTGTCGCAAAGTGGTATCAAAGAAGGTCTCCTTCTCAGCATAAGTACAGTCGGCTTCATAAATTACCATACAGAGTAATTTTACACGATCAATCATTTTATTGTAGCATACTAAAAATTGAATGCAGCAGAGATGAGAATGTTAAGATAGATAAGTGGAGTGACGAGGATGGATAAAATAAGGAATGAGTATGTAAGAGGGAGTTTAGAAGTGGCACCTGTGACAGAAAAGTTGAAAAGAAACCGTTTGGCTTGGCATGGACATTTTATGAAGAGTGATGAAACGCATGTACTAAGCGAGTGAGAGATTATATATATATAATCTCGAGCCATAATAAAAACGAATAAAAACGAGCCAAAAAGCCAAAAAAGAAAAGAAAAGAAAATGATCCTGTGGTTCTTGCGCCGCTTCTTTTCCCACAGTTGATTTCCCTTTCCGAAGCGGTGGTAGCTTGGACATACTGACTGACCGAAAAATGCTTAGCCCTATTTTTATTTCCAATAGATTTAAATTGACATTCAACAAATGATATCATGTATCTTACATTGAAATAAAATGCTTTGAGTTTTAGTTTGAGTGGTCAATATGGATGTCGATGGTTGAAAAGGAAGAGGAAAATCATGGAAAGATGGATGAACCGCCTCCGTGGCTCAATGTAAACAACATTGGTTTTACAATTCGGAGGTCGCGGGTTCGATTCCCAGCGGGGTACATGTTTAATGGTTTGGTTGGTGGTAGGGCATTTTAAAATGTCCGCCTGGCTAGCTACCACCATCTTATCTAAATCTGCCGCCAAGCAGCAATGTTAATAGCATTGTTGTGTTCCGGTCAGAGATAAGATAGCCAGTCCCCCAAATGTGATTGGGGTTTCCGGGTCTACTGACCGGGTCGAAGGTGGAAGCGTATTCGCTTCCACCTTCGACCTCATCTTCACTTAACATCAGGTGTGATTGTGGTCAAGTACGAACCCATGGTGCATAAAAAAAAATCTGCAACTGGCGGGATTCGTAGGGTTCCTATCAAGCGAAATTTATGTGGAACTCATAATTTCTCCAAGTTTTCTTTATTTATTTAATTTAATCATGTAATTAATATGTGCACTAGGCTACAAACGCGAACGTCAAATGACACAACGATTTATTGGATAATGGTTTAAAAAAAAATCTATGTCAATTCAATACCTTCTATTTCACTAACCTAATATGCCCCATTTTTTCCTTACGGTAAAAAAACTCATCCGGTATTTCTGGGCTTAATTCAAATAGATACAAAACAGATTCTTCATAAATATAACTGGAATTAAAAAAACCCTGAACACCACTTCCATTTCCTACGTCATACAAAAAAAAAACCGTATTTCCTGAAACAGCCAGTGTTGTCAGTGCATTGTGACGTCACCGGCGTCTCTACTTGATGTCTACACACAATAGTTAGCCAAAATAGGAAGGAACAGAGGCGTGCATTGAGACTTCATTGCTAACTATACAGGGTGAATTTGAATTTATGTAATTCCTGTTCCTGTTTACTGGTTACTCCTTATTACTCGGTTTGGTTAGTGGTAGGGCGTTTTAAATGTCCGCCTGGCTAGCTACCACCATCTAATCTAAATCTGCCGTCAAACAGCAATGTTAATAGCATTGTTGTGTTCCGGTTGTCAGAGATAAGATAGCCAGTCCCCCAAACGTGTTGGGGTTTCCGGGTCATTACGCTTCCACCTTCGACCTCATCTTCACTTAATATCAGGTGTGATTGAGGTCAAGTACGAACTCGTCGTGCATAAAAAAAAAGTACGATTTGCATAATAACGTTTGTTAGGTTGAGTTTAAGAAGAATTGAAATGTATTCTTTGTGTTCTATTTATTAAGTGTATATTTTTTTTTTATATGAGAGGGCGGCAAACGAGCATGCGGGTCACCTGATGGAAAGCAATCACCGCCGCCCATGCATGGACACCCGCAACACCAAAAGGGTCACAGATGCGTTGGTTGCGGCCTTTGGTGTAGGAAGGTGTAGGCTCGTTTCTTGAAGATTCCAATGTCGTACTCGTTCGGGAATACCGCTGCAGGAAGTCCGTTCCACAGGGTGGTCGTACGTGGTAAGAAGTTTCTTGAGAAACGTACAGTGGTATATAATTTCCAACGAACGAATTTTCGTTATGGTTACACTTATTTTTTAACTGTACATTCTTACCGTGTGATACTCAAAAACTACCTATGTACATAAGAGAAATCAGCTACATTCATTTAAATTTTTGTTTTATTTAAGGTCGCAGGTAGTCGCAGGATGCAGGGTGCTTCCAATCGGTTGCTCAGGATATCTATGGAGGAGGCTTATGTTCATCAGTGGACATCCATGTGGCTGATATAATGATGATTGTTTTACGATAACGTATTGAATAATGATTTACATACGCAAACATACATATATTCTTTAATAGTTACCCGACTTAGCTACAAAACGTAAAAAAAACTTGAATTCCCGCGATATGTAAAACGTACCGCCCTGAATAAACCTGCCGCAAAGACATGCGCATACATGAAATTATTATTTCTGTCAGCTGCGTACTTTCAATCACTACTGTGTTAGAATCATTAGTCTGGGCGGGATATGAATAACTAAACTGCTAATAAGACGCTATTCAAATAGACAGAAATGTTCATATACATCAAGACTTTAGGGTTTCTGATCTCTCTGCATCGATTTGAGGACCAAATCGATGCAAAGATCATTATAAAAATGAGCAGATCCATCGTCCAACCTCGAGCCTTGCTTGGTTATTCATGGAATAGAAAACGAGTAGAATAGAATAGAATTTATTTGCTGTGAATAGGTAGGTACGTAATATCTAGGTGTTACAATTATTTTACATAAATAAGTCTCTTCTATTCAGCTAAAATACAGTAGCATGCAAATATAACTTTCAGTAATAAAATATAATTTAACAATAATATCCATTTAAAAATTCGTCAATATTATAAACTTCATGTGAACGACAGCAGATTCTTTTATGGAAAGAAGACCAGAGGGGCTACTATGATCTCTTCTTTCCATTAAAATACTACAATTTGATCGATTTCGAATTACACGATTTGAATCGATTCGCGCGATGTAATTCACCAGTGTATTTTTTGGATCGATAAATCGATTTTCATCAGATCGATCTTTTGGCACTTGATTTTCCTAGATCGATCTCGGACTTAGAATCGATAAATAAGATCCATCTTTTGGTCGAGGATGGTAAAAGAAAATGCCAGTGTCATAGTTTAGCAATTGGCAAGGACATAGCTCGTAGGACTGATAGCTATTGGAATATAAAATCCCTATATGATGGACCACGCACCGGAAAGTATAACGTGGAACTGAACAAGGTAAACGAATGACCTGAAAGACGCTTCGGTCTCTCAAGAAATCTATGGAGGAGGGCTATGTTCAATTAATAATAATGATTACTAGAAAGACTTTAACCGCCTCCGTGGCTCAATGTAAACAACATTGGGTTTACGATTCGGAGGTCGAGGGTTCGATCCCCAGCGGGGTACATGTTTAAGTACTCGGTTTGGTTAGGGGTAGGGCATTTTAAATGCCCGCCTCGCTAGCTACCACCATCTTATCTAAATCTGCCGCCAAGCAGGAATGTTCATAGCATTGTTGTGTTCCGGTTGTCATATAAGATCCCCAAATGTGTTGGGGTTTCCGTGTCAGTACGCATCCACCTTCGACCTCATCTTCACTTAACATAAAACTTATTGACTTTAAAAAATAATAGAACTACATACAATCTCTATAGATGTCAATATTCTCCAAAAATAAAAGCCTACAACACTCCACCAACTCTATTATCCAATGAACCTAGTCAATTGCAATCCGAATGAGAACCAGGTGAAATTCGTGAAAAAACACGAGCCGACCGAGCTGGGTGTCGAATAAGGCAAAAATCGACGAGAAACGAACGAAAACGATGCAAAACCGTCAAAAAAGTGACGAAAAACAAAAAAAAAACAGTCGGTGTCGTCGTAGCGTTCGTTTACCTCGTCCGCAAGTGGGGCTACCATTGAAAGTTGCAGCTTTGTTTTATATTTTTCATTTTTAGGGTCCCACTGCAAAATTAGGTAATAATCCATTTGAAAATTCATTTGTGGTTGTAAATTGGTTGGTGGAAGGGCATCTGGCTGGCTGGGGTAGCTGGCTAGCTACCACCATCTTATCTAAATCTGCCTCCAAGCAACAATGTTAATGGCATTGTTGTGTTCCGGTTGTCAGAGATAAGATAGCCAGTCCCCCAAATGTGTTGGGGTTTCCGGGTCAGTACGCTTCCACCTTCGACCTCATCTTCACTTAACATCAGGTGTGATTGAGGTCAAGTACCAACCCGTTGTGAATAAAAAAAATAAAAAAACAAGTTACATACAATGCAAATCTCTTGTTCATTGAAAAATAAATTCTCTGAATTAAGGTTACCTACGGAACCATATTGTGGATTCCCCTGTACCCCTGGCTAGTCACGTTGCCTCGCACTTGTGTCCGGAGTGTAATAGGGTCGCGTGCGAGACTCGAGTAAGCATTACATCATTTTCGTAGTTTTAACTCTTATTTTTTTCAATTTCCACTTTAGTAAAATATAGGAAACGTAAAGATAGAGTGTACTTAATTGATATTGAGTTTGCACGCCACATATTCCTCACCAGAAGTTTACATAGGTTTTTATAGAACTTCGATAGAAAAACTAGGTCAAAATTGTTGTCGTTTGAGACGGCTATTTCACAACTATTTGCTGAAACCAATTGTCCAGTAAAAACACGCAATTTTTGTGGTATATCTGCCTATAATCTTAAAATAAGTACCTGATTTTCTGTAGAGTAATAGAATAAAAATGTTTTCTAACAATTCTGTAGCTTGCTTTAGGTATAAGTATGACGACCAATTGGTGTAGTGGATAGTGACCCTGTCAGCGAAACTAACGGTTGCGGGTTCGAATCCCGCGACGGGTAAATATTTGTGTGATGAATATGAACATTTATTTCTGAGTCATAGATATTATATAAATATTTATGTATGTTAATCCGTTATCTAGTATCCATACAACTTTGCTTAGTTTAGGACTAGATGATTGGTGTAAGTGTCCGAAATATTTATTTATTTATTAATTATTATTATTATCACCGACCGGTAGATACTCTACCCAATTGCAGAAAATCACGGCCTTTAAGCTTATAGGAAGGTAAAAGTGTATCCTGGCTGGACTAGAATTTGATGATTTCTGGGAGGTACTGATGACACGGGCAGTCCACTAGGTGATATGTTACCTACCTATTTGTCATATCAGGACAAACAAAAATATTTACCTAAATTGTCTTCAAGGATCCATTAATGCAATTACTAAGTAAATATGTACATAAGTATGACATTAACACGGCCGTCAAATAGCATAGTTGACATTATGTGTAACCTAGATACGCGTTAGACACCAAATCGTGGTTCTAACTAGATCGGCCGACCTTGTACTCAATTCAGCTATCTATGTATAGCCGAGATTGATTGTTAGTCCGTGCATACAGTCGCCTGCATAGAACGCAAGAGGTGAATATTATCTACTAGCTGTTGCCTGCGACTTTAGCCAACAGTTAATCCAGGTCCTAATCTATCTACCAACCAAATTTCATCCAAATCCGTCCAGCCGTTTAGACGTAGAGTTCAAACACACACACTTTCGCATTTATAATATTAGTTGGGACTAGTACTAACCCGCAGGTACACTCGCGTGGAATGTGCCACCATTTACCACCATCTTATCTAAATCTGCCGCCAAGCAGCAATGTTAATAGCATTGTTGTGTTCCGGTTGTCAGAGATAAGATAGCCAGTCCCCCAAATATGTTGGGGTTTCCGGGTTAGTACGCTTCCACCTTCGACCTCATCTTCACTTAACATCAGGTGTGATTGAGGTCAAGTACGAACCCGTCGTGCATAAAAAAAATATGCAATTTGTTTATTCCGGGGGAACTATTCGCCTTATCGGGATAAAATATATCCATATTCTACCTGTGTATCAAATTTCATCCAAATCTGAGAAACATCTGGACAATGACTGGACACACATACATCGCCGACAGATCCATAACACCGTCTAAAAGCACTAAAAACTAAGGTCTAAGGCACTAAAAATGTAAACTAAACTCGCACTTCCGGTAACTGGTAACAACGTTGGAGATAACTTGTAACCTCTTGTCTACCTTAAACCACAAAGCCAAAGAATGGTTAAACTGGTAGCAGAGCCTTTGTATACCTATAGTATAGCTATGCAAGTTGAGCAGTTAACGGTTAGCCATTTAGTGTTGGTTCGATTCCATGTAATCTGGGCAGATTTCGCTGACGGCGCGCCGTAGACGCCCGCTGCATATCCGACTAGTACTGTCGCCGAGAAAAGCGCTTTTATTAACAACCGTGCAAAAAGAGGGGTGTATAAATTGAAGCCTATATCTATCTGAGTTCAACAGATTTCAAAGGATATCCCGATAAAGTTAGTAGTTCTCGCGGGATAAACAAATTAAATTTATAATAATAATAAATCGTTTATTCTCCAGACAATAAGGTCCATGTTTGTTAGTACAATCACCTATAACTGTGTTAGTAAACGGTGGTAGACATTGAAAATATCGATGATTAAGAGGGTTTTTCCCGTAGGGTATTCCATACAAACTATCAAGTCCAAATTTTTCGAAATGAATAAACAGATTCTTACGAAACTTTACAAGCACAAAGATCTAAAAATTTATAGAAAATGTTTTCGAAAAATAGTAGAATTACTAAATTAGAGCTATTTTAAGTTTTCCATAGTAACAGGAAAAAATGCAATATATTCCTTTAAAGTCGATATTTTGAAAATATTTTCTACTAACTTTATAGTTTTCTATATTCTGCTTATACGTATAAAGTTTCATTAGAATCGGTCTATTCATTTGGACTTGAAAGTTTGTATGGAATGCCGTGTGGGATAAACGCTCTTAATTCGAATGTAAATTGAAAAATTAAAACATAAAATTCTAAATTTAAACACTGAAAATTTAAAATATAAATATTGAAAATTGAAATATTATATTATATTATCAGCGATCATGTTACTCCACGCAGGCGCAGCCGCAGGTGGAAAGCTAGTGTTTTTATATTTTTGAAAGCTTTGTGTTTGCGAGATGATTCAGCCGTTTCGAAGTTATTCAACATTTAACACAGTTTCTTTATATACGATGATAAATAATATGTTAAAAGTTTCTCGGGAATTTTGTAAATTTTTGATTTATATTTTATAGTTACAGCTTGAACTCAATTGACATAACTGATAGTCGATAATAGATTCGAAAGCCGGTAAGGGTAAGTGGGTGAAGAATATGAATATTCATGAAAGTTTATCAATCAATCAATCAAGTACACTTTATTGCACAAAAATTTTACAATCCACTTCATAAATATAGCTTCAAAAAAATAATATTATTATATTATATCATAGCTTTGCCAAGTTTGAGACTAAATAATTGGTGTAAGTGTCTAAATCCAACTAAACATTAATAAATGCGAAAGTTTGGATGTTTTTTTGTCAATCGCGGCGAAACGGATGAACGGACTTGGAAATTGGTATACCGATAGGTAGAACATACCCTCAATTAAATCATAGGATAATTTTTATCCCGATAAAGTGAGCAATTTCCGCTGGATAAACAAATCAAGCATATCCGCCATAAAGTTAATCCACGCAGGCAAAGCCGCGGTAGAAAAGGCAAGTCCGATAAAGATGATAGACGAGCACGTATTTCAGTACCTCAATATTCCGTGCTGTCTTCTTTGAGGATGTCGTTCCCACCATCACCGTAGACTAAATATTAAACGAACAAAAATGAGTGCAGTTACCTTGATATTAACCGTAAGAGTTAATAATTTTATTCGAAATTCGAAATTAATGAATTCGTTTGTACCACAATTTCAAGATTGTAGAACACGTTTTAGAAACGTTTTGATGAACTGACAGTGAGACTGTTAGTAAAGCCGTATCTTTTTATTGTGTAACACTGGTTGGTTTTTTTACAGCAATATGAGGCAGCAGACCTTAGTGTTCGACAGTCGTCATTAGTCCGTAAACATCCCACTGCAGGGATATAGACCTTCCCTCATATAGAGGGAATATGGGCCATAGTCCGCCACGCTGGCCCAGTGCGGGTTGAGAACATTTTTTTTGTTCACATGTCTTCAATTTTTATTTCCTTCACAGTTTAAGAACAGTCGGATAAATGCACATAAGCAATAAAATTAAATTTAAAAACGCATTGGCACACGGCTTGCCTGCGGATCGAACCTGGACCTCCCAAATGGGAGACTGTGTCTCCTCCACTGAGCTACCGACGCTAATTTCAGTCGGCAAGGTTCGACAGCAATTTCAACTTAATACCTTCAGCCGTTCAAATGAACCTTGACACACGGACAGACAAACGGGACAACAAAATGATGAAGTAAAGACCCTGAAAGTAACGTTTTATACTGTAAAACTTTCAGTGAAAAGTAGATTCACCAAATAACGATAACGATGAAAGTTACACGTGTGACCATTATGTCGGCGAGCGTACCGCTTCCGCCGCGTCTCCACTATTGTGTCTGTTGCGATTTCGTCGCACCGATACAAATACCCACTTTCATTCGCCTTTTAGAGTTTAGCGGTTTTCAAAACTATCACAGCCTATGTAAAGACTGAGTGCGTTTGTTTTCGGATCAGTGGCCCTATTATGTTGTTCCATTGATATCGTCATCGATTACGTTCCGACGTGTGATTAGTTGGCCCATCAGTCGCTCGGCAATTTGCCGATTTCTCATTGGTCAACCATATCGATGACGATAAATGAAGGTACATAATTTAAGGGCAGATCACTGTTAAACGTTTGTAGCAGTGAAGATGGGAAGTACATTTTCCTACTTCTAATACCTTCTTTAATTAGTACCTATGGGGTACAATGAAAACTATAGTCGGGTATATTCACCTTTGTTGAGTGGAGCAAACTCGATGGTCTTACATATTCTAAAATGTTTATTGGCGTTAATGTTGCAGGTCTAACCAAGAAGATCTACAGGTTGAACAGAGCAAACTCGTTTTATAGTAATCAATAAAGCTCCTTCTGTGTGCAATAAATTTTTCTTTCTTTCTTTCTTTCAATGCCATGGCCGCAAGGCGTATGCGTCATCTGGGTAAGGGGTATCCCGAACCCAGCGACTACTCTTTCCACTAACCTGTATTATAAAGACTTATAAAGTCTATAAGTTGGCCGTAGGAGAGTGCAAAAGCAGGAGAAGTGCACAAAAGATTTGGTTAAAATGCCTTTGGGCACATGCCTAACCCCACGGTAAACATAGAATAGAATACATTTATTTGCAATGATTAGGGTAAGTAAATTAGTTGGTAAAATAGTATAAATTGTATCACCTACATCCGCCATATACAATAACATGCAAAATTATAATTAGCCTGTCCTTCATTAAACAATAAAAATACAAATTAATTTACACAAGTAGCATGTCTTTCTTAATTAAATTAATTTTCTAGTAAATTAATTAACAATTTAGAGAAATAACGCCTTAATAATTTATTACAGTTAATTAAAATATGTCTGCAATTAATTTATAATTATTGATTGAAATATATTACACTTTTATTAAAATTATGTTTAAAATATTCATCAATTGAGTAAAATACATTGTTCAATAGGAATTTAAATTCATCATATTAATAAGAATATTCATAGATTCAATATAGACTAGACCAAAATATAATGTTAAAACCCAAATATCTTCGAAATGGTTAACAGATTTCCACCAAAAATGGCCAAGAACGTATCTCCGGGTTTAATCTTAAATATAAAAAACGTAGAAAACCCTCGAAAAATACATCAAAATACTGTGTTAAAAGCTGCCTTTAGTTAACTTTAAGTTAAATCTAATTTTATGAAATACAATAATCGCCTCCGTGGCTCAATGTAAACAACATTGGGTTTACGATTCAGAGGTCGCAGGTTCGCACCCATCCCATCGACATGTACGTTTAAGTACTCGGTTTGGTTGGTGGTAGGGCATTTTAAATGTCCGCCTGGCTTGCTACCACCAATTTATCTAAATTTTCCGCCTAACACAATGTTAATAGCATTGTTTCCGGTTGTTAGAGATAAGATAGCCAGTCGCCCAAATGTGTTGGGGTTTCCGGGTCAGTACGCTTCCCCCTTCGACCTTATCTTCACTTAACATCAGGTATGATTGAGGTCAAGGACCAACCCGTTGTGCATAAAAAAATGTGTTTACAAACATATACCGAAAATGTTGATATTCAGTTTTTTTAATTCATCATCATCAACACCCTTACTCGTTCCCACTGTTGGGGCGCAGCCTCGTCTCACTAGAGTGGGATGTGTCAACTAGTGGCCACTAGAAAATTTGTGTTTTTTAGGGTTACATATCACGAATGAGAATTTTTTTTTCGAATTTCTATTGTTCGAAAACGTTTCCCATTTTTTTGTTTTCTATATGTTTCATTTCACCGAAAATGCATTTCACAGAAGTTCGAATGTACGATATTCAAATGTTACTTTTTTTAGCCGAAGCATCTATTGCCAGACGTTTTGGTTTTCAGAATTTTATTAACGTTATTTTAATAAACTGCTCCAGAGCTTTAAAGGTAATAATACTTATGTGGTTATAGTCAAGTTAATGAATAGATTTCTAAAACGGAGCGATTCGGATCGACAGTTAACCTAACCTTAACTAAACCTCCCTTAGAATTTTGATGACTTTATTTTCTATAGTCATATAAATAATTCTAGTAATTAAAATTATGGTATGTAAAACATCTGTCAAACATCAAAAAGTAGTTGTGATCATCGGTTAACCGTTTTTCTAGTATGTGAAACATATAAAATAAGTTTATGAGAAAAAAAGTTATATAAAATAATCACCCTGGCAATTAAAATTACTTATTACCGTTTTCGAACAATTGAAATTCGAGCAAGAAAGTTTCGAAAGTATGATAGGTTACCGTTTTTAAGCCACCGACTGATAATTGCAAACATCCGAGACAGATTACTTAACGTGCCCTCCGAAGCACGGAAATACTATTTTAAAATGCCCTTAATGGTCCCCCATCCAAGTTCTAACCGCGCCAGACATTGCTTAACTTCGCTAATCGATGCGACTGCGCCACGAGTGCTTCTTTCTTCAGTTTTTTAATTAAACGATCCTATTTCTCCCGACAATGGTTCTTAGAACGAAACAATTCGACGTATTTCAAAGTCATAACAAAATAAGGAACCCATTGTGAATTCCATCGGATGGAATAGGTGAGGAAATGGAACTTCCATCGCGGCGAAACCCGACAAGACAATGTTTGCATTAGTTTGCATTTTATAATAATTTTCCATTTAATTCTGCGCCCGCATCCCACTGTGATGTCCGGCTGTCTGTCTGTCCATTCGCCAGAACAGGAGTTAGTTAACTGAGTAGACGATAGGTGTGTGATTGCCTTTCTCAAACCAGAATAGTGTTTTCTGTTAACCTAAAGTTCTACAAAGTAATAACAATAAATAGTAAATGTAGAAACCTCCGAGAGTGTGGAATAAGGTAAATATCCACTAAGAAACGGAGCGATTAAATAAGTCAATTTATTTATTTGTATGTAAATGCTTTATGGTACAAAACAAAAATAAATACAAAACAAACATAAAACTATGCACAAAGTATGGTGTAATGCTTTATATATGTGTGAGTGTATATGTGTGAATGAGTGGAGTGTATGTGTACGTTTAGTATGATTTAGATTATAAGAAAACATGGACATGAACTACTCGGCGATATTTGCAGTCTATATTAAGTATTAATGATTTTCGTTGCTAATTGTAAGAATTAACACGACGACAGAAGAAATCCCGCTGTGGGATAAAACCGCCTTTGTGCATAGTTTTATGTTTGTTTTGTAATTATTTTTCTTTTGTACAATAAACCGCCTCCGTGGCTCAATGTAAACAACATTGGGCTTACGATTCGGAGGTCGCGGGTTCGATCCCCAGCGGGGTACACGTTTAAGTACTCGGTTTGGTTGGTGGTAGGGCATTTTAAATGTCCGCCTGGCAAGCTACCACCTTATCTAAATCTACCGCCAAACAGCAATGTTAATAGCATTGTTGTGTTCCGGTTGTCAGAGATAAGATAGCCAGTCTCCCAAATGTGTTGAGGTTTCCGGGTCAGTACGCTTCCACCTTCGACCTCATCTTCACTTAACATCAGGTGTGATTGAGGTCAAGTACGAACCCGTCGTGCATTAAAAAAAATATACAACCCTTGTTGCTTAGTGTGGAACTAGATGGCGCTGCGTGTATATGCAAAGATATTTATTATTATTATTTACTCAGTATACACCTTACGTAAGTAAATGTCGAAGAACATAGCTTAGCGGGATAAATTTGCAGGACACAGCGCGTAGGACTATGAAAAGTCATTGGATGCAGGTCGCTTCCAATCAAATCAAATCTAAATATTTTATTAAACAAGCAAGAAACTCTAGGGTTGCTCTTTTAAACGGATTATGGGTTGCGATTTGATAATTAATAATAGACAGCTATGTCCATGCTTGTTATCATTCAAATAGTCAGTGATTTTAGCCTTTTGTTAATAATTTCTGTTTTATGATTGCTTTAAATTTATAAAGGCAAATTTTAAATGTCTACTGGAACCTTATTATAAAAGCGTATACATTGCCCTTTGTAGGATTTACTAATTGTGTGACGTCGGCTAACATAAACAAATAACTGGTCTTATTCCTTGTATTAACATTGTGCCTATCACTATTTTTAGCGAATAAGATTATATTTTTTTTTTGCATATAACAAATTCTCATAAACGTATTGAGATGCCATTGTTAAGATATTAATTTCCTTAAACTTATCTCTAAGAGACACTCTAGGTCCTAATTTATAAATGGCACGAATAGCACCATTCGACTGCTGAATATGGGCAAGGCCTATATTCAGCAGTCGACGTCCTGTATCCCATGCAATGATGGCGATTAGAGACTGTCTGATCTAGCTACTGTGATCCAATAAACTTATATTTTCTATAATCTATAATATTTGCATAGAATAAAGATAAAGATATGAACCTGGATGGCGGATGGTACGAAATGAAGAATAACCCGTCCTGCGCAAATTACCGCGCATAAACCTGTCATCGCGGAAGCTGCGTGCCACGCGAAAATTGTGGCGTTTCTCGGCCGTGGGGCTAGTGGTACAATCAGGTTCATAAGTACATATCCAGTGCCAGGTAAAATTTTTTCGAACGCCATTACTATTAAAGCAAATATTACCTTACATGATTAATGGTAGCTTGCGGATCATTTAAGCTGTACCATACATACATAACGTCACGTTGTTTATCCCAAATAGAGTGGTCAGAGATATACCAAGTTTGGGTGTACCAAACATTAAAAGTTTATTTATTTATTTAATAAGACATACCAACAGCACACATATTACAACTCACATAACAAACAGGTTCAAATATAAACAGGTCTGATATATGTGCCAATAATAGGCGTGTACAACACTCAAGAGAAATACACAGCTCTAAACATAATTATGTTATTACAAGTCTGGTAACGATTACAAAAAACTAAATTAATTTAATTGAAAAAAGCACAACGATCTATAAATATTGAGAAATTCTTCTCTTAAACACACCTAACGAATCGTGAAAGATATCAGTTTCGTGAAAGATTCAAATGGTTAAATTCACCACACAGTCTCGGGATTGGAGAATGACGTAGAACATTTGTTCTAGATGTAGGGATATGTAGTAGTCTAGTAATGGGAGAAAGTTTTTTTTTTAATGCATGACGGGTTTACTTGACCTCAATCACACCTGATGTTAAGTGAAGATGAGGCCGAAGGAAGCGTACTGACCCGGAAACCCCAACACACTTGAGGGACTGGCTATCTTATCTCTGACAACCGGAACACAACAATGCTATTAACATTGCTGCTTGGCGGCAGTTTTAGATAAGATGATGGTAGCTAATGCCCTACCACCAACCAAACCGAGTACTTAAATATGTACCCCGCTAGGGATCGAATCCGCGACCTCCGAATCGTAAACCCAATGTTGTTTACATTGAGCTACGGTGGCGGTTAAAGTTTAATGATTGAAGCAACATCGCCTTGAGAAATAGCTATACACAGCATGCAGCATAGTTTCACATTGTCAAAATAGCCGAATTGAATTTTGTGTATTAGCGTCACGTACGGGGAGAAACTAACTTTTATCAAAAAATCTATTCCTGAATTTTGACAAAATAGTAGGTATATTACAATCAGCAATAAATGAGTGAATGAGTAAGTATATTAAAACTTACCTATCTACCTTTATGAATACATTGACCATGAACTGCAACATAATTTTTTAATGCACCACTTGTTCGCACTTGATCTCGTTCGCACCTGATGTTAAGTGAAGATGAGGCCGAAGGTGGAAGCGTACTGGCCCGGAAACCCCGTCTTATTTGGGGGACTGGCTATCTTATCTCTGGCAACCAGAACACGACAATGCTATTAACATTGCTGTTTGGCGACAGACTTATAGATAAGTTGGTGGTAGCTAGCTAGGCGGACATTTAACATGCCTTACCACCAACCACCCAACATTTTTCAATTGGATATCGCGTCAATAGGACAGTATAAAAGCTAGACAACATTATGAATCTAATACCTATGTGGTATTTGTACCACAGAAAAACATTTCGATTATTGTTTCACATTATGCATCTAGAATATTTGAAAAACAAATAGGCAGCTCGAAATTCAAATTTTCAAGCGGACAAAATGCAGCCAATGCTGTTCGCCGAAAGCGTTCTGAAATCAAACAATAGCTCGAGTGTCCTTCCCCGGAATTAGTGCGGAAATTTTTGTTATCTTTTCGTGTTCCCCGAACGGATTTTAAATTGAGAACACAAATAAGGCAGCGCTAAAATGTCACATTAGTATGAATTCACAAAATATCTGTAATATTTTATAGTAATTTTTGAAAAGTTCAATGTTCTTATTGATTTTGGCTATTGCACAATATCCATTGCTATCTGCCATTAATTTGTTTTCGTGAATTCTTTGTCCACAAATCAATGAAGAGAATCGACTGGGAACCGATTCATTCCAAGATAATGTATAAGCTGTTGAAAAATATTATTTGTTTAATAATATTTATTATTAAAATTAACACGTTTCGGGACACTGTAACATACAGTAGGAATTTTATTGTTGAGGCACTGTGGTCATACGCGAAACCAGCTTTTAATAAAAAATAATATAAATAAGTACAAATAACTATGGTCGTGACTGAATGCGGCTTGCACAGGACCCTGAGAATTGGTGCAATAGAGAAGAGGCCTATATCTAGCAGTGGGTGAATGTAGATTGAGAATGAATGAGTTAACTATCCACCCATCATAAAATAACGAAATAGATATTACTTTATAATCCATCTCTTTAGGTATATGAAGAAAAATTCCAGAAACAAAAAATCGACAAATTCCAAAAATATACGCAACTCAGTAGGTGAACAACCGTAAGACAAACGCAGCATTTTACCGCTTCTGGTTCGAGTTGCCACCATAATCGCGGGTGATAAGAGCGCATTGTTTTATAATACGTTTCGATTTGCGCAGTTTCTCGTACGTGACCGATGCATTTTCGTTCGATCATTGTTTTCGTCGGTTGCCGTCAGCAGACCAAGGCGTCAACCGATACAGCCAGTTTCAGGATATTATGTCAATTACCTCTTATTGAGTATTTATTAGGGTAATACTGCCGCCAAGCACAAATTCCCGCATTGCTGTGTTCCAATGTGAAGGAGAGTGGTAAATAAATTAGAGCCTTAAGATACATTTTCTTAGTCCTAAGTGTAAACTAGAAACAACGCAGTAGTTATGCTGTATTGAGGATTTGACCTCAAGCAAGGACTGGATGGTTACAAGTCGCAGGCATTACCCGCCTCCACACTCCTCCCACTGCAACTCCTGTAAGCCAGGACCAACAGTGGTACTCTGCACGGCGCCTACTGAAGGTAGACGGTGCCCTATGTGTCTCTATTGCTACCTTGGGCCCCAGACTAATTAAAGAGTTAAAGGTGTGAAGTAGGAAAGTTTCCCACCCTTGTCGCAGGCAGTAGTAATTCCTAATATGTTTACCAGCTGCTTGCTCGCTTCATGATCCTAATAGGCACAGGACGTCCGCCGTTGAATATGGTCTTCCCCCTTAGATTTCCTGAGCGACCTGTGGATTGCAGCTATATTCATTAGGTCGTCTGTCCACCTCGTGAGTGGACGTTCTATGCTGCGCTTGCCGATGCGTGGTGTCCACTCTTGAACTTTAATGCCTCACCGGCGAGCAGTTCCTCTAGATAACTGCCCATTGTCACTTCAATTTACTAATGGGCTGGGCCATATCGGTGACTGTCATTATTCTACGGATTTCCCTATTCCTCTAATATTTTCCTCTAATTCCACACACAGCACGTCGGAAATGAGGAAGCATTTCTCAATTTCATTTTATTCTGCAAATTATTAATATTTTTTTGAATGCATTCTATATGATTTTTTTATTACACCTCCCGCCACCCCCTCATTGGGTAAGTCAATGACTTCTAAGGAAAAACGGCATCTATTCCTTTGTACGCTGCTAACCTGTTATTAAAAATAATAACACAGTTGTTACTTGCGCATGCGTGGAACGTAAAGGGCAATGCGTTGTACCAAAGTCATACATTTTGTCTACGGGGCATTGTACCTGATGTATAGAAAAGCTGATAAAATATATATGATGTTTCGAAGTCATATAACAAATGCAGAACATCTTTAGTGATACGAATACAATGTTAAACGGTTGTCGATGATTTAAAAGTAACCTTGTCAGAAACACTATAACAATATAAGATCCGGAACCAATTTCAACTGAGCACAACATCGCAGCCCGCGAATTCAATGTAAAGATCACGACCTTTGGAGTGCGTACGCACAAGTACACCACATGACAACTAAACGGTCTTTGCAAAAACAACCAACAACTACAGACCTTAGATTCGAAGGCAACTGCATCGATGAACGTGTCAATACGGTTGGTTACATCGTTACGTTCAAATAAATGGAGTGGATCATAAACTACGTATAGTGCTTATAGGGTTCAGAGTCTAGGCCTGGAACTGACCATAATACTGTGTTACCGAAGGAATGCATAAAAACGAAAGAATTAAAGCGAGCTAGTGACGGAGCACGGTTCCAGAGAGGCAATACAAAAATTTTGATAGTAAAAATATTTATTTCTTTAAATTAAAATAAAATTTTATCGTTGATAATAAATTTTATTTAATTTATTCATACAGAATCAACAGCATTACGAGTATATAATATTATATTACTAAGTAAGCCAATTACAGATTCCAACTTCAAAACATTAATAAGTTTATTGTAAGTGGATGGAAAACTTGAAATGACAAATACTTTTTTTATGTACAACGGGTTGGTACTTAACCTCAATCACACCTGATGTTAAGTGAAGATGAGGTCGAAGGTGGATGCCTACAACATAGAGCAGTTAGAAATTTACGGAGGCAGTGTTACACTTCTTGGGTGGTAATTAAATTATTGTGATAGTAAAACGTTATAAATATAAAAGAGATTTGTTGGCTATATAAAATTACAATAGCGGTAAATGTAATAATTATTTGCAAGGAAAAATTAATGAATGGGCAGTTCGATAAAATGTTGTGTATTTTCACACTGCCTGAAACCGAAATAGCTATGTTAAAGCCCCCATAACTCTACTAGGGGGGACTGAAAATTAACAGATTTATGAGTCCAATCCCTACCCTTTTATCACAGTTTTGTTCTACGTAAGTACAAGACTTATTTTATTCACCTTACAATGAAGGTATTAATTTAAAAGAAAACCACCATGTTGTTAACACATCTTGAGAAATACCAAAGTTCCACAGTAGAGCTCACAATTATTATTTCGTCAGTCACTCACGTATTTGATCTCATCACATAATTCATCTGCCACAATAACCCTAGGTTCTGCGAGAAATGCATACTATTTATTAAGTCATAGTACACTATGATGGTAACCAACTCTCTTTATATCCTAATCCTCTGATTTCATCCAAGAACAGTTTCTAGTTTCTTCAAAATAAGGTCCGGTACGGGTTTGCTGGAAGAGATCTCTTATAGAGATAAGTTCGCCCTTTGTACATTTTTCTAAAATATTTGTTAATGACCATTTCTTTGTGTGTGTGTACAATAAAGTGTTAAATAAATAAATAAATAAATAAGGTCCACCGGTTTTGTCCACGTCTAATCTTACTATGACGATGATGGTTGGATGGTCATACCATCGACTGAAAACCGTGCATTAAAACAACAAGTATGATCAGAAATAAGTCACATAGTTCATATCCATCCCCTAAGTTTAGAACGTAAATGTCAAACCTTAACCTGAAAACCATGACGCGCAGCGCCATTTTAGCCCCATTCGGAATCAATCGGTAATCTTCGGCTAGTTTCGGAGATCAACCGTATATTGAGCTCCCAATCTACATGTTCCGTTGGAAGATTAGAGATCTAAACAAAGTGGATAGGTAAGTTACCATTGAATAGAGGGGACACCTTGTAACATGAACTGAGATAGCGTGCTAGATAGGCCTTGTAATGATAAAACTAGTTGGACTTGTATTTAATTAGGTGTCTATCTATACCCTATTGAGTCATATTTTTAGCGTTGATCAAGAGAATGATTGAAAGAGATTATTACCCATGACGGAATGGTGAACGTACAAACGTTTGTGCTAAAAGATTGTACATATATCGCACCTTTGGTAAAACAAGGGCACAAATTGTAATTATTGCAATTATACAGGACATCCATTTTAAGATTTTTTTAAATTCAGAATGGTTTTGCTCAGAATTGTATTGCTCTAAAGTTATTCTGCTTTGCATGATAAAAACTATACACGATAGTTAATTTAGGCATATTGTTAACAGGAAATAAATACGTTTAGTTTTTTTTTATTACTTAACTTTTTAGGCGATGGGTACAAATGTGCCCTTGTTGTGCCAATATGTAAATTACTTTGTACTTATGACCATATTTGTGCTTTCATTTAGGGTTATTTTGAAATATAAGCAAATTCTTTTTTTTGCTTAATTCTTGTATTATACCTACATACAGACAGAAACTTTATTCATTCTTAGTTATTACTACCGTGTAGTAGAAATCTTTTACCATGAAAATTGCCTACTCGCATTTTTCACATTCATTATCTAGTTACTCTCTACACATCTAGTTTGTTTAATTATCAACTTTATGTCATGACGAAAACGTTTAAGTTACCAAAGCTAGAGAAATAGTAATGGCGTCTGCTCGAAATTCAAAATTAGTTAGGCGCGTAACGAAATAACGCATGAGGGTTCAGCAGTTTTCTGAGAAAATCGGTCGCGAGTTACTTTTAATTTGTGAGGAATTTTTAACTAGTAATGTACTGATATCAACGTTATTATAGGTGTTATTAACATCTATAAAGCATGCTATCGTGGTTCTACCTTCCGAAAACCGATTATGAAATCTGGTGACCAGACAGCTCAGATTATCAAGACACGATCGGGTTTTTCTGAACCCGGTGGTATCAACAGAGCCTTGAAGCCAAGCGCTTACTAAATTATGAATAAAAAAAGTAATATAAACACCTCTAAAACTTTTATTTATAGGTGCCTATGATAGTTAATGTCATGTCTAGATAAATTGCATAAAGTTGACTAATGTTTTCGCACAACAGGGCCTGAAACACCTGCCTTGACCACGGTCATTGCTCCACTAAGCTGCGCTTCTCAACTGAGCAGGGCCCGAATATTGGTAACATTTAGCCCCGACGAAACGCGGTGGGTGTTTTTTTTTTTTTTTTTTTTTTTTTAATTAGAATGGGATCGCTCTTGACCTTAATCTGGACTAATGTCGAGATAAGGTCTACGATGGAACGAGCTTTCCCAGAAGATGCCTATTTAACCTGACTTTAAAGAGCTGCGGGTTATATGCGATTGGAAACACAGACGGAGGTAATGCGTTCCACTCCTTAGCCGTGCGCATGAGAAACGAAGACCTAAAACGCTTGGTCCTTATAAATGGCACGTCAACTAAGTGCGGGTGATATCCTGCGGTACGGTGCGGTGTTATGTACTTCACGACATTGTGTGTAGAAACTTGAATTTTTTACAGAATTTATGGGGCCGTAAACCTTAGTATTCCACAGTAATTTCAAGCTTTGACACATCATACAGATAGACGGAACAAGAAAGTGTTCTTATAAAGGGTTCTTGTTTTTTACCCGACACCACAGAAAAGAGGGTTATGTTCGAGTATATGTAGGTATGT
The DNA here is from genome assembly GCA_949316235.1 of Oegoconia quadripuncta. Taxonomy (NCBI): domain Eukaryota; kingdom Metazoa; phylum Arthropoda; class Insecta; order Lepidoptera; family Autostichidae; genus Oegoconia; species Oegoconia quadripuncta. The sequence continues at coordinate 4,045,527 of OX438745.1, read as the reverse complement.
ATGTAGATTTCTATGTTACCTCCTGTAGGATAAACGGTTCAACCGATTTTGAAGTTCGATTCGTCTTGAGCCCATTAGTGACATAGGATACATTTTGTGGAAAATATCCAACATGGCGTCCGCAAAAGACAAACTATGCTGTCGCGTTTTTGGGGTTTTCAAATACTTAAAGTCACTACCTCATTGTGAATAACTACCTTAATTTTTTTCCTTACGGTAAAAAAACTCATCGAGTATTTGGTTGGGTTTGTAAAAAGAAACTTTTTTTATACACAGTGAGTCTCACTCCTGAGGTTAAGTGAAGATAGGACCGAAGGTGGAATCGCGCTCATTCGGTACCCCAACTTTATTTGCACTAAACTAATACAGACATACAAACTTTAACTACCTTATTTACTAAACAAGCGACTTCAGGTAAGATTCCCTTATCTGTCTCTAGATCTTCTCATCATCAGCCGATCTTACTCAAATTTATATGGGACCACTATGGCAATAAACCCCAAACAAAAAATAAACATCAAAATCGGTTAACAAACGAAATAAATTGATGAACATACATAAAAAATATACAGACCAACATGGAGCCTCCTCCTTTTTGGTGTCGGTTAAAAATGATATAAATCTACTGCAAAAATAAACGGATATTCTGACTGCGGTACCCCAACTTAATCGGTTTTACTTTTTAATCGACTTCAATAAAAAAAAAAAAAAATACGCTACATTCCCACCATACATCCCCTGGCTCCATCATCAGATCGTCGACACCAAGTGTAATATATTGGACTCGTCAAAACGAATCATATGAGCCCAAACTCGAGGGGTTTACTAGTCAGTGAAGAGTTTCACCACCCATATTCTGGCTCCATCATTAGATCAGCTCCAAGATACCAAATTACAAAATCAAAATCAAAAAATGCTTTATTTTGTAGGTACACAGGGTACACTTAAAATAGTCAGATTTTACATTTTTAAAGCTACTGCTTGTTCAGAAGGCAATTTTCCCCTGAGAAGAACAAGCAAGAAACTCGAGGTCGCTCTTTTAAAAAAGGTTTTTATATTACAAAATTATTATTTTATATTATAATATTTCATTATTAATTGTGAAATAGCCTGGTTATGCGAACGGGTTGGTTATGTCCATGATTGTTTATCATCTAAATAATCTGATATTTTATAATATGCTTTCTTAATAAGTTTCTGTTTTATAGTATCTTTAAATTTATTGAAAGGAAGATTTTGTATATCAACAGGAACTTTATTGAAATAGCGTATACATAACCCTTTGAATGAATTACTGACTTTGTGGAGGCGACTTATGTGACCTGCGAGTTTATCTTTATTTCTTGTATTGACATCATCATGTTTATCACTATTTTTCCTAAATGATGCTATATTTTTTTTGACATATATTAGATTTTCAAAAATGTACTGTGACGAAAAGGTATACACACAAAGTTTCATTTCGATACGACAATTAGAAGTAAGTTTACATTAACTTTCAAGATTACATTGTTAGTTACAAGTGAAGCTAATAGAAGCGTGTTAAAAAGAAGAGGCTCTCATCTGGCCGTTTGTTAAATGATAAAGCCTACTTGAGAATCATCATCATATCCGCCACAGGCAGGATGTTCACTGTTGAACATAGGCCTCTACAATAAAATAATAAAGTCTAGTATACTATTATATCAAGCTGTTTGTTCGTTGGTTACAGATTACACCCGAAAAAAGCAACATTTTAGTCCTGCACAGATGTCAGAGACACTTTTAAACTTTTTTGTGGGAAGTTTTTGTATTTTCCATGTAAAATTTATAGTCAAAGGAACCCTAAAATGACTAGCTCTAATGACAAGGTTAGTCGCATGCGCACCAGAACCGGTTGCAAACATTGGCCGTTAGCGCATAGACAAAAAATGCGGCAGCCATCTTGCTTGGCTGATGACTTTTCTTGCACTAAAATTACATGGGAGAATATTGCTTGTGAAGTAAAATTGTTGAGTATTTCTCCATTTCGTATATTTGTTTTGTATGAAAATGCTAGGTACCATTTTTGGATGAGCTAAACCAGATCTAAACCATAACCAAAAACATTCCGACCGATTGGTGTAGTGGATAGTGACCCTGTCAGCGAAACCTACGGTTGCGGGTTCGAATCCCGCGACGGGTAAATGTTTGTGTGATGAATATGAACATTTATTCCTGAGTCATGGATGTTTATATAAATATTTATGTATGTTTATCCGTTATCTAGTATCCATAGCACAAGCTTTGCTTAGTTTGGGACTAGATGATTGGTGTAAGTGTCCGAAATATTTATTATTATTATTATTATATTCCGCTCGAAGGGTTAAACCGTTGTAAAATATTGGCCCCCTGATCATGGTAGAAGCGTTATTGGTGCGGAGTTTTATTTTATGCCCAATGTAAATAAGACCGATGGAGGAAGACACATGCTCATCCAAACCCCCAACTTAATTGGATTACTGCCCCCGTAGCATAACCGTTTAAGTCGGTTTAAGTTTGTCAATTTGAGCGATTATTAATAATATCTACTTATTATGTATTGTTATTTAATATTGTATTTTGACACAAGAGATAATTAATGTGACATCGTGATATTTAACATTATTCTTGATTAACACAATGCTGTCGTTTACAAATACAAATATTGCGCAAAATAATTTACAATAATTTTAATGATAACAATACAATACAAATACACTTTATTGTACAAAAGGAGAACAATAGAAACCAATTAGGCGGTCTTATCATTAAAAGCGATCTCTTCCAGACAACCCACAGCCATGGGACATTTGTAGGTAGATAAACAGGTAGGGTGCACGATACTACCAACTAAAGAAATAATTATAGATAAGTATGCATACCTACATATAATAATAATATCATATTAATTAATAATATAAATACTTACTTTATAATATAAATATATATAAATACTTAATATATAGTATAAAACACAATAGCTAGAAGCACTTATAGATAGTCAACTAATGTTTACGAGGCGGTAGTTAACGAAAAGAAAAAAGTAGTGGTTTTTTATTTGAAAATAAAAATATTTCGTTTACCTATCGTGTCCGAAATAATCGTTGCATAAAATCTGTGTAGGTATCCAAAAGATAACAAATATATAATTTTCTTTCTTTCAAAATAATATTTGACCTGCATATTCGCTTGAACGAAATGTACAACTATCCCACTCTCACCGCATATGTTGCTCGACAAACGATGTCATGCTACGCAGGCTGGTTATCTTATCTCAAAAAGTCGGAACAAGAACGCTACCAACGTTGATTGGCGGCGGACAGATATGAAGCTAACTAGCCAGGCGGACTAGGCCCGACTTAATAAACAGTTCTCAATTTGAGATGACCTTAAGTCGATGCTTGAGAATCTGTACAGTACAAAAAAAATAGTTTTGAGACAAGGTCGCGGGTTCAAAGCCCGATAGGGGCATATGTTTGTATGATGAATACAGACATGTGCTTTCATAAATATACATTTATTTACAAAAAAAAAATTATTTGTGTAGTTTATCAACCACCTGGTTTCCATAATATAAGCCTAGTTGCTTAGTGTGGAACTAGATGGCGCTGTATGTATGTGCAAAGATATTTATTTATTTATTTAATCTCAAGAACAGTTTATTACTACGGGCCTTAATACCCTCAACCAAACCAAGAACTAAACTGGATTTTTTTGGCTAATTGAAAGTATTTGAATTAAAATTTTTATTTAATATATTCATAACAGCACTATTCCTCATTAGATAGCTGCAAGTAATTCTAACGGAATCGAACCCGCCATCTCCATTGCGTAAACTTCCAAAACACAAAATAACATCCAAAAAAACCGCATGCCGTCGCGATTACATATAGTCCAAACCCCCTTAATAGCGTTGAAAAACGGCTAGATTTTACCCAAAACAGGCTTTATTGTATGCCGCATTCATGCAAGCACACGATACAAGTAACTTAAAGAAATATCACCACAACCTTTCACCTCACCTGCAAAAAACCCTCGACACAGTCGCAGAAAACTTTGAAACGAAACATAATTTACTGTTACAAATTGGGGCATACATTGTTTTGTTGCTTTAAATATCCTTGTACAGAAAACTAAGCTTCCGTGACAAAGCCTAATATTGCTGTGTTTAAAGAAAAAAGGTCACACAAAAATGTACGTCTAAACCCGAATTGCGGGACCGATAACGTAGGTTGATGGACGACTTGCATGAATTGCTTGTTTAAATTTTTAATACGACTGCAAAATGGGTGGCCAAATTGGTGACAGTGGCGATACTTAACACGACCGCACCCTAAAGTATTAGGGTGGACAGAATTGAAGAAAATGGATTACAGAAAACGACATACGATCAGTTATTTTATTCTTTACTAGCTTCCGCCCGCGGCTTCGCCTTCGTGGCATAACTTTGTCGCGGAAATTTGTTTATTCCAAGGCAACTGCTCAATTTATCTAGCTCTATCAACAACGGACACTTTTCACTCACGATTGACCACAAATGTACACGCAGACGGGAACATGCGTGTACTTTTATGCACTCGTAATTGTAGGGGATGTAACTGAAAACCAGTGTTTCACTCTTTGAGTGATGTGCCACACTGAGTTATAGCCCATTTGTGCTTCTGTGGCACACACTCGCCCTTTATATTTTCTATTCTTTACAAAAGTAAAGAATATTTGTATGTATATGTCTTTGTAATTTAAAAATTGTGTAGTTGTGTGAACGCAGTGGCGTAAATAAATGCTTTATTTATATATCTATAAATCTATATTATCGGTATAAAAAATATAAATATAATCCGTTTATCTGTTTCGCCGTGATTGAGCATCAAACAAACAAACAAACAAACAAACATCCAAACTTTCGCATTTATAATATTAGTTACAAGTAAGATTGCAAACAGATTATAGCCAGAAAATATATACAAAAGTGAGCTTATCTCTAAAGAGATCTCTTCAAGGTAACCCTGCTTGAAGTTACTGAAGATCTGCGGAAAGACTGAAATTTTTGGCGACCAGACTGATTCAGGCTCACATTAACAATGCTCTGCAGACAGTGATGGGAGATGGTAGAATCCATGGGTAAATTTATAGTTAGTACCTGGTCTTAATTTTCAATGGAGCTCTTTACCACCGTTGTACGGAATCAAGCTCTGGTATTAATATTGAAGGTGGAACGTCTGCAGGCTTCAGACTGAAGATCGGTCCATTTGAGGGACTATTCCATCATATTCCCTTTGTGCAGCATTGGTTACTGTGACCCCAGGTCAGTCTCTCCACCAAATCTTCCCGTCTTCTTGCAGAGTTTCATAATGCACATGCTTTCTCAATTCTATCCTTTCCAAAAAAATCCCATTTTAGTCAGCTAGGAAATGTTCATCGCTCTAAATTCCGATCCTTACCAGCATTAATAAACCTTGACTATCAGCATCTGACCAGTAGCAGATATGACCGCCTCCGTGGCTCAATGTAAACAACATTGGGTTTACGATTCGGAGGTCGCGGGTGCGATCCCCAGCGGGGTACATGTTTAAGTACTCGGTTTGGTTGGCGGTAGGGCATTTTAAATGTCCGCCTGGCTAACTCCCACCATCTAACTAAATCTGCCGCCAAGCAGCAATGTTAATAGCATTGGTGTGTTCCGGTTGTGATAGCCAGTCCCCCAAATGTGTTGGGGTTTCCGGGTCAGTACGCTTCCACCTTCGACCTCATCTTCACTTAACATCAGGTGTGATTGAGACCAAGTACCAACTCGTTGTGCATAAAAAAAAACTTTGCTGAACATCAGCTTGCCCTAAGCTAATTACATAACGTTAGATTTGAAGTACATTTTGAATGGAACTTCCGTTATGTATCATCATATCAACAAAATCAAACAAATAAACTATTTCATTTCATATTACATTTAATTAATCGATTCAGCCAACCGCAATCACAAAGTTATTATGGCGTTTAAAATTTAAAATTCAAAACCGCGCCAGTGCATCACTTAATATCGATCGCTGACAAAAATGTCCAAACAGAAGGTTTTTAATATTTGAAGGGGTAATTCGGCCAGACAGGCATGCACAATCGATTGGCCACCACGCGGCCGTGCATGTCATGCTAAATACTAGTCACTAACTCTGACAGTAATTTCTTTGTTTGGTCACATACGACAATAAATTTTAATAAGTTCTCTTTACAGCAGCTATTTGCTAAGATGATTCGATTCTTTTTTAATTCTATATTTAATTTTAGGGACTTTTGTCTACATTTAGACATGTCAGTCCCATTGTCTCCCTAGTTCGCATATATTAGGTCCTTACCTATGAAATTGGCGTTTTGTATGAAGAATTTCATTAAGACTGTTTTCTTCATACAAACATTTTTATTTTTTTTTGGGAACGGCAAATCCAAATTTACCTAAACTTTGTGTGAAATATCGGATAACATTAAGTTAAGTACAGGTAGCGTTAATTTTTAAAAGTAACCGCTTTATAAAAGTTTCAGCGAATCTAAGAAATGATTATGGGAAGCACATGAAAAGAGCTCTGTTCAATTTTTTTTTATTATGTCTTTTAGCCCAGAAATTAAAAAATATTTAGTATCGGGGGTCTATGTCCAATTATTTATTATTATTATTAATATTGAAATTCCTAGAAAATAGATTGGGTATGTTATTTCTATCATGTCAATCATATCAAAATGAGGTTACCAACCTTAGATTCTAGCTTATTATTATTATTTGTCATATGAAATGCTTGCATTTAATAAGAGTTTTATATATTAATAATTAAGAAGTCATACACACACACACACACACACACACACTCATACACAAACACATACTCGCACACACACATACCTACATAATAAATTAGTTTTTACATTTTTATTTCATTCTTATTTTATAAATAGCATAATATTAACTTATTTCACCTTCACCTTAATTGGGCAAATATTTGACATAGATTGATTGTTACTTGATTGGTACTGAAAAAACACTTTTCACTTTCAGTTTTCATTTTCATTTTTCAATTCAATTAATAAACGTTTGGTATAATGGGCTAATACATACATACATACATAATGTCACGCCTGTTTCCCGTTGGGGTAGGCAGAGACCACAGACTTCCACTTGCTACGATCCTGACACACCTCTTCTGCTTCCTTCACTCTCATAAGGTTGTTCATACATGCTCGTCGGTTTAGGGTACTCTTGACTTGGCCTTTCTTTAAGAAGTCCCCGATTTGATCATGGTACGTTCGCCGTGGTCTTCCCCTACCAACACTACCATCCACATTCGTTTTGTATATCTCTTTCGTAAGTCTTCTTTCATTCATCCTCTCTACATGTCCAAACCATCTCAGCATACCTTTTCCAATCTTTGTCACTACATCTTCATTCACACTGCTTAACTCCCTAATTACACTATTTCTGATTCTATCTTTCAGAGTCTAATGGGCTAATAACAATATTAAATTAAATTTACCAAGTGATGATCTGTTGTTTTGTTCTCTGGTGTAATAACATAAGAAAGCTAGTGAAATTAGATAGATAAAACACTTATTAAAGTCTTAGATTGTAATTCTACAGATATCACACTGCACAGTAAGAAACAACCACTACAAACACAGATTACAAAAATAAACAACCTTAAGAAACCATTAAGCTCATCAAGCCAGATAATATATTGGTTTTTAACGGTAACGGTAACGGAGAGTGCTGAAGTACTGCACGGTGCTGAAGTACTGCATGAGTTGATCCCGCCATCCCCGTTCTTACATCGAAATTCAAGACGTACCGCAGGATATCACCCGCACTTAGTTGACGTGCCATTTATAAGGACCAAGCGTTTTAGGTCTTCGTTTCTCATGCGCACGGCTAAGGAGTGGAACGCATTGCCTCCGTCTGTGTTTCCAATCGCATATAACCCGCAGCTCTTTAAAGTCAGGTTAAATAGGCATCTTCTGGGAAAGCTCGTTCCATCGTAGACCTTATCTCGACATTAGTCCAGATTAAGGTCAAGAGCGATCCCATTCTAATTAAAAAAAAAAAAAAAAGACCGAAGAAGGTGCTTACACTCAGCATAATACTGCAGGACAGAAACCTTCACAACAGCCTTGGAAATTCTGCTTGAAAAAGTAAACACAATAATATATAGCGAAACCGGTATCCTTCCGTTTGGCAAAATATTTTTGGTCAAATTTCAAAAAACTTATATCACTAGTTTCATCTCCCAAAAGAATCTTTAGCAAATTTATATTTCGTATTTTAATCACTTTTTTTAATTTGCCAACTTTTTACTTGCTCAAGTTTTATTAAGTCAAATTTACATTAAGCAAATGCTTTATTTTGTAAAAAATTATATTCCAAAAATAAGTTCGTTAAAATTTTCATTTTAATATGGGTGATAAATTGTATAAATATGAAAAGTCTGATATAAATCATTATTATTATAATTATTACCTATTACATTGTCATTTCACACAATCTGAATAAACAAGTAAGTACAATAGTTAAGTACAATAATTAAGTACAATGTTACGTAGGCTAGATTAGAACTGCTAGAAAAGTGGGTTAGGTTAGGTTAGAACTGTGACCCCAACAACAACAAAAACAACAATTGATTTATATAATGACAATTTAATTTTGGTAAGAGCATGTTATGCCAAACCATATTTGACTACATAATACTTGGTAAAATGAAGCATTGCCATGTAATTATTTGTAAAACAATAAATTGGCGAAAACAGTATTGCTAACTGTAAAATTGCGAAAAGTTGTTTTGCCAAATGTTTTTTTGCTAAATGATAATTTGGCATGTGATACTTTGGGAAACGTTTTTTGCTCAAAAATTAGTAATCTAGCGAAACCAGTTGAAATATTAAAGAAAATACCAAAATGAAGAACATGGGAATCTTTCTTAATACTTAGGGTGTCAGATATCTCCCAAAGATGAGGTTGAAGCTCATCGACATGCAGACGGTTACCCATTTGTGAATAAATGTCCCGGTAAACACTTCCCGGTGGCCTGGAAGAACTCAGTGAGCTTACACGATAATTTATTAACAGGATGATGTCAAGTATTGACCAAACGATAATAATAAGCTAGAATCTAAGGTTGGTAACCTCATTTTGATATGATTGACATGAAAGAAATAACATGCCCAATCTATTTTCTAGGAATTTCAGTTTGATCACGTTGCAAAATCATTGTCAAAATGTTATTGAGGCTGATTAAACAATTTGCCAAATAGATGATGACGAAGATTGTACGTAACCTAGATTTGAGGCGGAAGAAAGATGCATCGACAATTTTCACTCCTAAATGTGGAACGTGTCAAATTGTAGCTAGGGTTAAAATCTAAGAGTTTGCTGACGTTCCATTTAAAGGTTTCGTTTAAACATAGAAGGCAATAAATAGAACACCTACATATTGACTAAGTTTAACAAAATCAACTATAAATATTAGAAATCAGGATAATCAAACTCATGCATAACATCACTCGTCATGCGTGGTCTTCGAATTATTGATGACTCGAATTGAGTCATTGCAAATTTTTGACCACACATGATATTGCATTACAATTATTTACAAAAACAAATGTATTTGTATAGATTATCACCCAGGTGGTATGCAAAATACAAGCCTAGCTGCTTAATGTGGAACTAGATGGCACTGTGTCCAAGGATATTTATTATTTATTTAATTTAAAGATACTATAAAACAGAAACTTATTAGGAAAGCATATTATAAAATATCAGATTATTTAGATGATAAACAATCATGGACATAACCAGCCCGTTCGCATAACCAGGCTATTTCACAATTAATAATGAAATATTATAATATAAAATAATAATTTTGTAATATAACAACCTTTTTTTAAAAGAGCGACCTCTCGAGTTTCTTGCTTGTTCTTCTCAGGGGAAAATTGCCTTTTGAACAAGCAGTAGCTTTAAAAATGTAAAATCTGACTATTTTAAGTGTACCCTGTGTACCTACAAAATAAAGCATTTTTTGATTTTGATTTACCTTCTATTTTTTTAAAACGTTAGGTACTGTTAAATGACACTGACCACAAGTCAACCCGTCACACAATATTATCTTTATTAACGTTTTGTAATACTTGTTTTGGGAGTAAGGAAAACAACCAATTAATATTATGACTTCTGTATTGAACAAAATTAAATCTTCATGGCGTCAATGTGTTCACAAAAAGAATCATTTCAAATTAACATTTTTTGAATTTCGCGGTACACAGTGACGGATGATATGCAGAACATACGGACTCTCAAATACATTTTTCAATTTATTTAGCTATGCAAGGAAAATATCATCCAGGAACAATAACCTTCATCATGTATGGTGTATACAGAGAATGGAAAGGAAATTAGATATTTCTAAATATTTGTAGTAATAAAGCTTTTAAGACCAATAGAGTAGGTAGTTACGTTTAAACGCTCGTGCAAATAAGTAAAAAAAAAAATACAAATCAGATAACAAAAAATTCTACTGGAATATACTTAGTGTATATTTTAAGACTTAAGACGACCTGTTTGGTGTAGTGGTTAGAAACTCTGACCACTATACCAAAAGGACGCGGGTTCGAATCCCAGGGGCATATGTTTGTGTGATGAATACGGACATGTGTACCCGAGTTATGGATGTTTTCATTTATAATAAGTATTTATTTACAAAAAAAATGCATTTATGTAGTATATCGATAATCTGGTATCCACAACACAAGCCTATAGTTGCTTAATGTGGAACTAGATGGCTTTGCGTGATGTCCAAGGATATTTATTATTTATTTATTATTACCTACTGTCATGTACTTTTTGGTCGCTTTTTATTAATTATATCACGAACACACCACTGCATACACAGAGCACACCATCACACATTGGAGGACCCCTCTCTCTCTTTAGTTTAAGAGCTATGCTCTTGTCGGTGGAGTCCTTTCTACACTACATTCCGCCTTTTCTTTGACTTCCTGATAAGACACATCATTTATTTTGTCTTTTACTTGTACCATGTATGTTCTTCTAGGCCTTCCTCTCTTACTCTTCCCCTCCACTTTTCCTTCAATGATGTTCTTGATAAAGTTGTCGTGTCGTATCAGATGACTCAACAAATTTCCCCTTGAGAGCCTCTGTTATACATAATTTGAAAGGATGGTCAATTCCTATCAATCAATGTGACTAACCCACATCATCGTCATCATCAGTATAATTCGGATATGATTTAAATTTGTTAAATTAGTAATAATAATTTGAAAACAATTAAATTCACTCGCACAATCACACGTAAGTATTGAAAATTTACCAAATACCTACCTATATGATAACTTCTTGTGTCTAGTTTTTTTATGGTTTATCACTTGCAGTTGTTTTTAAGTTGATTTTAGATATAGATTTTTGTTTACTTTTAGTTCATGTTTATATTTAAAATTATTCATAGAGTAATAGTAATTAATTCCTTGGTGGCAGACAGCAACTACTCTACTTGGGGGGGACTGAAAATCAGCAAATCTGCTGAGTCCCGACCTTTTCATCACAATTTGACCTAATTTATTGTTAATTAATTACCTGTTAAATTAACTTTGTGGTGAGTAAATACCTTTTATTTATTTATTTATTATATTAGGCACAGGACATCAACTGCTGAACATAAACCATCGCAATTATAGCAAATGCTTGTCTAAAACTGATACAAGTACCTGGTGAAAACGCTATGTGGGCTTAACAATTTTATTGACTTGTAGGGTTGATTAAAAATTAATAAAGTACAAGGGCCGTGTGGTTCCCACGGGCACTGGTGCAGTCGCATTCGCTACTGGTTTTTTATCGAAATTAAGCAACGTTAGTCCTTGGATGGGTAGTATTTACATACGAATGTTTACTTGTTGAGAGCGCGGTTAATTTCCATTGAAGGCAAGTTGATTCCAGATCGGAGACGTAGAGGTTGTTTGAAAACTGACAGTCTGGTAGTTGCTAATTTGACACAGGACCACCGATTCGCACTAGGCTGTGCCTTAAGAGGACTGCCAAAATAACAACAGACCAAAAATACATTGGTATATGTATACCTACGCAAAAGGAGACGTCTCTGCCTGCCGATCTTTGATATTTTTTTTTTATGCACAAGGATAGGTACTTGACCTCAATCACTTACCTGATGTTAAGTGAAGATGAGGTCGAAGGTGGAAGCGTACTGACCCGGAAACCATAACACATTTGGGGGACCGGCTATCTTGTCTCTGACAACCTTATAACTATAAATGGAAACTTTATACATACATACATAACGTCACGATCTTTATTCCAATTGGAGTGGTCAGAGATATCCCAAACATTAGAGTTTAATGATTGAAACAACATCCACGGTTCATCTTGCAAAGTGACAGGAGGTGAGCCCATCGCCGTGAAATCTATATAAACGTTTTTGGTGGAAAGTCGCTTAGTTGTCTCTTACAACACTCACGGGAAGAGACGAGTCAGTTCTATTCTTTTAACGTTACGAAACCAGAGCAAAGAAACTTTATAGAACGCCCAAAAGATTATGACATCATCCAAATATACCAAATAACATTGTGTTAAATCCACAACAGTCCAATTTTTTCGAAATGAATAAACCGATTCTAATGAAACTTTATAAGCATAAATCACTTACTTACATAAATCTAAAAACTTGAGAATATTTTCAAAAAAACGTAGAACTACAAACTTAGAACGATTTTAAGTTTTCCATAGTAACAGAAGAAGTGGAAACATATTCTTCTAAATTCGATAAGTTGCAAATTTTTTCTACCAACCTTTTAGATTTATGTATCCTGTTTATACATAAAGTTTCATATCATTTCGAAAAATTTGGAGTTGAAAGTTTGTATGGACTACCGTGTAGGATAACCCTCATAACCCATTTTCATCAAGTCCCCTCGTTTAGTTTTAAAAAAACCGCTCGCAAATCGGACTTCGCGTTTTTTTTATTTTTTTTTAAGGAGTTTAGTCGAAAGCGACTATGCCTCTCCATTGGTACGTACTAGACGGCTAATTCCTTCATCGTACAGCAATTTTATGTAAATTATACATATTTTTGGCGTGCTAGAGACGCAGGGTGTCCTAGAGCCTTATTGCAATCACCTAATACCCGTATATCATTGCTTATAACAACTTCTGTTTGGTGTAGTGGTTAGAAACTCTGACCACTATACCAAATGGTCGCGAGTTCGAATCCCGCTAGGGGCATATGTTTGTGTGATAAATACGGACATGTGTACTCGAGTTATGGATGTTTTCATTTATAATAAGTATTTATTTACAAAAAAAATATGTATTTATGTAGTAATATCAACCATCTGGTATCCACAACACAAGTCTATGGAACTAGATGGCGCTGTGTGTATGTGCAAGGATATTTATTTATTTATTATTATTATTATTATTTATCTTCTATAATCCTCGTTGCGGACACATTCCATCAGCGCATGATAAGTATCCTCCACCACATCACACTCGGCACAATTCGGAGATGGGACTTTTCCCATCATGTATCGGACCTCGCATTATTGAGATACACCCGGATGACACACAAAACGGGTTAAAAGACGAATGCAAAGTCACTCACCGAATTAACAGTACAGGCTGTTAGGTTCTATACTCATCTATGATGTTTGTTTTGACACAATCCTCGAGAAGATTAAGGCAGAGATCTCCGCTTGAGGACAGTTAAAAAGGGACAGCTTTATGTAAATTGTATAGCGGCATCTCTACGCTTGAGCAATAGTTTCTTGGACGAGTGTTTCTCTGCCAGTATGATTCGGATATGATTTAAATTTGTTAAATTAGTAATAATAATTTGAGGACAATTAAATTCACTAGCATAACACACACATAAGTATTGAAAATTTACCAAATACCTACCTATTATGATACCTTCTCGTGTCCAGTTTTTTATGGTTTATCACTTGCAGTTGTTTTTAAGTTGATTTTAGATATAGATTTTTGTTTACTTTTAGTTCATGTTTAAATGTATTCAAAGAGTAATAGTACCTAATTAATTCCTTGGTGGCAGCAACTACGCTCTACTTGGGGGGGACTGAAAATCAGCAAATCTGCTGAGTCCCTACCTTTTTCATCACAGTTTGACCTAATTTATTATTAATTAATTATCTGTTACATTAACTTTGTGGTGAATAAATACCTTTTATTTAGTTTTATTATTTATTTACATTCTAAAATAAGGGCCTAAGTTGACAATTCACAGCAACACGCCTAACTGTTGCAATTCACAACTGGACATGAGCCTCTCATGAAGTGAAAAAGCGAGGATAGGCAGGCAGGCATTCGTGACGATCAGAGCTAATGATCCCAAGGAAAGCGATGCAAATCGGACTTTTATAGGCTGCAGATCGTTTATCTGAGTTGATTAAATCGTCATAATCGAAAATGGGAAGTCAAAAAATTTGTTAAAGAAACATTTAAAAGAGAAAACAAACTTTCATTGACACCATACGGAACCCGAACTTAGAATAGCTGTAAAACTAGGCGAAACTACTGGGTTAGTGCATATAGATGTAGCTCACTGATATCACGAAGGCCATTGGTCTATACCACGAACCGAGTGCACTACAAAACGACGAATGTACTTAAAAAAGTACATTTTCCAAAAGTTTATTAACCTAAAACCGGTACAGGCTAACTTAGACCTTGTTTATAGGTGACTTTACATGTATATAAAGTTGAATTTGCCTTGTACGGAGTTGAATGACAAGGCCAGTTAGTCGACACATAAGTAATATTCCAATCGCATAGTAGGAATGCATCCACATGCAGCTAACTTCGTGTCAGTGCAATCAAGTTCATAGATTAAGACTGACGTACTTGTTTGATACTAATATTTCAAGAGAACCGTTTTGAATGAATTTATTTACTCACCTAAAGAATTGTATGCAGCTTCTGTCCATAAACACTCAGACGATGTTCCATCCAATGCATATGGTACGTCCAAAGTTCACTATCACTATTAAAAAATTAGTTTCTAAGTTTGCACTATGACATCACAATTTTATTAGTTTGTACGGAGAAGGCACTTTAATTCTATGTCTAGTATTGTCTATCACAAAATTGAGCAAAGTAAACGAAGAAAAATCACTATGAGGTCATTGAACGCGGCGATCCTATCGCGTTCGATTATGTATCGATTCGTACACCTCCACGCTCGGAATTCGAAAAAAGTTAATTCCGCGGGATTCGAACACTCGGCAAATTTTCGTAAATTTTCGTGTGGAATACGGCGCGAGGCGCGTGCGGGCACCGCTCGCGCGCAACTGAAGTTTGTCGTAGGTTAAGTTTGGAAAAAAAAAACACCGCTAGCTCAATTTTCCGGCTCACGAACCCGCTACGGTCTCACCGAGCCAAAAACACTTGCCTCCCGCCATCGTCACATTTGCACTCCTTATCAAATCCATCACACACAGGTTATTGCTAATGTTTTGACAGCTCCATGAATTACAGCATGTGTACTATAGAGCACGGATATAGGACACGTGCAGATGGCGCCACCGACACAAACGGGAGATGCACGCGAAACGCACCGCATCAACAAAATATACTAGCATCGCGCGTAAACACAATGAAATTACTGAATGCCACTTTTCATTATTTTATTTCGCTATGCACCGGCCGACGTCACCGAAATACTCGCAGCGGGGCGGCCAGTTTGTCTCTTTCCCCCGCAATGTTGATACCTACGTCGATTTCACATTCTAAATTCAAAGTTTCGGAATTCGAATTGGGGCTGTTTAGATTTTCTAATTTGTCGTTTTTAGGTTATGTTGCAGTTGGTCGCGCGCGGTGCATAGATCGTGCACACGAGCACGGAACTGCAGTTGCACTGAGGCTAGATGACATTCACAGAGGCTTAAACTCAAGTTCAGTTGAGACTCAGACGGATGCGGCGTCAATAAACTGACCGATGCCATGTTCGTAATACGCGAACTGTGTAATTCAATATCGGTCACTAACGCGCGTACTCTAAGTTTCGTTCGAAATAGCCTTTGGGTGTTGTTTATAGTTTGTCATTTGTTTTTATTGAAATACACCGCGTTTATGGAAACAATAAATAGATAGGACGTATTGTTCATTGTTAAATATTCTTGATGGGCACAGACCAATAATAGTACCTACCTGTCTTTTAAACGAGAAATGCGAATATATTAGGTCCTTACCTATGAAATTGGCGTTTTGCATGAAGAATGTTTTCTCCATACAAACATTTTTGATTTTTTTTTGGGAACGGCAAATCCAAATTTAGCTAAACTTTGAGTGTATTATCGGATAACATTAAGTTAAATATAGGCAGTGTTAATTTTTAAAAGATAAACCGCTTTATAAAAGTTTCTGCGAATCTAAGAAATATTCAATTTTTTTTTATTATGTGATTTAGCTCAGACATTAAAAAATATTTCATGTGAAACTTTGAATATATAGGTATTCTATTTTCCAAATAAAAAACAAATTTGGAAATAGCTATAGAATAGTAAGAGTTGGTGCATTATGATTAACGAAGAAAAAAATCTCCAATTTCATAGGTAAAGTCCCAATATAACGCTTTTGACTTTAAGAGTGTCTATGACATTTAACGACATAATCGTTAATTATATTCGACTGCTATACCTATACCACAGAATTAGTATAGTACTATACGTCATATAAAATATTGTACAGGTTTTTACAGAGGATTTCGCAACTAACAACCAACAAAATAGCTTTCATAGTTAGTTGATACACAACTTTCTCTCGATCATCAGGCAACAGACGATTATGTCGAGTGGAAAATTGACGAAACAAACTGTATAGTAGATATCTACTACCTATGTCAGTATAGTTTTATATAACAACTAGCTGTTGCCCGCGACTTCGTTCGCGTGGAACATTTCATCAAGATCGGTTCAGCAAAAAAGTAGCATGATAATCCAGTTCCTAATCTGTCTACCAACCAAATTTCATCCAAATCCGTCCATCAGTTTAGGCGTGAAGAGGTAACAAACATACATACAAACATAAACTTTCGTATTTAAATGTTACTAGCTTGCCGCCCGCGACCTCGTCCGGTGGAAAAATTCACCAAAATCGATTCATAAAAAAAATATCGTATATGTTAAGCCAGGTCCTAACCTATCTACAAACCAAATTTTATCCAAATCCGTCTAGCCGTTTTGGCGTGAAGAGGTAACAAACATACATACACACATATACACACACAAACTTTCGCATTTATAATATTAGTTGGGATATTATAGTTGGGATATTATTTGGGATATGGGATTGGGATAGTTGGAATCACTTTTTCATCCCAAATGGGTTAGCGTTTGATTTCTATCATATCTGATCTCAAATAGCCGGTATACAGGAATGATAACAATATTGCTGCTTATGCCAAACTTAGATAAGATGGTGATAGCTACTCAGACTCTACGGCCAACCCAACCGAGTAGATACTAAATATGTGCCCCACTTGGAATAGAACACGCGACTTTCGTTTAGTAAACTTTGTTGACCCACGGATGCGATTGAAAATTTTCATTGCAATGTTTTAATAGAGATGTACTAAATACACAAGTTGAAACCTACCCCTCGATGTCATAAAATAATTGAGGAGTGCGCAATATTGCAAAGCCCATTCCCTATTTAAGCTCGCCTCTCACCGTATCGACACGACTGGTATCCGGAGAGTAAGCAACTACTTCGGACAAAGGATATCCTGGCTGTACAATAAGTAACTGCCTTCTGGACATCCTCTCAAAGAAGCGTTTCCTATTAGTAGGTTATGTTCCTGTTTTTTACTATTTTCAGGAGGTACTTAGTAGTTCTGCTTACCAAGTAAATGCTATCTAAGTAAATAGCTGCTTACTTAAGAGTATTATGAAACGAATTTTTAGATACTAGCATTCCGCTCACGGTTTCGTCCGCTTGTTACTTCATCGCGAAGTAATCTTCGTATCTTATTCCTTGGGGCCCTTTTAATGAGATTAAAAGTATGTTCTTCCAGGATATTTTCCACCTGTCAGACAAATCGGTGCCGTGATAGCGCAATAACCAAAAAAAAAAAAACATCTAACTTTTCGCATTTATAATTAGACAGGCTCGATGCCTGTGCCTTGCACTTTATATTTTGGTTGGTTGCGGTGGTATTCGACAATTTTACCACTTCTAATCTACTTCGTTAGCCGTGTTGAACGGTCTTCGCTATTTTTGTTTTTTTTTTCACAATTATTAAGTAATTATTGGGTCTACACTCACCTCACACACACCAACGCATCATCACAGTCATAACACAACCTATTTTACCCAAAATTCAGTGAAAGTGTTTCATATTGCTGAGTTGGTAAGTTTATTTAATTTCCAATTTTCAAATTCTCCCTCTTGATCAGGTATTTAACGCTCTCGACGTGAAGGTTGTGACCGGCCTGATTAATAATATTAGTTGGACTATGAAAACGAGGTGATACTAAAAACATTAGTTAGTTTTGACCATTCCTATTAGTAATTACTAGATAAGTACTACAAAGATATCCAAATAAAAAACTTAGGGTTTAAAATGACAAAAACCAGTAGATTGTTTACATCGCTTACATCGTCGGGAAAGATTACCAGGATGCCATTAGGATGTTTTATGATCCATCTAAGGCATTTGATTGCGTGTCGATCGAATCGATTCTTTGTTTATTCTAGTCTAGACTATTACTCGTACCTACATATTGTGTTGGTTTGTGATGCTAATCGGAAGTCATATTTGTAATGGACATTGAAAAAACGGAATCTATGAAGGAAATCAATAATAAATGAAATAAACGGGATACCTCAAGGCTCGATTTCGGACCAATTTTATTTTATAAGTAAAAACGAATGAATAAATACTTAATCATTAAATATAATTATTGAAACTATGACGCAGTATCATTATGTTTTTAATTACATTACGACTTACGTAGCACATTATAATTCAAATACGAGTATATTACGAGAATAAAATATCCATGGTGTCAGTTGCTGCTATGTTCATTCATCCATTGGTTAGCTGAAAATTAGATTGTTATATATTGTCAAGCACATATCTTACAAACTTTTACCTACTCTCAAAAATAGAGGTAACACATTGGTTGCTCTATGAAAGTCATTGAGGCCCAATTGCCGAAAGTTCTCCATACAAACCACCATCCACCAATCGCATCCAGGATTTCATTTTCACCGGGCGAAAGTATATTTTTTTTTGCCGATGCACGCATAATTGCGCGGTTCGAATGCAACCTCGAGCGATGCTGTGTCATTGACCCCAGTATTCGGGCGTCGACGCTTGCATTGGGAAAGGTCAGGCCTGTGTATGTATGCAGAAGTTGTGCATGTGTGAGTCTGCTTTTACTTTCAGTACGTGTATGCCCTTTTTGTTATATGTATACTAGTTTTTGGACGCGACTTTGTGCATCAGTGTATACCTATTGCAAATGACCAACCAATGCTTTATGTTCGTTATTGTGTCTCACACTATGTACCTAAAGTGTAGACAGATTTATTGTGTTAGTGTTATTGCCTTGAAGCGATTTCTGGGTCAGTCAATTTTTTTGATCCGTCAGCAAATCACGCTTTTCAACGCGAGAGTATAGTTTTATAATCAATCAATCTCAGCCCACATCCACCCACTGCTGGGTATAGTATAGTAACAATTAATTTGATTGATAGATTGAATTAATCACGAATTAGGAATTAGTAAGAAAATTTACCAAATTACGAGATTTTTTTAATGAATTTAGGAACAAAATCCAGGAACAACATTTTCCCCTGTGTCACCCCAACTTCTTACATATTTCATTATACATAAATAGATTATATAAGCGTTTATTTGCATATTACAGAAAAAAATATTAGACCACACTATTTATTCCATTTAGTGTTATAGTAACCTTATAATTAAAATAGGTACCTACCTACATTATAACTTATAATAGAGTTGTATGTGTGTCTGTACCACAAATGGGACATTACTCAGTGTGGATCCTCACCTATAGCGGTAAGACACTTCCTATGTATTATTGAAATCAGATGCGCTTGAGTTCTTACTTATAACAATAAGTATATCTATCATTTAAATACTTTTTCTGTGTGGTTTTCGGCTAGATTAAAAAAAAAACAAAAAAATCGACCTTTCTATTTTTATTTTATTTATGCACGACGGGTTCGTACTTGACTTCAATACGACCCTTTATTGCAAATAAACACAAAAGATACATTTGTCAGATACAAAGATACAAAGGTGAGCTTATCTCTAAGAGAGATCTCTTCCAGCCAACCCTATAAGCGGTTAGAAAGTGTATAACGGCGAATAAAAAAAGGGCGTACAACGCAATGGTGATTAAGAAAAAAAGGCTATAATACATAAATACTTGTAAATAACTAAATATAACTACATGAATATAATACTAAATAAACCTAAATAAAACATTTAATTAGATATATAATTAATATATTATACCACATGTTAAGTGAAAATGAGGTCGAAGGTGGAAGCGTACTGACCCGGAAACCCCAACACATTTGGGGGACTGGCTATCTTATCTCTGACAACTGGAACACAACAATGCCATTAACATTGCTACTTGGCGGCAGATTTAGATAAGATGGTGGTAGCTAGCCAGGCGGACATTTAAAATGCCCTTAAACATGTACCCCGCTGGTGATCGAACCCGCGACCTCCGATTCATACACCCAATGTTGTTTACATTGAGCCACGGAGGCGGTGAAATAGAATCCGAAAATTCCACACCGTTTATTTCTTAATTATCTGCTTCATTTGTCTAAAATATAAACTAGCTAGTTTGTGAAATACATTCGCATTTAAAACCATTTTGTTACTTATTGTTTGAATTTATTATGTGTGTCGCTACGTTTGTGTTTCGCGGTGTGGTTACCGGCACAGTGGACCACCCTCTCTTCCCGTGGGTGTCGCAAAATGCTACTATAAACAATCATCAACTCAACAGCATTCCATGCATGCATTCCAAGCGTCATTAGGCATCTAATAAAAATCTGTCATGGCCGAAAATCACTAAAGAATTAGCTAACTGGAAATTTCCTTCCATCTGTCTAGTCGTAGTTCCATCCGTTTCAACACCCCTCGATGTTTACTTCAAAAAAGAGTGCATGGACATTGACCGAACGTTTACTAGTTCATTGCTTTATATTACAGCGCGACGAATAGCCTCAAAAAGCCGAGCGATCAATGGATAAGAAAACTGCGACTACATCATCAACCGCCGCAGGCCCCCACTGTGTCACACTCTTTGATTGATTACCCGTGTGGTATATGTCTCATTACTATTCGGCTCAGTTAATGTAAGTCATCTATGTAAGTCTGCCGCCAAACAGCAACGTTCTCCAGCATTTAGAGATGTAGATAGTGACTGTTAGATTCCATTGACCGACTTCTTCGATATTCAACCACTGTGGACATATCCTTCTTACACGATCAGCAACCGCTGCAAAGGAGACTATACCAAGATGTAAAATTATCATAAAGAGGCTGGCCTTTTAACCCTGGGGTTAATATCGTCTGCACTGCGCCCTTTGCAGATCTTTGTGCCATATACCCTCTGATTAAAGGGATAGCCTTATGCCAGTATGTACCGCACGATATCCCGGGCGGCGAAGAAGTTAACGTCATCTATGGAGACATCAGGTTCCAGCCACAGAGAGATCAGTTTCTAACTTGGATTTGATGAGTATTGGATTTCCTTACCGTCAAATATAGTACTGATAAAGATTTAGAGTTATATAGTAACTCGTCCTGCTGTAAAGTAATGCCCAAGCTCTGGCTCCAATCCACAGCCCCTGGGAGTGAACTCGTTGATTTCTTCCAGGCTACAATCCATAATATAGCAACCGCCTGCTCCAGCACAACGCAGGCGCATACCCGTGAATCTTTAAGGCTTTATTTACTTGTAGAGGTGGTTGGTTACACGTCCGGATTCTATTGAGCGTTATCCAGATCCTATGGCAGCAACCTAGGCAGTCGGGTGGAGGAGACATAGGATAAAGTTACCTATTCCGCAAGCGATTTCGACATGATATTGGATGCCTATCGGACCTCATGATACTAAAAGATTTCCATGATGGTTGTCGCTTGGGTGGAGTTTCGTCCAAAGTTCCGATTGGTATTCGGTACGGCAAGCTGTCTGCTGCAGCAGCTCTATCAAGAAACGCAGCAGACCCTTGACGTGGCCGACGATTTTGGGAGTGAACTCGGAGACCCGAGGTATTGTGGTCGGTATTCCGCTACCCCTGGGTACTCTAGAATGTTATCTCCAAATCTTCCAAGCACGCTTCTGCACAGAGGGCTGTCTGTAACAATTAGAGAGACATGTTTGTTTAATGGTGCATGACCAGTTAGAGTTACGATGGACAATCGAATTTGAGGCCTCTTCAGCTGTTGTAGCAAGACAGCATTCAATCAAGATGCAATAAGAAATGTATTTATTTTCTCCATAAGATCATAAATAGTTTTAGGGCAGTATATACCATAAACTTAGACTATTAGAAAGATGCAATAATCTACTGCTATTACGGAGACTGGTGCCTATACTATACTGTATATACTGTACCACCAGACCAGACCACCATCATCATCAGCCCGTAAACATCCCACTGCAGGGACAACATTCCCTCGTATATGTGGGAGTATGGGCCATAGTCCACCACGCTAGCCCAATGCGGGTTGGGGACTTCACATGCCTTTGAATTTTTATTTATCAGGCATGCAAGTTTCCTCACAATGTTTTCCTTAGCCGTTTAAGAGCAGTCGCATAAATGCACATAAGTAAATAAATTAAATGTAAAGACTCATTGGCACATTGGGCTTCCGGGGAATCGAACCCGAACCTCCTAAATTGGGAGACCGCGTCTTAACCGCTGAGCCACCGACGCTCCACCAGACCCCCATAGCCGAACAATAAACGAAGAGTGGTCCTATGAATTTGAAATGAAAACGAATGAACTCATAAACGGACAAAAAACACATGTTATATTCAATGTATATTTTCGGCGCCACCTATCCATTTTAATTTTACACGTTATCAGCTTCGCCAACAACATAGCATTCAGCCAAAATTCCTATCTAATCTAAACTATCGTGTCACTGACCCGCGTTTCGGCAGAATGTGACTAAGGTCATGGTATACAGCTCTCTCTTTCGTATCAACTCGGTCACTATATCATCTAACTCTTTCTAACAATAAACAAGGTGCTATTGAAACAAGTGGCGTAACCAACTGAAAGTATGAGTTGATTATGTAGGTACTTATTCATGAGGAAAAAATAATAATCTGTGGCCCATTTCATAAAACTACAAGTTTATACGTTAGGTTTAATACACTTATGTGTTTAATGCGTAATCAATTCAATGAGAAAAGTGACCAAATTTTATTAGAATAGAATAGAATTTTATTGTCAAACTGTACAGGAGATGTTATTCTTTTTTTTTTGACACAACAGCTTGTCGATATCGGACGTACAATAATAATTATAACTCTCTATTATGTCACTATTATGTTTAACAAGCATATTCTTTTAAATAGGTTGGTACTATTTGGTGCACGTAGGTACCTTATTAATAATACCAGGAAAACCACTGACTTACGACACCCGAAAATTATTTGTCCAAAACAACAATCCAATGTGCGACATTTCCTCCTAATTAACAAGTATAATGTTTTATAATTTGTTGCTCTGAATAACCGCAATGTTATACCACAAAATTTTGACAGATTTTCAGGTTTCCCTGTAGTCAGAAGAGAAGGATAATTTGACGGGATATGGTAAAATGAATGGATGTTAAGAAATCGCCCATCGCGCAGAGTCACTGGATGCAGTCGCTCAGGAAATAATGGCGAAGCCCAGGTAGCAGGCGTCCTATGGCTGATCTGATTATGTTAATGTTTTGACTCGCTTTGGCAAGAGGCCGTTAAGTGTTCCTATGCGAAACTGATCAGCAAATTGGTATTGGTTGTATGTGTGGTTGTCGCAGGTCGTTGGAGACCTGTATCACTGCGACCGTTGTCGATCTATTGTGATCGCCACTAACCTACAGATCGTTGCTCAGGTTTGCCTCTTTCAGGAATTGAATTATTTTCCTGGCGCCGATAGTTATCTCATCCGGGTGCAATAAGGGATATTGCGTTTACACATCAGCGGGCCACATTCACACAGCAGATGTACAGGTGTTTCCTCTGCAAGGAGACAATATCTGCACATCCCCGTTTCCCAGAGCTCTATGTTGAGCATGTGTTTGCTAAGACAGCATTGCCCCGTGAGTGCACTTGCGAGAATACGTAGATTGTTACTATTAAGTGCCACTGCTTCCCTAGCAGCCTTCTTGTTGAAGGCTTTAATTAGTTTTTTGGAGAGTGTTCGGTCAGAGTTTAAGAGATGCCACTGTTTGTACTGTATGATTTACGAATAACATCCTGCCTGGATATTGAAGTAGCACCCGATTCGTCTCATTAAAAACGTGCCAGGAATCGGTGTATCGTTATACAGGACTTTTTAGCAATTCCGGGGTAAAATTGATACCAGAACATAGTCCATCTCTATTGTCTATTTCATCCACATCCATTCAGACGTTATTGCTTCGTTGAGGAGTAAAAATCTAATGTCGCTTTTGTAATATTTATCATCATATCAGCCACAAGAGGTCCAAAAGGCCTCCCCTATAGATTTCCAAAGCGATGGGATGAAGCTACCTCTCGCAGCTTTTATCAGGCCATCCTTGTCTTCCACTAGAGCTTTTACTCTCTCCATAGCTTGTGTGACCTTGAGCTTATAAGAACCCATAGTCTGAGACCATATTTCAGTAGGTACCATAAGTCATTGGTGGTCATTTATACTGTAGATACCTCTTCTTATGTAGTTACCACTATTGTTTACATTGACCTAAATCTGTGGGGATTACCCAAAACTTGATCTGCCTAAGTATAATAGCTGACAGTAAAATGAGGTCATCATAAATTCTTTGGGCAAAGAATAAGCTGCCCTGGCTGTATAGTGACAGCTGCTGTGTAATACAGCTTCAAAATTGTACAGCCAGGCGGTCTTGGACAGACATGGACATGGGCATGGACATGGGCATGGACATAGACAGACATAGACATAGATAGACATAGACATACATAGACATGGACAGACATAGATATAGACAGTCATAGACATAGACATATACGGACATAGACATGGGCATGGACATGGGCATAGGCATAATCCCTTTTGGATTTCTGTTAAATTCTACCGATGGAATGAGGCAGTTCAACACCCTTAGGGTCTTAGGACATTAAACTTAAATATGCGTCAAAACTGTCGAAAGATTGTTAACGTCGCACAGCTGGGTCAATAGTCCATTATTGACAATTCATTTCATTTCTATGCATATAAATACGTATTTACAATTTAATATTATCAGCAGACTGTCAACGTCTGAACAAGGAGAGCGATGTCAATCGCGCGGTGGGAGGATTTTCCCTAATCGTCACGCTGGGCAGAAAGTTGACAGGCATAGATTTTTTTTAATTAGAATGGGATCGCTCTTGACCTTAATCTGGACTAATGTCGAGATAAGGTCTACGATGGAACGAGCTTTCCCAGAAGATGCCTATTTAACCTGTCTTTAAAGAGCTGCGGGTTATATGCGATTGGAAACACAGACGGAGGCAATGCGTTCCACTCCTTAGCCGTGCGCATGAGAAACGAAGACCTAAAACGCTTGGTCCTTATAAATGGCACGTCAACTAAGTGCGGGTGATATCCTGCGGTACGTCTTGAATTTCGATGTAAGAACGGGGATGGCGGGATCAACTCATGCAGTACTTCAGCACACTCTCCGAAATATATCAGAGATATTTTGGTTTACCTCAAATCTAAATAACTATGACCAGTTTTATGTTAGTGAAAGCCCCGAAGGCTACACAGTGACCAAGCTTTTTTTTGACTGAAAACATACTCTAGTAATCTTCAAGATATGGGGAAGTGATTTCGTTTTCCCAAATTCCATTTTAATTTTTTTTATGAAATATGTAAATAAATAAAAAAAATTTTTTTTTAGTTACCCGTATTTTTTCCAGTTGATTAATCATATTGCTGCTTCAATTTTTTAATAAAAAATATGGAAATTTATAATTCTACAAACCAACATAGAATGATCGGATTTTATTAAGAATAATATTTTTTTATTTACATGATATCGTTTATGGACATTATAAAAAGGTAGGATTAAGCCTTTGCTTTTTTGGAGGCTTTTGCCTTTGGGCTCTTAATAATAATAATAATAAACATAGACATATAGACATTGCAGTACCGAACAGCCACAATCTACAAAGATAAAAAAATCATAAATACACTGACCTGCAAGATGAAGTCCAGGATCTGGAGGTAGGATAGAGTATAAGTCGTTCCAATCGTTCTTTCGACTACCAGAATCATCCCTAGACATTAGCCTTAAACATCTAGATCTGAGACCGTCTACCTATGCAAAAAGTCGGTATTCTCTATACACTGACACTGGAACCTTCAAGAAACGAGCCTACACCTTCCTCAAAGGCCGGCAACGCATCTGTGACCCTTTTGGTGTTGCAGGTGTCCATGGGCGGCGGTGATTGCTTTCCATCAGGTGACCCGCATGCTCGTTTACCGCCGTCTCATATAAAAAAAAATATTATAATTCAATTAAGGAATAATAATAGATTTTGAATGGGACTTCTGTTATGTGTCATCCTATCTTGTATCCAAAATCAAGCAAATAAATTATTTTATTTCATTTCAAGGGAGTGTCATTCACCAATTCACAAAAGCATAATACCTACTTGACTGACAGATAAGGACAACAATAATCTTTTAAAAGAAGGATAAAAGAGATAATACTTTTGTTGATAAACAGTTGAATGCACTTTTCTGCAAAGTACATAATAATTGTCCGTCTGATGATGATAATTACTCTGTCTATCTTGCCTCCCGGTACTTACGATACAAGGTTATATTTTGTACACTAAAAATACACCCCAATTAAATCATATATCTTGTAACTGGCTTTTGCCCGCGACTTCGTTCGCGTGGAATATTTCATCAAAATCTGTCTGTCAACCAAATTTTATCCAAATCCGTCTAGCCGTTTAGGCGTCAAGAGATACATACATGCATATACACACTGACTTTCGTATTTATAACATGAGTGTGATATGGAGTGTGATTACTGTGATCAATGTGGCCAGAAAAAAATAAATAAAAATAAAGGATTGTTGCGAATTCAGTTACTGTATGTTTCTGCTACAGGGTGTTTAAATCATGAATACGCTGGTCTTCGACACTCCTTTCTTCATATATCACCATTTCGTACTACAAAACCTTTCTCCGTTGTATCTTTCTCCAAAGTACGTTTCGTCGATATAACACTTCGTCAAACTAACATTCGTCGTAGAACTTTTCAACGATAAACGGTTCGCTAATCGATAATTCGACATCCCTTTTTTTACAATATAAATCAGCATTTGATACGAGAGTTCGCGAACGAAGTCGGTGTATGACTGAGTCCCATTGGTTCCTAACTCCCGTTTTAACACCAATGAAGTTGTGTCATTTTGATTACTTGAACGACCCGGTCCACACGCATTAATATTATTAGGTCCTTACCTATGAAATTGGCGTTTTGTATGAAGAATTTCATTAAGACTGTTTTCTCCATACAAATATTTTTGATTTTTTTTTTGGGAACGGCAAATCCAAATTTAGCTAACCTTTCTGTGTATTATCGGATAACATTAAATTAAGTAGGTATTGGCAGCGTTAATTTTTAAAAGTAACCGTTTTAAAAAAGTTTCAGCGAATCTAAGAAATGATTATGGGAAGCACACTTAGAACATTTAACCTAGAAGCACATGAAAAGAGCTCTGTTCAATTTTTTTTTATTATGTGATTTAGCCCAGAAATAAAAAATATTTCATGTGAAACCTTGAAATATCATTCCATTTTCCAAATAAAAAACAAATTTGGATATAGCTTTGAAAATCGCAGGAATTGGTACATATTATGATTAACGAAGAAAAAAAAACTCCAATTTCATAGGTAAAGACCCAATCTAATAACCATTATTTCATAGGTACTCATATTATCAAAGCCTACTAAAGTATTATGTTCAAATTAAATTTGAAGCGTATGTTTTCGCTGTGAGTCGGCGACATTGGGGCAGGTCAGTGGCAGGCGATAAGCGACGCAGTTTGGCGCGACGTTTTCAAGAAGCGGGCTCACCATAAACTACGTAATGACAATTTGTAATATTAGCCTTGAAATTGTATCTACACGTATCTACTTGCAGACTTTAGATACATATGGGCTATAAAAGGTCTTTTTACATGTAGCGATCCCAGTGACACTGACATTTGATTCATGAATTCGCATTTGCTGGATATTATCTTTAACCTTCAAGCGGGATTTTTGGTTTATTGAGATAACAGCAAGTGAAGTCATCGTGTTTTTAACCGACTTAAATTTTTGTACGCGTTGTATATTTTAGTTCTGTTAATGTAAGAGTAATGATTGTCACAGATCAAATAAGTTTGGAGATTGTGTACAACCAACCACAGGCTAACTTGTGAGGACGGGAGTTGTTTGAGGAAAGCAAACAAGTGATACCGATGAAATCTGGTTTATTACTGCTTATTAATTATACATGATAATTGTATTTAAGGTATTGTAATACCTTGGTAAGTGTAGGTATGTGCCATACGCCACACGCCCACCGGAAAAAAAAATAAAAAAAAAAAACATTAAACTAAATTCTTACGTCTAAACACATTTTTCTTTAAGTGTGATAGAGACGTGTCCTATTTTTATGCACGATAACTTCCTTTCCATTATTTAGGACAACCACATTCAGTCCTTCGTCTCTAACCACTGAATACGGGCCTACATACAATGGCTCCATTTTGGTACAATTTTCATTTTTTATTAAAATAAAATCGCCTAAGTTATACTTTTTTACTTATACATACCATGTGTCAAAATCCTTGAAATTAAATCTGAGTTCATCTATTAATAAAAATAAGAATTAATAAAAATATATTTGATTGGATCTATAAAGAGAAAGTCACATTTCAATTCATATAATAAAATCAGAGCTTATTTTCAAAAGTATTAGACTTACTGACAGAAGACAGAAGATAATTAGGTTCTTTTTTTTTTGGATCATGTGTGTCGTGGTGTCGGTTCGATAGGCCTTTTACAGCGTCGCCGGGCGAGCGCGGGAACGTTCTGCCCATAGATAATTAGCTTCTGGCCTACAACTTATAATAAGAGTGCTGTGGTTTTGTCACAAGTAGTCGCCAAAATGTTGTGAAAAAAGCTGTCAATTTGCTCAACCATGACATCAGGGAGGCGAGTTTTGGACTATCGAGATATAAGTATTTTACACCCAAAACATGTCGTTAGAACTCGTACATCTCGGTTGAAAAGTATTTTTTTATTATTTCGTAATATTACTTTGTAATAATAGATATATGCATCGTCACTTTGTTCGTAAGATATTTTAATAAAAGGAAGACAACAATCAATCAATCACAAATGAATAAATGATTGTATTTCCAATAATAAGTTAAATAATTTGAAGAACACTTTGTAATATTCTATATAACATTACAGGGAGTAATATCAGTGGCTTACGTTCTGCTACGGTTAATTCCTGCTTCGACCTCCTAGTGAAGCACCGTGCATCTCCATCTTCACAACTCGTTAGGTGACGTTCGAGGCCCATGGTGCAGAGACCACGTTTCAGTACAAGTAATCATATAAAAGATATACAACTAGAAAGGTCTACTCACGAAGCAGCATCACACACACTCTCAATCACTTGAACCAATTTGAGGTTGCGACTGACCGCTGTTCATCCAACAATTCCCATTTTAGCATTTACTCCCTTGTGAACAAAGTCCGGGATAGTATCAAGCCTTTTGAAACCACTGGCGGGGAAATTGGCAGCCCTGTCTAGAAACACTAATCATCACTGTATTAATCCATCCCGCCCAGTGCTACAAGAAAATACTAAAGAGATCATAATCATAATTTTAACCGGCTCCGTGGCTCAATGTAAACAACATTGGGTTTACGATTCGGAGGTCGCGGGTTCGACCCCCAGGTACTCGCTTTGGTTGGTGGTAGGGCATTTTAAATGTCCGCCTGGCTAGCTACCACCATGTTATCTAAATCTGCCGCCAAACAGCAATGTTAATAGCATTGTTGTGTTCCGGTTGTCAGATATAAGATAGCCAGTCCCCCAAATGTGTTGGGGTTTCCGGGTCAGTACGCTTCTACCTTCGACCTCATCTTCACTTAACATCAGATAAAAAAAAATAAGAAAAACGTATCAATAACAGGACGTCCATATCTACTAAATACTGAATTACTGAAATTTATTTAGTTGAAAGTTTGACATTTATGTATTAATTTATTCACCATCTTCCTGCCCTTATCCTACTTTATATCGCTATAACACGTTTCCTTCTTTTAGTTCCCTTTATGTATTAATAATGTATGGTATTATTTTTGCGTTAAGTAGATTGAACTTTAAAAAGATGAATTACATAATTAATTTTAAAGGGGTCCTTTTGGGGTTGAGACTCTAGGTTATTGGAGTCCGGGAGTTCTATCTTTTTAGAATGAGCTGGTAACCAGAGTGGTCGACGTCTCAGGCGACCCAAGAGGCGGCACTTATCTTGCTCAAAGATTAAGCATTGCCATCCAGCGAGGTAATGCAGCCGGCATCTTGGGCACTCTCCCATACGGGCCGAGTCGGTGTCACCTTCTAAACTAAGTGATGAGGAGGAACAGACTCTTTTGATTCTTTGCTCATGTTAGGTTTATAAGTGCTTTTATTGTATAAAACTGGTAGTACCTAGTATAGATTAAATAGGGATAGATTACGATTTTATTTAATTTTTTTTATAGCGTATACTAGGTACTATGCCTCACGGAAGCGAGTTGGACGGCATATTTTTTCTATAAGATATAGGTATTTTTATTTGTGTTTTATAAATTTGTTGTTTCATGTAGATACTAAATAAATAATAACTCATTTTATTTCATCTTATTATGTAGTTATTAAGTTTCATGTGTATTCTTCAGTTCATCATTAAATTATCCTTATTCTTGGACATATACAGACAGCGCCATCTAGTTCCACACTAAGCAATTAGGCTGGTGTTGTGGATACCATATGATTGATACACTACACAAATACATTTTTTTTTCGTAAATAAATGCATATATAAATGAAAAACATCCATAACTCGGGTACACAGTCATGTCCGTATTCATCATACAAACATATGTCCCTAGCGGGATTCGAACCCGCGACCTATTGGTATAGCAGCAGAGTTTTCTAACCACTACACCAATTAAATAAATATCAGTAATTTAAAGAAGGAATTCCAAAACTTCAAATTTAATTATACTCTCCCTATATATGAACGACCCCGGAGCAGTCGCATTCGGTATTTTAGTATTTTGTGGTCGTAATTTAGGTCAGCATTTAACAATAACTCATATGATAAGGAGCAGAAGGTCTGTGGCGGGGTCAATGACCAAGGGCTAAGGGTTTTAGATTACCACGAAATTTTATATGTAGAATTTTAAATATATGAGTGGGCTGTCTGACTCCTATATTATAGTCATTATGAGAATACGATTCGGATGTCATGAGAAATCTAAATGACTAATGAATGATATAGGTTCAGTTCTGCCAACGCTTACACCACCTTTTTTAAGCAAAAGTTTAGCGTGGATGACTGTCTATATCCCAAAGAAGCGGAACAAAACAATGCTGTCAATATTGCTGCTTGGCGGCAGACTTAGATAAGATGGTAGTAGCCACCAAGGCGGATATTAAAAAACCGGCCAAGTGTGTGTCGGGCCACTCGCAGTGTAGGGTTGCGTACCTCACACAATATGCGGTCTTATCTTCTATCTTGTTGTAAAATATACTATCTGTAATATAACGACCTATCCCACGACACCCCACAGAAAAATAAATGAAAATTTATCCCCATTTACATGTAGATGAGGTACCCTAAAAAAAAATTTCCATGATTTTATTTTACCGCTTTATCGGCGTAATTAATTACACATGCCAAATTACAGCTTTCTAGTACTAAGGCCCGTATTAATAAACCAATCTCAATACAAGTCTTGAGGCTGTATCAACCGAGATGCGTCTTAAGAAGTTGACGCTATCTCAAGCTCCGTACTAATTTATAAACAAATCTTGAGGTCTACTCAGCTGAGATCACTTCTAAAGTATTCGCCTCACCGGCGAATGAATGATAGTCTTGAGTTTCGTTTATTAATACGCGCACCTCTCAATCTCAAGTGAGTACTGCTTGAGTAAGCACGTGCGTTTCAGGTCTCAAGTTAGGTTTATTAATCAACACAGGTCACATAAGTCGCCTCCACAAAGTCGGTAATTCATTCAAAGGGTTATGTATACGCTTTTTCAATAAAGTTCCTGTTGATATACAAAATCTTCCTTTCAATAAATTTAAAGATACTATAAAACAGAAACTTATTAAGAAAGCATATTATAAAATATCAGATTATTTAGATGATAAACAATCATGGACATAACCAGCCCGTTCGCATAACCAGGCTATTTCACAATTAATAATGAAATATTATAATATAAAATAATAATTTTGTAATATAAAAACCTTTTTTTAAAAGAGCGACCTCTCGAGTTTCTTGCTTGTTCTTCTCAGGGGAAAATTGCCTTTTGAACAAGCAGTAGCTTTAAAAATGTAAAATCTGACTATTTTAAGTGTACCCTGTGTACCTACAAAATAAAGCATTTTTTGATTTTGATTTTGATTTTTGATTTTGACACGTTTACTTGAGACCAGTCACAAGACTGTTGTTCTCAATCTTGAGAATGGTTTATTAATACGGGCCTTAGATAAGATGGTGGTAGCTAGCAAAGCGGATATTAAAAAACCGGCCAAGTGTGTGTCGGGCCACTCGCAGTGTAGGGTTCCGTACTTCTCACAATATGCGGACTTCTCTTCCATCTTGTTGTTGTTTGACAAATAATAATTGTCAATGGAAAGTACTTTTATTAGTATTTCGATTATTACTCATCAACTTGTAAAACATACTTATCTGTAATATAACGACTTATCCCACGACACCCCACAGAAAAATAAAACAAAATTTATCCCCATTTACATGTAGATGAGGTACCCTAAAAAAAATCCACAATTTTATTTTACTGCTTTGTCGGCGTGATTAATATGTATATCAAATCAAATCAAAAAATATATTTTTTTGTAGGATAAAAATTATCACATGGAAACGTCACTTTTTTTATCTTATTATTAAAGTTTTTGACATTATTGCTCATATATTTGACATTACAGCTTTCTATTACTAAGAGCCTCTGAGCTAAGGCTTGGACATACAGACAGACAGAACGGGCTCGGGGGAAATATAAGGGTTCCTTGTTGACTACGGAATCCTATTAGGAATCTATTAGGAAAGCTCAATCTTTAAATATTTTGAAATTTCAAGTCAAAAACCACTACTTAAGTCTCTGACTTTTTTCGTTTCGTTAACTCCCGCCTCGTGAACATTAGTTGACTATCTGTAAGTACTTAGCTATTGTGTTTTATACTATATATTTATATATACCGACCGATTGGTGTAGTGGATAGTGACCCTATCAGCGAAACCAACGGTTGCGGGTTCAAATCCCGCGACGGGTAAATGTTTGTATGATGAATACGAACATTTATTCCCGAGTCTTGGATGTTTATATAAATATTTATGTATGTTTATCCGTTATCTAGTATCTATAGCACAAGCTTTGCTTAGTTTGGGACTAGATGATTGGTGTAAGTGTCCGAAATATTTATTATTATTATATTATTAAGTAAGTCTATTAATATGATATTATTATTATTATATTGATACATACTTATCTATAATTATTTCTTTAGTTGGTAGTATCGTGCACCCTACCTACCTGTTTTTCTACCTACAAATGTCCCATAGCTGTGGGTTGTCTGTCTTTTAGTGATAAGACCGCCTAATTGTGTTCTATTGTTATCATCAAAAATTATTGTAAATTATTTTGCGCAATAAAGAGTATTTGTATTGTATTGAATCCTAATAAAGCGAAGACCTCGCCACCTCCAACTATGGGTAGTGATAGGTAGGTTGTGGAATTGAAAAGCTAATTGCTATATCTTACATTCTCCGAAAATGACACACCCGAGTCACATAGGGGCGAAAAGGACAGTCATATTTAGCTAATGTAGCGTGAAAGAGCCAATGTCATACGAAATCGAGACATGAATCAGACGAGAGTGCAACGAACTGCAGTTTTGATGAAGCTCCAGTGTAGTATACATCATACTATACACACCAGTGTAAGTGGATCTCTAGCTTCATATAAATAGGGACAGTTTCAAAGAAGTATATTTTATTTACAATTCATTGCATTAAGTACCTGCATATAGGTACATTAAATAAGAATAGGACAAAAATTTATTAGTATACACAAAATACAAGATTATCTCCTTTGTTCCCAGTAGTTCTGTTGGACAGTTCTGTTGGCCGAACTAATGGGAATTTTTGTCTCTCTAGTTCTGTAAATAACTTGAACTTTTTTTTGACCGATCTAATGGGATTTTTTTGTCCCACTAGTTGTAGAACCTAACCTATCCATGTCGGGGTGCCAAAAACTCCCGTGCTCGCTTCGCTCGCACTCGAATTAGAACTGGACAGAACTACTGGGAATCCCTAGTACCATTTGTTCTGTTGATAGAACTAGTGAGACAAAAATTCCCTTTAGTTCGGCCAACAGAACTGTCCAACAGAACTACTGGGAACATAAGGATTATCTCTGTAACACATTTCTTCCAACAAAACGCAAGGAAAAATAATTGAAATATACCTACCGTAAGGAAACAAATAGGGCATACCTATTAGGTAAGTGAAATAGAAGGTATTGGCAGAGGTAGTTTATTTAAAAAAAAAGCGACGTAACGCAACGACGTAGGTATAATCCCTAGTTAATTATTTAAAAATAAAGTTTTTAATTTCGATCAGAGGGCGGAGTGTGAGTTTTGTTTCGACTTAACTTTACTAACGTGTTCACGTTTACGTGGCCGATTTGTATGAAGAAATATGCAGCGCCTCTAGCGGATAGTTTGCAAAACGATTTTTTTCATAGATACTATTTGCGTAAACGCGAACGCGATGGTAAAGTTAAAAACGAGGCAAAACTCGCACTTCGCACACTGAGCTATTTTTGTCAGTATTCCATTATATCATATTAGAGAGTATTATCATATTGTATATTCAGTATAACATAATGAGTATAAGAGATACTACCTCGTTAACAATTTGTAATAACTTTTTATTATTGCAAATGCAAAAAATATTACTAATATAAAATTAGTCATTGATTTTTTATCACTCCAACGTTAGTATTGCTAAATAAATAATGAAACTGTTATCTCCTTGTCTGGGTCATCGACCCGGTTGATAGCGTTTCAGGTGTCTGTCTGTCATACTCATGCATGATGTTATATTTCGAACTATTTAAGTACAGTCAGCAATAGAAAAAGAAGTAAGAAATTCGTGATATCAGCCACAGAACGAGCAGCATAGACCGCCACAGATTTCCAAGCTGACGAAGCTGCCTGCATCCACGCGTCCACTTTGTGGATGACGAATACATACTACATTATACATTAAGGCTTTTGTGACCCTTTTGGTGTTGCGGGTCTCCATGGGCGGCGGTGATTGCTCTCCATCAGGTGACCCGCATGCTAGTTTGCCGCCCTCTCATATTAAAAAAAAAAACATGATGTTAGAATTATTGAATATAGGTACAAAGGAAAAAAATATGCCACTGTAGTCTAAGAGTTACTTATTCAATATTCCTACTAAGTCAGCATTCTGGAGTCACATATTGCTGTAATTCTCATGCTCATTTCTCATACGCATAGACCGCTTTACCTGTGAATATAATTTTTATCTCAAAAAACTATTCATAAACTTACTTAAAATATTGACACCGAAATATAAGATGTCCCATAAATAGCACTTCAAAATCAACGAACTTATTTAGATGTCTGTGTAAAAAGGAGCAGGACGATTACGACGGACATTTTGTCCTCCGGATTTGTTTGTACTCGGTGTGCGTGGATTTCTGTATTTCAAAATGTGAATCGTGGATGTTGTTTGACGTACAAACGCTTATGTCTCCGATATCCCTTGCCACCCCATTTCGGATAAATGTGTGTACGTATGTGTAAGTACCTACATCGATTATTTCGACATAAGTAGGTACCTACTTCTTGGTTATACCATCTTTTCAAGCAATCTCTTCTCGTCACCCAACTCTGTTGCAGACAGCAGGCAGAACCTGCCTATCCATATAAGAAACGAGGCCAAAAAAGACAGATTCGTCAAACTAAAAAAATTCTTGCTACCTAGTAAATACTTATTCCAAACATACAACGACGTCCATATTGTAACTAGCTAACATAGCTTTTTGTGAAATTCGATCTCCCACAGACAAACTGTGCAAACGGCTTTGTTTAATTAAGACCATTTATCGATTTAATAATAAGGCCTAAATAAAAAAAAAATGCAAAAAAAAAATTTATCAGTATGAGTTTGTAATTAACGTACCTAGGTATAGATGGGTATACCTAAATACGAAGAGCTCACAAGTTACGATGCCTACATTGCCTTTTTTTGTTTCTAGACGTGCCTAGGTTATTAATTCCAATATAATCATTCTTCTAATTTCAATCATATACCTATATGCCTAAGTGTCAATGACATTAAAATGAACAAAATACATACCTACAACATTTATTGATTCCTTATAATGTTATCGAGTGTCATATCATAATACATCAGAACAGCTGTAAATGCAAAAAAGAACAAAGGCACGCCGAAATCCGGTCATCACGTAACAAGGGGACATAAACACTGCCGAAAACGCAATTTCAAGGTCGTATTGAGGCAGGCCGCGTGACGTCACGGCGCCCTCCAAAACGGGGGTCGACGACCGCGCCGCCATTGCGGAAACTGTGCTGCGCGCGTTCGGAATTCGAAATTGGGGCCTTTTCTTTGTGTGCGCCTCGTTTCACACACATTTTGATAATGTCATGTCGCCGAACTTGTTTTGTTGTCGTGAATTTGCGTTCGTGTGCGCGCCAATTTGGGGTTTCTTTTTTTAACTTTTCTTGAGATTCGAGGAACACGTTTTCAGTATTTTTAAAATAAATTTTCGTTTATGGCTTCCGCGTTTTGTTTCTTTCCTGGTAGGTACCTACTTATGGTTGTATCAATATCGAGTTATGTATAGGTTCGGTGTATTTGTCGGGGTTTGTAATGTGATGACAGGTTTTATTAGATACTTAATTTAATAGCTATTAGAAAACCTAAAAGTTTCATATTTTCACTAATTTAATAAAGTCTAGTTACCAGAACCACGCCACTGAATAAAATTGCCTCTATTATCTTTAATTATCTGTATCGTAGAATGTCTTAATTATACCTAACAATCTACTCACCTAACTATCTAATAGTTTTTGTAACTGGTATAGGTACCTACTATATAAAAATCGACGCCATCTTTTTTCTTTAATAGTTCGTGTATCCACAAACGACTTGTTTAACTAGTTTGTCTAAAAAGAACCCACGGCGATAGGCGCGGCCAATCATCTAACAGCGTTCAAATTTCGGCTGGACTAGAGTGGGGGACCAACATTAGACCCACACATTGACAAAGATGTGTGCGTACATCTGCGTATTATTGCGTTTCTGGTTAGTAGGGCATGGATTTTTTTAAATTGCGGTCTACGTTTCTCAAAGTCGTAGGTCGCCTGGAAGTAATAAGATTGCCTTATTGTAGTCTAATGTTAACATCCAACATTATTGTAAAGTATTTTGTGCAATAAGAGTATTTGCATTGAATTGTAAAATAAATGTGCACAAAAATAAATCCACAATTTCTTCTCAATAACATATTTTTTGAAATCTCTGTATTAAAAAATTATTTAATCTCTAGATTAAAAAAATATTTTCTACCTCTCCTCTAGGGTTTCGTCTTTAATTTGTTATTTATATTAAATAGTAAGAAATAAATTATGTCGGACAGTTACACTAATTATCTAGTTACATATTAGGCTAAGCCTCTGGATTATAATTAATAAACATACATAAACGTTTATAGGTATGAAGTGGGTGAGGAGTGACTAGGGAATTAATAGAGTTCATATTCATCACAAACAAACATTTACCTCTAGCGGTATTCGAACCCGCAACTATTGATTTCGAAGTCAGGGTCACTACTCACTACACCAACCATTAAATCATTGCTTTTTCGTTAGCACAACTTCGTTTAAACATATTTTATTTCATTACTATATAAAATACTTAATACCTAATACCTAAGTGATTTTTTATTACTTAGCCACACCGTAACCATTCAAAAACAACCAATAAAAAATATCCGCCATTCACAAAGCAACAAGAGTACCTTCTAATTTTTTCTAAGCACTTCTCAACCAATCAGAGGCCGCGGAATTAGGCTGCGCGCGAGTGGCCGAAATTTTCTAAACGGGTTTACTCGTAGTTAGACGCACACTAATACAACAACATAGTGTTTGTTTGGATGTGTGCGGGTGGCGTATTGTGTAGCTGTTTAAGTATATTAGCATTTATTGAATAGGTGTCAAGAGTTTGCGCCTTGAATTATTTATTGGACGGATTTCGGTGATTAAGCAGTATGTTTGAATGTGTAAGTAACGAATGGAGTAGTGTGTGTGAAGTAGGGATTAAAAAAGATAGGGACACACAAAGATCACTGACAAACTTTTTAAACAATTCATTTACATTATGCAATCATTTTGCAATCATTTACACGTCGACCTGTTTGGTGTAGTGGTTAGAAACTCTGACCACTATACCAAAAGGTCGCGGGTTCGAATCCCGCAAGGGGCATATGTTTGTATGATGAATACGGACACGTGTACCCGAGTTATGGATGTTTTCATTTATAATAAGTATTTATTTACAAAAAAAATGTATTTATGTAGTATATCAACCATCTGGTATCCACAACACAAGCCTATAGCTGCTTAAACTGAAACTAGATGGCGCTGTGTGTATTTCCAAGGATATTTATTTATTATTTATTTATTTTAGAAGTTGTAGTTATTAATTTGAAATGTAAAAATTTCACACAGTTCCAAGTTAATACATAGTATATTAGTAATTGAATACAAGTAATAGGAATACATACAATACAAATACACTTTATTGCACAACTGAAAAACAGAAGGAATATAACAATTTAATTTACGCTAACAAATTAATTTGATTTGATGGATCTCTGTTATCTGACAGTAAATGAATTTATTATTATTAATGATTTTCGTACTTATTTAATAGTATTTATCTAAGGCCGTATACGGTAATAATTTCAACTAAATAGTTCGTTGCCTGGAAGAGATCGCTTTTAGTGATAAGGCCGCCTAATTGTACTCTTATCTGTATTGTGTTTGTAAAATGTATGTTCTCCTTTTGTACAATAAAGTGTATTTGTATTGTATTGTATTGTTCGTTTTAGAGAAAGGCCCTTCTAAAACTTGCTAATGCTGTACGGAACCGTCATGCCACGACTCCTACTCGCACTTGATTGTTTTTAATTCCAAAACCCGAATGACCATTAGTACCTACTGTAGAGGGTTGGTCGGGAAATTCCGTTAAAAAAAACCCTATCTCGTCACATTACATTTGGACACGATGGAAAAATTTAAACCACGTATCCAGAATAAAAATATGTCTAATGAAATAGATAAACTTAAAAAAAAGGATTTAAAAAAAAACGACTTCAAAAAACCCGGAAAAAATAATTTAATTAAACTACTGCAATAATAATAACTGAAAAGTATGAAATAATAAACCAGAGCAGAATGTTCTTTATAGATAGATATACACTATTATATATAATGAGAATACATTACAATTTATATGCTATACAATAATAGTTAGGTATAATAATGAAATTAAAAATATATACAATAGGTACTTTTTGAAGTCGGTGCCTGCCTAGCCTATAAAATACACAATCAACAAAACAGTAAAAATACGCCCCGAATACAGAACCTCGTCCTTTTTTGAAGTCGGTTAACAAAGGAATTTTCATACAATTTAAATATTCAATTAATTAAGCTATTACTGTTTACTTTCATTAGATTGTATATTTTATAGGCTACGCAGGCACCGACTTCAAAAAGTACCTATTGTATATATTTTTAATTTCATTATTATACCTAACTATTATTGTATAGCATATAAATTGTATTGTATTCTCATAGCTATGAAAGATTACGTTAAATCACGTATTCGCCAGGAAACTCCCGAACAGAACGAGCATAGACTCGGTCTTATTCACGACCGGCTTGCCGAGGAGTTCGCTAAGCAGCGTGAGCGCAGGCATAGCCTTATAATCATGAAAACCGGCCTAAAAATCTTGGACTAATCGATGTACATACATAAAGATTACAGAACCCCCTCCTTTTTTGAAGTTGGTTAAACAAAGTTATTAGTATTTATCCGTGGTTGCTAATCTCCCTGATAATTTTTGTGCGATGGCGAACCTTCTCGCTCCTACAGGTTAGATGGGCAGTTCGGGTGTACCAGCTCGACCTGATGATCTTCGATTTATCATATTTATTGTTGATAATTACACCGACGTAAGTCGGCTTCAAAATCTCGGACTAATCGATGTACATACATAAAGAATACAGAACCTCCTCCTTTTTAGAAGTCGGTTAAAAAAAGTTATTAGTATTTGTCCGTGGTTGCTAATCTCCCTGATAATTTTTGTGCGATGGCGACCTTCTCGCTCCTACAGGTTAGATGGGCAGTTCGGGTGTACCAGCTGGACCTGATGATCTTCGATTAGTCATATTTATTGCTGATAATCACACCGACCTTCTCTACACTTTTTCCATACAAACCCAAACTATATCTACTTAGTTTCCCTGTGTAAAAACTACAAAATCGTCTAAATATGTAATGTCATTCTGATGTTTACCATGATTACACAAAAACTACTGGACCAATTGCGCTGAAATTACAATGGGACCAACTCGACGGTATCCCCATTCATTTACAAAAAGAACCATGTGAATCAACCGCCAAATCTCGGAGATATCGGTGTACATACATAAAAAAAAAAAAAAAAAATACGCCCCGAATACAGAATCTCCTCCTTTTTTGCAGTCATTTAAAAAAGGACAAGCCCTATAGGATACAATTTTCATGTGTAAAAAACAGAAAATAAGGTGTCGTAGAAATTTGGCATAATAAAAAAAACTTCCAACTGACAAGGGTTAAAATTGCGCAATATAAAAAAAATAATTCTTAACTAATAAGTGGGGTCGTATCGTGGTCAGGAAGGTTACCGGATCGTTTCAAAGTACCACCATCCTTAAGTAGAGGTAAGTACATACCTTTTTTAGAAAAGATAAAATGGTTAACATTATCCACATGTTATAAAGTTATAGATAGTTTTAGATAGGTATATAGGTTCAAACTTGTTAGCAAGGTACACTGAACAATTTCACAGCTGGGAAGTCACTTAAAGAAAAGGATACTGATGGCAGAACACCAAAAGTCGCAACAGGTTGTAAAACTTAGCTGACGCAATCTTCCGATCGGATCTCTGTCCGGTTAGTACTTCTGCATATCAGCAGCCCTCGTCTCTGACGGATCCCTCAATGTAGTAAAATAGTCATCGTCTGCAGTAGTTAATCACTTGTAATCAAAATATCCAGTTTTCAAAGTGGACTTTTAAAGACAGCTCTTTAAAGACAGGTTAAATAGGCATCTTCTGGGAAAGCTCGTTCCATCGTAGACCTTATCTCGACATTAGTCCAGATTAAGGTCAAGAGCGATCCCATTCTAATTAAAAAAAAAAAAAAAAAAAAAAAGAAAGTGGAACACTTGGCTCCTAAATGGGGTCGGGAGAAGTCACAATCGCCATAAGTCACCTACACAAATAGGTAACGGTAAATTTTAATAATTCATGTGGTATTGTGATCTGTTTACGAAAAATTCCAGTGTTCGTCTCCCTGCAAAAAAGCCCTTCTCTTGTTCCGTCAATTCCTCAGAACGACATTTTTTTTAATTCAACGCCTGTCACCAAAAAGGCTCGACAAAG
This sequence comes from Oegoconia quadripuncta, assembly GCA_949316235.1. Classification (NCBI taxonomy): domain Eukaryota; kingdom Metazoa; phylum Arthropoda; class Insecta; order Lepidoptera; family Autostichidae; genus Oegoconia; species Oegoconia quadripuncta. The sequence goes on along the minus strand of OX438745.1, from coordinate 4,003,171 downwards.
GAGCTCGAACAGGAAAAAGCAAACGTAGCGTTATGCTACACTAGCTACTAACTACCTAGAGACTAAAAAAATTGTTAATAACAAAATGTTCGCATGCTGGAGAGTGTTAGAATAGATAGAGACCAGACCTTTTCGCCTCCAACTTAGGTAGCTGTAGGATTTAGTGTAGTTATTACACTGTAGGACAAAGTTACTGACATAATCATGTAGAATGTCAAAAGTGCGAGTAACAAATGATGTTTTACTGCTAAATCTACCAGAGCTATACACGGTGAATTTTAATTTGTGTAATTCACCTTAAATATTCAAAAGAAATAAGAAAAGTAAGACATGGCTGTTATGGGCTTAGATCCCTTTGCCTTCTCCTAGCGGAGATAATGAAACGAAAAAAAAGCAATGGAATTAAGGTTCATTACCATTAATACTATGACGTATTTAACCAACTTGATGTTTTGTTACTGTATATTGTAGGCATAGTGTCCTTTTCTAGACATATCCTTTCTCAAAATATCCATGTCTCGAAATGTAGGTACCTTACATTTAATGTTGCCTTTATTAATTTCGTGTTACTGTTAGATTAATTTCGTCTACCGTCGTAGACATTTCGTCTATGTATTAGTAGTATATGTACCGTCGTAGACATTTAATAGGGTCCACAGTATAATATTATATCTTCCACGTATTGTTTTACATAATTATTTACTATTATCTACAAATTTCATGCTCATCACTCAACGCTGACACCAAGTGTAGGTACAGTGGGCGCGCAATTTTTAAGACTAATTATCACCGTCCGTCAGTGTCGCGGGAGGACGCCTCTCATTTATCCCGACAACTGTACTCCGGGCGGGTGTTTGTACCGGCTCTTTCTTTCCCTAGAAATTAAGATGTACCATCCCTTTCTGGTTTGCAGACCGTAATTTAATTTACTAGTAATCTGCTTTATAAAATTTTGTAGAGAATTTCATTGCAGTAAGTTTCACTGCAAACTGACCAATTTGATAGTGGTTTCACTTGGTGTGTATATTATTTACCAATCACTTACCTTTTTATTTGGAAGGATATGAAGATTTCGTATTGAGGGTCGAAAACATACATTGCTGTGACATATCGACAATGTACACTTCAGCATCTACGAAAAAAAAGTAACAGTAACAGTAACTGGAACAATTTATGGGTGTGATACTCGTAGATATGTTTGCTTTTTACTACAAATGTCAAGGTAACCTATAATTAAGGCAGCACTTAGAATTTATCACGAGTCATAAGTGCATTATGTTTGTTTTAGTTTATGTCTTATTGGTTATCCCAAATAAAAAAAAGTAATTATTGTAAATGAATAAATAACCTTTGACATACACACGACCCCATCTAGTTCCATACTAAGTTACCAGACTTGTGGACATCAGATGGTTGATGTACTTCACAAATACATTTTTTTCTAAATATATGTCACGGATAGCGATAAATTAGCGACGGAATTTGTAATTCCGAATATCAGAAGACTACCATGGTGCGCGGTTACAAGAAGTGAACCTGGTGGCGTTGGTATCACCGGAAATAGCGCGGTGACGACGTTTACAGTAATATTAGGTCTGCACATCATAATGAACAGGCACTTTGCTACCAGCAGTCAAAGGAGTACCACCACTTAACACATCAACGACCGTGAGTGACTGTTACTATTATCACCGACGCTTGGAAGAACCCGGTGAGTCGTTACTCAATAAGAAGTTGATCATGGAATTTGAGCTGGAGGAATTGTAGACTAGATTGGATGAATTCCACAGACTGCATGCGAGGGCCAAGTTGGATGGCGTGAGGGGACATGCATATGTTTACTCTTCACATCTCGGGTTCCACGATGATAATTTAATATTAAGATTTATGTGAGGGTATGTGGTCTGTAATTACTACCTTACTTAAAGATTTAAAGTTATCGGGCCTAGTGTCATTCTGATATCCTATTCGCCTGTATTGGCTTGACATTATATTGCAATTTCCCGAGCTACCCTATACCACGTGATGCAGGCACCGTCCCTGTCGCTAGCAACGCGTGTCCCCGACATATACATAATTATAAATGAAAACATCCATAGCTAGGGCACACGTGTCGGTATTCATCACATAAACAGATGTTTGACCGCCTCCGTGGCTCAATGCAAACAACATTGGGTTTACGATTCGGAGGTCGCGGGTTCGATCCCCAGCGGGGTACATGTTTAAGTACTCGGTTTGGTTGGTGGTAGGGCATTTTAAATGTCCGCCTGGCTAGCTACCACCATCTTATCTAAATCTGCCGCCAAGCAGCAATGTTAATGACATTGTTGTGTTCCGGTTGTCAGAGATAAGATAGCCAGTCCCCCAAATGTATTGGGGTTTCCGGGTCAGTACGCTTCCACCTTCGACCTCATCTTCACTTAACATCAGGTGTGATTGAGGTCAAGTACGAACCCGTCGTGCATAAAAAAAAAAAAAAAAAAAATGTTAATGTTATGCAATTATTATTTGCCTAATCTTAGGCAAATAATAATTGCATCTTAGCACGTTAGAATTGATTACATATGCTAGTAATTCTGCTTCTGCCCTGACTGCTACCAAAAGATAGCAGAGTCGAATCCCCCGGGGCATATGCATCATACAAACATCTGTTTATGTGATGAATACCGACACGTGGGCCCTAGCTATGGAATGTATAAATCCCACTTTTTGACCATTCAAACAAAGCATAAACAAAGTTTAAAAATAATGCCTCGTGATTTTATGAACTGAAGCAATCAACATATGCATACCTACGAGTACTATGCTTTCCAGATGGTCAAAGAATTCTGAGGATTCCCCAAACCTGTCAAGTGTGACTAATGGTCGGTCTGTGGTCGCATTTGTCGGGCGACATACAGTTTAATGTAACTTTTTTTGAATTATATCCTGTTCGTAAAGTTATCCATTAAAAAGATATATGAAATTGTTTAAACTTTAAAGGAAATCAGACGTGTATCATTGAAAAAACATACAAATATTGTAATTTTTTAGAATTATTCTAATTATTTAAATATTCTTAACGAATATATTAACTTTATGTTGTTGTTAGGCAATTTCTACAAAACAGTTGCAGCATAGTTTTTTTTTTTTAATATAACCGTATATGACAGTTAACATTGCTAATAAAAAAATAATTGCAACAATTGTTTTGTTAGGTATCTCTTTGTTGGTAGGTCCCTGTTTGGGTGCCATAAAAATCACAATGCCTAATGCACACCAATTACCATCCCTAGACCTTCGGGCACATCCAAGTAATGTTCGATGCATGTACCACCCTATCTACATATCACTGCCAGTCGGTACCAAATCTTTAACGCGACAATTTTATGGCGCCCGAGCAGGGACCGATTTCAAAAAGACGCAATAATATACCTCTGTCTATTTATCAACCTTTATTTGTTTTTTTATAAGTGCCAATAGTAACAAAATAAATAAATTTCATATGTAGATACCTAGAGTTTTCAGCAGTTTCCCATTAATTTTTCCAGTTTTTTTCCACCTATGTGGTTTTTGGGTCTCAATCAATCAAATGCTTTAGTGTTATAAGTACAACTTACACTTGAAAATAATTCGTTTCTTGAAGTTACCAGGCGTTCGGAATTTACTTTTACGAAGCCCAAGTAACGCAAAGGTTTTTATATATTCGATAGAATCAAAGAAATAGGTTAACCATAGAGCGGGTACCCATCCACTTTCATCGCTCATCTAATCGGAAATTTATAATAGTCCTTCGCGCACAATTTGCGTTTAAGATGTAAGGAAATTCAATTTTTTCAATTGATCAAAGCCCAAGTTTTGGATATCAGTATCCTTATTGTGGAAACGTCTGTGTGACAAGGATGGTTCCTTACAATTATATGTTGGTTATACGTGGACGATCGAGAATAAAACTTAGTATAATAAGTCAGTCAGACACACCTTTAGTGGTCTCCATATTTTAAAGACCACCCCATCAATACTGGTCCCAGAAGGAACGAGGATAAATGGGAGCCAAGGTGCAGGAGCTAGCGTTTACACACATTTAATTAAAAAAATATATAATGTAAAACTGCAATACCACAAAAGTAGAATACCTATACAGATGTTAGGAAGCTCGATGTAAACCCTTTAGGGAGTAGTAGTTAAAGTAATTTGTAACATCTGAAACCAAGGTTATTATAGGTTAGTATAGACAATCTGTTTGGTGTAGTGGTTAGAAACTCTGCTGCTATACCAAAAGGTCGCGAGTTCGAATCCCGCTAGGGGCATATGTTTGTATGATGAATCCCCTCCAGCAAATGGAAATGTATACACACACACACAATGCGATCTAGTTCCACATTAAGCAACCATAGGCTTGTGTTGTGAATACCAGATGGTTGATATACAATATAAATATTATTTTGTTTTGTAAATAAATACATTTTTTTTTATGAACAACGGGTTGGTACTTGACCTCAATCACACCTGATGTTAAGTGAAGATAAGGTCGAAGGGGGAAGCGTACTGACCCGGAAACCCCAACACATTTGGGGGACTGGCTATCTTATCTCTGACAACCGGAACACAACAATGCTATTAACATTGCTGCTTGGCGGCAGATTTAGATAAGATTATAAATGAAAACATCGATAACTCACCCGAGTTATCGATGTGTTCCGTATTCATCATACAATACATATGCCCCTAGCGGGATTCGAACCCGCGACCTTTTGGTATAGTGGTCAGAGTTTCTAACCACTACACCAAACAGATCGTCAATAATGTGACGCAAAAAGCCAAAGAGGCTGACCCTATGGAAGAGAGAGCCAAGTGAAGCTCGACAAATTTAATAGGTACACCACGGACAGCGCCAGACCGCTGTGAGTGAGGTTATGGTGGGATAGCAAAAGGCTACCGTGGGTTAAAATGCAATTGCCCATGTTCAGCATCAGACTGACGTCCTGTGACTGATATGGTAATAATGATGAGGTAAAGCATAAAAGAATTCTTCTTCAATTTAAGAGGTATGCGCTTGTCGGTGGAGTAATGACTACGTCTCTCTTCTTTCCTCTTGGTACGACACGACATTCACCTTTTCTTTCACTTGGTCAAAGTAATGTTTTGATGAATGATTTGACGACCGGTTGGTGTAGTGGATAGTGACCCTATCAGCGAAACCAACGGTTGCGGGTTCGAATCCCGCGACGGGTAAATGTTTGTGTGATGAATATGAACATTCATTCCTGAGTCATGGATGGTTATATAAATATTTATGTATGTTTATCCATTATCTAGTATCCATAGTACAAGCTTTGCTTAGTTTGGGACTAGATGATTGGTGTAAGTGAGCGAAATATTTTTTACTTTTTTTAATTTTTTTTTTTTTTATTACGCCTAGGATTTCCCCTTCCTCTCTTTCCTTCAATCTTTCCCTCAACATCACAAAAAACCACATCTGGAAATTTCCACTGATAATAATGATTAAACGCTCACCGCTTTTCACGTAAACACAATCGTCCTATTAGACAAATTAAACTGCATTAATTTCCCTTGAAAACAATTATTGAAAATAAAAACAGTAACTTGTCATTGATACAGTATTCAGATAAAGCAACCTTCACGGACCTACTTATCGCAATACACAATTCCTAGACGTAGAATTGTGCACATTTTATTAGGACAATGTGGGCGCCAGACGTGCCGCCACATTCCAGCCAAATTGGACTGTCCGTCTGTTGGACGCGTATATTTTTAGATTGCCCGATGATTTTATGATTAAAATGATAAGTTGTCAAGGATTTTGTCTATTTCTTTGGTGGTTGGAACCGCATACATAATGAATTCTAGATAACGCAATTCAATTAAAAACCAAGCTGTTTGGTACTAAATTCATTAAATATCAATACGGCGTACTGGGGCTGGAGAAGGGCGAGCCTTTGACATAGCGCGAGGAGCGCGTAGATGCCTTCCCCTTGAGCTTCTGCCTCAATAGGTACAAAAATATGGCATCTTGCGTTGTCAAGTCCATTAGCAACATTAACATAACATTAAGTTACGACCTTTATTCCAAAGGGGTTTTTTTTATCCACAACGGGTTAGCACTTGACCTCAATCACACCTGATGTTAAGTGAAGATGAGGCCGAAGGTGGTAGCGTACTGTCCCGGAAACCCCATTTTATTTGGGGGACTGGCTGTCTTATCTCTGACAACCGTAACACAACAATGCTATTAACATTGCTGTTTGTCGGCAGAATTTGACAAGATGGTGGTAGCTAGCCAGGCGGACATTTAATATGCCCTACCACCAACCAAACCGAGTACTAAAAATATGTACCTCGCTGGGCATCGAACCCGCGACCTCCGAAACGTAAACCCAATGTTGTTTACATTGAGCCACGGAGGCGGTCAGAGGTACCCCAAAGATGCTCGTTTGGGTGTTCCAATCATTAAAAGTTTAATGCTTGAAGCAACATCCAAGGTTTACCTTTTGAAATATACAGAAATGCAGATGTGAGTCCATTGCCGTTAAAACGTGCAAGTCTGTAGATGTTTTTCAACCACTGACGAGAGACGACTTGATTCTATTCTTTTTGAATGAAACTACACGGCACCAATCTGTCGATAAATCTGAAAGGATGAGAGTTGGGATTTCAAGGGCAATTTCACTCTGAAATTTCGCTCTCTAGGCTGTTCTCACGAAGCAAGACATAGTGATACCCGTCAGAACGGTTTTAGCTCTGCAAAGGTCGCACATGACACCGCGACATGACAGGCGTAAAGGTGGCGAGCTGTTCAATGAATTGGAAAGTGATTGCTGTAGCCTATGACATTTGTACCTACAAAAGATAATTTGATTCAAAGTTGCGTTCACAACCTATTTTCCTCTTACTCGTAACTCGTACTTCGTTCCTTGCAACTGAATCAACAAAACCGATGATTGAACAACACTCTGATGTGTGTAATGTCAAAATTTTGTTGGATTGTTAGGTTAGAAAGAGTATATAGGTATATATACATGTTTTTGGTATAATCTGTAATGATTTTTCCTCATTTTGCAATACGACGGAATTCCCCGTTACAATTATGCTAAGGGCATAATATCCTTGGACGTATACAGACAGCGACATCTAGTTCCACACTAAGCAACTAGGCTTGTGTTGTGGATACCAGATGGTTGATACACTATACAATTTTTTTTTTTGTAAATAAATACATATAATAAAAGAAAAACATCCATAACTCGAGTACACATGTCCGTATCTATTCATCATACAAACATATGCCCCTAGCGGGATTCGAACCCGCGACCTTTTGGTATAGCAGCAGAGTTTCTAACCACTACACCAAATAGGTCATATAATTTTTTGTGGTTCCGCATTTTTTATTTGTTCCCGTTTAACGTTTCTAGCCCCCAGGAGGGTTGGATGGAAGAGATCTGTTTAGAGATAAACTCACATTTGTACATATTTTCTGAATGTAATCTGTTTGTATTTCTTGTGCAATAAAGAATAAAGATAAAGAAGGCGATATAACCCCAAAACCAAGACATAAACAAAACGTCATTGCCTAAATGTCAAAGTTTGAGATTATTAAACCACATGGACATTCCGTACCTTTTAGAAATCAACTAATCACCGACACTTCAGGTTATAAATTACTACTTTCCAATCAATTCATCTGTTTAGTATTGACTTGCTCCAACAGCGACGACATAAAGCTCTTATATATAAGTTCTTTGTATTTTATTTTTGTGTGCAATAAAGAATTTAATAATAATAATAATAATAAGTTGTTAGTATTTCTCAGCTATTTATCTATAAAAGTATAAGCCTAATATTATAATTTAGAGTGCCAATGCAATGCAATGTTTACCAAAGTGAATGCCGCGCAGGTTCAGCCCGTGTCGAAGGCATTAGCGGCACTCGTGCGGCTTCAGTTTCGCGCTAAGTCAATTTATTTCGAGCTTCCGAACCTTACCTTTCACTGTGCATAATATTACAAGGCTTTTGTTAAAGTTAATTACTCTTATTAGGTTAAAGGTTAATGTTGCGTAACTACTTACAGTGCTAGGACTAACATAGAAAAAATAATATAGTAATAGTAGTGGGCAAATGCGTCCATTATTTGGACTCCTACAACCGCCAGACGCAAACGTGGCAGACCGTGAAAACGGTGGAGAGACGAGCTTGACAGTTTTAATAAGGGATGGTTTGTGCTCGCCAAGAACAAAAATGACTGGAAACAAATGAGGGAGGCCTTTGCCCAGCAGCACACTATGGGCTCTTAATAATAATAATAAAAAAAATAATACTTTGGCCAAAGACACCTCGGGTGTAATGCAGACAGCTCTTTGGATACAATTTCTCGCTTGAAGAACTTGCGGCAAGTTTTTTTTTTATTTATAATTAAGTCATCATCAACTGCCTTACACGTCCACACTGTGGGGCACAGCCTCCTCTCACTATGAGAAGGTTTGGGACATAACTAATCACGCGCGGTCAACCCTGCCATTAAAGATCGTTGACATCACCCATTGTTTGTCTATTGTCACTGCTAATGTCAACGTTCTCATGTCCGATAACAAAAACTATCAACCTATTTCTGGTGATATTTCTGGTTATGTCCATAATTCATCATCAACAGCCACAATCAGTCCACGGCTGGAGCACAGCCACACACTGGGCCATAATTCACCATGTGGGCTCAGTGCGGTTTGATAGATTGTGTCAGACTAGTGCCTACCTGACAGATAAAGAATTTAAGGGTGAAAAAGTAGGAAGGGAAGAAAGTCCCATTTCCCCCAGCAAATGCATACTCCAGTCAGTTTCTATTTATAATTAAGTATTTCACTGTAATTGTAATGTTCTTTAGTAAAAAGAGTAGTAGTTTAGTAAAAGAAACGCCGGGCAAGTGCGTGTCGTACAACAAAATTATATAACTTCTTTGCCGTCTTCAACGTAATGTCCTGACTGTCTCCATTTGGTCATCTGCCTTTGAGATGCTGCTAGCTGTAAACTGCGTTCTGTCCACGCTCCAACAGCAAATAGAATAAATTTTCTGTTTTATTACAAAGGTGCCACAGGGGAGACTCCACTTTTTTTCTTCTTTTTTTATGCACGACGTGTTCGTACTTGACCTCAATCACACCTGATGTTAAGTGAAGATAAGGTCGAAGGTGCCAGTGTACTGACCTGGAAACCCCAACACAGGGACTGGCTATCTTATCTCTGACAACCGGAACAGAACAATGCTATTATTGCTGCTTGGCGGCAGATTTAGATAAGATGGTGTAGCTAGCCAGGCGGACATTTAAAATTCCCTACCACCAACCAAACCGAGTACTTAAACATGTACCCCGCTGGAGATCGTACCCGCGACCTGTGAATCGTAAACCCAATGTTGTTTACATTGAGCCACGGAGGCGGTTCCACTTTGACCGCCAAGTAATAAATTCAGAAGAATGTGATCAGAATGAAACCTAAACGCTTGAACTAGAGTGTTGCGAGGAAGACTTCTAGATTATCGAGCTCGATCGAGTTTTATATTATACACCCTGTATTGATTTGAAGTCCCTAGGGACTTGAACCCTAGGGTCTATTCTATTTCTAGGGTGAATGAGCGGAGAGGGATTCTGGAAACAATAGAGAACAGAAGCGGAATTATGATCGGCCACTTAATACGACACGACATGTTTATAAAAAAACATAATTGAGGGGAAAATCTAAGGAAAAAGAGGAAGGGGTAGACCAAGGAAAGACTACATCAGCCAGATAAAGGAGAAAGTACATGTCGTGTCGTAAAAAGATGTGAAAGAGAGGACAGAAAGGAATGGCGGTTACTCCACCTCCTCCGTGGCTCAATGTAAACAACATTGGGTTTACGATTCGGAGGTCGCGGGTTCGATCCCCAGTGGGGTACATGTTTAAGTACTCGGTTTGGTTGGTGGCAGGGAATTTTAAATGTCCGCCTGTTTGCCGCCAAGCAGCAATGTTAATAGCATTGTTGTGTTCCGGTTATCAGAGATAAGATAGCCAGCCCCCCAAATGTGTTGGGGCTTCCGGGTGGGTACGCTTCGACCTCATCTTCACTTAATATCAGGTATGATTGAGGTCAAGTAACAACAACAACAACAACAAGTATGCATAAAAAAAACAAATTAGAAGAAGAGGTCAATTCATTTCGAAAAAACATTAAACTACCTATGCCAATAACATCTATTTCACTCACCTAATATGAATTTGCTTATGGTAAAAACCAAACTTGTCCTCTCAAAAATAACGATATATTTTCTGGAAATAGTATAAGTTGGCCGATTTGTAAAGTCAATACATAAAGTATATCTTACCCTTATTTTACTCTAAAATCTAAAGTTAAACTCACTGCAAGGGTTTCTAATCGGCGAGCCATAGAAGCGCAGTGTTTAGTTGTATTTTGTGAGACAATCTCATTAGGGTTTGAACCTACGCATAAGTAACGTGCTTCATAATGCGGTGGAGTGATTGGAAACCATCCCATACTATCCCATCTCACTTATGTCATCTAACTATTGTTATAAATGCGAAAGTTTGGATGTTTGTTTGTTGCGCAATCAGGGCGAAACGGATGAACGGATTGGGATGAAAAAATTAAGACAGGATATTTTTATCCCGATAAAGTGAGTGGTTCCCGCGGGATAAACAAATTAAACATATCCGCGATAAAGTTTCACTCAGGCGAAGCCGTGGGCGGAAAGCTAGTTAGGCGTCCAACGCCTATGACACATGGAGGGAAGATAAAGCTACAAGAGAACTAATTGGCACACCGCCTATTAGTTCTCGAGTATTCTAAGAGATGGCGCTGTTTTATCTACTAAGAAAGCGAGAAAAAGATTTGTACCCGCGACGATCAAAATGAAAATTTGGCAATACGTCACATGCGTTGACACTTTGGTATCTTCTCACATCCCCAAAACCGCCACGAGAATCACGGCCGCGGCTGAGGCCAGCTACTCAAGCGCCACAAGTACTCATCGTTACTCGGTAACCATGAGTTTATATGGAGGTTGTGGTAGAAACTATGGGCCCGTGGTCATCGGACACGCTGAACTTCGTCCACGATCTTTCAACCAGATTGGTTCTGGCTCCATGTGACTTACGGGCTGCCTCGCCCGCTCGACTTTGGCCTATATTAATAAACCATTCTCAAGATTGAGAGCAGTCTTGTGACCGGTCTCTAGTAAACTTTTTGATTAATAAACCTAACTTGAGACCTGAAAAGCACGTGCATACTCAAGCAGTACTCACACAAAACTCAAGACTATCATTCATTCGCCGCTGAGGCGAATACTTGAGAAGTGATCTCAGCTGAATAGACCTCAAGATTGGTTTATAAATTAGCACGGGGCTTTAGATAGCGTCAACTGCTTAAGACGCATCTCTGTTGATACAGTCTCAAGACTTGTATTGAGATTGGTTTATTACCTAATACGGGTCCTAGTCTAGCTGCTCAGTCTAGGTAACGCATCAAGATGGGATGGCTTCAATACGTTGATAAAAACAGGTACGGCCATTTATTTTTGGTGGATTTGTTTCAGACGCGTGTAGAATACGATGTTAGTCAAATGAAAAATAAAAGCCCATTCGGTCCCAAGTGGAACAAACGACTTTTAACTCTGTTTATAAGTTAACCATCGGCCACCGAGCACGCAACAGCTGATGTCAAAAGGGAAATAGACTCATTCTCGATATTCATTTAAAATGTAGCACGCATCGCGTTTACGGCAACGCCACAGAATTAGGGACACTGGATTAGAAATTAATGAAGTTATTGTATACTTAATCCGAATTTATTATGCACAACGGGTTAGCTGACCTCAATTACACTCTTCTTTGAGTGACCTTCTCACACTTTCCATCCCTTGTAAACAGTGAACCTAAATGCATTAACTCACGCACTTGCCCCAGGATACTAATAATTTGTAGATTCTGCATCATGAAATCGCCTGATCCGTTTTAATGATTGTGAATAATCTGAGCAATACAACATTTGCCACCAAATCTATACCACATAAGTCAATGGTTGCAAGCTAAATGGCTTCGAAAAGGCTTAACCAATTTTATGGCTAAGAACATATTCGTTTAAAACAAAACACACTGAAAGCAGACCACGCATTACTGAGATAACGTAGAGCAAAACATACATGGACATAAACAGCCCGTTCGCATAACCAGGCTATATCACAATTAATAATGAAATATTTTTTAAAAGAGCAACCTCTCGAGTTTCTTGCTTGTTCTTCTCAGAAGAAATTGCCTTTTGAACGAGCAGTAGCTTAAAAACTGTAAAATCTGACTATTTTAAGTGTACCCTTGTGTACCTACAAAATAAAAGCAAGCCAGAGATGTTCTTCAACTAAACACAAGGTATCCTGGCAGATTCGTGCAGTGAAGTATCTAAAAGTACGTGTTACCTAAAAAACTGTTATTTTATGGGAAAAGTTATATTTAATAAATTGCCTAAAGCATTACAAGCACTGCCGACTAATAAACTCAAAATAGAATTGAAGAAGTGGCTTCTCCAATACACATTCTATTCAATTAAAGAATTTTTGGATCATAAGGTGGAAATTTAAATTATCTAATGTATCTAATATACTAATGAATGTAACTGACATGAATTATGTAATGTATTTGATATTGTGAATTTAATAGTAATTAATGTAAATGAATTTAGTATCCAAAAAATAATTACTACTGTAATAGTTTTAAGATTTATAGATATATGCATGCTGCTAAAAGTGGCTGAATCGGCAATAGAACCAGTACTGAAACATCTTATAATGTAGCCTATTCAATAGCAAATAAATCATTTGTATTTATTTGTAAAGCATTTTTGATTTTAAAGACACACCCAGACACACCCCGTCGTGTTTCGTCGTAGCTTAAAAATATAAATTTTTCTAAGCTAACTTGGCCAAATCCATCTGTTCTCATTCCATGAACATTTGTTACCACTAGTTTCACTGACAATTTTCGCTGGACATTATCGAGACTGTCGGAAGTCCTCGGACAACTTCGAGTGTTTCCGTACGTGGGGGATGTGGTGGGGGGGGTGGTGTGCTAATAAATGGAAAATGGCTATTATTTTAGTTATCGATGCAGAATCAACTTACCGTTCTGATTTAAAAATATGGTGCATGGAGAACGTTAACGTTATCTTGGTGTTTTAGGGTTTCGTAGCCGAAGACCAAACTGGGGTTCTGCTGTCGCTCATGTGTCTGTCTGTCCGTCGCCTATCACAAAGCTTTAGCAGCTGAAACGTTGAAGCTACAGTTTTCATATTTGAGGTGAGTCCTGCATTGGTTAAATAATTATTTATTTTTAAAAATATTTTTCACCTGAACGTGTTATCGTTGTTTAGAGCTAGTTACATAATCAAAGATTATATTTATTGTTTTTAATAAAATAGTAAACAAGGGCATGAAGAGCCGTTAAAGCTAGCTTGTTTTTCAAATTTTGATCTGAAGTAGACCTTCCCTTTTTTTTCTTTTATTTTATGCACAACGGGTTGGTATTTGACCTCAATCACACCTGATGTTAAGTGAAGATGAGGTCGAAGGTGGAAGCGTACTGACCCCTATTAGCTATGAACCTAAAATTTGGAGATAATATTATCTGAATTTTCCTTTTAAATTCCCTCATTTGCCTATTACAAGCCAATTTAATTTAGCAGTCAAACAAACGGTATATATTCTACATTAGCTACGGAATCCTAAATGTGCGAAGTCCGACACGAACTTAGCCGGTTATTTCCTACAATGTGTTAGCAATTCTCTTTACTTACCATGGAACGCACAAGATATAAGCGTTTGAAGTGAACTTTAGCTTTTCCGCAATACTCTTTGGGTCAAAAAAAAACAAAGCAACTGTGTTGAAAGTTAAATAAATAATAAATAAATAAATAAATATTTCGGACACTTACACCAATCATCTAGTCCCAAACTAAGCAAAGCTTGTGCTATGGATACAAGATAAACGGATAAACATACATAAATATTTATATAAACATCCAAGACTCGGGAATAAATGTTCGTATTCATCACACAAATATTTACCCCTCGCGGGATTCGAACCCGCAACCGTTGGTTTCGCTGATACCACTATCCACTACACCAATCGGTTGTGGAAATATAATCGAAACAGCTGAACCGATCTCGGTCAAACATGGCTAACAAGCATATCGCAAACCCAGCTTTCGAAAATAAAAACCATTGTGAAATCTGTAGGGCTACTACAACTTAGCGCGACTCGAGTGATATAGAGTCGCGTGCGCCATAGCCGATTGGCGGTCAAATTGACAGCTGTCAAGCGACAGTCAATCAGCTTCAAGAGACTGAGACTATGTCGTGCGCGACTCTTTCTCACGTGAATCGCTCTAAGTTGTAGTAAGCCTTGCAGGTCAGCCGTTTTGACGCTACAATGCCACAGACAGACAGAAAGACAGACTAAGGTCTGTATTAATAAACCATTCTCAAGATTGAGAACAGTCTTGTGACCGGTCTCAAGTAAACGTGTTGATTAATAAACCTAACTTGAGACCTGAAAAGCAAGTGCATACTGAAGCACTACTCACTTGAAAGGTGCACGTATTAATAAACGAACCTCAAGACTGTCAATCATTCGCCGCTGTGGAGAATACTTGAGAAGCGATCTCAAGTAAGTAGGCCTCAAGATTGGTTTATAAATTAGCACGGAGCTTGAGATAGCGTCAACTGCTTAAGACGCATCGCGGTTGATACAGCCTCAAGACTTGTATTGAGATTGATTTATTAATACGGGCCGTAGATTTCATAACATTCTTACGCCAGGGTATAAAAATACTAAAACTCGTCTAAGACTCTGCCCATATATCCAATTCTCGCACCAGTAACTTGTCTTCTCGAAGTCTAGCATCAGCCATGTGATTGTGGTGATATAGGTAGGTTCTTCACATCTTAGGGTGGCATTGACGTGAAGCGCTACAGCGAATTGAATTTCGTTCGGGAGCACCTCTAGACGCAAACATTAAAAATTTTAGTGCTGGTCATCTAACACCATGTATATGACTGGGTCGCTACTATTGGTATACAGCGTCGCGTTTATATTTTTAAGACGAGCTATGGGAACCGAGCATACATCACACATGCAAGGCTGCGACAACTTAGAACGATTCGAGTGAGAAAGAGTCGCGCACGACAATAGTCTCAGTCTCTTGCAGATGATTAGCTGTCGCTTGACAGCTGTCAACTTGACCGCCAATCGGCTTTGAGAGATGTAGGCTATGTCGCACGCGACTCTAAGGCCCGTATTAATAAATCAATCTCAATAGACGTCCTGAGGCTGTATCAACCGAGATACGTCTTAAGCAGTTGACGCTATCTCAAGCTCCGTGCTAATTTATAAACCAATCTTGAAGTCTACTCAGCTGAGATCACTTCTCAAGTATTCGCCTCAGCGGCGAATAAATGATAGTCTTAAGTTTCGTTTATTAATACGCGCACTTCTCAAGTGAGTACTGCTTGAGTATGCACGTGCTTTTCAGGTCTCAAGTTAGGTTTATTAATCAACACGTTTACTTGAGACCGGTCACAAGACTGTTCTCAATCTTGAGAATGGTTTATTAATACGGGCCTTAGTCATTCGAGTCACGCTAAGTTGTAGTAGCCCTGCTGGTAAATCTGATCTAGTCTTGAACGATCCTTCAGAAGATGCATTTTACGGCCGTAGTTGACCGAGACTGAAAATACCTTTAATAAACATGCTGTTATTGCTCCATCAGGAACTCTGGTCATCACGCGGTAGTAGCTTGGATATACTGATTGACAGATAAATGCAATAAGCCCTATTATAATTTCCAGTACATTTTAATTCACATTCAACAATTATTTTTTTATGCAGTAGGTACTTGACGTCAATCTCACTTGATGTTAAGTGAAGATGAGGGCGAAGGTGAGGCGTACTGACCCGGAAACTCCAACATATTTGGAGCACTGGTTATCTTATCTCTGACAATCGGAAAACAACAATGCTTAACTTTGCTGCTTGGCGGCAAATTGAGATAAGATGGTGGTGGATGGTAGAAGATATCATTAATCATACATTGAAATAAGTGCTTGATTTTTGACATTATTAATGTAGTTGGCACTGACAAAGACGCGTAATTAAGCCCTTGCAGCATTAATTGCAGATTCTGCGGCTACGATTCTGGCACTCCAATGATGAAGTTTATTTCTATCATCTTAACAAACGCCTCAAAAACGCAGACAACTAGAGGCTTAATGTGTTCTTTTCCAGATAACCCTAATCAGTACCTAAGTACTTGTCCAGCATATTCAAGAGGTAAATCATATATTCTTCAAAACGATGTGTTGATGAATTATTGAATCGCAAAGTCTCTCTCTCATCGAATGAATTTCGAGGACATGCGGTTGGGGCTATGGAACTAATGCGACCGGCAGTTACGAGCACTCTCTATTTATGGGGATCCGTAAACCGGCAACGGTTGGTCGCACCTCTGGTGCCACCCCTACCACCCTTACTCTCCAAGTTCCCCCCACCATCCACTTTTTTGTTAGATTTACAAGAGATCACCAATCTTTGCTGGACTTGAAAACGCTGAGGTTTTTTGAAGTGAGCAAGGAGCACTACTGGTGTAGTCGTATTCGCTAATCGAAAGCTTCTAGTGGTGTTAGTCCTTGGATGGGTGACCACTAGTGGTATATTTCGTGCTTAGGGCGTACGTTAAATACTCGGTCTCGGTTTTCAGTTGAGGCAGTCGCTAAGCCAAGTCGATGGCTACTGTTTGTGAATATCGGATGCTTAGGATTAGATAAATCAAGCTTTTTACTGGCGTATGAGTTGGCTGAAAGAGTATACGATGCGAATGTGGATGGTAGTATTGGTAAGGGAAGACCACGGCATACCATGCTTAAATCGGGGACGTCTTAAAGAAAGGCCAAGTCAAGAGTACTCTAAACCGACGAGAATGTATGAACAATCTTATGAGAGTGATTGAATTAAAAGAGGTGTGTCAAGATCTTAGCAAGTGGAAGTCAGTGGTCTCTGCCTACCCCTACGGGAGACAGGCGTAACTTTATGTATGTATGGGTTGGGTTGTTAAGGTGACCAGAACCTCGTTATTGGGGTGAAAGTGCTCGTTCGTCATATGTAAAACATGTACTCGTATTTGAGCTGAAACTACTCAATACTCAATCAATTTATTGCTATCACATGGGTTTTCTTCCTTGTTATAATGCTAATAATTATTATTATCTTTCCTTCAGATGTTATTTGGAATAAACAAACATTAGTCCCGTCTTTCCAGACATAGTTAATTAGTCTTTTACTATCCCTCTTTATGATCTAGATTAGTAGCGACGCTCAGCTTTTGTTCTGCAGGCGTTTGCGTAACTTAAGTATGAATAAAGTAAAGATTCGAAATCGTCAAATATTAAACTTAATTTTTTTTATTTTAAACAAATAAATTGTCGTACTGATGTTTAAAATACTTATTATTAAAGGAAGGATATTTTACTCAGGCATAGCTAAGAGTTCCCTCTCTACAGGGTGAATCGGAATTAGTGTTTACTATTTTTTTTTTATCCACAGCGGGTTAGCTCTTGACCTCAATCACACCTGATGTTAAGTGAAGATGAGGCCGAAGGTGGTAGCGTACTGACCCGGAAACCCCATCTTATTTGGGGGACTGGCTATCTTATCTCTGACAACCGGAACACAACAATGCTATTAAAGATTGCTGTTTTGGCGGCAGATTTAGATAAGATGGTGGTAGCTAGCCAGGCGGACATTTAACATACCCTACCACTAACCAAACCGAGTACTAAATTATGTACCCCGCTGGGGATTGAACCCGCGACATCCGAAACGTAAACCCAATGTTGTTTACATAGTGTAATTCCCATTGGTGGTGACGCCACTCTTGACATGGACTGGACTGGACATAACCAGCCCGTTCGCATAACCAGGCTATTTCACAATTAATAATGAAATATTATAATATAAAATAATAATTAAAAATTTTGTAATATAAAAACCTTTTTTTTTAAATAGCGACCTCTCGAGTTTCTTGCTTGTTCTTCTCAGGGGAAAAATGCCTTTTGAACAAGCAGTAGCTTTAAAAATGTAAAATCTGACTATTTAAGTGTACCCTGTGTACCTACAAAATAAAGCATTTTTTGATTTTGATTGATTTTGATTATGAACAACTTTCCTCAAGGAACCACATTCGAATTGGATCAAAAAAATTTCGATTACCTTTACAAAGTAAACCATTCTGAAATCACCTTTAGTGGAAGTCGAACAATTTTCGGCTGGTGGCTCCACACCTGATTATGAACAAGTTTCCACTAGCAACCGTAGCCGAATTCAGACGAAAATTGTTGGAAGACTACGAGACAGGTTATTAGGCATGTTTGATGAAATAAAGATTTAACACAGCTAACAACTTGTTTAATGTAGTCGAGTTATGAATGTGTTCATTTAAATATGTACCTATTTATTTACAAAAAATATAGACCGATTTGTATAGTATATCAACCATCTGGTATCCAGAATACAAGCCTAGTTGCTTAGTGTGGAACTAGATGGCGCTGTGTGTATGTACAAGTGTATTTTTTATTATTTTCGGGGGTTTCTATATTAAATACGTATATAATTGTAATTTCTGTCCTATGTTTGTTCAATGTATGTTTGTATACTTATAATGCAATAAAGTGTTAAAATAAAAAATAAATAAATAATTAAATAATTTTTAACTACCTGTTTGGTGTAGTGGTTAGCAACTCTGACCACTATACCAAAATATTGCGGGTTCGAATCCCGCTAGGGCTATATGTTTGTGTGATGAATACTGACATGTGTACCCGAGTTATGGATGTTTTCATTTATAATAAATATTTATTTACAAAAAATTATGTAATTATGTAGTATATCAACCATCTGGTATCCACAACACAAGCCTATAGTTTCTTACTGCGGAACTAGATGGCGCTGTGTGTATGTCTAAGGATATTTTATTTATTTATTTCCTACTTCAATGCTCAGCTTGCCTGGAAGAGATCTCTTAAAGAGATAAGTCCACCTTTGTACATGGCCGTTCGATATATGTAGACAGTTTGGTGTAGTGCTTAGCAACTTTCACCACTATACCAAAACGATTACGAACAACTTTCATAAGGAACCATAGTCGAATTCGATCAAAAAAATTTCGATTACATACAAAGCAAATTTGTTGGACTTTCATAGTAAAGGTTTCAGAATGGTTTACTTTGTATGGGTAATTATTTGATCCACTTCGACTGTTGTTCCTTGGGGAAAGTTGTTCGTAATCCGGAATGTTAAATTTCATCCTGTATATCACAAATATTGTTAACAAATGTACTTCCATTAGCTATAGTCTTGTTTAAGTCCGACCCTGTCAATGTCTTTATAATTAATTAACAGAAGCGACACTATCTCCTGGATTACTTACAGCAATGTTTTATTAAGCAATCACATTTTAATTTTATTCATTGTACCTTCCTGCTGATAGGTGACTGACTTTAAAACATGTTTAGTTCCTTCACATTTTTAACCCTCGATGGTCCGATTTGAAGTTTTTTTTTATATCAAATACTGAACGAGGGGATAGCTTCTTAACCATGTTTGATGAAAATCGGTTAAACCGTTTCGAAGATATTTAGCGTTTAATTATTTTTTTTTTTTTTTATTATTTGAGAGGGCGGCAAACGACCATGCGGGTCACCTGATGGAAAGCAATCACCGCCGCCCATGGACACCCGCAACACCAAAAGGGTCACAGATGCGTTGCCGGCCTTCGAGGAAGGTGTATGCTCGTTTCTTGAAGGTTCCAATGTCGTACTCGGTTTCTTTAAGTTAGATTTCTTTAAGTTAAGTTATGAGAATATAATTAACTTCAAACTTCAAGCATTTATTTCAACGTAAGATACATGATATCATTTGTTGAATGTCAATTTAAATCTACTGGAAATAAAAAAAAGTTTATTGCAGTTATCTGTCAGTCGGTATGTCCAAGCTACTACCGCTTCGGAAAGGGAAATCATCTGTGGGAAAAGAAGCGGCGCAAGAAACCCACAGGATTAATTATAAGAAGCCTCTCTCATACTTTTGCGGTGCCCTTACAGGGTGTCACATTCTTGTACACTTTTATGTTTAACATCTATTGTAAACCATGTGATATGCAATAAATAAAAAAATTAAAATTAAAAATGACAGAATCACTCCTATATATTATTAAAAATTTATTGCTCTGGTACATACTTGTATTTAAAACGAAAGCTGATCCTGTGGATTTCTTGCGCCACTTCTTATCCCACAAATAAGATCCTTTCCGTAACGGTAGTAGCTTTGGACAGATTGACAGAGTAATGCTTACCTAAGTCCTATTATTATTTCCAATACATTTAAATAGGCAATGATTTTCATGTTGAAATATGCTTTTCGTATCGCAGTAATTGTTTTGACAGATCGTTGAAACGAACGGTGAAATTTGTCCGTAATAACCACTGTCAAATGAGCGGGAATTATTTGCCATTTTGTATCTGGGAAATTTATATACCGGGAAGGGAAAGAGCGCGACGAATTAATTTCCTTATTCGATCAAAACAGTTCCCGCGCCGCCGGGCGCACCCTCACGCTCATTTGGCCACTAGGCCTGTGTTCAGGCGTGCCGTGAACACTGAACATTGATGCACACTATGATCAGACTGCGGCAGGTTATTGCCCAATCGAAGGTTCCGTCCCGTTGAGCATCGATACAGGAGGGTCCGCAGGAGAAGTGAACTTAATTTCGCTGTGTTTAGATGAGACGGTAACAAAAAGATCTCACCTGCACCTTCTTACTCCAGTTTATGTTTAGGGGTACTGATAAGGGTACGAATCCTTCGGTTGCCGGCCGCTTCGATGTGTACGTGTACGATTTACGCACACATGCAAATATGTACAGTCTGAAACAATACTTTTGCAGCCCAGTTTTACACAGCGTGCGTGGATCAATGTGAACAACATAGGGCTTTCGAATCACCACAGGTTGCGTTCGATCCCAGCGGTTTTTATTGGGGGCAGGGTATTTTAAATGCCCGCCTAGCTATCTTATCTAAATCTGCCGCCAAACAAAAATGTTATAACATTATTGTGTTCCGTTTGCCAGAGAGAAGATAGCCAGTCCCCCAAGTAAGATGGGGTTTTCGGATCAGTACGCTTCCACCTTCGGCCTCATCTTCACTTAACATCAGGTGTGATTCAGGTCAAGTGTTGCCCG
Source organism: Oegoconia quadripuncta (assembly GCA_949316235.1). NCBI lineage: Eukaryota > Metazoa > Arthropoda > Insecta > Lepidoptera > Autostichidae > Oegoconia > Oegoconia quadripuncta. The sequence continues at coordinate 3,981,852 of OX438745.1, read as the reverse complement.
ATTTGGATTTTTTGTGCGGCCTACAAAAACTCCGTGATATGCTCAACGCATTTCACAAAAAAAAAATCGCTATAAGTTAGTTGTTTTTGAAGAACCATTTATGGGACTTATATTTTGGTAGTAGTATTTATGCACAGTTTTTTGGGATATAAATTTTTAATCGTATATAAATAAGAATGAGGTTTCAAGCAACAATTGACGCCGGACTGATGCACTTGATGGTTGGTGGTAGGCCATTTTAAATGTCCGCCTGGCTAGCTACCACCATCTTATCTAAATCTGCCGCCAAGCAGCAATGTTAATAGCATTGTTGTGTTCCGGTTGTCAGAGATAAGATAGCCAGTCCCTCAAATGTGTTGGGGTTTCCGGGTCAGTAGGTACGCTTCCATCTTCGACCTCGTCTTCACTTAACATCAGGTGTGATTGTGGTCAAGTACGAACCTGTCGTGTGTAAAAGTAAAAAAAAAACTTACAATATTCAATAACTCTTAAACTACAGCGGCACTAATTTTTACCCTTTCGGCACTATTTGGCACTATTTCAGCACAGTTTTTTGACATAGTCAAAATAACGGGATTCTACTTTATGAATTTGTAGCTTCACGCTTGTGATTTGTTTTCTTGTCTGTACACCCATGGCCTAAACGCATGTAGGCGTAAGCTCACTGAAACCTTTACACTGTTGCAGCTTACCATCATTAACGTAATAAAACGAAATAATATGTCTATAAATACCCACTGAAAACAAATATAAGAAATAGATTATTGCAGATTGATGTAAGTAACATGGAGCAAGCGTTTTGAATTATAAAATAAGACGCGAAATATTTAAAACTCATTCATTACAATCTTCTGAATAATAAAGGTGTAAAATAGTAACCTGTGGATAACGTTGCTGGTTGTGCAATGATCCACATCATTTTGTAAAACTAGATTAAGTATATAAATTATTAATCTATATTAAATAACAATATTCCTTCTTTTCCCAAATAAATGTTTTTGAACGCATCAAATTTAAGATTCAGATTTCAAGAAGTATGTACATGAAACAACTAATTTATAAAACACATATCTTATAGAAAAATACGCCGTCCAACTCGCTTCCGTGAGGCATAGTACCTAGTAGGTACGCTAGCGCTATTGCCCCGCTGAATGCATAAGCTCAGCTGCTGAGCAAGTAGGCACCAGCTCTCACATCTCCAGAGCCGTGGACCAGTGTAACGGATAAATCCTTTACAAATTGTTTCGTGTCAAAAGACCACGGGCCTAATGTCTCCACTGCAAGCGCCGCAAACTCGTGGTTTATAGAGATTGACGCCTATTAAAGTATATAAATTGTGCAGATGCATTTCATCTCCTAATGAATTCTAGCTAGGTACAACTTCTATCATTATGTAAATAACAAATGTTTTAGTGAGATTTCGATTCCTGATTTCACTTCCGTTCAATCTTTTCCTGTGTAAATCGCCGATATACTTTTTTTGGAAGAATACATTAAATATTTATTATTGAAGAAGTCTATTTATATTTTATTCACATTTATATCGCTATTAATTTATTAATATTTTCATATAATTACGATACAATAAGTTATTCAATTGTATACATTGCTAAATTCATCAAACTTTTGAACACCAAACAAACAAACAACAAACAAAAATTTACGAATATATATAAGGCCTGTATATATAAATATACGAATTAATATTTCACTTGCTCGTACCCTGACCTATCACAACGGGAGCACAAAAAACGGTGTCAATGCACTGACAGACGGACAAAATACACGCACACTCGCACACACCGAACGGGATTCAGATGCGCTTGCGCAGCTCATAGTATTTTTGATCAAAAGGCTTGCGATTAAAACGATGGTAGTCGAGTACACAAACTTTATTTTGTAGGTAACACAGGGTACACTTAAAATAGTGAGTTTTAATTTTTTAAGCTATTGCTTGTTCAGAAACTTTCGTCTGAGAAAAAGAAGCAAAAAAACTCGAAGGGTTGCTCTTTTACAACTGGTTTTTATTTTTACTAAAACTACCATTTATTTCGTTATTACATTGTGAAATAGCCTGGTATATGCGAACAAGTTGATTCCGTCCATGGATGATTATCATCCAAATAGTCTGATATTTTATACACTTTCTGTTTACAAATTACACATTGGGTTTACGATTCGGAGGTCGCGGGTTCGATCCCCAGCGGGGTACATGTTTGAGTATTCGGTTTGGTTGGTGGTAGGGCACTTTAAAATGTCCGTCTGGCTAGCTACCACCATCTTATCTAAATCTGCCGACAAGCAGCAATGTTAATAGCATTGTTGTGTTCCAGTTGTCAGAGATAAGATAGCCAGTCCCCCAAATGTGTTGGGGTTTCCGGGTCAGTACGCGCTTCCACCTTCGACCTCATCTTCATTTAACATCAGGTGTGATTGAGGTCAAGTACAAACCCGTCGTGCATAAAAAAAAATCTAAATTAATTATGTTACAATATTTTTACTGCCACATATTCTCTTACTCATAATTCTTTATTTCCATGAGCATCATTGGGACATTTGGACACTTTAACATTAGTAAATGGGACAATGGCCAACATATTAATTATGTAAAAATAAAAAATATAGGTAAGTTTAAAAAAATCCCGACTACGGTTACCTATCAATAGTATAAAAAAATAACTCAAGTGATTTAGGCCGGAGTCGGATGTGTCTGTGCGGTTGCTCGTAAGCAATATTTTTTTAGGAACTTGGTCCATGCACTGCCGTGCGATTCGATCAATTCGTAATTGATTGATAAAAATTGGGGTGAATTTACTTCCGCGACCTGTAACTCTGATTCCAGCAACCCATCGCGATGGGTATTAAATGATGGTCTTGATGAGAAAAAATCAAAATCAGGTGTCAATTTATGTTTATAAAAAAATGTCTAGAACTAAAAACTTTATATAAAAACACTTCGGCTAGACATAAAAAAATCGAAAAGAAGACGAAATAGGTATACCAATTGATTCCGGAGTCGGGGGTCGCTTTATGGATTGACCACCTATGTAAGTATATTTGTTACCATCTACAGCTTAAACACCTCCGCTGAATTGAACAAATGAGGTGTCAGATTCGTATAAGTCCCTGGAGCGTCCTAGGGAAAATTAAGTCATGATAAAACCAATATGGCGGACGCTAGCAGCCATTTGGCACACTTGACAACAAATAATTTCATCACCCCATCGATATGATAAAATGATAGGTCTCAACGAAAGAAATTCAAAAACACTATTCAAAAATATCTAAATAAAAACTTTAAGAAATACATTATAAAAACTCAACTACGGTTTAATAAGTATAAAAAATCAAAAACAAATTGATTTAGACTGTTGTCTGAGCTTGTAATAATATAATAATAAATAATAGTTATTTCATTTTCCAAGTTAATATTAAATAAATAAATATTTCGGACACTTACACCAATCATCTAGTCCCAAACTAGCAAAGATTTCGCTATGGATACTAGATAACGGATAACATACATAAATAAATAAATAAATAAATAAATAAATATTTCGGACACTTACACCAATCATCTAGTCCCAAACTAAGCAAAGCTTGTGCTATGGATACTAGATAACGGATAAACATACATAAATATTTATATAAACATCCAAGACTCGGGAATAAATGTTCGTATTCGTCACACAAACATTTACCCCTCGCGGGATTCGAACCCGCAACTTTGGTTTCGCTGACAGCGTCACTATCCACTACATCAATCCGTACAAAGACTGGACACACACAGAATGCTGTCAAACACTTATATATTCATTTGTGTGTCAATATATCTACAATAGATAGATATGTATTTAAATGTATGTTAAGAAAGCACTACAATTATATTAAGTAAAAAATAGATGTTTATGGGTAGTTGATATGGAGAGTTGTGTTAATATTAAGTAAGTTGGTTTCGCTGATAGGATCACTATCCACTACGCCAATCGTTAATATAAATATTTATATTAACATCCATGACTCGGGAAATTCGTATTTATGACACAAACATTTATCCCTCGCGGAATTCGAACCGAAACCGTTGACTGACAGGGTCACTGTCCATTACACCAAACGGTTTTTGCAAACCAAAATTTCCACAATGATTAGCATAGAAATTAATAGAAGCTTGAAGTCAACCCAGCTGAAACTTGCACTACTGCAGGGAATCAAACCCACGACCTCATCAACCAACGGTTCCACGATAAAGTTAAGCATAAACACCTTTCACACAGTCACATAATCACAAAATGCATGGAACAAATTCTTCGCCCGCTTGCACCGCGCATTGCAATTGCAGTCACGAGTTGAAACGCGGTATCTGTAAATTTACTGTTTTTGGGGGCACGTCAATATTAGACAGATAGACATTTTTAGGTTTCACTAAATTATTAATATACAAATCTATTTAAATGTAACCTTTATAAATAGACAACTAAATAGCAAGAACCTTAGGTAGGTATACCTTACATTTATCAATGATTATTGCCTCTTAGAGAAATCTTTTCTTTTTATTAAGACTCGACTAATTAATGAGACCTGCAATCAGAATGTTACACATTTATTTTGTTTATCAGTTATACCATTACATCAGTGCTGCTTCGTCACATCATGCTACGGTCGGCGCGGATGCAGGCGGCGAATTCGACTCGGCCTTGACGTCGGTCATCGACTCATGCGCATGTTTTTATTCGCGAAAATAAGACGAATTGGCAGAGAGGGATAGATGTGAAGTGACAGAGATATTATAACAAAATTTTACTATTTTTGGATTATTTCTTATTATACAGGTTACCATACTGTCATAATTTATTAAAAATTATGTTTTGTTTATTATTCGTGTCATGAATGTAACCGTTATTTATTAGTTATTAATATTTTAATAATTACATTTAGGCAAAAATAAAAGGACCTTAGAGCAGGCTCGACGCCATTTCTATTAAATAAAATTTCAATAAAACTAAAAAACCTTCACCAACCAAACTGACTCCACCCTGAAGGTTCAATGGCCTTAGAAGCGTCATTCTTATATCGGCCGCATTTTGGCCGAACGAAACAGGGGAACTATTCCTGTCCTACTTCCACATATAGAGGACCTTATTCATTTTCGTGTGCGTGATGAATACCGATTATATCATTCACCGTATTCGCTTTTTGAAATTTCACATCGGTGTGCGTAATTTACCTCAGTGTGTGAGGCACGAAAATTATCTGTTTTGCGCTTTGTACTGCATGCGAATCGGTACTCGTTTTCAAAATGTCATAACATGAATTTTTATTACTCTTGAATTCCAAATGTCTTGCACACATGCAATTCTAATTGTGTTTTTACATCAATTTTAACACGTTCGTTTTTATTACAGTCATTTACTTTTCGTTTCGTTAAAGTGTGTTGAGGTAGGTCGCGGATATTAAAGTGGTCATGTGTGCGTCCGCGCATAAGTGTGTCGGTTTCGGGATTCTAATTTCAAACCGGATTTCACTAGTTTTTTGCTTTGTTACTGACTGGTTTATTATTGGCTGTTTTTCATGTGTATTTATTTGAGCGTTGTTTATTGGCCCTTGTTTTTAGTGAGGTGAATTTTAATCGCGTAAAAGATAAAGTTTCGGTACTATTAGGAAGCCTATAGGTACCTACGTAGGTTTTTAGAATTATCACGATCAATTTGGATAATGATGTCGTTACTGGACTTCATACAGGATCCTCGTCCGAAAGCAGGCAACAGAATAATACAAATAGGTAAGTAACCTAGTTCGATGGATGGAAATGATACATTTAAGGTTTATATCGCATAGATATAACAAGGCAATATTTATGCCTCTTATGCCGTAGGTACCTACCTAATTATAGAACAATTCAGTACTTCTTACTTTTTAATCTGTATAGTGGGTGATAATATCTACTCGGTATTATGTAACATCAAATTCATCATCAATCACGATTTTATATCAAATAACCATAAATTTTGTTACCTAGAAATACTATACCATTAATACCTACCTACTTAGTAAAAAAAATAAAACTGATTAATTTTCATATAAACGTGATGATACCTACTTCAGTGGTAACGGATTATGTAATAAAAAAAATAGACTGCGAAATCTAATTTAATATAGGTATAATAATAAATAAATATCCTTGGACATTCCACAGAAGCAACCAGTTTAAAATAAAAAATATATATTTACACATACATACAGCGCCATCCAGGTCCACAGTAAGCATCTAGGCTTGTGTTATGGATACCAGATCGTTGATAAACTACACAAATACATTTTTTTGTAAATAAATACATATATAAATGAAAAACATCCATAACTCGGGAACACATCATGTCTGTATTCATCATACAAACATATGCGGGATTCGAACCCGGGACCTCTTGGTAAAGCAGTCAGTTTCTAACCACTACACCAAACAGGTCGTCTAAGTTTGTATCATAAACACAAACTATAGTTGCTTCTGTGGAGTGTCCAAGGATATATATTTATTATATTATGATATCCAACCAGATGGTTGATATTCTTCTTCTTGGTTTCTTGTACCTATATTGTTATGGTTTTTTCATGTCTGTGGAAATAAGTGATTTAAATGGTAAATGGTTTAAATATGCTATACACAGATTCCTTTTTTATTGTAAATATACGTACCGGATGAGATTTTTACAGTGAGGAAAAAAATTAGGCATATTCGGTAAGTGAAATAGAAGGTATTGGCATAGGTAGTTTAATAATTTTTTTTTAAAACCATCCTCGACCCACGTGCCTGCCGGAGATTGATATGCAACTGGCGGTATTCCTAGGGTTCCTATCATGCGAATTTTAATTCGAACTCATATTTTGCTCTAAGTTTTTTAAATCTGTTTAATTTAATGATGTAATTATGTGCAATAGCGACCGTCAAATGCCACAACGTTTCATTCTTTTTTATGGTTTTGAAGAAAAAATAAATAAACTACCTATGCCAATAACTTCTATTTCACTTACGTAATATGCCCTATTTTTTTCCTTGCGGTAAAAAAACTCATCCAGTGTACATATCATTAATGCAACGTCCATAACTTGGGTGCAAATAAGTTCGTATTCATCGTACAAAAATATATCTATATAGGGATTCGAACCCGCAACCGTTGGGTTCGGGGGCAGGGTCACTACACACCACCAATCAATCGTCAGTAATATACTAATAATTGTTAATGTATTTTACTGAATTAAAGAATCTGGAATTGTTTAAGAAATGTAAATACAACTTATAAAATAAACTTGCAATTGAAGTTATTTCTTTACCAAAAGTCACAAAGACACTTAACCGCTTCGGACCGGGTGGCTCAGAGTCGCAATAATCACAAGAAACTGAAGATATTACAGTTAATTTCAAGGTTCATAGTAAAAACAGTATCCTTTATAATGATTTAAATAAATAACTCCTTAAATATAGAAGTTGAGCGGCCCTCGAATTTAAAAATATATTTGAAAATAAGAAATACCTACATAGAAGTTATAAAATTCATATAAATCACTCATTAAATTAAAATACGGCTGATAGAGGTGATGGAAAAAAAAGACGTACTGCGCCGGCCCCAAATAAATTGGGCCTAGGTCAAAATGATGTCTCTTTAAATTAAAAAATGCTTTAGTGAGAAAAAAAGTGGCATCATGCCTGATTCAAATAAAACACCTATACTAACAATGGAAAACTTTAGAATTTATGTAGGTAACTGCTTGTTTTGTCCTTACGAATATGCCTCACGAATATTTGTTTATTGTTGTAAATTGTAATAAGTAATCTTATTTTGATATTAGAATCGAAAAGATGTTAAACAAAATCTAAACCATAAATGTTCACACAAGGTGATTGACCGGTACCAACAATAAGAAGACTCCATATCCTGTCACCTGCCGCTACAAAAACCCAGTCTTGTGGTCTGGGCCTGGTCTAGGACCGGCTCCGACCGGTCCCCGTGCTGATTTAATGATAGAAAATTTTTAGAATCAGTCACCATGATTTTTCGCACAAATACAGCTGCTTGAGAAACGTTAAAAGTTGTTTCAGTGGTTAATGATTTTTTGATAATTAAGCAGAAACTTAAAAATATCTATTTTTAAACTTTTTATTTAAATCATCTTACTGCCCCAAACACTACCAACCTACGCAAAAAAAAACCGGCAATTTCAATAAAAGCTAATACCACCCAACACATAAATCATAGACAAGTAGAAAATAAAAAATAGCTATTCACTTCCCGGTCATTACCCCTTAGAACTAGAACCCTCCTAGATTAGCAACGGGAAAAAACTAAAATGGCGCATTGTTTTGTTTAAAGCCAGTGTTGGCACAAAGGGTGGTGTTTTCACGATTTTAGTTAGAAAACCGACGTTAGATTCTCCACCAATAGCCGGGCGCCCCTGTCAGTAATAGATAGGGGATGATTTGTACACGAAAGCAGGAAGCGCTTCATAGACAAACAACATAAAACTTGTTTTAAAAAAAATCAATTTTTTTTTCATATGAAAGTAGAATTATCCGTAATGTAAATAAATACAAAACTCCTGTATGAACAAAATTAAGAATTAAAGTCTCACTTCCACTAAGTGACATTGCAAATGCAATACAAATACTCTTTATTACACACCGGAAAAGAAAAATCATTTTACAGAAAGTAAGTAGTTTGTAGATGATCTGCTTACTTTGTCTCTCTGTCATTCCATAACACAAAAATATTATAAGAATTTAAACAGGCATTAATATACTCGCAGCCGAAACAACTGCGTTTAAATTTCAGATGATTGAAAAATTAAAATTAAAAATTACAAGCTAAATGCAACTTCTTTTGACTGATGTGTATATTTGTATAAAAAGGGCCAAACAAAACTTTTTTTAAAAGAACGAGAAATTAACTTTGATGCAGTTTCTTTGACTGGTGTTTTAAAGCAATAGAAGACATTAAGAAGGTGAATTAATTACCTGAAAAACATTTAATAACTATTATTTATTAACAATTCTAACGTATATACCGGAATTTTGTCTATGCAGCGCTAAGTTGCTGCAAGCGAATATTCCTCCCCTAGTCCGCATCTAGGTCCCATCCCAGACCTGCGTTTACACACATTATTACAGTTTGATGAATTGCCCCACGTTCTACCTCCGTATACTATGCGGTCATTCAACCTACGAATCATGCACCTTACAATATGAAAAACTGGTTTATTTTATACTTATCATTAGTTCATTAGCTCGAACGCACACACAGTTGATATCAAAATAGATTACTAAACAAAAAGATCAAATAAAAGTCTATCGCGAATATTCATTCTCAGAAACCTGACGGTGTTTTTAAAGTATCCAGAAATTATTAAATGGAAGTAGTTGGTGCTTAAATGATACCTTTACGTTTGAATAAAATGAAAAGGTTTTTCATCCACTGACTAAAAGCTTTAAAATATTTTGAGAGCGCACGCATAAAGAAAAACGAGTGTTTTGTATTCATCAAGAACTGAAATCATTTCCCAAATATTGCACTCCCCTAAAATCCATTAGTGAAAAAACGAAAATGCAACTAGTTTTAATTTGAAATATGGAAGTATTATGCTCTTTAATCCATATTTGGGGATCGAGTTTCGGGATAAACAACAATTATATGAATGGGTTGTTTAACTATAGCTCCAATATATAAATTGCGGTCAATAACATGTAACAACAAAAATAAATGATAACACCTCAAATTTCATAAAATCTTAAGTTACACCTTTTCTCATAACCTAATCGTTCAGCTATCTCAATCGCCTATTTTTTTTACTTTTAATAACTTCGCAGTCAATTCTAAAAAAAAAACATACATAATTTTGTTCTCGAAACTGGTTTATAAACTAACCTACACCAATGTGTTCTGACTTGTCGGTATGTATGTGTGCGTATCTGACAGGGTGTGCGTGCATTTCGTAAGTTCATTCACCTTGCCCGTTGGGGAAGTTGGGAGTAGAGACATCTGTAGAGAGGTTCTTTTAATAAAATTGTCATATTACATAATATTTAATAATAATAAAAAAAACTGATCTGAACGTTGAGTCTGTTGTTTGCGCGGCTCGGGTTCGAACTTCGATTCGCAATGGCCACGACTTTAAGCTATGACGGTACAGTTCGTAGTGTTTGGGACTTCACTGTGGATAACATATCTAATGAGCTAGAAGGGTCTCAGTTTCAGGAGCAAATCTAGAGATAATGAGAGTCAGAATAGTTTTGCTGTCTTCTCCAGTTCTGTATATATCTACTCTTATATTACTCTGTACATATATACATAAAGTCACGCTCTTTTCCCGAATTAAAAAAAAACCGTCAGAAAGTCAAAGGCAGTCTTAAAACATGCAAAGGGTATCCAGCGGTGCACTTACTTGATAAATTTACATTTATTTTGAAATACAAATCATTCCAAAATCGAAATTATAAAACCGAAATTATTAGTAATACTTAAATGGCTTCGGTTTTTACTACTTTCGAGAATTTAAAATTAGATAAATATGCTCATTTTCATTTGTAACGTGAAATTCTCGAAATTGCAGGAATCAAAAATATTTAGATAGGTATTGTTAATTATTAGCTTTTAGACTCTATGATTGCACGTACTACATTTTGGATTTATTTTAGGACTGTGTTGTAAATCTACTGTATAATTTATGTTCATTTTCTATTAAAGTGGTTTTTTATTTAAAATATTACCCATCATTAGTGTCATCACATGGAGAGTTATTGGTGTCGATTCGGATGTACGCTAACTAAACTAAAACCAGTTTTGGAGTGGTGCCATCGCATCGTACTGTTCCAGGGAGAAAGACACAGTACTACTTTAAAACTGGTTTTAGTTTAGTTGGTGTACATCCGAATCGACACCAATATCTTGCTAATTAAGTTAAAAAATGGTTACGGACATTATTGCCCCGCCCTCCCCAAAACAACAATGAGCTTAAATTTTTCTTTAGTCTCTCCGCGACGACGACGACTCTATGGTTTTCTACGCGTCCGATATTTAACCAAGTCGCGGAGTTGCATTTTTGCCATGCACGCACTTAACCGCTGCTGTGTGAGTGACATTATACATAAACATAATATTAACAACATCTATCCCCACATTACATCGAGTGCGTATGATGAACGATTTTTTTGTACTCAGTACACACTACTGCCACGTCTTTTTCTTTTATTTAATGAAAAAGAGTGACATTCGTCTATTAACACTTGTTCCTAAAATCTGAGTAACGTTATAACCAGTTTTTTCGTTAACTATGGCATTTTGGTGACTGAAAAAAATACATAGCAATCTACAAAACATGAGAAGTGTTATTATTAGTTTACAGAACTGAAGAAAAGAAATCTAACTTTATCCGTATTTGTAGCAGTTGTCCATAATTACGATCGCAATTTTTACCGAAAAAAAAAATAAAAAAAATCTAACAAACACTATGTATCTCTAAGGTTTGCTGGTAGAAAACTCTATCGGAGTTAAGCTCGCCTTTGTACATTTTATATACAATGCATATTTCTGTAACAATTTTGTGTAGGTACAATAAAGATATTAAGAAAATTAGTAAATTTCTCTAAGTCAAAATCTAAATATTTTAAGTCATAGGATATAATGATCACTTGAAAATTTACATTTAAACTGCAAAAACTGCATTCACTAGGTACAAAATATTATTTTGTTACCTTAATACCACCCACCAAACCGACTACCAAACACGTACCCCGCTGGGGATCGAACCCGCGACCTCCGATTCGTATACCCTATGTTGTTTACATTGGGCCACGGAGACGTCATCTGACAGGTTATTGAGCGGCAGAAAGTATAAACAACCTCAAGATTGAGAAGAACGTAAATTGACACTTGAGATTCTAATGTAGATACATGATGATGATAAAGGTTCGAAAATTTTTAACTTGAAAGGTTATATGGAATATCGTGAGGGATAAACCTTCTTAATTTATGTTTGATACTTCCTCGGTTTGTAGATATTTTTGAGCAATGATGTGTAACAGACCTTATACAGTTTCGGTGTGATATCCGTCTGTCAGTTGTATCCGCTGTATACGCATTGTATTCGAACTTCGACGCTTTGAGTGCTACAACAGATGCAAGTACCATTCTTTTCCGTAACACCCTGTAGACACCCACATGTTAATGTGTATTGTGGATGTACAGTTACACAAATGGAACGCTAGATCTATAGGTACAGTCCGAAACAGAATCTTGAACGCTTTTGAATAACTTTTACCCGACTGAAGGGTTATCTTTTTTTTTTATGCATAACGGGTTGGTACTTGACCTCAATCACACCTGATGTTAAGTGAAGATGCGATCGAAGGTGGAAGCGTACTAACCCGGAAACCCCAACACATTTGGGGGACTGGCTATCTTATCTCTGACAACTGGAACACAACAATGCTATTAACATTGCTGCTTGGCGGCAGATTTAGATAAGATGGTGGTAGCTAGCCAGGCGGACATTTAAACTGCCCTACCACCAACCAAATTATAACTATTAATTCTAACTAATATTATAAATGCGAAAGTTTGGATGTTTGTTTGTTGATCAATCACGGCCAAACAGATTTATTTATGTATTTATTTAGGTACACTAACAGCTTATGCACTAAAACATTATTTTGGTAGTTCACATATTGGTCACATTATAAGTGTATCAGCCTATTATAAGTATACACAGCATTCATAGATAGTTACAGTATAAAATTCAAGATAAAGTTTAAATATATAAAGTTTAAAAAAGTAATGAAATTCAATGAAAAATTTAAAATTAATAATTAATAATGTAATAATGTTAATTATACCAGTTATGAGGGGTGGTTAATCGAGGTGTCTCATAAGCTTGCTTTTTAAAATTGGATCAGATGAACGGATTTGGATGAAATTTGGTATATAGGTAAAATTATACACTGGATTAAGACGTAGGATTTCTTTTATCCCGCTAAAGTGAGTAGTTCCCGCGGGATAAACAAATTTCCGGGATAAAGTTATTCCTCGCAGGCGAAGCTAGTGCTTAATAAAATATAAATTATTTTTTTTATATTTATTATTTAATTTTTATTTATTTATTTAACATCTTTACACATACACACACATCAAAATACACATTAAAATGAATTATATACAAATGTACAAAACACGAACTTAGGTATCTCTATCTATAAGAGATCTCTTCCGACAAACCCGCGAAAGCGAAACAATTTACATACTTAGAGTGTACACGAAAATGGAAGAGATTTTTAAATAATAATATAACTAACTACATAAATATATACATACATATTTTACAGTAGAGGACATAATACAAGATATTATGTAAGAACGGGTCCAAAAATGGTCCAGGTCAATGCTTTGAGGGTGAGTGTCCATATTTCTTTATTAGACTTGTTATTGATCTTTTAAAGCCTGTCCAGGGTCGAGTATATCTGCCTATCCTGATTCGAAGGCTGGATTCGCCTTTGTGAAGAATGCGCACGAAATAATAGTAATAAATAAATATCCTTGGACATACACACAACACCATCTATAGGCTTGTGTTGTGGATATCAGATGGTTGATATACTACACAAATACTTTTTTTTTGTAAATAAATACATATATAAATGAAAAACATCCATAACTTGGGAACGCATGTCTATATTCATCATACAATATAACATTAATAACATTTGAACCCGCAACCTTTTGGTATATCAGTTTCTAACCACTACACCAAACAGGTCGTCAAATAATCAATAAGTCGTTCAATAATAATAATAAATAAATTTATTTCAGATCATACAATCCATAATTTATTAGCGAGTTAGTAACAATTTGTACTTACCCTCTTATTCATAAAAAATTACAAACGCTTTATAAGCCTGTTTTAGTTAAAGTATGTTTTGTCACTTCCTTTCATTACCACACTTCCTTATGAACGACAGAGACAAAACATAATTTAACTAAAACAGGCTTATAAAGCGTTTGTAAATTTTTATGAATAAGACGGTAAGTATATAGGTTGGTATTGTTAATTTAGTAAATACGTAGGGCAACATGAATTTTCGAGATTAACACCTTGAACCTATAACTAACTCCGCCCAGTGTTTCTGAATGGGGCAGTCCGGTCTGGTAGAAATCATTTTCAAGATGCGATTACCACTGTTGCGCAGACGCTGCAGCATAGAGGTGGCTGGAATGCTTATCCAAAATACAATAGGTGTACAATTATAATTACAATTTTATTTTAATTATAATTTTATTATGGTCTTATAGTTTTAAGTTTTACTACCATGTATTATTTCTATTTTATATATACATATTTGCGTCGTTACTTAGCTGCGGTTTCACACACTACAGGTGCCATACGGAAGATCAGCGCTGCAAGAGCGACCGCTACTGTCGCTTATGCTGAGTGGTAACCTTTTTTGATAACCAATGTTCTTATGTTTAGTTACCACCATTTGTACCAATTAATGTTATCAAAATAAATAAATTTCTTTCTTTCTTTCTTTACAATAAAAAATATGAAGGAGGTAAGTATATTGTATTGACCTTTGTTACAATGTTACAAATGTACAGATAATCCTTCCTCAAAACGTTTAGTCAGTGGTTTCATCAGATTCTTAGTCACATTATCGACGTCATTCTATTGAAGTCATGTAGGAAAAAATATTATACGCAGTTTATGGATCAAACACTTCATAGTCCATTAAAAATACGTAATTTTGGTCGTGCAACTTCGAAGGATAGAGTATTTTTTTTTATCCACATCCATCTCTTCGAATGTTGTGGGATTGAAATTGTCTCAATGAAATGTGTAGTAATATGTGTATATAGAACACCAACCTCTAATACATCATTATTCTTGCAAAAATTTGAACAGCTTATGTGTAAACTGAAGCGTAAAATCAAATGTAAGGTTGTGGTAACGGGGGATTTTAATATAGATATATTAAAAGACACAAATAACTCAAGAGAACTGAAGCGAATCGCAGCAAATAATAACTTTAAACTGCATATTTTGGGTCCCACGCGCAAACAATCTTGCTTGGATCAAATATTTAGCAATATTCCTGATGCTCAAGGGGAAATTCATAGTCTAGGTCTATCTGATCATGACACTGCACAATCGATTAAATTCGAAGTATTAAATAAACCTAAGCTCCCTAAGTTTTGGTATTGTAAGAAACGAGACTATAATGCTGATAATATAGCAAAATTTCGTGAATGTCTGAACAATTTATCATGGAGCAATGTATATGAAGAAACTGATATGTCAACAGCGTTCAGCAATTTCTATGAAATGTTTAAACTTATTTATGATTTATGTTTCCCAATTATAAAAATAAGAGTTAAGCCTCGAGCAAAATCTAGAAACTGGTTCACAAGAGGAATAAAGATATCTACAATCAAAAAACGACAACTTCGATTCTCATACTACAAACATTCAAATAATAAATCTAAATCGATATACAAAAAGTATTCTAAATTACTAAAACGATGCATAAATCTAGCGCAAAGGTTAGCTAATACAAAATATGTATTGAAATCCAGAAATATATGTAAAGCCACATGGGACGTGATTAAGGATAAGACACAGAATAATCTTATGGAAGCCAATATTGACAAACTAAAAATGAATCGTAAAATAATATATAATCCGACTAAGATCGCAAATGTTTTTAATAATCATTATATTGAATTAACTAACTCTAAAGTAAATCAAAATTACAAAATCAACACAGCAAACATACGGCCTAATCCCAACAGTATGTTTTTAGCCGCTACTGATGAACATGAGGTTATTAAATTAATTAACACTCTTAAAATGACTAACTCAACCGGACACGATGACATACATACAAACATATTGAAGTCATGTAAAATGGAAATAACACCAGTATTGACTTATTTAATAAATCTTTCATTTGTTACTGGTATTTTCCCAGAACCTTTAAAGGTTTCAGTTGTGAGGCCCCTTTTCAAGAAAGGTAGTAAAGATAATGTGGATGACTATAGGCCGATATCTCTTCTACCTATTATGTCAAAGATCTTTGAAAAGGTAATGCATATCCGCTTAACAAAATTTTTGCAAAGATTTGAAATAATTAAAACCGAACAAAATGGATTTCAAAAGGGGAAATCAACATCTTTAGCTGCCTTTTCTCTAATGAACAATGTATTGCCTCATATGGATAAGCGTAGACCAGTCACGACAGTCTTTTTTGACATGAGCAAGGCCTTTGATTTTGTGTCACATGACATCCTACTTAACAAATGTGATCAATATGGGATAAGAGGTATTCCAAAACAATGGCTCCACAGTTATTTAAGTAACAGAACTCAATACGTCGAGGTAACAAAAATAGATGACAATATAATGTATACAAGTCAACTACTGAATTAAATGAGGTAGGTGTACCACAAGGAAGCATTTTGGGACCTCTATTATTCATTCTTTACATAAATGACCTCCCAGATATTACAGAATATGAGTGCACGCTTTTTGCCGACGACGTTTCTGTTGTTATACCATGCAACGATACTAACACATATAACGATGAAATAAATGAAACAATTTGTAAAATAGTGAACTGGTTGTATAATAATAACTTAAAAGTAAACCTAAACAAAACGACGTACGTTCAATTTATAAATAAAAATGCTAAGAAATATCCATTGCACATAACCTTTGCAAATCAGGACATTAAGGAGTCTTCTCAGACTTTGTTTTTGGGTATTTTGATAGATGACAAATTTTCTTGGGCTGATCATATCAATAAATTATGTAAAAAGATTAACTCATTTACTTACGCGCTATGGCGCCTTGCAAGGGTGAGTGACAAAAGCGTTGCCATTCAAGCATATCATGTTATGTTTGTTCTCTGTTGAGATATGCCATTCTTCTGTGGGGTAATTCACATCAGGTAAATCAAGCACTTATAGCACAAAAGCAGTGTATTAGAGCAATCTGCAATGTGGACACCTTAACTTCTTGCAGACCTCTTTTTAAGCAATTAAACCTCCTAACCGTTCCAGGTCTGTATATTTACGAATCATGTGTCTTTGTTAGAACTCACCCGCATTTATTCCAAAAACAAAAGGAGGTTTGTAACTTTAACACCAGGTACCCCGAGAGACTTGTGCTTCCGCGTAAAACAACTAGCTTGTATAGCAGAAATGCATATTGCATGGCAATAAATATTTATAATAAGTTAAATGACGAATTGAAGTCTATGCCCTTAAATTTTTTTAAGACGAAACTAAAAATCTCATTAATTCAAAACTGTTTTTACTCTGTCGATGAATATTTTAATTATTTGAAAGCTCAGAAGTTGTAACCCATATATTTAATTATTAATATTTAAGTTTGTATGACTAGGACTAGTATGTGTGTTTGTTTTATAATATTGTAAATAAATATAATACTCTGTAACGTAATATTGTTTTTTTTTTTAAATTGTAAACTCTAGAAATTTCGCATGCTAGTTTCTGGTGAAAAGTGTGATTCCATTACCATAACAATGTATCAACTTATTGTACCACTTTTCAAGCGAAATAAATACTTACTTACTTACTTACTTACTTAGGTACATCCGTCCATCCATCTGTATCCATCAGTAATAGAATAAAAATCTATTCTAACCATTGTGTAGCATACTTTAGGTATATTACAGGTATTTTGTTACAATGTTAATTAAATTAAAGCTAAATTAAGTTGTTGTAAAGTTCATCATTGCGTTGTAGAAGAAGCTAAGATCTCCTAATACAATAATTCCGAGATGATAGGTTTGCCTGGAAGAGATCGCGTAGATAGTCCGCCTAATTTGGAGTTTCTATAAGATATTTAACTGTACCTTCCTTATTTAAACAATAAAGCGTATTTGATTGATTAATTTTCTAAAAAAATAATCAATAACTAAATACTTTATTTTTTCTATTTTTTTTTTCGTTTTAAATAGATGGTTTATTAGTCGTGATACTTGCCCTAGGTGAAAGTTTTCATATATGTATAAGAAGTTATTAGGTAATTGATTTTTTTGAAAATAGTTAGTACAGGAGTTTAAAATATATTCTATCCGATGCAATGAAATTCACAGTGGTAATTTTAATCTAAGTCTAAATTTTAAATAAATAAATAATATAAATATCCTTGGACATGCACACAATGCCATCTGATTCCACTTTAAGCAACTAGAGGCTTGTGTGTGTGTCGATACCAGATGGTTGATATAATACATAAATACAATAAATACTTATTATAAATGAAAACATCCATAACTCGGGTACACATGTCCATATTCATCATACAAACATTATGCCCCTAGCGGGATTCAAACCCGCGACCTTTTGGTGGTTGGTTCTAACCACTAATTTTATTACTAAATACCTATAATATTAGGTATAAGCTACCGATTTGGTAGAAAACATTTTATTCTATCATTGACAGGTACTCTAACGAATATGCAAAAAATCACGGCCTTTAAGATTATAGGCAGTAAAGAGTGAAGGTACCTATCCTTACAATAATCGAGTAAGTAAAATGTGAAAGAAACGAAGTCATTAAAATATTCGTAGCTAACATAACGCGACAACGAGCAGCTCTAATTGGAACGCCGAATTTGAGGGTCGATCGCCGAAATAAAGGGTTTGGTTCCTCAATTAATTGACGGTCCAAAACACTTGCCGTAGCGGATTTAAACAACCGACTTCAGTACCATTCCACTTTTTATCTCCGGAGTGTATCATCCGGATGAGTTTTTTTAACGTAAGGAAAAAATAGGGCATTTTTTATGGTTAACTGAATACGCGTTTGACCACAATCTCACCTGATGAGAAGTGACGATGTGGCCGAAGATGAAGCACGCGATCTCAGTAGATGCCTATTCACCCTGCTCTTGAAGATACCAAGGTTGTAGGCTTCAGGAAAGACTGACGCCGGAAGGGAGTTCCATGCCTTGTCTGTTCGCATATTAGGCAAGTGAAATACTTAGTAATTTTTTTCTCAAAATCATCATCGACGCACGCGCCAGCCGGAGATTGATATGCGACTGGCGAGATATGTAGGCTTACTACTTATAATTCGAAATTTTTTTGGATCCATGAGTTCCGAAAAATATGAATTATCGCAAAGTTTTTTTTATTTATTTAATTTAATGATGTAGTTATGTGGAATAGACTACAAACGCGGCCGTCAAATGACAACGCTTTATAATGGTTTAGAAAAAAATAATTAAACTACCTATGCCAATTTTTTCGCCCTATTTTTTTCCAAAACGGTGAAAAAACCCTGGTGATAATCCCTATCAAATAACACAATCAAAAGACACTTACGCCAATCATCTTCTAGTCCCATTCTAAGCACGGCTTGTACTATTGATACTAGGTCGTTATCTAGTATCCATAGTAGTAATTTATCCGTTGATAAACTTAGGTAAATAAATATTTAGATAGCGATAAATTAGCGATAGAATTCATTATTGAAACGGTCAACTGACTATCATAATACGCGGTTTGCTGTGGGAACTAAACTTGGTGGCGCTGGTATTGCCGGAAACGGCGCCGTGACGACGTTAACGGTAATATAAGGTCTGCACATCGAAAATGACGGACACTTTGCTACCAGCCGTCGAAGGACTCGGAGCTCCACTGAACACATCACCGACTGTGAGTGATTCTGGTTACCTACTACCACGGACGCTTGGAAGAATCCGGTGAGTCGTTAGCTAATAAGAAGTTGATCATGGGATTTGAGCAAGGAGGAACTATAGACAAGGTACGGCTGAGTTCCACAGAGTGCACGCGGGGGCCAAGTTGTATGGCACGAGGGGCGTGCACATGTTTTCTCTTCAACAGAAAGCATCTCAGGTTCCATGCTTATAATCGAATGTGATTGATTACGTTGCATATTCGCTTATAGTAGTTTGCAATAATATCGCCTTTGCCCGAGCCACCCTTTACCACGCGACCCTTTATCGCTAGCAACGCCCACCACCCGAACCAACCCATCTCCGACATATATAAACATCCATGACTCGGAAATTAATGTTCGTATTCATCACACAAACATTTACCCATCGCGGGATTCGTACCCGTAAACTTTGGTTTCGCTGACAGCGTCACTATCCACTACATCAATCCGTACAAAGACTGGACACACACAGAATGCTGTCAAACACTTATATATTCATTTATGTGTCAATATATCTACAATAGATAGATATGCATTTAAATATTAGTTCAGAAAGCACTACAATTATATTAAGTAAAAAATAGATGTTTATGGGTAGTTGATATGGAGAGTTGTGTTAATATTAAGTAGTACAGTGGCGCCACTCTGCCTTTCGGCTCCACTGAATACCAGCGTCGTGGTTGCTCCAACCCGACACATGCTGAGTGGAGACCTTTTTGGATTTAGTATATTGTAAACTTTTGTATAAAATAATCTTATAACAGAAATCCAAATAAATATACTTTTCTTTTCTTTTTTTTATGCACAACAAATTGGTACTTGACCTCAATCACACCTGATGTTAAGTGAAGATGAGGTCGACGGTGGAAGCGTACCTACTGACCCGGAAACCCCAACACATTTGGGGGACTGGCTATCTTATCTCTGACAACCGGAACACAACAATGCTATTAACATTGCTGCTTGGCGACAGATTTAGATAAGATGGTGGTAGCTAGCCAGGCGTACATTTAAAATACTTTCTTCTTCTTTCTTCTTTTCAAACACATAACACTCGTCGTTTTTCGTAGGGGTTTAAAAATCGCTCTTTACACACTATTTTAGTTGTAAATTCGGGAAATAGAAAAAGGAGAGACGGAAAAAAAAGAGATTTTCTAAAAACGAGCTCTCTTTCGGTTACCTGAGTTGCCAACTAGAAGCTACTAACTCGCCACAGGACCTACTAACTGTAGAAACATCAGGTGTGATTGAAGTCAAGTGCTAACCCGTTGTGCATAAAAAAAAGCAGCGAATCCGGTATGACCTCCTAAAGCTTGTACCATACTCAGGAGTTCGTTATAGACCTCCACTTACTATGCCTTAATTACAGGGGACAGATATATTCGTAGGTACAAGATGTCAACACTGTATAATTAGTTGCTTTACCCACGGTGACGCATGGAGCCAGAGACACGAGTACCTAACAACAATTTTTACTCGACCCGAAAGGGAGGGTAATGTATTTACCGCGTATGTAGGGTATGTATGTTACCACCTAAGCCTAAACGCCTCAGCTCATTTGGACAAATGAGATGTCGTTAGTTTCGTACTGGTGCCAAGAGTGTCATAGGATATATTGTTCTTTATTATTAACTACTGCGTTCACGATTACGTAAATAACGTTTTGTATGAAGAAAATATGCAGCAGAGGGTTGTCAGAAATCTCAATCAGGCATCAACCGTTTTGGCACAGATTACCTACTAATAAGTTACTGTCTATTGGGATTCGGTGAATGTAAGCGTGACTTGTCTATTATTTCAATATAAGTAGTCCTAAATGCATATAATAGACTTTAGAACTAGAACTACTTCTCGTGATGGTCTAATAAATAAATAAATGTCTTTGCACAAACACACAGCGCCATCTAGGTCCACAGTAAGCATCTAGGCTTGTGTTATGGATACCAGATGGTTGATAAACTACACAAATACATTTTTTTTTGTAAATAAATACATGTATAAATATTTGTATTCATCATACAAACATATAACCCTAGCGGGATTCGAACCCGCGACCTTTTGGTGTAATGGTTAGAGTTTCCAATCACTACATCAAACAAGTCGTCGTCGCTTTAGTCTAATGACCTTAGGCATAGGCTTAGGTTTGCTCGATGTGCAGCTGAGGTGGAATTAACTTTAGTATAGCGTAGTGTCATAGTTACTGAATGTATAACGGATGTAGAAATCATGATGGAATAAATCCTATTTTGTGATTTTTTTTTATGTCAACAATGTCAATTTTGACAGCACCTTAGTAATGAAAATTTGATTACCTATACGCTCAGCGGATGTTAAGATTTCTCTCGATTTCATTATTTAAGTATATAAGGATATCAAGAAGTTTTTAACTTCGTTTCTAGTAAAACCTAAGAATGGCTTCACGCAAAGTAGAGGATGTGCACACTACACTCCTGAAGCAACTGCTGTCAGACTCTGGCCTGGTGTGCCTTAGGTCTGCGCCGGAATCGCTGGAATCTTCGATACTAGAGGGAGAAAGCGAAGAAAATGGTAACATGTGATGCTACATCTATTATTGTAGGAGGTTTATATGGATGCTCTAATTGGTCGGCTTGTAATACATCAACTGTGTTACAAGCTCACTGCAAGACACGACCTTCTCACTAGGAGTGGGATCACAATCCATCACAAAGGCACAGTCGGATTGGTGAATTTGTTTAAACATTTGGCAACCTGATGGTCAGTGTCGTACTTATGAACATTATTAAAAACGCGATCGAAGTGCAACTTAGAGATAGTTTATAAGATAGGAAGCTTTGATACCCAAACTCATCTAACGAACAACTCAAAGGAGTACCTACTGAACTCCCAGGGACTCTTAACCCGATGCTATTCATTTCTGCTGAATACATCTGAGCTGCACCTAATTACTTGTATTGTTCAGAGCCACTGGAGGAAGAAGAGGAGGCAGTTACAGAAGCAGTCCCAGAGGAGGAACAACAATTGGAAGCTATAGAAGAAATCGCTGAGGAACCGCCGTTTCTATTCCCCACACCTTCACTCCGACGAGTCTTACCCGATCGAGTGAGAAAGATAGAGAGTCAAAACCGCCTCCATGTGTTACCAGAAGAGTTTAACACAGAGATAGATCCACTAGCTATTCCTAAAATAGCTACAACAGCACAGCAGAAGTACATAGACATATTAGCCAATTTGGTTGGTTGTACGAAATATAAAAACAGTTTAGCCGAGTTCTGGTTTCTGGATACGTTAGCTAATTTGCTAAGAAGAGCTCAAGAAGATGAGTTACATAGACGTAAGTTTATACTTAAAGCCAGTAGGGGCTTGGACTGTAAACCATCCATTTTAAAAAAGAATAGGGTTCAGGACCGTTTGGACTGAGAGTCCAGGGAGGCGTATGCTCAGCAGAAGATCTCAAACCATAGAAACAAATGAAATAGTATGTTGTCATTGTAAAATAAGATGGAAATGTCGCAACATTTAAAGCAGTGTTTTCACTAAATAAACTGTCTCTTTGGTGAATGGGTACTCAGAAGAAAACAAAGATTGACTTTGTTTGTAACTAAATTGGTAAGGCGCTCTCCGCGCTATGTTGTGACGGTAACGAGGTAATACGCTCCACACTCCTTGCCTTTTCTAAGGGTGTGTCCCGATGATTGCATTCAACTCCATCAAACGTCCACCGAATCGATAACACCACGTTACAGTATAAACACAACTCACAATTTACTGATGGCACTTTGCGAATACTTCGATTACATGAGCCAGGTACTATTTCAATGCACATTCAAATCTTCAAGGGATACGCGAAGAGATTCTAGCGTGTGCCCACCACCATTAATAGGGATCCATGCGCTAGTTTTCATTATCCTCATGCTTGTTGCACATCTCGATTACCTACGTACGTGATACATTAAGTGGAATTCAGGTATTTTAATAATGACAAAAAATTGTGTATAAATAGTGCCTAAAGGAAAATAATTGTCACTGTAGTAAGAGTTATTCAATATTTTAAGTGACCATCCTGGCGTTCCGTGTTGCTGGTATCCTCATTCGCATACCTTCGCAGAAACTGCTTTACCTGTGATTATTATATACCTAATGTACCTATATCCCTTAAACCTGTACGTATAGATATAGTCCCAAAAATAGAAATCCCATAAACAGTAGGCACTTCAAAATCATCGAAGTTATTTAGATGTCTTTGTGAAATAAGCTTCGCCAACGACAGACTTTTTGTCCGCCGGATTTTTTTGTCCTCGCGTGTTAATGCATAGAATGCTTAATATGCCATTCCCGCGGACAAAATTGTTCGATCTGGATTTTTCATGTTCCGGTGGACAAAAAGTCCGATGATGATTTATCGTTCCAGCAACACAAGCTGTTCTCATACTGTGGTTCTGCGAATGGATGAAGGAGATGCAGGAATTTGACGCTGCTGACCGTCAACGTATGCTGAGAAGATTTAAGGTGGATCTCCTGTTTTTATGAAGTTGGCTTTTGACT
Organism: Oegoconia quadripuncta; assembly: GCA_949316235.1. Taxonomy (NCBI): domain Eukaryota; kingdom Metazoa; phylum Arthropoda; class Insecta; order Lepidoptera; family Autostichidae; genus Oegoconia; species Oegoconia quadripuncta. Next base: position 3,957,582 of record OX438745.1, on the reverse strand, counting down.
CCCCCTTTGGAGGGGGAAAAACCAAGAGGGACAGAAATCCCAACAATTTCCCGACTTTATAAAGCTTTTTGAATAAATATGGACCTGACAGTACATTTCTTGCAGCCGCAAAGGGTTCTGTTAGCGGCTTTCTATATCCAACCTCAACTTTCCGCCCTGTTTGCCCACCACAATGGCGGCATAAAATATCGATATTCAATTAATAATTTGCAGGATAACATGCTCTCAGCTGCTCGCTTCATTGCGGATGAACAGCACCTCCCCACTCCTCAAGAGGCAGGTGTTTACTACAAAGCGGTAGACGAAGAGCTGATAGGGACAGATTTGCCAGCCAAGTCCATTTCTGGGCGTTCCAACATCGCCACGGAAACCTCTGCACTAGACAAGCATCTGGTCTCATTTGAAGGTGCCACATATGAATGCTCACTTCGAGATCTGACGAAAATCATACATTATATCTATGACCTGTAAGTATCTGGTGGGTGAGTAATTAAATGAACCTGTTTGTTGAAGTAGACTGGATAAATAGGTGGTGTGTGTGTGAGATGAGACTGTCAGGGAAACTGCATTTGCAACACAGACTTATCTAGATAAGTTGTACCTAGGTACAATACTAGAAACAGACCGAACGTAAGAATTAAATAGCGCAACAAGTTTCCGTTCATTAAGGTTCATTTTGTATTTGACTTATGAAAAAACATCTAAAAATTGGTTATAGGTATGATCATCAGCTTTACACGTCGCCATTTTTGGATCACAGCTACGTTTGGGAGAGGTTATGGGCCATGATCCACCACGCGGACCCAGTGCGGATGGATTTGTCTGAATAGCGACCACCTGATAGACACGTGTTATGTCTCCTCTGTAGACCACTGACCTATAGCTTAACGACTGCCTTCAATTGAAAACAACTGGGGCCGAGTATTTAACATGCCTTAGGAACCGCAGAACATTCGTATTAAAATACCAGGTCATGATCATGAAAGATGGTTTAGGTGTTAACACTTGTTACATAATAATTATGTGATTTGCAAAAGTATCAAGAAGAGCAAAATTTGTATAGCTTGGGTACTTGGTACCACAATTGTACCACACAAAGTTCATTGTACACTGTCGACTTCATATATTATTTAAAGGGATTACAGATGCGTTGCCACCTTGAGGACACGAGTGTAATGCCTCATACTTATGTCGTTATTTCATCTGATGCTCAGAAATTCTACCTAACCATTTAGCTGGATTACTAATTTTTGGGCAAACAACGTTTCCCAAAGTATCACATGCCAAAGTATGTTTCCCAAACTTTCATTTGGCAAAACAAGTTATATGCTTTTTTATTTATTGTTTAATGTATATTTGACTATTAATAAAACTTGAGCAAGTAAAAAGTTGCCAAATTAATATTTGACCAAGACTAACTGATTAAAATGGGAAATATAAATTTTCTAAAAATTCATTTGGGAAATGAAAACTAGTGCGATATGTTTTTTGGGAATTAAAATTTGACGAAAAATATTTTGCCAAACGGAAGGATACCCATTCAGCTACTTGCTAAAGCCACCGTGTCGTCCGAATTGTGTGTTTCAAATCAATGAAACTCATTATTTACAATCATTTATTTTTGTAATGAGCAGACGTTGCAAAGCGTCTAGCTAGAATTCAAAAGAGTTCTTGATCTCATTTGAGTTATATCAAAATGTCTCCACTGAAGCTATTAAGCTTTCCTCTATCGTTTTCTAGATTCAGCACAGATTATCAATATGACCTGGTCCGGTCGGTCTTCACGTTCACCCCCGAGTATATCCTCATTGATGCGCCGTACCAGATCAACATTCCGAAGCGGTTGTACACTGCACTAAAAGTAAAACCGAAGAAGGAGAAGTCACCGCGAAAAGACGCCAAGAAGGATGCTAAGGGGAAGAAGAAGCAAGAGCCGGATACTGAGGAGTATCTTGCTTTAATGGCGGTAAGTTTTATATCTTAATTTTTATATCATTATATTTAGTTAAAGAAAAAGTGTCTAATGAAAGCCATTTAAATATGTTAATAAACCGTACAGTGTTCTAGGATAGAAACAAATAATACTAGGGTGTAGATACCAATAGTTTTGACGCGGCTTCCCAGCTTTGCTCGTCCCCTTTATCACTCATCCCAGAATGAAGATCTAGTGCTCACGTTGAACCAGTCTCGGGCTTCTTTGCTTAAAGTTCTGCGCTTACCAGCGCACCCTTGACAAATATTCTTTTATATGTCTAATGTAAATTTCTAAGGTATTGTTCACAAGAAAGAAATCAGTTTACGAATACACACAAAAGATATTACTAAGCTAAGAAAATACAATAATTAAGAGATAATTATAATAAAAAAAATATATTATATTTACATAGATAACTATTAAAAGTGTATCGCCTCGAGTTCTCCTACCTGCGGCATTGTCCCCAGCACGCTAGCCGCGTTGCCCCGCTGCACCGCCAGCCTTAGAGTCGCGTGCGACATAGCCTACATCTCTCAAAGCCGATTGGCGGTCAAGTTGACAGCTGTCAAGCGACAGCTAATCATCTGCAAGAGACTGAGACTATGTCGTGCGCGACTCTTTCTCACTCGAATCGTTCTAAGTTGTCGCAGCCTTGCATGTGTGATGTATGCTCGGTTCCCATAGCTCGTCTTAAAAATATAAACGCGACGCTGTATACCAATAGTAGCGACCCAGTCATATACATGGTGTTAGATGACCAGCACTAAAATTTTTAATGTTTGCGTCTAGAGGTGCTCCCGAACGAAATTCAATTCGCTGTAGCGCTTCACGTCAATGCCACCCTAAGATGTGAAGAACCTACCTATATCACCACAATCACATGGCTGATGCTAGACTTCGAGAAGACAAGTTACTGGTGCGAGAATTGGATATATGGGCAGAGTCTTAGACGAGTTTTAGTATTTTTATACCCTGGCGTAAGAATGTTATGAAATCTACGGCCCGTATTAATAAATCAATCTCAATACAAGTCTTGAGGCTGTATCAACCGCGATGCGTCTTAAGCAGTTGACGCTATCTCAAGCTCCGTGCTAATTTATAAACCAATCTTGAGATCTACTCAGCTGAGATCACTTCTCAGCGGCGAATGAATGATAGTCTTGAGTTTCGTTTACTAATACGCGCACCTCTCAAGTGAGTACTGCTTGAGTAGGTACGCACGTGTATCAAGTTAGGTTTATTAATCAACGCGTTTATTTGAGACCGGTCACAAGACTGTTCTCAATCTGGAGAATGGTTTATTAATACAGACCTTAGTCTTTGTGTAAAGAAGGCACCCGCCCTGAGGTCACCTGACGCTTGGTTTAGCAAGTCCGACATCTATTCTCTTTTATGAATTTTTAAGTTGGGATTTATTTCAATGTTGAGTACTTCCTATGTGGAGAAAGTTGCACTTCTGACTTCTTGGTAGCACCACTAACCTTTATATCACGCCACTGATATTTCTCTCAGTTGCACCAACGTCCTCCTCGACGAACCATAGACTTCTCGGTTGCACCACTGCATTGTTCCCTGTAGCAGATATGAGTGTAGGAGTAATTACGTTCAACCATACATCCCTCTCGTTAGCACAACTATTTTTATTAAAAACTGGTTTCGCGTTTGACTACAATCTCACCTGATGGAAAGTGACGATGAAGCCGAAGATGTATCACGCGCACCCAGTAAATGCCTAACTTCTCGGCCTTACCATTAAACGCTCTCAACATTCACAGCTTAAAGCGTTCGACGAGCGCGAGCAAGAGGAACAAGAGGAGAGGGAAAGGGAGGAGTGGAACCGGCGCAGTCGTATTCTGCCGTTGAGCTTCGCAGCGACCAATGAATTCTTCGACAAGTACTGGCCACCACCGCCAGAGCCCGAGCCGGAGCCCACGCCCGAACCCAAAGGGAAAGCGGCGCCGCCGGCCAAGGGGAAGAAGAAATAAGCGAAGCGTTAAGCGTTTGCAGCGTTGCAACATTGCAACATTTTGTAAAATAAAACGTCTGTTATGCTAATTAGAAGTCTGTTGAAAATGGAATTCAGTTAGGTACTTCCAGCTGTTTCTGTGAAAAAGGGCCTGGATACATGTACAACAAAGTGATCCTATAAGGGTTCCTTTACCTTTCGAAGTAGGTACGGAATTCTTTATATTTTTATGAGGGTACTGGGATCACGTGATGTTTGTATTTTTGTCCTCCTTGTGCATTATTCAATCGATTCCATTTTCATTCAATTCTATCCCCACGGACAAAATTTTACGTCCGAGTCCGTCGACTGAGCGGCGCCTTATACGCAGGCAGCCTCAAGACATATAAATAACTTCCATGTTTTTAAAGTAGGTACTAGGTACATTATTTATGGGATTTGACTACCGGATGAGTTTTTTTACCACAAGGGAAACATAGGCCATATTAGGTAAGTGAAGTTACCATAGACAGTAAAAATTTTTATTTTTCTGGCAAAATCCATAGTAGGTACTTGTCAGATCGCGTTTGTAGCCTATTCCACATAATTTTTTTTTTTTTTTAATTAGCCACATAATTAAATAATTTAAAAAGTTTTGAGGAAATATAAGTTCCAAATAAATTTCGTATGATCGTTGCATATAAATCACCAGCCGGAGCGTGAGTAGATGGTGGTTTTGAAAAAAAAAAAATTAAACAACCTATGCCATTATTCACTTGTAGTTAATATGCTCTTTTTTTCCTTACGGTAAAAAAACTCATCACTAAAGGGACTATTTTTGGATACAACTGTAATCATTGGTATAAAACAATATCTGCGTATGAGAAATGAGGAATCCAATCACATGATGCCAGAATCCACAAACACATTCCTTCACACAACACTATTTCAGCACAATTTATTGACATCATCAAAATATCACTATGAGGTATTGGTGTCGATTCTGATGTACACCAACTAAACTAAAACAAGTTTTAAAGTTGTATACTGTCAATTTCTCCCTGGAACAGTACGATGCGACGGCACCACTCCAAAACTGGTTTTAGTTTAGTTGGTGTACATCCGAATCGAAACCATTATCACTGGGCGGATTCTAGCTTCACGGATGATTCTTAAGTCCTAGTAGTTCCTAATTGTAAATTTTGTAGGTAGAGAAGTATTGGTAATATTATGAGTTGAGTGAATATTATTTATATTCTCTCTGCAGCTAGACGCTCATCAGAAATTTTTTATTGGAAAGGAATTTGTGAGCAGACTAGTAACCTATGTACACAAATGAGATCAATGCCATGAAAACACTATTCTATCTTAAAATTGTAGTAGTAGTGAATTAGGGTTTCAAAAAAAAGATTTTATCTTTTAGTGTGTCTTGTAAAAATTACTAGAATTGTATAAAAATGTACAATTCTAGTAGTGAATTAGGGTTTCAAAAAAAAAAATTTACAATTATTATCTTTAGTGTCTCTTGTAAAAATTACTAGAATTGTATAAAAATGTACAATTCTAGTAGTGAATTAGGGTTTCAAAAAAAAGATTTTACCATTATTATCTTTTAGTGTGTCTTGTAAAAATTACTAGAATTGTATAAAAATTGTCTCTTGTCCAAAATTTTAGATAATAAATATGAAGATAATGCAAACTAAATAAAAGAATAACCAGTTGTGGTGCAAAATAATGGGAGCTCGAAAAACCTGTTTTCTTAGCAAAGGATAGAAATAAAAGTAAAGCTTTGTGATTACAGTGTTTATTCACTATTTCTCGTTACAACAGAGTTAACCAGAAACCTCATAGGTTTATCAATATAATTTTACCAAACCTATGGAAATACAACTTTTTAAAAAGAATATCGCAATATTATTGTATAACTAAATATTATGAATTATTTAAATACCATATTACCCTTCTGTGTTGGGTCCATAACAATACTTTAGCCCCTCTAAAACTATAATATAATTTCATTATTTCTGTTCTTAGTTCTAATCTGATGCTTCGTTGCTTAATGTTTATTTGTGTGACGTCTATTACTATGTCTCAGTTATCTTGTTTCTAAGTTATTCGATATTATTGTTATTACTATATTTTTTTTTTTTGTCTGTAACACAGGTCAGTGGTAACCTTACTTTAGTGTAAATAACGTTGATCGGTACGAACATGCCCCTTTCACAACCAATCTCGGTAGTCTCGGCCATCGGGTCCTCCAGCGGTAGCAAACGGCCCTTATCGCAAGATAGTGCAGTACAGTGTGAAATATGTTTGAAATATTTCCAAAGCAGGCATGGGTTAAAAATCCATAAAGGTAGGGCTCACAAACTGGCAAAGGAGGGAACGTCTGAGGCCACTGTAACAAGGGGGCCGTCTTCGTCTCCCAGTGGCGATACCCTGCCTTTGTGGAGAGTACTTGTTAACCTGCGACAGAATGTGCCGGTGGTCAGGCGTGTTCCGCGAGGGGCCCGGCACTGTGTAGCCTCTGCCCTCAAAGCATGCGTTGATAAAGTTGCGTCGACGAATTCTGCTGATAGTTGGGAGGAGCTTTTCACATTTGCCTATCGTATCCTACATGCCAAAGACGATGATCAGGGCAGTATTTCCCTAACACAGAGGATAAAAAATAACTGCCAGAGTTCGACGAGCGCATCCGCGCCGTGGGCCGCGGCTGTTAGGCGAAGTAGTATTCAACGCCCCCGGTCGAGTAGAGCGCGCAACATCTACAAGAGAGTGGAGACCAAAATTGGTGAAGGGGACTTAAGGGGAGCCAGTCAACTGCTTTTCTCTACAGACGCGGTGGCCCCTGATAATAGTGATACCCTCAACGCTCTCATGGGCAAGCACCCGGCGCCCCTTACACACAGTGTACTCCCGGAGTCTCCCCCTGATTTCACATTGCCACAAGTTGTGCCAGAGAACGTGTTGTCTGCCATTATGTCTTTCAAAAATGGTTCGGGCGGAGGTCTGGATGGCCTCACTCCACAGCATCTAAAGGACTTAGTGTGCGTATCGGCGGGAGACATTGGGAGGGCTTTATTGGCGAGCTTAACTTCTCTGGTCGAAGTTATGCTCTCGGGCAAGGTAAATGAGGGCATTACTGAAATTTTGTACGGGGCTAGTCTCTGTGCTCTGATTAAGAAAGACGGAGGCATCCGTCCCATTGCTATGGGAACCACCTTAAGACGTGTCGCATCTAAAATCGGTTGCAAAATAGTCACACCGGTGTTAGCGGAGCTTTTCCAGCCGATTCAGGTGGGCTTTGGCTCTAGAGGGGGCTGCGAAGCTGCGGTGCATGCTACAAGGACGTTCTTGCAAAACTGCCCCGACAAAGTGCTGCTAAAGGTAGATGTTCGCAATGCCTTTAATGCCATCGATCGGGGTTCGTTTCTGACGCAGGTCAAGCAGCATGTGCCATCATTACTTCCCTACCTGCGGCAGTGCTACGGCACCCCTTCGGATCTTGTGTATCAAACGCACCTACTTAAGTCTAGCGTGGGATGTCAGCAGGGTGATCCACTGGGTCCGGCAATTTTTAGTCTAGGTATCCATCCTTTTATCACCTCTCTCCGCTCCAGGTTTAACGTCTGGTACCTAGATGACGGTACTCTGGGTGGAGACGCCGATACCGTCCTGGCCGATCTGGATGATCTCAGAGACAAATTCGCATCTGTAGGGCTCGAACTGAATTTTGCTAAATGCGAGCTCCATATCCCACCGTCTATAGGTGCTGTGGAACGGCAGCACATCTTGACTAAGTTCAACGCTGTGGCGCCTGGTATAGGAATGGTGACTAGTGAGTCGCTACAACTTCTGGGAGCGCCTTTGCTCGACGAGTCAGTTCCGAGCTTCATGCGGCAGCGTATGGAGGAGTTCCGGGAGACCTCCGATCGCCTGTGCCACATCAACGCCCATATGGCACTAACTTTAATTAAATTTTGTCTTTTTGTTCCAAAATTTACGTACCTGTTACGGTGTGCACAGTTATGGAAGTTTGAGTCCTTACTTCACGATGTAGACGCAGGCATCTCTGCTATACTCTCTAAAGTATTGAACATCCATCTTTCCGAGAGGGCGTGGACTCAGGCTTCTCTTCCGGTGCGGTTTGGAGGCTTGGGCATTAGGAAGGCTTCGGAGGTCTCCTTGCCTGGATTTCTGGCTTCGGCGGGCGGCTGCCGGGACCTCTTCACAAAAATCACGACCGCTGCTCTGGGGTCGGTAGAGGTCGCATACCTATGCGAGGCACGGGAGAAGTGGTGTCGGTTGTGTCCGGACCAGTCTATCCCCGCCAACTTATCCTCTCAAAGACAGTGGGATGAACCATTATGCCTGAAAGTTCAGCAGAGACTGTTGAACTCTAGCTCGAACTCTGTGGACCGTGCCCGGCTTTTGGCCGTTTTTGAGAGGGAGTCTGGGTGCTGGCTCAATGCCCTGCCATCGTCAGCAGTTGGTACCTTACTGGACAACACTAGTCTCTCACTCATAGTTGGGTTGAGGCTGGGGGTAAAAGTTGTACAGCCACATCTGTGCAGGTGTGGGCAGGCGAGCGTATGTGGGTTGGGGCATCACGGGCTGGCGTGCAAGAAGAGTGCGGGCCGCATCCCGCGCCACGCCAACCTGAACGACGTGCTCCGGCGGGCCCTTGCCTCGGCGAACGTTCCGGCTACGTTAGAACCAAACGGAGTCGTTCGATCGGATGGTAAGAGGCCCGATGGAGTTTCACATGTAGCGTGGAGAGAGGGCAAGTTCCTCGCATGGGACGTAACCTGCGTGGACACGCTAGCGCCGACCCACCTGCGTGCGACTGCGGAGGTGGCGGGCGCGGCCGCTGCGGGTGCCGAAATAAAAAAGTCACGTAAATACCAGGATTTACAGGAAGGTTACGTGTTCGTACCGGTTGGGGTCGAGACGATGGGACCTTGGGGCCCTCAGACAAAACGCCTGGTCCAAGACCTGTCGGCGCGTCTCATCGAGGCTTCTGGTGACCACAGAGCGGGCGGCTTCCTGGCTCAGAGAATAAGTCTCGCTATTCAGCGCGGGAACGCCGCTTGCCTGTTGGGCACAATGCCGCCTCGAGGAGATGCGCTAGATGGAATTTTTTACCTATGATTGAATTGTTATTGTTGTTTATTTGAGAAATTTATTGACATGTAATTTGTATCTTCATAGTTAATTTACAATAAAAAATTTAGTGGCTAATATATGGAATTTCTAAGGTCAAAATAAATTCTACAGACTCACTCAATATTATGGTAATTCTTTGTTATTATGGAATTAAAAAAAAATACAAGACTGCTTGGCCATACCTACAGGGTAGAAAAAAAAACACTGAATGTGATTGACTCCACAGACCAATAACATTGACTCTGAAGCGTGTGTTGCCAATTAAGGTAGAAACAACACCCTCATTATTTTTCTACTCTTTTGGCCAAGCTACACCTACCTAATTAATAAATTTACCGCTTTCTGGTTAATTCTGCCCCAGGTATAGACTAAAACCGAATCGGAAGCACCATCGGACATATAATCCCATCTAAGTTGAGCCTATCACTTGTCGGCCGATCGCCCGATATCTCCGGGGACACCGTAGACCTATCTGTCTACGGGGGATTATCGCTCGATAAATGTTGCCTATGGGCACATGGCTGTATCCAATGTACAAGAATATTTGCCTTCTTTCAACCATAAATCATTCGAAAAACAATTTTACACATAAGGTTATTCTTTGTACACAAATGTAAATCATTTTCCTCCTAGCCTGGGTTATGCATAACCGAGTAAAATGCGTATGTAGTGCTGTCTAATATTACGGGATTGTTTTATTAGCAATAAACAGATTTTTTTCTAAAAGGGGCAACACTTAGCCGCTATTCTAGTTTCAGTTTCAGAAAGTCTGTCTTGCATTCTTTCTCCTGCACATGCGCATACCTCATACCCGTGACGTGACCAACACAAGTTTCCCATTTTCATAGCTTCCCAAAATCTAATTCTCAACGAGTGAACAGAGGTCAGGTTTCAGGAAGATAAAATATCTTGTCATTTATTAGGAAAACTCTACATATTTTACTTACATTAAGCAACACATAGACTCTTTCACTAATAGCTGAGAATATTCCGAAAGGCCATTCTAAAAGAGAATAAAAGCCCCCCAGTGTCTAAAAAGACACAATCTCCATCTCGCAATCTCATTCCGTGACGAACTATCTGGATCAGGATCTATGTAATCTATCCTATCTGGATCTGGGTCTATGTAACATCATTAAAAAAGTTCTAACAGTGTTTCTTCATTCGATCCTTTTCGGAATTGGGTCTCAGGAAGTAGGTATTAGAACTTTTTAAGAAAATCATAATTTCCTTTCTATTACTTCTTTTATTAGTTCTATGGCTGATCCAGAACATAATTTACAGATACTTTATAATTTTTGTTTCATTTAACTTTACCTGGTAGATGCTGTTAATAAAATGCGTGGAAGAAAGTTTGGACTTTGCGGTGAAACACAAAATTGATAACAGGTAGTGTTAAGAAGCAGATATTTCATATTATTATCAGCATGTGGTGAGACAGGCCCCGGTACAGTTGCCCACACGTCACCCTCCATACACGTATTTATTTTTCACGTTTCGACCAAGACGGAAGTAAAGGCTGGAAGTATGTAGGTAGATCAATGAAAGAGTTAATTCATTACAGTTTAGTAATGGTTTATATTTTAGAATTCTGATATACTATTACCAGAATGATAATTTAGTTCATGATTCAAATTATACTACCTACTAAAAACAAACATTGTCAAACATGCTTTACCGAATTAATTCTGTCAACTCGGCGAGATATGAAGGAGGCGGGGTAAGGACGTCACAAATTGGATCAACGCGGGTTGGATGAAATGGCGACAGGTCACCGGCACAATATGTGACTCACGAATTTTCATGTTTTCTGTAATTTGTTGTAATTTTCTTGTTATTATTAATATTATTACTATTGTTTGCTGTTATAGTGTGGTATCAAATAAATATATGTCTACTGAGTTAACAATATGCTGATAGTACCATCGAAAAACATTCAAAGGACTTGAGAAAGTTTAATTTACCGGGCTGTAAAGGTTTATCTGTTTGTGACTGTACACAACAATCCCATAATAATAAAAAAATCATATTGCTTGCATATTTCATTATAATCTGGACAGTGAACCAAATATCATAATTTCACGACCAAAAAAAACGTCAAATTTTTTCACATAAAATGCCTAATTAATTTACTTATGACACTACACCAACTACATAAAAACATTGACCTCTATTTACATTGCTGTTAACTAATATACTTGACACTTTATTTGGTTATACATTAGTTTTGGGCAAATATTAAGACTTATTTGTATTTGTTTTGGCTACTTAGCAGAGAGTGCTGACGAGATGCTACATGATTTCCTTATCTGTATGGAAAAAATTGGACATTAAATGTTTTACAGCAATCGATTTGAGATGAGATCAAGGCACTGGAGATGATGTGGTACTTGTGAGCACAGAATATACCTAAACAGTATATGCACAATGATCTGTCTAGAAGACTCATTGGGTCTAGACTGGGTCAGTTAGACTAGCAAAAATTACATAAAATAAACGTCATAATATGAAGGTAATTGGTAATATTTCCATAAAACCTGACCATTTATGTTCGTTTGTGACGCAATTTTGAAAAAAAAAGAACAAAATGGCGAATCGGCACCATGCCAAAACTTTTCAACCTCTTAGTGTAGGGACACACCTGCGGCAGGTACTGCGCCCGACACTTCGGCGACTGAATTATCGGTCGTAGTATTCGCTTGGCATGACCCACCAAACGCACCGAACGCACATTTACGTCTAGTTCAGTGCGTTACTGGACGGACAATACCTGGCGTCATCATCTTCTGTGGCGGTGTGGCCACTACAAGAGACGAAAGACACTTGTACTGAAAGAGGGAGGTTAGTCGTTGCTGAACAGGAACGCGACGTTGCCGCTCTTCGCTTTGAAAGCGCGCTGAACGTTCAACTACGCTGGCCGAATATTCGGTCACGTAACGCGTCGCGTGATGTGTCGCTTGCTATGCAAAATACATTGAAGACGATTTCACGGAAACAGTCGTTAGACATAAGGTTTGGGACTACGCTGAACGCCTCGTAATTTCGGCTAACTTAAAAACACTCGAGCGTATTCAGCCGAACTCTCGGTGCAGTACCTTTCGCGGGTATGTCGCTACACTTAGGCATAATTTCTTATAACGTAAATTTTGGAAATAAATTCTTAAAATCAATTTTTTTAGGTAAGCAAAAGGCACTATTTTGTCCACTGCTAATAACATGGCTCTAACATACAGACTGAAAGCAACGACAATTCAAATAATTAGCTGGCCACTTGGTAACATTCTCTGCTAAATTGCAACATTAATTATTATATTATCCTTATAACTAACAGGGTATACTTTATTTACAGATTACAAAAAATATACTACTCTTTAGACTTGATTTAGAATAGGTACGTAGAGAAATTGAGAACACTTACACTTAATTTCCTACATCCTAACATTGAACAGTCAAATAACTTCTGCATAATTTTATCATAGCTTTGTACAAATATAAACTTCATACTTAGATAAATCTATAGAAATTTAAATGTAAATGCTTTAAAAACCTTATCTGTTGAGGCATCAGGTGTAGGTTGTGTTTAATGGGGCAACTTGTCCAAATGACTGATCACAACGAGAACTATCTGAAGACGACAGGAGTCCAAAAAATACCAAAAGCTCCACCAGACAGAAGTCTGAACATGATACATGCTCCCGAAAACAATCGATCTCTAAATCAAACCTAAGATTGTCTTAAGAGTGTGGTGTCTGTTATAGACATTTATCGTGAAAACTATGTAACATGAATTTTAAATTTGCCAATTTGCAAGGTGGTAAATTTGGAAAGTGGATTTAAATATACATAAATAAAAAAGTTTCAATTTGTTCTTTTGACTTCTAACGGTGGCATTAGAGTGTAACCTTATTTATGCGAGCCCGATACGGTCTTGGCCGGTTTTTTAAAATGTTTTAGTTGGCTTGTCAACCTGTTTGGTGTAGTGGTTAGCAACTCTGACCACTATACCATAAGGTTGCGGGTTCGAATTCAGCTAGGGGCATATGTTTGTGTACGGACATGTGTACCTGAGTTATGGATTGTTTTCATTTATAATAAGTATTTATTTACAAAAAAAATGTATATGTAGTACTGCTATCCACAACACAAGCCTATAGTTGCTCACTGTGGAACTATATGGCGCTGTGTGTATGCCTAAGGATATTTATTTATATTTATTTTTACGTACCTACTCGGCGCGAGGGTTTTACCGTCATTCCTGGTCTGTCTCCATTTGATATACATATTTGGAACATAAGTTATACATTCATCACTCAATGCTCAAATCAAACCCCTTCTACGGCTGTAGATTTTCGGTATGACATTATTGTTGAAGTAAGAAAGAAATAAACTATCATAGTCTTGAATATCTGGAAAAAACAAATTGTGTTTCGTGTTAAAATATAAAAAGGAGCACCGATGCCTCAACGTTAGCCTATGGCCACAATATTATAAAAGAAATCTAATTCTCCTACTAATTTACGAACGAAAAACTGGCACTTAGCTTCTAAAGAATATTGCACTTAAAATATCGTAGTTTTAGACAAAAGAAAATCGACATAATCACAAACAAGAGCATAATGTTTAGGAAATAAATTGAGCAAAGTTTAGAGATATCATTTAATTAAAGAATAATAATAATTTCTTATTGAGTTTAAATCCATACACCGTGTTAAAGGATATAAAACCTTCTAGCTTGCAAAATATAAAAACGAGAAACATGCTTTGGGGTGAGCATGATGATTGCAGTTTGTTAGGTATTCCCTTAACACGGCGTGTTTTATAAAACTATAAAGAATTTAAACTCAAGAGTTGGACGATGGAAGTAATCAGTTTCGAACGCTCAAATCAGTTCTGTCTTCACCTGAAGACTTAGGGTTGTTCATTACACCTGCACTATGTATGTCGATAGCTCAGGATGATCGATGATTGCAGATAATAAAACACCGATCAATATATAGGTGATCGACCAATACTGAATTAAAACAGCGATCAATCGTCTAAGAATAAGATCGTTACTTGATAAATACCATTGATCTATATCGATTCACGTAGATGTTATAGCTTAGGATGATCGATTAATGCAGCTAAAAAACACATTAATCAACCTGTAGGCGATCGACCAAAACTGAATTAACATGGCGATTAATCAGCTAAAAAAAGTAACTGTATCGATGCTCGATCGGTACTTGATCAATCGACGATCGATTTGATCAACGCCATCGATCTGTGTCATTTGTGTAGGTATATTATCACAGGTTGAAAATGGTCGCAAATAAACACACTCAGAGTCAAATATATTGCATCAAAGTGTTGTATGATTGATTTCAAAATGTCAAGCTGAAAATGTAAAAGAAGTTGCATGTTTGACTGATGTTATATGTGAATTATATAAGCTATAACATACTACTTAGTACTTAGGCTTTATTCTGTAAAAGGTTAGAGAATAAAGTTAGATGCAGTTTATGTCTTTATGTGTAAAATTGACGTAATTCTTCAACCTTGTATGATGAAACAGTTTTAAATAGAAAAACTCTTTAAATACTTTAAAAATAGAATAATCCCCAACAGGCAATAACATTAGAAGCGTTTGGTTTTATCACAAAGCTTTGATCCTAATTCACAGTTATACATTATAATGTACAAATTCTATTCAACACAGCCTTACCACAAAAACCTTAAACAAGTGTTTAACATTTCTTTCAAGACTGCGTTTAACCTCAATTATTTTTGACACTAACAATGCATATTCTTAACATTCTAAATAGAATTTTTGTGGCAAGACCGTGTTGCTGTCTATACTACTTAAAATATGCGGAATAGTAATTATTTATACTATACAAATTTAGACTATAATTATCGAATAAAATGAGTTTGTATAAATGTGACTAATCAATTTAAATACTTCTTGCTAAATACAGGTGTTTTGTGTAAGAATGTACAGTCAAAATCAAAATAGTTGGGCCCTCAGGGTGCTCATATCTTGGTGGCATCGACAAAACAGTCCATAGACGTCTAAAATTAATTCTGCCATGGACATGGTCGAGAGAACAAATCTTTCCAAGTAGATTAACCTGCGCCATCTCTTAGAATTCTAGAGAACTAATAGGACTGCTGAGAATAAATGGCCAAAACCATCGACAACCCAAATATATGCTCATAACCTAAAAATCTGTCACATAAAACAAATTACAATATTGATTAAAAATATGGTTTCATGAGTAATACATTCTATTGGTTATACTTGCATGTTTTTGGTCACATTTCTGTGGTGATACACTTTATTACAACATAAATCAGTATTTGATACGATAGTTGACGAACGAAATTCCCTCCGGAGAGCCACTCCAGAGGGTGAGAGGCTGGTGATCTGTCACACAGGTTTCCTAGTACGAACACCAGTCTCTCTCAAAAACTATTTTATATACGTCATAATTTTAAGCACATATTGTTAAGTATTGTACCTACATTTTTGTGAGAAAATAAAAACTTTTTGTATATGTATTTGAAATGGGTGTACGACTGAATTTGAGTTCCCATTGCTGCCAAACTCCCGTTTTAACACCAATGAAGTGGTACCATTTTGATTGTTTCGACGACCCGGTTCATACGCAGAAATATGAATTATGTTAATTAGCTGAGGTATGATGGAGTACCACATTCCGAAGATTGAAGATTGACATAGCCAATGACAGTCCAAAAAGCTGAGCGGGACAAGCCAATAATTGATTGGAAGATTTGGGAATCTGTTTATCCTGTGTAGACAGATGCATCTCGCCTATTATTAGGCGTCTATAAGCTGTGTTGAACGTAAGAAAAATGAACTAATGCAAAGTTCATTTTACCTTGGAACTGACCGTGGAGCAAAAACAAAGAGGTAGTCTAAGCACACTTTACTATGGAGCGGGGTCTCAGGGGGAGGGGGCCAACATATCGGCGTGGCGCCATCTAGCGGCGACATCCATTGTTGAATAGGAAAAGGAATTTGGTCGTGTTCTTAATTAATAAATTCCTTTGACATGAAATGTAATACTATCTCTAGCATTTGAGGAACTGCCACAAACAGGAAAATATCGTTTGTCGCGCGCGACGTAGGAGCGAGTGGGATAGTTGTATATTTCGTCCAAGCGAATGACCGGCACAAATATTATCTCGCCCGACAACGTTTATCGCGCCTATCATGCTACTAGTGCTGAATAGTTTATCGAATTCACACGAGTTGTGACAGACACTCAAAAACGCTGGTAATATCTACATGACGTATTTTTCCTGTTTATGGCAATTCCTCAAATGCTAGAGATAGTATTGCATTTCATGTCAAAGGAATTTATTAATTAAGAACAAGACCAAATTCCTTTTCCTATTCAACAATGGATGTCGCCGCGGCGATATGTTGCCCCCCTCCCCCTGAGACCCCGCTCCATAGTGTGAAGTGTGCTTAGACTACCTCTTTGTTTTTGCTCAATGGTCAACGTTGGCAGCCATTACACCGTGAAGTTTAAACTAGAATATTTAAGAAATGCTTTAGATCTCATAACCATACTATGGGGCCTATGTTGAAATCGCCAAAAAAAATCTCATACAGAACGTCAGAGGGTCAGCTGATTAGCACATTTCGGAAGGGTACTTTTTAGCGAATTCAGAGTTGGTCCTATTGCAAGGGTATCTATTTTGCTGTCGAAATCACCTCTTAAATTTTTAGCGTAAAAAATCCAAATTTTGATATTGACTGTATATTTCTGTACAGGTAAATCAGGTTAAGAGAAACTTTGTGTTTGCAGTATGTCGTAATTGGAGAGACATATAGAGGCTTCCAGTGGTAACATTCGAATGTCACAAATCATATTTTGCAAATCTGCATGCAGATTGAATTCAAAACATTCAAACATTCTTATAAGACTTCATAAACAGTATTTTGGCAAATAAATAAATTCTAATTCTAATGGACTTCATAGGTTGCTACTGTGTGGCCTAGAGTGTTTAAATGAAATCAGTAATAATTGCAAAGTTGGTGTCTTTCTTTTGTATGGGCAACGGGTTAGCGCTTGACCTCAATCACATCTGATGCTAAGTGAAGATGAGGCCGCAGCCCCAACTTATTTAGTGGACTGGGTATCTTACCTCAAACAGCCGAAACACAACTGTGCTAGCAACATTATAGCTTGGCGGCAGACTTAGATAAGATGGTGGTAGCTAACCGCCAACAAAAATTATCGCACTAGATTTGAATTTCCAATATTTTTTTTTTCACTTTATCGCCAAACATAATGGCCTATGCTCTAACGTCAAAAGAGGCACATGAGATTTACGAGACTGAGAAGGCAGTGTATATTAAGTATTTATATATTATTAAGTCTATTAATATATATTATTATTATATTGATACATACTTATCTATAATTATTTCTTTAGTTGGTAGTATCGTGCACCCTACATGTTTTTCTACCTACAAATGTCCCATAGCTGTGGGTTGTCTGGAATAGATCGCTTTTAGTGATAGGATCGCCTAATTGTGTTCTATTGTTATCATCAAAAATTATTGTAAATTATTTTGTGCAATAAAGAGTATTTGTATTGTATTGTGTAACCAGTATTTTACCGTTTCCATGGCTTAATGTGAACATCATAAGGTTTACAAATGGGAGGACGCGGCTTCAATCCCCGGCGGGGTACATGTACTCGGTTTGGTTGGTGGTAGAGCATTTTAAATTTCCACGTAGCTAGCTACTACCATCTTATCTAAGTCTCCCTCCAAAACAGCAACGTTAATATCATTGTTGTGTCCGGTTGTCAGAGATAAGATAGCCAGTCCAAATAAGATGGGATGTTTCCGGGCCAGTACGCTTCCACCTTCGGCCTCATGTTCACTTAAGGTGTGATTAAGGTCAAGTGTTAACCCGATGTGCATAAAACAAAATGTCCACAGACCAGAATTTAATGATAAAATCACACATAGAGGTCACTGGATCTCTCCACAGCCAAACACAAAACCAGGGTAAGCGGATACCGGTGTTGATTATTGTAGCGATGACTACAGATAGCAATAAGCAATACATATAAGAAAAAAAAAGAATAAACTTTACCGCCAAAAACACACAAAAACAAAGTTTCTCTTATCGTTATTTACACAAACAAACGCACAGACGATTCGTGCGATTTTTTTTAAATAATGCCCATAAGTATACACAATATACGACCACCGAGATTCCTTCTACTAAATGCATTGTTGAAACTGACACCCTGCTTTTCCTTTCCTTAGCCATATTGTGTATATTCATAATGTCTTTTGTATGCAGTGGATTAGCGCTTGACCTCTCACATCTGATGCTAAGTGAAGATATGAAATGATCCGCGCTCATCCAGAGATCATCAATTGTCGGTTCGAGTATAATTAAGAATTAACTAATCAAGAGGGTGCCAGGTCCAGTAACGCCCTCATTTGATAAATAAAGATTTTTTACATAACATGAATCAAAAATAGACTCGAAAACCCTAAAGCTAATATTACACGGTTGAACAAAATTGATTCACTTTGGTTGAAATGCGCAGAAGCAATGCTTATTCTTTGAGTCGCCTGAGACGTCTCGGCCAGTCTGGTCGCCAGTCCATGAAAAAATATAATATTCTATTTTCAAGAATTTTAAATTAGTTGTCGTATTTAAAAAGTATTATTTAAATTTAGCTTCAAAACATTCCGAGTACAGCCAGTGAGTCATTTTGGATTTGTGTTTAATTTGAAAACAAATCTATTTAGCTAATGAGGGCGCCATTGGACCCGTGCACGCTCAAGATTCCGGGCGTACGTAAACTCCATACAAAATGTAGTGTCATTTTCATTTACAAATTATACCATCCGAAGGAAATTTAGTATGGACAATCTAATAGTAAATATCTGGGCTTGTGATTGGTTTCTATTGGAAAATGATACGAAAAAAATTTGAAGAATTTGAAATGTTAGTATTTCATAATTTTACTTACTATTTACTACTCCTATATGATATAATAAATAAATAAATATCTTTGCACATACACACAGCGCCATCTGGTTCCACAATAAGCGACTAGGCTTGTATTATAGATACCAGATGGTTGATAAACTACACCAATACTTTATTTTTTTGTAAATAAATACACATAAATGAAAAACATCCATAAATCGGGAACACATGTCTGTATTCATCATACAAACATATGCCCCTAGCGGGATTCGAACCCGCGACCGTTTGGTATAGCAGCAGAATTTCTAACCACTACGCCAAACAGGTCGTCGAATATCGATATGTATATGTATCGATATGTATGTATATTATAAATATATCATCTAGAGGCTCCACTGAAAATCTGCGTTGTAGTGTACAGCTACAACCCATTCTGAGTTGGAGACCTTTTTGACTCCACCTTGCGACACTGACAATTAGATGACAAACACGTTTACTTTTCGTATGTGTCGCGACTATGCAATATACTAATATAATGTATTTTTTTTCTTTCACTTCCAATTTAGTTTGTTTTTCACGTGACCTCTTGCATATGTGCAATGTCCTGAGAAAACTTCGTTAGCGCGATGTAGGACACGCGCTCTAATTGGTCGGTAACCATAAAACTATTCACACAGAATTTCATTTAAATTTACAAATGAAAATGACAGTACGGGCCGTATTAATATTGCGATTTCGAGATTGAGATCTCACTCTCAATACTATTGTATCAACTTCAGATCATCTCAATCTTGAGACAATATTATTAATACTAGCCTTTTGAATGGACCCAAGATTACGCTGGTTAAGGTCAAACCGCTCTATAACGGCTCCGGAATAGTTCTCGTTTCGATCCGCTATAGTGCACTCAAACCTTCATGATACGAAGAGATAACATATAAGTTAATGACCGATGGCACAACGGCGGAGATTCAGAACCTTATTCTGAAAGTAAACACTGTCACTTGTCCGACGCACTAAGGTACAGCTTAAAACTACAGCGAAAATCGTCCAGTGTAATATTATACTAAAAATCATCCCGAGCATTCACATTCATGCCTATAAATGCCTATAATGTATCATTCCGAAACTAGTATTACAATAACTGTTGACTCATTTAGTTCATCTTTTAAGGTTATTCAATTTGGACCCTTGTTTTTCTGGATGTCTCGGCAGTAATTCCATTTCGAAATAACACAAGTGAACACTCCAAAGACGATCTTATAAGGTCCAAAGCCAAAACACTTTTTCAAACAAACAGTACCTAAAACTTTAACATACAAAAAAACTACCGATGGCACTAAATGTGGAGCGGCGAGGGCGTAGGCGGCGCAGGTCCCACTACAGAGTCACAAGGGGTCCCCATATCACAGGGGCACTGAACAGCCTTTGCGTCGTAACCGCAGAAGACTTGAGGGCTACATCAGAGGCGTCTTTGAGAACATACTGGACCCCCATATCGCAGATACCCCTTGTGTCATATTGGTTAGGGGCCAGCTGACCGCACCGCTACAGCAGCGCGCGGCGACACTCGTCGCGATGTGCGCCGCCCATACCCCTGTTTCACGTCTGCCATCTAGAAACGAGTGGCCATCTTTATGTAAAACAGTCCTTTATACAGATCCAAATAGATAGCGCAATTTTTCTTACAAATTAAAATCAGTCTATATATAATAATTTTTATTTTAATGCTATAGTTGTAATCGCGCGAACGAAAAAAATTTTCGATTACCCATAAATTATAAAAGTAAATATTCCGAAACCACTTTTAGTATGAAAGTCTAACAATTTTCGGCTGAATTCAGCTATGGTTCTTTGGTATGGTTAATCAGGAGTGGAGTAAACAGGAATTACACGAATTAAATTTCACCCTGTGGAACCTCCTGTGTTCAAAGAAAAGGCGGAATGTAGAGAACTGTGGAAAACAATCCACAGACAAGAGCCTAGCTCTTAAATTGAAGAGAAAGAGAAAACCTCCTCCTTTGGGAGTTGTTTAAAAATTTTAAATTTTCTTTTGAAAAAAAACAATATTTTACAATTGGAAAAGTCTTCTGTTCGCGAAATCTAATAACCTCCTTTTATACTAACTTTGTAATGTAGCAAAGATAAAAGATAATCAAAACGTCCAAGCGACTGACATCCTTTATACTGAGAAAAGTCATTTACCGCTGGACTAAATGCGTTTTAAGTTTAAAGAAAAATTGCGCTACCTATTCTGGTATATGGTGACAAGGGCAATGGTCATCCTGAGCCGAAGGTACCTGAAGGATATTAGCCATAAATTCCTGGTGTTTCAGGACTAGCAAAATATTATAACAACTTTTCATTTCTTGTCATTCTTTTCTAAACAAATAAATTGATGTGTTTTGCTTCCCACATAGCAAACAACATGACTTGAAAACAGGTAAAATTACTATATATTACTGGTTATTACATAAATACATAACTTCAACATGAGGTCAAAAGTTTAATGATTGAAACAACATCCGCGTTTCACCCCTCGAAGTATACAGAAATGTACACATGACGAGGGTGAACCCATCGCCGTTAAGACGCGCAAAATCTATATATGTTTTTCGGCGGAAAGTCCCATAGTCGCCTTTAACGACACCCACTGAAAGAGACGGGTCGGTTCTATTCTTTATATGTGCCGAAACCACAGTGCACTTTATATATAAAATTTTACGTATAGATACAATCATCTTCCAAAATTCTAGTCGCGTTTGAGGTATTTCATATGAATTCTAAAGAAGTCTATCCAAGTTTTTATACGAAATATAAAAAAATTAAAGGATGCTAATAAGAACTGTAATAATAATAGTAATAATAAGTAATTTAACTAGTTTTCAAGCCTCGCCAAAAAAATGACATGACCTTTTCTCCTCTTACAATAAAAAAACTTCAGGGACCTTCAGGTACCTCAGATCCACAGCATATAGGTACTGTAAATACCTGACACTATAACACAGTGTAAAGAAAAGTTATAGTAAGTAATCACTTACTTCGCATGGAGCTGATAGGTGTCATCTAGACATGGCAGCAATATGGCGGAGAAGCTAATGGTTGTCACACACAAAATATTTACTTGAATTTCATGTATATCAGTCTCTATACAAAATACTCTCACATCTCGAATCCGGCGTGAACATGAACGTATGAGCTTAAACGAATCAGTTTTGACAGTGCTGTTGCTATTACCACGGCGTGAAACATTGCTGTGGTAACGCCCCCCAGGCAGAGGGGGGGACGGAGAGACGCACACCCAGTTATCACTAATTATAAACTTTTCTTTACACTATGCATTAAATCATTATACATTTGTGATTAACCTATCTGTTTATAGTTCATCATCATCATTATCCTTCACTGTTGGGGCACATCATCCACTCATTGGAACAGGGTATGGGCCATAATCCTCCACGTGGACCCAGTGCGGATTGTTGTATTTGTGTCAGACTAGTGGCCACCTGACAGTCAGTGTTTTAAGCCGCCTCTGTAGGCTTAGGGACTGCCTTCAATTGAAAACTGGGACAGACAATTTAACATGCCTTCCGCACCACGGAAACACTCGTATTAAAATGCCATTAGTGGTCACCCATCCAAGGACAGACCCTGCCAGACATTGCTTACCTTCGCTAATCAAAAACGAATAGCGAAAGCGACTGCGCCCCGAGTGCTTCTATTAATAATTAATTTAACAGATTTACTTATACTGCATTCGACTGAAGAACGCTCTTGATTTTTACGCTGTCTTAAAAGAAGTTGTGGATACATACATACAAATACGAAGAATTGGACGGCCAAAGATTGTACACAATTGGCCATGTAAAATTTTATCGAGGGTGTCATATTATATAACTTTTTCTGTCAATATAAATAATTTTGAGCATCCAATTTGATTTTCCGGTATTTCCGATATGCTCATTATTTAATCGTTTTGAAATTTATCTTGTCCTTTATTTGACCTCATGAAAATTTATTGCCTTTTGCCTTTCTAGAGAGAGGGACAGAGAGTACTGTCAGAAGGAACAGACAGTGAGTACAGACCAAAATTAGTACTGCATTAAAGTCAGTTGCTATTAGAAAATGTAAAGCATGTAAAAATTTGTAGGTTACGTTAAGACGGTTAAATTTTTTAAAGCTTTTCATATTTCACTATTTTCATAGGCAAAGAAAGAAAGAAATCATTTATTGTCACAACAATTTTTGCGCAAATACATATAGGACAAATTGGTGACAAAAGGTCCACCGTGATGCTAGCAGCGACTGACTCAGCGCTGATTTTCAACCAAGCCCCATTGAGTAGGCCCAATTCTGTATGCACTCAAATAGAGTCAAATAGAGGTCACTATTCTATATTTTTCATGCATAATCCTACTTTTCATATAAAGATTAATTTCTTAAAATTATTCTTCATTTTATATGCCATTATTCTTTACCATGGCCAATTATGTGGAAATATAAATCATAAAACCAGGAGACTGCACATTTATGTAAGCTATATACACCGAGGAGCACATACACTGTATCAAAGCGTTGGATTGATTTTCGAAATTAGTGATAGTTACGATGCTGATAGATAAATTAGCAATTCTGTTCACCTAATCAGATCAAACTTTGCTAATCAAAACCGTGACATTGGTGTCGATACGCATTTCAGACAAAAAGAAACAAGTTCAACAATAAAAATACTTTAAAAACAAGCTTTTAATACTCCGTTATGATTATTACATAATATTCCAGTATGAGATATGTTACGAGAGTGAATGAAGCAAGAGGTGTCAGGATTGTAGCAAGTGGAAGTCTGTGGTCTCTGCCTACCCCTACGGGAAACACGTGTGACATTATGTATATGTATTGTATGTATTCCAGTACAAGGACGAGTAGCACAAAGTCCATCAAGGAGTTCCAGTGGCAATCTACTGGCCACAGACCCTCGTCATCACGTGTAATGGAAAGTGCTCATGGCAACAAAACAAACAAGCCCAAATTCGATTAACTTGCTATTTATATTCGCTCCTCACACTGAACTGTAGCCTTTTTGTATACTACCCACACACGGATAATATTTGATGTTTCTGTACATTTTTTTAATGCACTACGGATTGGTACTTGACCTAAAGTACCTATGTTTTATTGTTTTAGTTGGAATAATTTCATTCATTTCAATTTGTTGTGTGTGTACATAAAATAATTTCATTCATTTCAATTTGTTATTTTTTTTTAAGTTTATTTCCGACTTTAGTATGTAGGTATAGACTAAGGTTGGGATCTCCTATTAAGTATACAAGTATACTTATGCCAGGAGGGCCCGCTCTTCCATATCATCTAAATGTTACATTGAGAATAAATTTATGTTGGTTAAGTTAGAAAATAGATGTCTTTATGTATGTGTGTGTGTGTGTATGCTTATCTATTTGTCATCGGGGAGTTCCAGTCCATACATTGCAGTCCCATTATCAGATCAGCTGAATTTCACCACAATATTGCATTGTCACCGAACTTACATATAAATATGCCAAATTTCAGCTCAATCAGATACCAGCAAGCGGTTGAAAAATGGTTTGCAAATTTTGAAACGGACAACTTATACGAACATTGCAAGATAAATAAAAGCTTGTAAAAATAGGAAATAGTTTTCTAATCTGTTCAGCGTTTTTGGCGCTACTTTGTCACAGATAGACATAGGCTTCGCACTTACAACACCCATCTCTTTGCTTCGGGAGTTAAGAATAAGGTTGTATACCGGATGAGTTTCTTTTACTGTATAGAAAAAAATAGGGCATATAGTTAAATAGAAGTTATTGGCATAGGTAGTTTAATTTTTTTTTTTTCAAAAACGCACGCGCCGATTCTAAGGGTTCCCATCACTCGAAGTTTATTCGGAACTCATAATTTTCTCCAAGTTTATTTCAATTAGCACTTATTATTAGAGCCCTGTTCTGAACAACCAATCATTGGCAATAGCATGGACATGCCCATTTGCAAATCAATTCTTTATCGTTATAACATTATCGGCATCACTAAAAATATACACTTAACTATTAGAAAGTCGTTATTACAAGCGAATGGGTTACATAAGGGTTGTATTTGTAATGGTTGCATTACAAATGAGATTAAATAATAATAAATTGTGTCCATATTATTTCTAATGGTTGCTCGCTAGTATATGGGTTTTACTCATTACTCGAAATTCAGGCAGTTAATGTGTCCTCGGTTTATATAGGGGTACCAAAATCGTACATATAACACAACCTACCTGCGTATCTCTTTGCAACTTATCCTGTACCTTTGTGCAGTATGTATTTTCTTTCAATGTACGTTTCTTGCTATTTTGTTCTGCAATAAAGTTTTCTTAGTTGATTCATTGAAGACATTACGGAAATTGGAGACCACTATAATTGTGATACCTCTCTTATATAAATTTGGAGGACTAGTCCCGATAGTGGACTTATAAAATGTATTGAGTAGGTGACTCTAATATCTGTTTCACATTAAAGCACGATTCTAAAACAAAGTCCATCTAGTAAATCTGATGGTAGAGTTTTCTCGTAATAATGTGTTTTTAAATTTGACTACAAATTAGTATGGTGTAAATGGAACTATTTAGTTCAAATTTCATTTAACCTACTTTAGATTTCACACGTTCAATTCCCATAAAAAAAAACTTTCAAAATAATCTGTAAATCCCGCACTTGACTTATTTCCATATATACATGTTGAAATAGTCAATAATAATAATTCTAAAGACCAGCGATTGATAATAGAAGAACTTACGATCGAGTTTAAATTAGATTATACTTTTGGTGGCCCATATATGGGTCACGGGAATTGTGGAGCTAATTTGTGATGTCCCTTACACGGGACACAGTGAACGTGTTAAATCTGAGAAAGTTTATGGAAACAATCTTTTCGCTCGCTGATCAGGCAAAAAATCCAAATTTTTCCCAAAATTACCTAATTTTTTTCTCTAAATAGTCAAGTGCAACTTGAAGTCATTAGTCAGTCAATTCTATTTGTTAGTATTAGTCTAACATGGGGAAGGAGGCCAAGTAAAATTCGATAATCTCTTGCCTAACACACCACGAACTTCGCAATATCGAAGTGAGCAGAATTCTCGTGTAACAAAAGGAATAACATGGCCCTACCATAATAAGAAAGGCAAAGATACTTTAAATTCTTTCCCAGGCAAAGGTCATGGTCATCACTCATCACGCTACCTTGACTTCTGCAACTCGATCTGTCCCTCCAAGGTCTTCGCGAGGTAGATGACGAACAGCTGCGACAGGGCCACACCCAGGGCCACAGAGGCAATGGTGTACAGATTCCGTTCCGCCCATGACCTAACTATCTCTATACATCCGCTGGTCCACACCCGCTTGCTAGCTTCGGCCACCTGGAAACGGAGGACAGACGCTTTTTAAAACTCATATTGTAATGTGCATTAACCATCAAGCTGCTCGTGGCCCAAATGGAAACGAATAGCGAAGTTGAGCAATGTCTGGCGTGGTCAGTCCTTGGATGGGTGTCCACTGTGTTTCCGTGCTTCGGAGGGTGCGTTAAATCAAAATCAAATCAAATCAAAAATATTTTATTCAATGTAGGATACAAAAATATCACTTTTTTTTCTTTTTTTTTTATGCCCAACGGATTGGTACTTGACCTCAATCACACCTGATGTTAAGTGAAGATGAGGTCGAGGGTGGAAGCGTACTGACCCGAAAACCCCAACACATTTGGGGGACTGGCTATCTTATCTCTGACAGCCGGAACACAATAATACTATAAATCACTTAATGAAAGTCAACATGTAATTTTTTTAAACTACATCGCTTCACAAGGTGCTATGGTTAGGGAGAAAAAGCGACAAGAAACTCTGAATAGTCGGTCACAATTGCTTTCAATTGAAAGCAGCCGTCAAACCAAGTCGGTGGCCCACATGTAACCACTAGTCCGACACAAATCCAATCCGGGCCCGCGTATTTATGGCCTATCCCAGTGAAACGAGGCTATGCCCTAACCATGAATTTAATAAAACGTTGTGACATTTGACGGTCGCGCTTGTAGCCTATTGCACATAATTACACAATTGAATTAAGTAAATTTAAAAAACTTGGGAGAAAATATGCGCTCCAATTAAAATTCACATGATAGGAACCCTAGGAATACCGCCAGTCGCATATATCAATCTCCGGCAGGAGCGTGGGTCGATGATGGTTTTGAAGAAAAAAAAATTAAATCAACCAATCAATCAAGTTTTTACATCAAGTAGATATTTTAAGTTGCTTTTGTAATAATTAATAACATGGCGGGTCATTGACCTCATTCGCACTACACACAAACCTTTACAGGTTTTCGTAGGCGTCTTATAGTGAAGATTGTTCAAATAATGTTTTATGGATAAATAAATTAAAAAAAAAAAGTACACTTTATTGCACAAAATTCTACAATACACTTTTTTTTTTTTTTATATGAGAGAGCGGCAAGCGAGCATGCGGGTCACCTGATGGAAAGTAATCACCGCCGCCCATGGACACCCGCAACAACAAAAGTGTCACAGATGCGTTGCCGGCCTTTGAGGAAGGTGTAGGCTCGTTTCTTGAACACTTCTTATAGCTTCAAAAAAATTATAATTGTACAACCAGGCCGGCAACGCATCTGTGACCCTTTTGGTGTTGCGGGTGTCCATGGGCGGCGGTGATTGCTTTCCATCAGGTGACCCGCATGCTCGTTTGCCGCCCTCTCATATTAAAAAAAAAAAAGGCGGTCTTATCGCTATTAAGCGATTTCTACCATACAACCTTTACTTTAAACTACCTATGCCAACAACTTCTATTCCACTTACCTAATATGCCCTATTTTTTTTCCATACGGTAAAAAAAAACTCATCCGGTATAATGAAGTTAAAAGGAAAACTATAATATAAAAGTAGGTTTTGCAAGTGAATGAGTAATCGTCGAAAAACTTATAAAATGTACATTCCGTTGAAACTTATTTGTCAAACAACAAAAACAAACAAACAAAATATTTTTTATTGTACAACAATAAGAAGCATAAAAAGAAATAAGAAAAAGGGGATAGTACAATTTGGCGGCCTTATCACTAAAAGCGATCTCTACCAGGCAACCTTTGGGTTAGGAAGCATTATGCACATGACATGTAGGTAGCGTGCACGGTAAACTAATTTTAATAAAATAAATAAATCACCCATATAAATACATACGTTAATTGAATACATACAAACACACATACATAATAAAAAGCCCTTTTCCAAGTCCGCATATTGTGACGGACAAATACGGAACCTTACACTGCGCGTGACCCGACACGTACTTGGCCGTTTTTTTATTACGTAATTAATACAAAGGGAAAGCTTAACCAATGATAATGAGCGGTCCAAAGACAAGTGAGCTCTAAGAGACCTTAAGAGCGTTTATCCCGCGTATCTTTTCATGCCAACTTTCAAGTCGAGAATTGTCAAAAGGGCTAAACCTATTCCAATGAAACTTTACGCACATTAGCGGCGTACATAGGTTTAAAAAGTTATTTCCGAAATTATGTAATTTAAATGAAGATAATCACCTTTCTCTATGTAAATATCAAAACTGCTCTAAAAGTAGTTTCAATACCGTTTTTTGAAAATATTCTTTAATAACTTTTTAAACTCATGTAGGTACGTTGCTAATGTGTATAAAGTTTCATTGGAAAAAGTTTCGCTATTTAAAATATTTTAGACTTGATAGTTTGTATGAAAAACAATGTGGGATAAACGCTCTTAATGTGAAAGCATTTAAGGCCTTACCATAAAAAAAAATATTTTTTTTATAAATAAATAAATAAAATATCCTTGGACATATACAGACAGCGCCATCAGTTCCACACTAAGCAACTAGGCTTGTGTTGTGGATAACAGATGGTTGATACACTACACATACTTTTTTTTTTTGTAAATAAATAAATACATATATAAATGAAAAACATCCATAACTCGGGAACACATGTCTGTATTCATCATACAAACATTATGCCCCTAGTGGGATTCGAACCCGCGACATTTTGGTATAGCAGCAGAGTTTCTAACCACTACACCAAACAAGTTACTCATATTTTTTGCCATTGGCTCGAAAAAAAGAAAAAGGCCTTACCGGGTAATTCTGGACACCATAACCACACATGATGTTGACAAGCCCCGAGGATATGTCGGTCGCGTTGATACAACATGAGAACGGCACGCCGCACCGCTCGACCGACGGCGACGAGCAGTTGAAGTATTCGTTCTTTGACCAGTCCATGTACCCGTCTGATGTCAGGCCGCAGCAGTGGAACTGGAAATGAGGGAAAAAATAGATCAGTTAGAAATAATAAAATTAGTTATTAGAGTTTATGTCCGGATCCCGACTGTGCCCTACCAATCAAGATAACACTCGTATTATAAATATCACATATTACATTTTTTTTAATTTCATTACAAGATTTTGACCGCCTACGTGACGAATCGTAGGTCGCAGGTTCGATCGCTAGCGGGATGCATGTTTAGTAATCGGTTTGGTTGGTGGTAGGGCATTATAAATGTTCGTCTGTCTAGCTACCACCATCTTATCATTTGACGGCAGACTTAGATAAAATGGTGCCAGACTTAGCCAGGCGGACATTTAAATAAATGAATTGAGAGTTAGGCCCGTATTTCAGAATTTTGCTCAAGCGTAGAACTGCGCTTGAGCATAGTTAGAAAGAGATGCCGATATACAAGTAACATAAAGCTGACCCGTTTTAACTGCCCTCAAGCAGAGATCTCTGCTTGAGTAACATTCTGTAATACAGGCCTAAGTGTACGTCATCGAAAATGTTTTTTTTTTTTTTATGCTAAACGGGTTGGTACTTGACCTCAATCACACATGATGTTAAGTGAAGATGAGGTCGAAGATGGAAGCGTACTGACCCGGAAACCCCAACACATTGGGGGGACTGGCTATCTTATCTCTGACAACCGGAACACAACAATTCTATTAACATTGCTGTTTGGCGGCAGATTTAAATAAGATAGTGGTAGCTATAGCCAGGCGGACATTTTCAAATGCCCTACCACCAACCAAACCGAGTACTTAAATATGTACCCCGCTGGGGATCGAACCCGCGACCTCTGAATCGTAAACCCAATGTTGTTTACATTGAGCCACGGAGGCGGTTTATTTTATGTAGTTATGACGTGCTAAATGTAACGTCCTCTGTTACTTAGTCAATAAATGAATATGAATAGCATTGTTGTGTTCCTGTTATCAGAGATAAGATAACCAGTCCCCCAAATAACTACTTCGGCTTCGGCGTCACTACACTTAAGATCATCATTAGTAGCATGACGGGCGCGATAAACGAATGAATGAAAATTGGTCTTGTTCATTCGTTTGGACGAAATATACAACTATGCCGTCGCGTCGCACGCGACAAACGATGTCATGTTACGGGGGCTGGTGTGATTGAGGTGAAGAGCTAAGCCGTTGTGCATGAAAAAAAATGAAAACAAACAACTAAAGCGAATTCAGTACTCATAATCACTTAAAAGGTAACATCGTCCCATTCATCACACCATAACCTATACATCCATGAGGCCAACGAACCACGTTACGTTGTATTGTGTGACAAATTATCTGTGACATAACCATATGACACAGCATATTAAATATGCTATCAGTAACCCAAATCGATTTGTCATTTGATTTTTGTATTAATTTATAAATATTCTCGAAATCACTCTTTGTTGATAGATCTAAGTAAAACTTGTACTATGGATACTAGATAATGGACGAACATAATATGTAAATATTTATATCAACAATCATAACTTGGGAATAAATGTTCGTGTTTCGAACCCGTAACCGTTGGTACCGCAGGCAGAGTAGTGACTCTGCCTGCGGTACCAACGGGTAAGTCTTCAAATAAGAACAAAACCTAGCGCGAGTGTTTTTTTTTGGTTTATTTATTTATAGAACATTATTTGAACAATCTTCACTATAAGACTCCTACGAAAACCTGTAAAGGTTTGTGTGTAGTGCGAATGAGGTCACTGACCCGCCGCGTTATTAATTATTACAAAATATATGTAACGTAACTTAAATATCTAGTTACATAAAATAATATGCGAAAGCAAGTAGACATGTGTCTCTCTATCGAAATAAAATCGAATGTGTAATGCGTAAGTTCGAGAAAAGGCCATTTCGATGCACGGAATCTCGACAATTGTCATCGCGACTCTCGAAATATCGACAAATGCTGTCGCGACTCAAAGTTTCCGGCAAACGGCGTAAACTAAAAGAAATTTAACAACATCTACACTGTGAAATTTATTGGTCACCGGGGTAAAGATAACAATGAATATCATCAACTTTTACATATTGATATTTTTATTTTACTTTAATAGAAGGCAACAAAAAAAAGACAATACATACACTACTCTATCCGTCTGTCGGTCCGTGTTGTGTGCATATAATATACAGGGTGAATTTGAATTCGTGTAATACGCATTAACTGGTGACGTCACTCTTGATTAGGAACAACTTTCCCTAAGGAACCATAGTAGACTTCGATCAAAAAACGTTCAATTACTCATACAAAGTTAACCATTCTGAAACCACTTTTAATATGGAAATCCAACAACATTTGTCGACAGAATTCGACTAGTTTCCTAGTGGAAAGTTGTTCGTAATCAGGAGTAGAGTCACCAACTCGAATTAATATTCACCCTGTGTAGATGACGGTGATGTTAAGACAAATACATTTTACTAATTTTGTTAATGCAAACTGGATAAATTAAACTCAAATAGGTATAGGCCAAAAATCTTCGAGTTTATCACATAATAAGAAAGAAAGCAATTATTTATTGGCCAGAATACAGTTTATAAGGTCTGATAAGAAATTTAGAAATCATGTATTCAATCTGCATGCAGATGTGCAAAACATACATAGCATTCTGATAATTTAAATATTCCTTAACATCATAGAAACACTTTGCCTGAAGCCATTGTATCAATCGAATTTGAAACATTTTGTCTTTAACTAATTTTATTTCGTCGCAATATTATAATCATCGACATCATATCATCCACATGACATTTTACATAGCATTCTGATAATTTAAATATTCCTTAACATCATAGAAACACTTTGCCTGAAGCCATAGTATCAATCGAACTTTAACCATTTTGTCATTAACTAATTTTATTTCGTCGCAATATTATAATCATCGACTTCATTCCACCCACATGACATTTGACGTTTGTCGTGATACCGTGCAACGAACTTATGTATTACAGTTGACTTACTGGTTACTCTATGAGCAATGTGTTATAGAATAGTAACAATTATGCAAATTAAATAGCGTTCAGACTCGAATATTATGGTATGGATGTGCTAATAAAGGGAAAAAAAAAAAAATGAAAAAATGTTTATTTCTTTCTTTAGGAATCACATGCAACGTATTGTTAAGATTTCCTTTTAGGTATAAGGATACCTGTGCCAGGAAATCTTGCTCTTCCTTAACTAAGCATAGTAAACATTGTAATTATTAATAGATTAGATACTATCACTTAATTTTAACAACTCTTATTATTATGTGTGTGTGTGCGTGCGTGCGTGCGTGCGTGCGTGTGTGTGTGTGTGTGCGAGTGTGTGTGTGTGTGTGTGTGTGTGTGTGTGTGTGTGTGTGTGTGTGTGTGTGTGTGTGTGTGTGTGTGTGTGCGCATGCGAGTGTGTGGTTGTGTGTGTGTGTTTTGTTTATCTTAGCTATGTCCAAGGAGTTTCTCCGTTTCGTCATACTGAATTGATTTCAACCATTTTATCACTTTAATTTTAACTTCGTGTCGATGTCGATCGATATTAATAAGTGAGAATTATAAAAAATACCGAAGAACAACGCTGAGCCGATAGACCACTCATTTATTTTTGTGATCTTGCAAGTAAAGGTTTGTAAATAATTAAACAGAATAACGGGTAATTATACAAATGCATATGAGTAAATATATCACATATTATACGTGGCCATAAGTATTAATATGAAAAAAAAATGTTAAATCATAGTTCACTGTTTCATTATAGACTTAATTGTTCATGAGTTTTTTTAGAATACGAGATTTGAATATGATATATAATGATAATGAGCTAATTTTCTCCGAACTTGTGCGTCTAAGATGTACATAGAAAATCCTTGTGCGTAGGACATCATCTCTACCTTTCATCCAAATCAGTTATAATGTGAATTAAAGAACAAACGAAGGGCTGGTGACGTCTCAGTTTAAGTTCAGACTCTTTTGCAAAATAATATAGGCGCGGAGAAATTGCAGTATTGGCCTGCCTGGCAAAGAGAAAACAAAGGTCTAGTACTCACATCGCTCTGTGCGAAATCGATGAAGTTCTGCAGGTCAGGATCGTCCCGGTACGCGTGCACCACACGCTCTGTGAAGCTGAGCTCCAGCAAACCGTGCAGGGACCGAGGAAATACGAAGCCGCAGACAGCGCCGCCCATCTCCACCAGAAACAGGATCAGCAGGCACAAGGAATACTGGAAGACACGAGTTTTAAATTAAAACTTTGACTTATGATTTTGATTGCATTGGTGCCTACCGTAACGGCATGATATATTTGAGGTTATAGATATCATAGACGTGTCAGGATTGGATGTGGTGATGATCACTTTCCTGGGGGTCAAGTCTGCCAATTTAAAATATACATACAATTGTACAACAACAAAACAAAAAATCTATTGGAAACAATAAAAATACATTTCTCTGTCAGTGAGTATGTCCAAACTACTACCGCTTCGGAAAGGGAATTTATCTGGAAGGAAAAGAAGCGACGAAAGAAACCTACAGGATCATTGTTCTTTTATATTATCATCATTAGGCCTCACAGGTCCATTGCTAAACACTTCAGATCACAGACACTCACTATACTCGCACAGATTTGACCGACCAATCTCGCACCTCAAAAGCCGACACAGCTTTATCAATGCCACTCGACACGGACCCATCTAAGGCCAGGATACAGCTGTGGTCAAAAAGGTTCCACAGTAACACCTGTATACCCATTGCAGGAAAGCTGCCACCAGGAAAAGATCTCCCTTGGACATTTGGAAGTCCCTGAATAGACTTCGGTCGGGCGTTGGCAGGAGCAGAAAATTCAGAAAGATGTGGGAGCTTCTCTAATGATGACAAGTGCGACTGCGGAATCACGCAATCTATGGCGCACTTGTTGTTGTGCCCAGCCTCTCCAGTTTCTTGCACAGAGATACCTTTTGGAGGCAAACCAAAGACCCATCGACGTTGGTACATTTTGGGCCAAACAACTTTAGGTTATTATATTTTTTGCCATTGACCCGAAAAGAAGAAGCATTTTTGTAGGACGCTTGGCTGTGTAAACTACTCTAAGAACAGCACTGACTATTTTTCACTGGTCATCAGAGATACCAGGCTAGCAGAAACGTAAGGAGTAACTCACAAATTTAAGTAGGCACGTATTTTCTCTTAGGGCGCCAACGCAGCCTGCGAAGCTCACAATGAATACCACGCCGCCCAGTAACGCTATTAGTAGACTTATGTTCAGCATCACATCGTACACGGTGTCCAACTGAAAGCACACGCCATAATACAAGTTGTATAGTGCTATTTAAAATTGCCTTTCAATAACAGTATTCTAGAAGGTAATTACAGTCATATAATAAACACAGCGCCATCTAGTTCCACACTAAGCTACTATGGCTTGTATTATGGATACCAGATAGTTGATAAATTACACAAATATTTTTTGTCAATGAAAAACATCCAGAACTGGGGAACACATGTCGGTATCCATCATACAAACATATGCCCCTAGCAGGGCTCGAACCCGCGACCTATTGATATAGCAGTCAGAGTTTCTAACCACTTCACCAAACAGGTCGTAAACAGCATTTTATTACCACCATACAATAATTTGGATAAAAAACAAATAAATAATAAAGCCGTGTATGTGTTCATCCATCATGGCGTAAGCCGGGTATTGCAACTTCCTTGTAGTTTCTCCTCTCCTGGTACTTTTAAACATAAGGCAGTGTAATTGTGTCGAAAAGAAAAATAATGGCCTATTTATTACGTAACACTTCATGGCAATGTATGGATTATTTTTTGTATTGTGGAGTCCACATTTTAATCGAATGTAATGTGATGTGAGCTGCCTTTACATTTATAAGACACTCGAGCCCGTATTTCAGAATGTTGCTCCAGCGTAGATCTGAGCTTGAACATAGAAAGAGATGCCGCTATCCAAGTTCCATAAAGCTGTCCCTTTTTAACTGTCCTCAAGCGGAGTTCTCTGTTTGAGTAACATTCTCTAATACGGGCCTAAGACAGTACCCTCATCCCACTCACACATGATCTTTCAATCTCCTAACAACATTGGAAGTGTACCTACAAGACTGGTACAG
Organism: Oegoconia quadripuncta; assembly: GCA_949316235.1. Taxonomy (NCBI): domain Eukaryota; kingdom Metazoa; phylum Arthropoda; class Insecta; order Lepidoptera; family Autostichidae; genus Oegoconia; species Oegoconia quadripuncta. The sequence goes on along the minus strand of OX438745.1, from coordinate 3,922,033 downwards.
TCGGCTCCATAATTAATCTTAAACTTTTATATGACGGTTATTCAAGATGAACCAAATTGTTCTCTAAAAGGCTTTCTCTAAATTGATAGTCCAGACAAGAGGATTGGTATAGCTTTATTAACAATCGCGTAACCATTAATGTGACGCCGACTGTACTCATTTGAAACATGATAGTTCATACATTACAATCCATCAAGCCAATTGGATTCTATGCAGGAATTAATAATCGGAATATATAAAACGTAAAAGTGACACTTCCTTTGCTCAGGTTCATTCGGATATAAAGTATATTAACACGCGTATCGTCTCTACGAAGATAGGATATGTGCCTAATCGTTATTCTGCTTCGAACTTCTTGCTTGAAAATTGCCTTATGAGCAAGCGGCGGCTTGTAAAAAAAATGTAAAAGCTGTCAATTTAAAACCGATTTCATAAAGGAGAAGGTTACTTTTTTTTAGGGTTGTTACCTCAGAATTCAGTTATTTATAAACCGATTCGGAAAATTCTTTTTTTATTTAATAAGACATACTTCCAGGGTGGTCCCATATTCACGTTCTGTTCTGATGACAGGATTTATAATCTATGAGGAAATCCTCACATATTACAGGCATACAGGGCGTCCCAAAGTTATGGGACATGAAGGGGAAGTACCTTAAATATCGTAAATAGTGAATTTTGCTCAAAGAAGACTTTATGTTATTTTTAAAAGTTAGTAATTCTGCATTCATAGATTTTCTAAAAATTATTTGCTTCGGCTGGGAATCGAACCGACTCAAATGTGAAAAAAAAAACACCCTACTTTTATGATGCCAATCGAAAGAATAGCTAAAAAATAATAACTCTGCCTAAGTAACATAGTATTTTAAAAGAAAGGAACAACGTGAAATTAATCATTTTAATCAAATAAAAAACATACATGAAACTGCCGTAGTCAATTAAGTAGGTATTTTTTTGTAAATTAATTAATTAAATGCTCAAAATGTGATCCCTCTTGTTATCATTTCATCTACACGTGCACTTATAATAAGGAAAACTATGTTAGTACCTATTTTATGAAGTGGGTACTTATTTACGAATAATCAATGCTATCTTTGGAATGATAATATCGCTACTTTTCGAACGTCGTCGGCAATAAATAACTTTCTTGAAATTTGACTCAATCATTTTATGTTGTTCCTTTCTTTTAAAATACTATGTTACTTAGGCAGAGTTATTATTTTTTAGCTATTCTTTCGATTGGCATCATAAAAGTAGGGTGTTTTTTTTTTCACATTTAAGTCGGTTCGATTCCCAGCCGAAGCAAGTAATTTTTAGAAAATCTATGAATGCAGAATTACTAACTTTTAAAAATAACATAAAGTCTTCTTTGAGCAAAATTCACTATCTACAATATTTAAGGTACTTCCCCTTCATGTCCCATAACTTTGGGACGCCCTGTATATATAAGATTTTGGTGTTTATACCAATGAGTCAAAAATTAACGTACAGAAAGTGGAACCTGACTGAAGTTGGTTGGTGGTAGGGCATTTTAAATGTCCGCCTGATCTAAATATGCCGCCAAACAGGAATGTTAATAGCATTGTTGTGTTCCGGTTGTCAGAGATAAGATATATCTCTGACAACCGGAACACTAGCCAGCCCCCGAAATAGATGGGGTTTTTCCGGGATAGTACGCTTCCACCTTCGACCTCAACTTCACTTAACATCAGGTGTGATTAAGCTTAAGTGTTAACCCGTTGTGCACTTACAAATTAAAGAAATTTTTGACTTTTAAGTCAGAATTCTTGCTTTCGTGTGTTCACATGCTTCTTACCTTGATAAGGCCAGTGGCTTGCCATTTGTCTATGAATGCATAAAGCCCAACGCCTATCAACAGCCCGCCAAACAACTGGAATGTAATAAAATCTGATTAGGGCTATTTATCAGTGACCCTAGTTGTGTTGTCTTCTATAAATAGTAATAAGTAGTTGTTATGTTAGTTTTGAGGCAGAAATCATATCTTGTTGACATGTTGCGGGACGCATCACCAGAGACAAGAAAAGACAGTCAAAATCAAAATCAAAATCAAAAAATGCTTTATTTTATAGGTACACAGGGTACACTTAAAATAGTCAGATTTTACATTTTTAAAGCTACTGCTTGTTCAAAAGGCAATTTTCCCCTGAGAAGAACAAGCAAGAAACTCGAGAGGTCGCTCTTTTTAAAAAAAGGTTTTATATTACAAAATTATTATTTTATATTATAATATTTCATTATTAATTGTGAAATAGCCTGGTTATGCGAACGGGCTGGTTATGTCCATGATTGTTTATCATCTAAATAATCTGATATTTTATAATATGCTTTCTTAATAAGTTTCTGTTTTATAGTATCTTTAAATTTATTGAAAGGAAGATTTTGTATATCAACAGGAACTTTATTGAAAAAGCGTATACATAACCCTTTGAATGAATTACTGACTTTGTGGAGGCGACTTATGTGACCTGCAAGTTTATCTTTATTTCTTGTATTGACATCATGTTTATCACTATTTTTCCTAAATGATGCTATATTTTTTTTGACATATATTAGATTTTCAAAAATGTACTGTGACGAAAAGGTTACAATATTATACTCTTTAAATCTGTCTCTAAGTGACACTGCAGGTCTCAATTGATAAATTGCGCGAACGGCTCGTTTTTGTAAAACAAAGATTGTATTGATATCCGCGGCATTTCCCCACAGCAAGATACCGTAAGACATCAGGCTATGGAAATAACTAAAATATACTAATCTAGCAGTATTTACGTCCGATATTTCTCTAATTTTTTTGACTGCATACGCTGCAGAGCTGAGCTTCTTCGTCAATTTATGGATATGAGGACCCCATTGTAATTTGGCGTCCAAAGTAATGCCCAAAAATACAGTGGACTCAACAAGGTCTAGAGTGACATTTTTTATCATTATATTTGTGGGCACCTCCCTGACATTAGGCAGTACAAATTTTACACATTTAGTTTTTTTCTCATTCAGTAACAAATTATTTGCCGTAAACCATTCTACTATTTGAGAAATAGCATTGTTCACGTCGTCATAATTTAATTTTAGTCTATTTACTTTAAACATTACAGAGGTATCGTCAGCAAACAATACTATTTCATGTTTATCGTTTACAAGGTTTGGCAAGTCATTTATGTAAACCAAAAACAAAAATGGTCCAAGAATGGAGCCTTGTGGGACGCCCATACAGACTGTCGACCCTGACGATGTATTACCACTGATATCAACCCTCTGAACTCGGTTACTCAAATAAGAATTCAGAAGGTCGAGAGCTCGGCCGGTTACACCATAATGACGTAATTTCCTGATTAAAGTGTCGTGATGAACGCAATCAAAGGCCTTGGACAAGTCGCAAAATACTCCTATTGCATCCCGCGCATCTTCCCAAGCCTCAAAAATATATTGTAAGAGCTCGACACCTGCATCGGTTGTCGAGCGGCCCCTTGTAAAACCGAATTGTTTATATGACATTAGATTGTTACTGTAAAAATAACTCGATATCTGATTTAATATAATTTTTTCAAAGATTTTCAAAGATTTTCAAAGTAGAAGTTTTATTGATATTACGACGAGGTTTGGTGTAGTGGTTAGAAACTCGGACCACTATATCAAATGGTCGCGGGTTCGAATCCCACTAAGGGCTTATGGTCCATCCAGGACCAGAAAGTTGAATTCCTAAAATGTTGGTTTTGCAAAAAGTTGAATTTGAGACTTCAACTTTTTAATATTTCAACATTTTGATGATTACGGACATGTATATCCGAGTTTATGGATGTTAAGTATTTATTTACAAAAATAAATGTATTTATGTAGTATATCAACCAACTGGTATCCACAACACAATCCTATAGTTGCTTACTGTGAATCTAGATGGCGCTGTGTATATGTCTATGGACATTTATTATTATTAATTTTATTTTTTTGGTAGTGTTGGTAGGGGAAGACTACGGCAAAACGTACCATGACCAAATCGGGGACGTCTTAAAGAAAGGCCAAGTCAAGAGTACCCTAAACCGACGAGCATGTATGAACAACCTTATGAGAGTGAAGGAAGCAGAAGAGGTGTGTCAGGATCGTAGCAAGTGGAAGTCTGTGGTCTCTGCCTACCCCTACGGGAAAGAGGCGTGATATTACGTATGTATGTTCTTATTATTATTACGCCTAGAGGCGTGATATGTGAACGATTGAGTTGGAAACTTGAAGTTTTCACAGGTCTGTAAATTCTAGTAGTTAGTATTCTATACTAATTACTGTTGACACCTCGAGCCATTCCAAACAAAAAGTTTCTTGACAGACAGTTTTAATCTTTAGAGTTAGGAAGCTTTATAATGCTTAATAATCGCCATTTATTCTGATTACGGTAGATATACAGAAATCTAACTAATATTATAAATGCGAAAGTTTGGATGTTTGTTTGTTTGTGGCTTAATCACAGCGAAACGGATGAACGGTTTTTGATGAAATGTGGTATATAGGTAGGATATTTTTTATACACACAACATAAGATATTTTTTATCTCCGTGAGTAGTTCCCGCGAGATAAATTAAACATTGCCGCGATAAAGTTATTCCACGCAGGCGAAGCCGCGGGGGGAAAGCTAGTATAAAATAAATGATATAACATGAATTATCAGTACTAGTCATTTTGTGATAATTTCGTGTATTATTATTAATACTCTAGCAACTTTAGGCTAATGCATGTATCTACATGTATGCACTTGTTGTATTATTTTGTCAGTTTCTAAACAAAAATTTTGCTGTCTAAGTCAATCCAATATTAGATGGATAAAAGAACAAGTAATACACAGATATTATCAATTTATATTGCAGGCTCATGTCCATAAAAAGTTTACTTGCAACAAAACCGAGTCAGACTGGAATAAACAACCGCATCCATGGCTCAATGTAAACAACATAAGGTTTACAAAAAGGATGTCGCGGGTCGATTCCCAGCAGGGTACATGTTTAGTACTCACGTTTTGTTAGTGGTAGGGCATTTTTAATGTCTAAGTCTGCCACTAAGCAGTAATATCATTATATTGTTGTAATAAATAATAATAAATAAATATCCTTGGACATACACACAACACCATCTAGTTCCACATTAAGCAACTATAGGCTTGTGTTGTGGATACCAGATGATTGATATACTACACAACTACATTTTTTTTTTGTAAGTAAATAAATATATAAATGAAAAACATTCATAACTCAGGAACACATGTCTATATTCATCATACAAACATATGCCCCTAGCGGGATTTGAACCCGCAACCTTTTGGTATAGCAGTCAGAGTTTCTAACCACTACACCGAACAGGTCGTCGTTATGGTATCAACAATTTGAGGTAAGATAGCCTGTCCCACAATAAGTTCAATGTGAGCGTACTTCTACTAGTGGCGATCTGAATAAGATCAAGCACCATTGTTCACAAAAATGGATGACATCCATGAGTACCTAAGGTTGCGCACTATGAAAGAAGAAAAAGGTTCAATAACAAGAATCTATAAAAATAGAATAACTCATCATCAAAACAAACTTGCTCAAATGCTGATTTAACCACCTAAAACGAGACACCTCAAGGGCTTCATACATGGGATAATCTCTAAAGGAAGAAGCATCTAAGAAGGCTGCCTGACAATGGGACAATTAGCCTAACAAGCCAATTGCTTTCACAAAAACTACTTATAGTCAATGGACTGATCACTTGTTTGCAAAGATCAAGCACAAAACCCGTTGTGCATAGAAAGACATGAATTCAAAATACTCTACAAGTTATCTGCATATTTTACAAACATATCGTTCTAAATATGAAAAGGTTGACGCTTCATCATTCGAAATATACAGAAATGCACTGTAGAGGTTTTTTGGTATAAAGTCCCTTAATCGCCTTTTACGACACTCATGAGAGAGGAGTTGTAATTGTATGAACCGGAGTGTGGGGCCATGAAGAAAATTGCATGTAGCAGAGATGAGAATGTTGAGATGAATGAGTGGAGTGATGAGGATGGATAAAACAAGGAATGAGTATGTAAGAGGGAGCTTAAAAGTGGCACCCGTGACAGAAAAGGTGAAAGGAAATAGTTTGACATAGATGTTAGGGATGGAACGCATGTTGCTAAGAGAATGGTAAATATTGATGTCGATGGTTGGAAAGGAAAAGGAAGGCCACGGAATATTTGGATGGATTGTGTGAGGAGGGATATGAACGAAAAGGGTGTGAATGATGAGGTATCGGCTGATAGAGGAGATTGGAAGAAAAAGACGTACTGCGCCAACCCCAAATTTAGAATAGGGCAAGAAGATGGGAAGAGACAAGTTGATTCTATTCGTTTTACATGCTGAAATCACACAGCGCCTGCTGTGGTAGTACTGAATATTTCAGATTCAACCACATTATATTATTTATACAAGGAACTTAATGCAGTGCAATACTCTCCCATTTAATATGGGACTATTTGAGTGAGCATAATGCATGATATATATTTAATTTATATACAAATAAATTTAATCAAATGACAAAAAGCTAATATTAATTTTAGTACTAATGACCAAAGTGCTATAAATAAACAGACTATGACATAAGCAAAGAGTTACACTCATAACTCTAAGATAACGGTTTATTTATGGTAACTACATTGAAATCATAAATAACAAGTTTTTAGATAAATGATGGCCTCAAATTCTGAAATTTAAAATTTAGAGTGTTCACTCTCTAAATTTTAAAGGGGGACAAAATCTAATCTTTTATTTTTATAATGAGAAGCTGCTTCAACACTTATAATTTTACTAATGCTCCACATACGTGGAATCATTTTCGAAACTTTGAAATTTCATCAACAACAATCCAGGACAATAAATAAATATTTCACAGACACTTTGACCAATCATCTAGACCCAAACTAAGCCAAGCCTTGTTCTATTGATACTAGATAATGGATAAACAAATATAAATATTTAAATAAACATCCATGACTTGGGAATAACTGTTTGTATTCATCTCACAAATTTACCCCTCGCAGGAATTGAGCCAACAATCGTTGGTTTCGCTGACAGGGTCACTATGCACTAAGCCAATGGGTAGCTAGTGGGTAGTATTAATTTCACCCCATTCTTGAAAAATCTCACGTTCATTTTTCCTCTTTATGCACATTAATATACATCACAAGAAGTAATAATATCTGTAGTATTCTTTTAAATTAACCCAAAAAATAAGTCGTGAGTCAAGTCTGGGTGATAAGCGGGGCACAAAGTACCTAATCAGTAATATTGTTGTATAAAGAAATCAAGTACTTGTTCATACAATGCATTAGCTATTGTCACAAAACGTGTAGTAAATGAAATCATCCTATTGTCAAATCGCGACGATCCTATCGCCCGACAGCGGAAACGAAGTTTTGTTTAGTTACAAGCGTTCCCACAAAATGTGAGAAATGATTCATACATCCTAAACAATGAATCAAAAAACCACATCTTTCAATGTCAGTTTTTCTGTATTTTCTGTGACTTCTCTATAAATTATAAATGGGAAATCATGCACAAATATCATATTGTCAATAAATATGAATGCAATAAATAAAATACTCACCCAAAAGATGAAATTTAAAACAAATATCATGTATTTCACACAGCCACTAACATAAGTGAAATTTGGTCCTCGCCGCCTATGCATGATGATTGATTTAATATAAATAATTAAAGTCTAGATTGAGATTATCGCTGCCAAGCTTTTAATGATTTTTAGAGAAACAAAACATTATTTTCACGTATTATAGAGAATTTGCGTGCGCCTATCCGTCCGCCCGTCTCTGATTGATCACAGATGATACATACAGAAAAGGGTTACCAACTCATAAAAAAATACCCTTATTAATGGGACCAAATACCACCAAATAGCACTAAATCGAATAAATTATACTCCCAAAAAATACCTGCACCTGTTCAGGACGTATATTAAATCTTTTTATACTTTTTATAGAGTAAAGAGCTATATTCAATCATATAAATTATTTTTACTAATTATGTCAAACACAAAAGTTCAGTCTCGCACTTATATTGACAAGGCAGATCAGCTAAAATTAGTCATTGTGTAAAAGAAAGGAAAGGCGCCGGCGGCGACCGTCTTTCAGCCCTAAGACGGCTTCGAGCGGATTAAATGCTGGTCTGAGCCTTTATGTTAATTTAACAATGAAGGCTTTCTTCCATAACCTACTTATACAGGGCGTCCCAAAGTTATGGGACATGAAGGGGAAGTACCTTAAATATCGTAGATAGTGAATTTTGCTCAAAGAAGACTTTATGTTATTTTTAAAAGTTAGTAATTCTGCATTCATAGATTTTCTAAAAATTACTTGCTTCGGCTGGGAATCGAACCGACTTAAATGTGAAAAAAAAAACACCCTACTTTTATGATGCCAATCGAAAGAATAGCTAAAAAATAATAACTCTGCCTAAGTAACATAGTATTTTAAAAGAAAGGAACAACGTGAAATTAATCATTTTAATCAAATAAAAAACATACATGAAACTGCCGTAGTCAATTAAGTAGGTATTTTTTTGTAAATTAATTAATTAAATGCTCAAAATGTGATCCCTCTTGTCTTACGCAAATCGCCAATCTTTTAATGAGCCCGCTGCCTGTTGATTTTCTAATCATTTTATGGTGAACACTCGATGTGATATGGCACAATTCTGTTTGCAACTCGCCTACGTTCTCGTATCGCTTTTTGTTTTGACTCAATCATTTTATGTTGTTCCTTTCTTTTAAAATACTATGTTACTTAGGCAGAGTTATTATTTTTTAGCTATTCTTTCGATTGGCATCATAAAAGTAGGGTGTTTTTTTTTTCACATTTAAGTCGGTTCGATTCCCAGCCGAAGCAAGTAATTTTTAGAAAATCTATGAATGCAGAATTACTAACTTTTAAAAATAACATAAAGTCTTCTTTGAGCAAAATTCACTATCTACAATATTTAAGGTACTTCCCCTTCATGTCCCATAACTTTGGGACGCCCTGTATACAAAACAAAAGATACCTATGTATATAAGCAATACAAGGCTGTATGAGTTTAGCACCCTTTGCTTTGGTTGTACAAAATTACTAAAAAAAAATGGTCTCTTATCGTTCGCAAACCATGTTCACGAATAAAGATATAACCTATGATTCACAGAATGATAGACATAGAAAGTAAATTCTTACGTATTGCTGTCTTTGATTATTTCCTTCAACTACCTTTTTCATACTACCTGCCATGAATTTTTACATGTACCTATTTCAAAACCAGCAGTTTAGTTGGCATAGGGGGCACTTGACTCTACCAGAAATTGTCACTTTAAAGCTTAATATTTCGATAACGGATCCTTGAATCGATAAACTGAAGATAACCTATAATATTTTTTACGACATACCACGTTAAGGGGTTAAAAATTAAAAAATAATTATCCCCCACTTTACTTCTGGGGGAAGTAGTTAACCTAATTATTTGTTATACTTTAATAATAACAAATTTATAAAATTCTCCATTCAACCGTCCGCGGTTACACCTGTAACCAAATAAAAAGACCAGTCTACTGTCCGTGGTCACAACAGTAACCAAAGCACGCTTCCTTGATAGCTAGCGCTATTGCATAAACTCAGCTGCTGAGAAGTAGGCACCAGCTGTCACATCTCCAGAGGCGTGTACCAATCTAATAGATAAATCCTTTACAAATTGTTTTGTGTCAGAATACCAAGGGCCCAATGTTCCAGCTCTTTGCGCAGTTCCTTGTATATCGGACGGTGCTAAAGTATCCTCATAAGTAGCGTCCCATACCAAGAACCAGGATACTAAGGTGACTCCATCAGGTCTCTTTCCGTCGTCCCTGAATACAAGGCTCCAGAGACGCCGGGACGTGGCGAGTGCGCGCCTAATTATCTGATTAATTGCACCATGGCGATATGCGCGGCTGGCACTCTTCACTCAAAAGAGCCTATGGCATCCTAGCTGGTCCACAACCTTACCACATGAACAGTGATGAGGTTCACACAACTTAGCACCCAAACGTAAACTAATGGAATTGCGTAGGTCACTGGGATCGACGATAGTGTACAGGTTCTAGGAAGGAAGAGCGTAAAGCCAGTGTCCAGACTCTTTTCCGAGACCGCCAGTAGACGTGCATGCATAGTGTCGTCTAGACAATTGGCCAATAGCTCCCGGTGGGTTGTGCTTAGAGCTGGCTTGTTTCTAATTATTTTATTAAAAATAATTTTTTTGAAGATTTTACTTTACCACTTTGTCGGTGTGATTAATACCAAATTATAGTATCTATGCCAAATTACAGTTTTCTAGTGCCATTAGTAAATCAACCTTGAGATCGCGCTTGAGATCATCTAAATCTTGAGAACGGTTTATTAATACAGGCCTGAGAGTTTCTGAACTAAACCGCAGACAGACAGATAGATTCCGTCTTGACTGCGGACTCTTTAAAGGATATATTATTACAATGTCACCCAACCACCAAAAATAAAAGTTTATTAAGACAGCTTGAGCAATGTAACTCAGAACTCCTAATTTATTCGGAGGACTGGTTGTTTATCTAAAACAGCTAGAATACAATAATGCTATCATTATTGGCTATTGGCACTATGAGATGGTAGTAGATGACCAGCCAGGTAGACATTAAAACCCACCAACCCGCAGGCCTATAACACGTCTTACTAGAAGCAGACTGACCATAAAGATTAAATATCACGGCCAGCTCTCTTAAAATTTTTTGCGTTAGTCGCTAATTATTTGCGGTTTAGCTTAAGACGTACTGGCGTTGGGATCTAAATTTAGTACCCCGTAAGTGCCCTGGAAATAAGGATAAGGGGAGAAACGTCTGTAACGGTGCCACCTCCGTTCTTATCATAAGTTCGTTAGTTCACGGCCAGTGCAGTGTTTTACCAAGTTACAGGTTTGATGGATTTCTACTAAATCCTTAAAACTATTTAAAATTTACGAATCATAACCAAAAATAAAATATTAAGTGGTCTCGGCGTACTTATTGAACCTATAACCTATAACTCATCATCCTCGTAACGTTGCTGCCGGTGTGAGCAAAGACTACAATGTATATGGGTGTGAGGAAGGCCAGTAGCGCAACACGTCTAATGAATAGTTACCCATAATGTACTTCTAGTGCGCTTACGTGGTACCAAATTTAGCGATCGAACTCAAGCTAGCTAAACGGCAATTTTTTATATCGAATGCAATTTTTTTACATCGTACGGCTGCAGCTTTCATACAAATAAAAAAAATAGGCTTTGACATGCCAAAAAACGTTTAAATATTTTGGTTTATAATATGATTACGAATTTATTTAGGTACTAGCTTTCCGCCACTTTTTCGCGGAAAGTTGTTAATCCGTGGGAACTACTCACTTTATCGAGATAGACATATTCCATGTCTTAATCCAAGATATATTCTGCGTTATGCGTGGAATAACTTTAAATAAATAATAATAATAATAATAATAATCCAGGGTATATTCTACCTATAAACCAAATTTCACCGAAAACCGTTCATCCGTTTCGCCATGATTGAGCAACAAACAAACAAACAAGCATCCAAACTTTCGCATTTATGATATTAGTTACATACCTGTTTAATTTTATACTTCGGTAAGTATTTTGTTGAGATACATAACGAGCGCTATTTATATTTCAAAAGTAAATTAGTATATTTTATAAAACTAAAGGTACGCTTTTGTCAGTAACATACTAAAAAGTATTTCCATTATCCACCTCCCGGTTCCATCATCAGATTCTCTTCACAAAGTGTAATGCATCCAGGATCGTCAAAATAAGCGGACTAATTACTAGTAGCCAATGAAGAGTTCCCCTCTCCACCTGTCGGCTCTGTTATCAGATACCTCTATTGCACCAAATTATTATAAAACATATCAGAATTATTACAAGCAGGGTTTCAAGTCAATACCACATAGAAGTAGGGTAAAATGACTTCCTAGATTTGTTTACATAATAGTTCGTCAGTTACCAGGGAAGCTAATAAAAGGGTATAAAAAGCGCATCCTAGGCGGCTTAAATGACACTTTTCAAATGCTTGCGAACCAAGCTACTACTACCTAAATTAAAATCAGTGTACTCAAACATGTACACTCCCTTGGGAATCTAACCCGCGACCTCTGTTTTGTAAACCATAGTGTTCTCTTTAGTTTGACGCAGCCAGACAACTTGGTTCTCATTTCTCTCTCTGTTCTTATTCATAATTTTATTAACAGATTACCTTATAGTAGAGCGAGGCGAATTAAATCACAGGATGGAGAGATCAATATTTTGGCATTTTGTTGTGGAGACGTGCTGCTGCCATACACACCAACAGTTGCACAATTTAGGAACTGTGACATCTCAATATATTTATGAGGATTTGTAAAAGAAAAATAACCTTATTGATTAAAATTGTGATAGGTATATAGACGAGACGGCCTTGACCGTAGCGTTTGACTGCAGAACGCTATCAAACATTGTGAACGCAGCGAAACCTGCTTAAACTGGAAGTGTTACGATCGTCGTAAGGAAAACGATGATGGGCAAATTCGGTTGACAGTTATGCTGTGATTTGAGGCACATTCGAAACGATTAGACCAGTCTAATCGTAAGGCGCAATCTAAGGCGTAAGGAGTGTGGGGACAGAATAGAACTTAATTCAGTTAAAAAAATAAAATTACCATAATTTTGTTCTTCGCCCTCACCCATATTCGCTCTTGTACAGTAATTAAATATCTGTTGTAAGTTTAAAAATACAAAATTTTCAAGGTATAAATAAATATTTAATAACATAAAATGCATTGTTACTTAACAATTAATAAATAATAATTTCCTAACAGCTCTCGGTGCTTAATTAATTTCCCTCGTCGATTGTCATGACAGTGGTATCAGGTTCGTAATCGTGATGGATAGCACGGTTCGAAATGATGTGTTTGTAAACGAAAGCTGACTTCCTTGGGATACGAGAGCGACCGGGGTCTTCGAAGTCTACTTGGTATAAACCGAAACGTTCTCTGAAAAATAAAAGCATAAATCAATACAAGCCATCCAAATGGCATAAAAGTTTATATGAGAAGAAGGTTGTCAAAAACATTTTCTCACGAAATCTAAATATTACAATCCCACCTTCACACTCCTCCCACTGTAACTACTATAAGCTAGAATTAACTGTGGTACTCGACACGGCGTCGCCGTCGGTGGCTCAACGGTTAAGACGCGGTCTCCACATTTGGGAGGTCCGGGTTCGGTTCCCAGGCAGGCCATGTACCAATGAGTTTTTAAATTTAATTGAATTACTTATGTGCATTTATACGAATGCTCTTAAAACGGTGAAGGATCGTGAGGAAACCTGCATGCCTGAGAAATAAAAATTCAAAGCCATGTGAATTCCCAACCCGCATTGGACCAGCGTGGTGGACTGCCCATACTCCCTCATTGTACGAGGGAAGGCCTATATTACTGCAGTGGGATGTTTACGGGCTGATGATGAACTCAACACGGCGCAAACTGAGCATTGACTCTATTGTTTTCATTCCAATCCAGACTAATTAAAGAAAGAAATAGGATGTGTAATTGAAGAAAGAGGTTTCAAACTTCCCTCTTTGGCAATTGGGAGTGAAGCCAATGAAATATAACATAGCACAAGAGTCATCCCTATGGGGACGGAGGTCGAATCGGCTCAACCCCAACTATCGTATACATCACGACTGTACTTAGATGCAGTGAACGTGGTGGTAGCAGAAAGCTACCGCGACAAATAGGCCAGTCATGAGTGGTAAAAACGCTTCAAACGTTCGGATATTGTATTGGTTTAAAACCTAGATTGCCGTGGAACACCGGACAGATTTGTGAATTTAGGTCCTTCTTAATTTTGGTTCTTTCTTCCTCCTTTATTTAGGCGAATTTAGGCATGACTTCGCGCTCGTTATTCCAATTTTCACAATCCCATAAAATATGAGGTGCCGATTGCTCTTCTTCGATAGAAGGAGAAATATAGGCATAATAGAAACTTACAAATAACCCTCCATCCATTCAAAGTTGTCCATCAAACTCCACGCCATGTATCCCTTGAGATTGATACCAGCGTCTATCGTATCCAACACGCTTTCTAGAGCGGCCCTGTAGTATGTAATTCTGTCGTCATCAAGCAGACCTGACTCTGGAGGGCTAGACCAGCCGTTCTCCGTAATATAGTAGTAGGGAACGCTGGGGTATTTGCCGCTGAGGTGAGTCAAAGCATTAAGAATACTGTCAGGTGATTGCTGCAATAAAAAGAATCGTACATATCCAGCAGTTTAAAAGTAAACGGAAATAACATTAATGTTAAAATAAAACTTAGAATATTTTTTCAGTGATTTCCTTTACTTATTACGTTAAAATTTAAAATCAGAATTTTAAGGTACAGTGAAACTAAAGAATTGTTTATTCTGCGAGTATGATTAGAGTCAAACGTGTCTTCAGTCAAACATTAAAATAATCATATAATAAGAAAATGGAAACGTACCGTCAACCAACCAGAAGCAGACTTAGGCCACTCTTCAGGGATAAACGTGCCGACATCGATATCATCAAGGGATGAAGGCACAACATATTCACCTTTATAATCGTGTGCAGATACTATAAATGTGGTATAGTGATTTACTCCAAAGAAATCGGACGTGCCTCTGACAAAAGCTTTCTCCTCTTCAGTAAACTCGGGCATTCGAGATTTGGAAAAGCCTTGCTGTTTGCTCTTCTCGGCAACGCGATCAGAGAGCTCTTTTGGGAATCCTCCTTCTACTGAGAAAATGGGTTCTGCATAGATGCCCCACTGGAATCAATAAATATGTCAAAATTAAAAAGACAAAACGAAACGATGCATTATTGACAAAAAATCACTAATTCGTATATCGTAATTTTTGAGTTATTAGCATGAAATTTTTCAATATAAATTTAAATCACCTATTTAACCGAAAGTTGATAACGGCAGATACAGAAGTAACAGGTTCGATTTCCAGCGAGATTCATATTTAATACCTATTAGGATAGGTTTGTGGTTGATTTTAAATATTGGCTTGGATAGAGACTATCACCCATTGTGATCTCCCATCAAATATTGCTTAGTATAACATTTCAATTCTATTTTTGTTTTGTATGTTTGAAGTAAGACAGCTAATCTCACATACTATTTCGGTTTTCTGACTGTTTTGTTGTTAATGCAGACTTTAAGTAGGTATATAAAAAATAAAATATTCACACAAGTACTTATATTATTATAAAGATTCTTACTTCGTGTTGTCGCCTAAGTTCGGCTGCATGTTTGTCATCCTCGGAGTCAGTTAGGGGAGGGAACCAATTCACACTGATCGTGATACCGCAATTGCCTCCCTGGCTTTCCTTAAATTCATTAACATAGGCTTTGTAAGCTTTGGCATGGGCCATGACTAAATTCTTGGCGCATAGATAGTCTCCAACACCGGTAGCATTCAATCTTGGTGCTTTGGTACTCCAACCATATCCTTCATAACAAATTTCTCTTGGTTCATTGAACGTAATCCAATGTTTCACTCTGTCACCGAAACTTGAGTATACTACACGAGCATAGTCTTCGAACCAGTCGGCGATCAAAGGGTTCGCGAATCCTCCAAGTTCCTGTAGCTTTTGAGGCAAGTCCCAGTGATATAAAGTAACCATTGGTATGATGTTGTATTTAAGCATTTCATTGATATAGTTGTTGTAGAAATCGACGCCAGCCTGATTTACATTGTTGGATAAACCGTTAGGCAAGATCCTGGACCAAGATAAAGAGAAACGGTAGGCGTCCAGGCCAAGTTCCCTCATCATTTCCACATCGCGCTTGTAATTGTTGTAACTGTCTGCAGCGACGTCGCCGTTGGTTTGGCCTCTGATAACTTCAGGAGTATTGTGGGTCATGTAATCCCAAATGCTTTCACCTTTGCCTGTTAAAGATGGTAATTATTATTTTCTTATTATTTTACCCGGTATAATTATGTATTTAAATCTGTATATGCAACGAGGGTCATTTGGAATATATAATAGGTATTTACATTTTATTACTCTAATATTGAGCTAAAAGACATATACTAAAAAAATGCCTAATCTTATAAATTATTATCTTATGCCTTGGAAATTGGGACCGTCTTTGGTATGGAATGCAACCTGCGTCGATACCACAGATTTATAAAAGTTTATAAATCTGTGGTCGATACCCTTGCTCCTTCCCATCTTTCAAGTACAAACGGTGCAGCTGGTTCTGTTGCCGCCTCGGCAGAAAGCGTTAAACGGCGCAAATATGCCGGTCTCAGTGGAGATCACCTATTTGCGCCGTTTGGTGTAGAAACACTTGGGTCGTGGGGACCGGGTGCTCACACTCTTTTTAGGGAGTTATCTGAGCGTCTGGTTGATGCATCCCACGGTCGGAGGGCTGGCCAATACTTTGGTCAAAGAATCAGCCTTGCTAAACAGCGAGGCAACGCGGCTAGCCTTCTGGGTACCATTTCACCAAGCAGGGACTTGGGGCTAGTTTTTTTAAATAAATTTTTAATTATTGTTTATAAATATTGTACAAATGTTATTAAATTAATTGTTACTATATCTTATAAATATTCACGATAATCTTATAAAGGCTCACGATAATATTATAAAGACTCTCATATTTAGATCAACTTAAGTATATTGAACTATAATGTTCTTATTTATAAATTTCACGATCTAGTGGATTGTAAATTAGAAATCAATAATTGATGCGCGTTCTTTTCAATCCCGCTAGGGGTAAATATTTGGGTAATGAATAAGAATTAGGATTATTTTAAATATATATTCATGTAATGTATATCCGGTATCTAGTTTCGACAGTAAGGCCAGTGTTATGTCTTACTATTTTATGTTTTTATAATAAGAAATTAATTATACTTATTATTTAAAATTTGTTGGTATGTATTAAATTATAATAAATTACCGTCGGCGTTCCATCCTCCTTCAATCTGGTAGGAAGCGGTGGCAGTGCCGAATAAGAAGTCATCTGGGAACTTCCTCTGCTGCTTCACGGATAAGGCATTACAGCCCACCAACAAGAACCTGAAATACATATATCTACATTATAATATTGGCTAAATAATTAATTCGAAGTAAATTGAAAACCACCATAACACAGAAGTTTTTTACTACTACTACCGACTATTCGGTTCATAATCAAGCCTGGGTGGGATAGACTGCTCGACGATATTCAGTCAAAAATCAAATCATAAATTGTCTACTTAAAAGGAAGTAATTCTTACGTTTTTTGCTCGTTCTTTCTGGGGAGTCAGCTTTGTGAATAAGAAGTAATTAAGCATTATTAAGCTAAAATGTCGTTTTCAAATGAAAATAAAATTCTGTAATTATTATTTTTTTACTATAACCTTGAATGTATTTCATTTTCCATATTTCTTTCATTATTTCTATATTTTATATAGGGATAACTTCCCCTGCTTTTGAATCTTGCAATGACCTATGTTTACTTTTGATTCCAAAAAGATACTAAATTTGCATAGAATTTAACTAATAAATTAATAGTCTCTCAAAACCTACAGTTATTATTAATTAAAACGCAATAGTCAGACAAATAGTCTCCACAAAGAGATACTATATCTCTTGCATGTACCACCTGTTACAACTAATGGTAACAGCTGGTACAAGCAATATGATTTAATCCTATATCTCTGTTTTTTCTACCTCAGTCTTCTCAGACAGTCAGTCAGTCAAATGCGTGTCGATCGCGCGTGAGCTTAGGGTTCCGTTGGACTTATTTCACGGACCGCCAAATTAAGTTTGTGAAATTGCTGTTATCTCAAATAGGTACTTGATAACTTTATCTTGTTCAAAGTATTTTCTATGAAAGTTATTATTTTTTAGGAACTATTTTTTGACTATCGCTTAATAATATGACTTTTGGAATAATACGTATGTGGTGGATAATTATTATCAATTTATTATAAAATTAGTTGTAAAACAAAAGAAAGAAAATATGTTGTATATTTAAAGTCGTACTACCGATTGTAGATTACAAAAGGTAGGTATAGTAAGTACTTGTGTTTTTCTTTCTTTCTTTCTTTAATATTATTTTGCCCAATTATAATATTACGTTACCACTATGTTAACAAATGCTATAACTGTCATCTTCATATCTATTTTTTTTTGTGTATACATTGTTAAAGATTTTGCAAGAACAGGGATCTAATAAACTTGATTAAAATGATCAGGAATACTTAGAGGCAGAATGATTATAATTTTAAAATATTAACTAAATAAGACATAATATTGGCAACTAATTTGATGTAATGCCACTGAATTAATATCGTACTAACGTAATAATGCTTGACATAATTATCTACTTAATTTCTTCATGATAGTATAACTTCTATTTGATCATTATAATCTGTGTCATTTTTTGAAATAATTCGATATTAGGATGACGCGATATAATTAATTATTGTATAATATTAAATTACTCTTTATGATAAATAGTTATAACAAGTCGACGTTGGTAAAACTACGTATCTATTAGAGTGACCTTATCTGTCCACCCAAAAAAAATACCCAAAGTAAATTATTCCTTTTCTTCCTAATCGTCTAGTAATAGCCAGTTAGATAAGTACTAAGACTTTCAAATTTTACATGACTTACCCAATGATAACAGCCAACTGCATTGTTACATCAACACTGTTACACAATGTACATAGATTCATTTATATACAATCGTTTATCGGACCCCTCTGTCGTTGATCCGACAACACTTCAGAGTCAGACTTGTTATCGGGTACTAGAAGGATGACAAGGTCATGCGATTCATCTTATAGAGTACGGATACGGTTATACTATGTGACACTCGTAGCTATTCGTTTTGATTAGCGAAATTAAGCAAAGATTCTGTCGGTCTTAGGGTGAGTGACAATTTTATATTTTAACGTTACTGACGCTATTGTTAATCCCGATGGTTCTCTGAAATTGGTTACCGTTTACTGATTTCCGTTCAATACTTGCATACATTACTGTGTACTTAGTTACCTATTATTGTATTTGTTTAGTATATATTATATTTATATGTTGATTGTATTTAATTTATATAGGTATGTATTTATTTCAGTAATATATTTTATTGAAATTTGTTTATCGCATACCCTACCTATTAAGTGCATAATGCTGCCTAACGCACAGGTTACGTGGAAGAGATTTGCTTTTAGTGATGTAGCTGCCAAATTGTACTGTTCTCTTACTTATTTTTCATTTTTTATTTTTCTTTATTATTGTTGTGCAATAGTGAATATTTTGTTTGTTTTGGCTTTGAGGGTCGGCTTAAAAATACTGACTATAATGGCCACTGCTCAATTCCATCAATCGGTAGAACGCCCGCACGGCAGATTATAGCCCATAACCTGACCTAGTTAGCCATGTCCAGATAGTGAGAATGAATGCTGCTGTATTATTATTATACCAAATCTTTTACTCCAAATATTTATAGTTACTTGCTTTCCCTTTCTATGACTAAGTAAATTGCCCGTCCTTAATTTGTGTTCCGTATAAGAGAGCCAGTGAAATTACGGCTAATTCCAGTACAGTGAAGTACGGTATGCTGGGGCTGGCAGTGCTGTGATTCATAGATCGAAGTTATTGAACTTAAGGTTTTTTAAAATAAATAAATATTTTGGACATTTACACCAATTACGCAGTCCAAAAGTAAGTAAACTTGTGATATGATTACTAGATAACGCATAAATATATAAACAGTTATATAAATATCCACGACTATGGAATTAATTATTTGTATTCATGACACACTTACCCCAAGCGGGATTTACCCCTGCAACCGTTGGTTTCGCAGGCAGGGTCAATATCCACTACCTAATCCGTCTTCTAAAGTTTAAGGTTACAGACTTCCTCGTTTATCATTCCATACCGTAACTTAGGCTCGTATTAACAAACCGTTCTCAAGATTGAGATGACTTTAAGTTGACGCTTGAGAATCTGTTGCATATTAAAAGTATCATAAGAAATAGTATTGAGTTTAGACGCGATCTCAATCTCAAGATCGATTTATTAATACGGCCCTTAGAGATTGTAACATACCTACCTACTAACGAAGTATAATCAAAGAGGCAAATTATTTGAATGATAACGCATGCAAAAGTAGTAGGTATAGGTAAATTAGCATTTGCGCCAAGCTGACCAGCTCCGGGATAGATCGAACCTGGGTGAATAGACCACATAACTACTCGACATCATAAGCTCATTGGACCACTAGTAATTTTATCATTGTGCTTATTTGTAATAATTTTTTTTCTTACATAAAAATGTAATGTAACAAAATTAATAATAAAGGATAATGATAAAAAACTCTATCGGAGTTAAGCTTTAACCGCCTCCGTGGCTCAATATAAACAACATAGGGTTTACGAATCGGAGGTCGCGGGTTCGATCCCCAGCGGGGTACATGTTTAGTACTCGGTTTGGTTGGTGGCAGGGCATTTCAAATGTCCGCCTGGCTAGCTGCCACCATCTTGTCTAGATCTGCCAGGTGTGATTGAGGTCAAGTGCTAACCCGTTGAGAATAAAAAAAAAAAAAAAAAGCTCGGCCTTTGTACATTTTATACACAATGCATATTTCTATAATAATTTTGTGTACAATAAAGATATTAAGATATATTTATTTAAAAAAGTTCGTCATCTCTTTTCACAAAGACATCTAAATCACTTCGTTGTTTTTGAGGTCCTATTTATGGGACTTGTATGTTTCGGTGGCACTATTTATGTCAGTTTTTTGCGACATAAATTATAATTATAGGTAAGGTTTTGCACACTTAATATATTGAATAATATTTAAATAACAGTGACACTATTTTTTTCTTTTGGGCACTATTTTGGTACTATTTCAGTACAGTTCTTTAATATGGTTAAAATAGCTGAATTCTACTGCGTGAATTCTAGCATCACACATGTTTTTAGAATTGCAGCATAACAATTTTGCTACCGTGGGGACCAGCGCTCTTTTTATGGAGTTATCTGAGCGTGCATCGCACCATCGGTGGGCTGGCCTTGGTCAAAGAATCAGTCTTACTATACAGCAAGGTAATGCGGCCAGCTTTCTGGGTACAATTCCACCAACCAGGGACTTGGGGTCAGTTTCTTATTTGTGACTTTTTTTAAAACAAATAGCATATTTATTATTCCCACAGGGTGCAGGTCAAATTTTATTTATTTATTTTGTACAGGTATATAAATAAATCTTGTGTGTAATTTTTTTATAAACAAACAACATTTAATAAAAAATACATTAAACAAAAAATGGTTGTTAGATATGCTATCAAAAATCTATCTGTCCATAAGTTAGGATCCAATTCTGGTGTAACTTTTAATGTCCCTCATCAATGGTCATCGTCATGGTGTCTGGTTCGTATTCGGGATCCATGGCTCGGGTCTTGATGAGTTGCTTGTAAACGAAGGCGGATTTCCTAGGGATTCGAGGCCTTGCCGGATCTTGAAAGTCTATTTCATATAGCCCAAAGCGTTGTCTGTGAACAAGTTGCAGAACATGAGAAACAGGTTTAAGGCCACGGGCGTAGTTAGGATTCTGTCTGTGCCACAATAATAAGTCGATAACAGTCAGTTTAGATACTTTCTTTGTTGGCAGGAACTACTCTTCTGGGAGGGACTGATAATCAGAAACACTGCTGAGTCGCTACCCATTCATCACAATACTATGGTTCTCAATTCAGATGTAGGCTTGTGTTTTTTTTTGTGATGAATAAATACCACTTATTTATTTATTATTTATTTAGTTGTGATCACCCTTGAATCGCTTTGTCACAACAAAATCTAGTTACTAATTTTGCACTACACAGTAATTTGACATTTCTGTTACCTAATTAATGATGATTACTAATTATAAGAAATACTTATTATAGTTGAAATTAGTTGGTAGTTACTAATACCTTAATTGTGTTGCCTCTATTTATAAATAAAATATACAAATTCTCCTACATAATGAGAAAGTCTAAAGGGAAAATAACTTAGAATAGAACTCTTCCCGTGGGTGTCGTAAAAGGTGACTAAGGGACTTTCCACCAAAAAAACATCTATATTTTTGCACGTTTTCCTGTCATGTGTGCATTTCTGTATATTTTAAATGGTAAACCGTGGATGTTGTTGCAATAATTAAACTTTTAATGTTTGTAACACCGATACACTATTGTTTGGAAATCTCTGAAAACCCGATTTGGGACAGAGGTCGTGACGTTATGTATGTATGTCATTTAAGTTTAACTAAAATTTATCTATCACATGATATACACGATCAAGATGTAAAGGAAAATATAACAAAATCCAACCAAGACCCATCAAACAATATCATAAAAATTAAGCCTGCTACCTTAATTGTGTTGCCAACTGTATCTACTTATTTTACTAGGGTAGGTTTTAATAAAATGGTAAAATAAAGGTGTACGTAAAACCAGTGTGTAATATGTGTGGAAGTCTACCACTGTACGTTTCTCAAGAAACTTCTTACCACGTACGACCACCCTGTGGAACGGACTTTCGGCAGCGGTATTCCCGAACGAGTACGACATTGGAACCTTCAAAAAACGAGCCTACACCTTCCTCAAAGGCCGGCAACGCACCTGTGACCCTTTTGGTGTTGCGGGTGTCCATGGGCGGCGGTGATTGCTTTCCATCAGGTGACCCGCATGCTCGTTTGCCGCCCTCTCATATAAAAAAAAATATAAAATTGTAAGTTAGATTACTCACGTGTAACCCTGCATCCATTCAAAATTATCCATTAAGCTCCATGCCATATACCCCCTCAGGTCTACCCCAGCATCGAGGGTGTTCAACACACTGTCCCAAGCTGATCTATAATATAGTATCCTGCTTTCATCAATCAGACCACCGTTAGATTCTGTAGACCAGCCGTTCTCGGTGATGTAGAAAACGGGATTATCGTATCTCTTACTCAGGTTTGTTAAAGTGTAGTATATACTTTCTGGTGCTAACTGAAATAATTAAGAAAACTTTTTGAAATAGGTAATAATAATACCAAAGATGTTACTGCAGATGCAAGTTTTTTGCAGTTGTTGATTACAAAGCTGTTCTAATCATTCATATCATTGAATAATTTTGCAATAACTAGCAATAGGTACGTCTATGAATGGTATTTACTTTTAACCAGGAAGACGCAGACTGCAACCAGTCATCTGGCGTCCAATTTTCCGGTCCGTTTTCAGTTGCGTAAACATATGAGTTGCCGTAATGGTTGACACCGAAGAAATCCTGAGTGCCTCTAACGAAGGCTTTTTCTTCTTCTGTGAATTCTGGTAATCGAGATCTTCTGTACCCTTCCTGAGCACTCTGGTCAGCTACCTGTTTAGAGAGCTCCTTTGGGAACCCACCTTCTTTTGAAAATATAGGATGCGCATATATACCCCACTGAAAGAAGAAATATTTTACGTTTCATTTAGAGTAAAATAATTAAGCGAAATATACAGATGCCTTGAAAAACTCAGAAAAAACAAATAGCAGAATGTCATATATTTAAAGCAACGCGGGCTATTAATTTTAAAGTGTATAGTAGCTGGAGCTAGATTTTACTCACGACACTCTGTCCCATAAGTTCAGCAGCCATAACATCTTCGGCAGCATCAGTCCTCGGCATATGCCAGCCAATGCTGATTGTAATACCACATACACCATTTTGCCTTGGCTTGAAATCATTATTATAGGCATGGTAGGCTCTAGCGTGAGCTACAACAAGATGTTTAGCACAGAGATAATCACCAAGACCAGGTCTGTTTAGGATTGGAGCGAAAATTGTGGACCCGTAGCCTCCGTAGCATATTTCGTTTGGTTCGTTAAATGTGATCCAATACTTGACTCTGTCCCCGAAATTCTCAAACACTACTCTGGCGTAATCTTCAAACCAGTCAGCAATTAATGGATTGGCAAAACCACCCAGTTCTTGGAGCTTTTGTGGTAAATCCCAATGATATAAAGTTGCCATTGGTGTAATGTTATACTTAAGCATTTCGTTTATTAAGTTGTTGTAGTAAGCTACGCCTGCTGCGCTAACCCTATTCGAGTAGCCGGTGGGTAGGATCCTAGACCAAGATATAGAGAATCGGTAAGCGTCCAGACCGAGTTCTCTCATCATTTCAACATCACGCTTGTAGTTATCGTAACTATTAGCTGCTACATCCCCATTGGTTAAATCAGCGATTACGGTAGGATTGGTGTGGGTCATATAGTCCCAAATATTTTCCCCTTTATCTGAAACAAGAGATTTTATATTAATTTATATTATAAATCATTATTTCTTCTTCTTTTTTTGGAAAACATGGAGTGCGCATGGAGTATTAGCCATTAAAAGAAGTATTTTACATGTATTATTTATTTATGACGATAGTTGGAATAGTGGAAGTTTTCGGGTTCTAATCCTATTAGTAATAAATGTTTGTGTGATAAATACGAACATATTATTCACAAGTATTTCTATATATATGTATATCTAGTTTACAATTATATGATTTTTGTGTGTTGGAAATATTTATTATTATTTACCATCTGCATTCCATGCTCCCTCGATCTGATAAGCGGCTGTGGCCGCTCCAAACATAAAATCATCAGGAAATCTCCTTTCCTGCGCCTGGCCATAACATCCTAGTGCTAATACACTAGAAATAAATCGAGAAAAAATATTATTTTATTTATTTTAAAAGTTTGTGAAACTTGAATTACAGTTTTTTCTATATATTTTTCATAGTGAAGTAGTAATGCTTATATCATTACTCATTACAACAGTAGGTTACATTATTCTCACACGTAATAATTATAAATCAAATAAACAATAAGTATTTCTAAGGCTTGCTGGTAGAAAACTCTATAGGAACACTCGCTCGCCTTTGTAAATGTTTTATAGCTACAATGCATATTTCTGTAACAGTTGTGTGAGCACATTAAGGATGATTATATTAGTTGAGCGCCTATTTCTTACCTTATTAATATGTAAATATTCATTTCGTGATAACTAAACACTATGCAATTTTTACTTATTTAATGACTTTAGATCGCACGTGCTAACACTTTTATCGAGTCCCACTTGGGATCTACATCCACTTCAAAGTTATCTACCAAGCCGAACTAGTTATCTTGAAATGAAATTGATCTTAGATAGACATAATCTTTCAACTTCATAGTATCCGATATTTATGAACTGCTCAAATATTTTGAATACGTCTTTAATCTAAAGTAGATAAAGGCACAGTAACCTCTTGTATAATTTTCAACCGCCTCCGTGGCTCAGTGTAGCGGGTTCGATCCCAGCGTTTATGTTTAAGTACTCGGTTTGGTTGGTTCTAGGGCATTTTAAATGTCCCCCTTCTTTTTCTTTTTTTGCTTGGCGGCAGATAATTATCTAAACCTGCCGCCAAGCAGCAATGTTAATAGAATTGTTGTGTTCCGGTTGTCAGAGATAAGATAGCCAGTCCCCCAAATGTGTTGGGGTTTCCGGGTTAGTACGCTTCCACCTTCGACCCCATCTTCACTTAACATCAGGTGTGATTGAGGTCAAGTACCAACCCGTTGTGCATAAAAAAAATCTAGGTATGTTAATTGGCTAAGGTGAACTAAATTATGACAGAGCTGCTTGTCTATTAGAAAGTTAAATTATTAATAAAAAAAATATATAACATATTTTTCCTCTGATACTCCAGTAACCGAGACAAATATTGTTGTATTTTCTTATAAACACTTAACTCCATCAAAAAGATAAATTATATCAGTATTTGAGTATCGAAAGTGTCCACATTATCTCTGGGAGCATGTTGTTACGGACAGTGATAATCATACACAACAGGGCCTTTTTTTTCAATTGTTTGATATCGCAATGAGATTCGATATCAAATGCTGCTAATTCGATAAAATCATCGGAATTAAAATATTAAACTGACATTCGATTTCGAATTAGAACCAATTGAATTCTGATAGCTATAATTTTTTTTTATCTAAATATCTTTATTGTACACAAAATTGTGACAGAATTACGCGTTGTATATAAAATGTACAAAGGCGAGCTTAACTCCGATAGAGTTTTCTACCAGCAAACCTTAGAGATACATAGTGTTTATTAGATTAGGCAGAAAATAGTGTACAACAACATTATTATTAGTTAATAATAATTATTATTATTTAATCTTAATTAAATTCTGTATTAATTCCTGAATGTGGAATTTAACATGACATGACGTTATTTATCTTCTAACTTATATTCTGATATTGAACTATAATTCAAATGAGCTGCTTGCCCATTTATCATAAAATCATAATTTAGTCGGAGTTTTTAAATACTTAACTGAGTAATTTTGTATTTTGCGAGCGCAATGTCATCGCTTTTAATTATTACTTGACTGCTGAGAGCAATGTTTTCCATTCTAAGTATTCTAATGTAGCCTAAAAGGCGTGACTCCCAGAGTATCATAGAGTTTTAAAGTTAATACCTACAATACGTATTTATACTGCCTTGATAAGAGAGAAGGCCGCTAAGTGCAAAAACGAGAATGAATTTATTTACCTAGAATAAAAACTGTGAGAATAAGGTTTTTTGAAAAGTAGATATGTGTTTCTAGGTAATTTTGATAATTAGGTCTCATAGATTATTTGTAGCTGTCTGTTCATTTCAACAAATAGGTATGTTAAATTATTATTAATAGTTATTGTAGTTTTACAAAATATATCATTAAATTCACAAACTAGAGACTGAAATATATATGTATATATAATAGTATTTAATGCACACTCTAAACAAGTAAGTAAGTATTTACTTCTTTTTAACTAAATAAAAATCCACATTTGCAGCCTTAGGAATGACTTTATCTAAGAAGTTCATGACTAAAACGGGTCGGCTTGTTACCAATGAACCTTTTTCCGTAATCGTTTACGTTCTAGTTCTAATTTTTTTTTGTTCATCTGCGTAGGATAGACAAAAGGTTATCCATACAGCCTCGTCGTTTGTAATTTTCTTGTTATTCATTCATATTTATAGGCAAAATCGCCAAGTCTTCTTTTTTGAAACGGTAAGGCTGACGCCGAATTTTGATTCAAGTCTTATTCTTATAGATATAAATCTAATCCAATAATATTCTAGTTGTAACTACAAACTGTGAATGCATGGCTTGACTCTGCCACTCGAAATTATGAACGAAAACACAGCTGTCAAAACACATGTGCGCGAGTAGAGGCGCGAGTCGTCTGTCAGTTTGTCTGTCAATGTCAAGGGGATTAAGGGACCGGACCGGCTCGCTCGGTAACCTCGTCGCGTTGAAAACTTTGTGCGACGCTTTTATTTACACAAATAAAATTAGATAGGTATCTTTACGTTTAAAATTGTCGTGTAATTGCGATTGTGACACGTGTGTATTTATTCCTGTTATAGTTTGTTCAGCATGGAAATATCTTGGTTATTTTTGTTTTTATGGTAAGAATAGTGGCGATTTTATGAGATTATCTATCTATAATGATAATTAACTTGATAAACTTGTGATAAATGTGCCGGTTACGAGCTCATTTTCCTACCCGTCTTTCTGTTTCGTAGAGATACATATTATGTCATCAAACCGAAAAAATTGGTGTCTATAAAATAAGTTTAGCCCCCATACTCTCAAGACAGCAAGCTGAAACCAAAACCGCTCCACCTACCCCTGCTGAATGGGAAAGATTAGGAAAGTAGAAATGATAGAGCCTGTAAAAAGTATGATGAGCTTTATGGTCACATCGATATCTTTCATAACAAATATAATAAATCAACATATGAGGCGTTTATGCGCCGATTGTGGTGGACATTGTCTTGCATTTTCCATGCTTCTTATGGAAGTAAAATAATGATGTTCGCTGTGGCAAAGCACTGTCCTATCATAGTCGTTGTGTGAATGCTTATATTGGCAAGATCCAAAATGCTTAAATAGGGATTTAATATAACATAGCAGTTTTTCAAATACATTGAATGTGTTAACTAAATGCAAATGTATTATCTTTATCGGTGGAAGTTTTGTTGGCTAATCTATGATGCATACTGTAACAAATACTCCTGTAATATTTATAGCTGTTTGCTTTCCTTTAAATAAAAAAAAATATATCACTAATCAAAGCAAATGGCAGACTATAATTTGGCTTTTGAATTATAACGTTGTACATAAGTAATTTTGTTGGTTTTGTATGATAAACTGGAGCATATAAACAATTGGTGCAGTGAGTGAACCAACAGTTGTGGGTTTGAATCTTGTTAGGGGTAAATGTTTGTGTGATGAATACGAACATTCATTCCTAAGTTATGGGTGTGTATTTATGTATCTATTTACAGTACAGTACAGGGTTTGCTTACTTTGGGAATAGATAATAGGGATAAGTGTCCAAAATATTAGTATTTATTATTATATTAGTTATTTGTGCTCCTTTGACCTTATATTTTACACCATAATCTGTGATATGTTTTACTGAGTTACTTTTAAGCTTATTGAAACACGAATGCTTATTATCTTGATCTTATGACCGATACAGTCTATGAATAAGTTCTCCAGCTGGGCGTAACATAGCGGCGCATCTTTGGTTAAACATTAACATTTTGTGTCACCCTCATGACTCACTCGACACTTGCAAAATTCAAAGAGTTGCCAAAAACTAAAGAATTGAAGTTCTCTAATTGAACTGACAAATCACTTGAATGTTCCCAGAGACCTGCTGGTGAAGTGTGGACATGATGAGACCTTAAAATATACCATTACTGTTTGTTGTGTACACTATTTTCTGCCCAATCTAATAAACACTATGTATCTCTAAGGTTTGCTGGTAGAAAAGTCTATCGGAGTTAAGTTCGCCTTTGTACATTTTATATACAATGCATATTTTTGTAATAA
This sequence comes from Oegoconia quadripuncta, assembly GCA_949316235.1. Taxonomy (NCBI): domain Eukaryota; kingdom Metazoa; phylum Arthropoda; class Insecta; order Lepidoptera; family Autostichidae; genus Oegoconia; species Oegoconia quadripuncta. The sequence continues at coordinate 3,893,035 of OX438745.1, read as the reverse complement.
TTTTGTGTACAATAAAGATATTAAGATATTACTATTTATCATTTTCAGTGTACTGCATGGGTCCTGTGGGTGGACAGATAACAAGGTGCGGCGCTTCAGCGATGGCTTCCTGTTCGGTGCAGCAACAGCCTCTTACCAAGTGGAAGGAGGATGGGATGAAGATGGTAAAGTTATGTTTACAATTTATTCCCGGTGTATATACCAAGCAACGAATAATAAATAAGGTAGAAAAATGGTAGCACGAAATAGAACCCGTGGTAGGAGGGCCATAAAGTTGGGACAGTGTGAGCTCCAGTAAGCGGTGACACTTGAGTCGCATGTGCGTGACCTTGTCGCAACCAATTGCGTGCAAGCGTCTACGGGAGAGTGTGAGTGCTTCGTTGTGATTGCTGCTAGTTTGTTTGCGTAAATGGAACCGATATCAAAGCGGTAATTGTAGTAGAGTTACTTTCCTATACAATTATTATTCGGAGACACTGAGTAAAAGAAGTTAACCAACAGAGTACTTTATATGTAACTAGCTTTCCACCCGCGTCTTCGCCTGCGTGGAATAATTTTATTGCAGAAATTTGTTTATCCCATGTGAAGTACTCACTTTATCGGGATAAACGTATCCAGTACCTCCTACAAAGCTGCCAGCTGAAAATCAGCGCTGTGGTACAGAATTAATATAGTACTATATGGTTCATGCCACAGCATTATGCTGAGCTGGACCCTATATCAGCTTGCATTATTATGTTTTAGCATTATTATCTCAAAATTTTCATGTACATGCCCATTGTAAGCTGAATAAATGTTTTCTTTCTTTCTTTCAGTGTATATTCTACCTATTTACAAAATTTAATCCAAATCCGTTCATCCGTTTCACCATGATTGACCAACAAACAAATAAATAAACAAACATCCAAACTTCAAACGTTTCAATAATTAAAACATGTTCTCAAAAACATGCTATACATTAAATCATCAGAGCTATGCGATGGACGGCGACACGTGGCCACATTCTGGTCTTCAAGAATTTGATGTTTTTGCTATTGACTTGCTAAGAAGAAGAATGGACGGCTCAGCTTTGTATTGGCTGATGTGCTCTGTGGAAGTGCCATAATTCTGTATAAATTTGTTGGATTGTCCATTGCAAAAAGAGGTTTTAAAAGATGAAGGTATCAACGAGGCTGGCATAGTCACCCAAGATCTACAAAGGCCTCAAATGAAAAAAGATACCGCCTCCGTGGCTCAATGTAAACAACATTGGGTTTACGTTTCGGAGGTCGCGGGTTCGATCCCCAGCGGGGTACATGTTTAAGTACTCGGTTTGGTTGGTGGTAGGGCATTTTACATGTCTGCCTGGCTAGCTACCACCATCTTATCTAAATCTGCCGCCAAGCAACAATGTTAATAGCATTGTTGTGTTCCGGTTGTCAGAGATAAGATAGCCAGTCCCCAATAACATCAGGTGTGATTGAGGTCAAGTACCAACTCGTTATGATTAAAAAAAAGAAAAGATAAAAAACATGTGTATGTTCATAATGTTGCATAATACCAAGTAAAATAGTTTTGAAATTATCAGTACTTGCATCAGTACAGTGTCAAGGGATTTATACCCCTTTTTCTGTTTCCAGGGAAAGGGGAGAACATTTGGGACCGCTATTTCCACGAGCATCCTGAAACACCGGAGGATGGGTACAACGGTGATGTTGCCAGTGATTCCTATCATCAGTACAAACGGGACGTGGAGATCCTGAGGGAACTCGGTGTGGATTACTATCGGTTCTCAATATCTTGGGCGCGGGTTCTGCCTACAGGTATGTCATTAAAGATAAAGAGAAAGATAGCCTTTATTTCTGACAGAGTTACACATTTTATATTATTGGCATACACAATTACTTTTGCTTATTTTTATTATTATTATTATTTCACATTAAATTATTATTATTTCAAATTACATTATTATTATTTCAAGTTAAATTATTATTATTTCAAATTAAATTATTATTATTTCAAATCAAAAATTGTACTTATATCAATCGAATTTATACTAATTAATTTCCACAAATTACATTTCTATAAGTACAATTACTATTATTATTAAATTGAATTGATTGAAAATTTTAAAATTTAACAGCTCTATGTTTCTTCTCCATCAGTAACCCCAGCAGTATGTCTTCCGACATAGGCCTCCTCTAAGACTTTTCACTCCTTTCTGTCCTGTGCCTTCCTCGTCCAACATGCTCCTGCGACCCTTTTAATATCGCCTACCCACCTTCGCATCTGTCTCCCTCTTCTTCTCTTGTCCTCTCTAGGGTACCAGTATGTGACTTTTTGTGACCATTTATTTGTTCCTCTAATCATATGTCCCGTCCATCTCCATTTCATCTTATGTATTACGTATGTTATTGGGGTAATTTTGGTTTTATATCTTATATCTGTAAGTTTTACCCTGTCTCTTAACTTAACACCCACTCCTTAACACATACTCCTTTGCATTGCATTTTGACACACTTCCAGTTTTCTTAAGTTTCTTTTAGTTAGCGCCCACATTTGGCATCCGTATGAGAGGCATGGTGTTATACACGTATCCAGTACTTTGCCTTTCTGAGCGGGAGAAATATCCTTGTTCTTCATTATCTCTTTCAGTGACCAATACCTTTTCCAAGAGTTGCAGATTCTTTTATCGATTTCCCTATCCATCTGGTCTGTCGGAGATATGGTTTGTCCCAAGTACTCGTAACTGTCCACGTACTCTACAGTAGTATTGTTCTTCAGTGTTATTGTTTCTTTCTGACCATTTTGTCAATAGTTTAGTCTTTATCAAATTCATTGTTAACCCCACTTTTTCACTTTCTGTGGCTAATTGGTCCAGCATCTCTTGCATTTCTATTGGGCTTGTGCACAGCAGTACTACATCGTCTGCAAATCTCAAATGGTGTAGATGTTCTCCGTTTTTCATAAGTCCTTTTGTGCTCCAATCCAAGTTTCTAAATACTTGTTCTAGTACGGCTTTACACGGCTTTTTAAAGCCGGTAGTACATCAGACCCCTCTAATTTTAGACCTATTTCAATACTACCGACTCTCAGCAAAATCTTTGAAAAAATTATATTAAATCAGATATATCGAGTTATTTTTACAGTAACAATCTAATGTCATATAAACAATTCGGTTTTACTAGGGGCCGCTCGACAACCGATGCAGGTGTCGAGCTCTTACAATATATTTTTGAGGCTTGGGAAGATGCGCAGGATGCAATAGGAGTATTTTGCGACTTGTCCAAGGCCTTTGATTGCGTTCATCACGACACTTTAATCAGGAAATTACGTCATTATGGTGTAACCGGCCGAGCTCTCGACCTTCTGAATTCTTATTTGAGTAACCGAGTTCAGAGGGTTGATATCAGTGGCAATACATCGTCAGGGTCGACAGTCTGTATGGGCGTCCCACAAGGCTCCATTCTCGGACCATTTTTGTTTTTGGTTTACATAAATGACTTGCCAAACCTTGTAAACGATAAACATGAAATAGTATTGTTTGCTGACGATACCTCTGTATTGTTTAAAGTAAATAGACTAAAATTAAATTATGACGACGTGAACAACGCTATTTCTCAAATAGTAGAATGGTTTACGGCAAATAATTTGTTACTGAATGAGAAAAAAACTAAATGTGTTAAATTTTTACTGCCTAATGTCAGGGAGGTGCCCACAAATATAATGATAAAAAATGTCACTCTAGACCTTGTTGAGTCCACTGTATTTTTGGGCATTACTTTGGACGCCAAATTACAATGGGGTCCTCATTTCCATAAATTGGCGAAGAAGCTCAGCTCTGCAGCGTATGCAGTCAAAAAAATTAGACAAATATCGGACGTAAATACTGCTAGATTAGTATATTTTAGTTATTTCCATAGCCTGATGTCTTACGGTATCTTGCTGTGGGGAAATGCCGCGGATATCAATACAATCTTTGTTTTACAAAAACGAGCCGTTCGCGCAATTTATCAATTGAGACCTGCAGTGTCACTTAGAGACAGATTTAAAGAGTATAAATAATATTCTAACCTTTTCGTCACAGTACATTTTTGAAAATCTAATATATGTCAAAAAAAATATAGCATCATTTAGGAAAAATAGTGATAAACATGATGTCAATACAAGAAATAAAGATAAACTTGCAGGTCACATAAGTCGCCTCCACAAAGTCAGTAATTCATTCAAAGGGTTATGTATACGCTTTTTCAATAAAGTTCCTGTTGATATACAAAATCTTCCTTTCAATAAATTTAAAGATACTATAAAACAGAAACTTATTAAGAAAGCATATTATAAAATATCAGATTATTTAGATGATAAACAATCATGGACATAACCAGCCCGTTCGCATAACCAGGCTATTTCACAATTAATAATGAAATATTATAATATAAAATAATAATTTTGTAATATAACAACCTTTTTTTAAAAGAGCGACCTCTCGAGTTTCTTGCTTGTTCTTCTCAGGGGAAAATTGCCTTTTGAACAAGCCTTTTGAGTTTTGATTTTGGCTGAAAATAGTTCCGGGGAAATAGGATCACCTTGTCTGATCACCTGTCTATGTCATTGGCAACTGCAAAATAATTTTTTTTTTCTGGAAAGCTAAATTCAATGTATTTATTGTAATGTAAGGATCTAAGTTAAAGCGAAAGTAAATGCCAGTGGCGCCCCCTTTATGAAAATGTCAATTTGTAGCTGAACAGAATCTACTGTATGACTTTTTTACCATAAGGAAAAAATAGAGCATATTAGGAAAGTGAAATAGAAGTTATTGGCATAGGTAGTTTAGTTATTTTTTTCTCAAAACCATCATCGACCCACGCGTCGACAGGAGATTGATATGCCACTGCCGGAGATTGATATGCCACTGCCGGAGATTGATATGCCACTGCCGGAGATTGATATGCCACTGGCGGGATTGATATGCCACTGCCGGAGATTGATATGCCACTGCCGGAGATTGATATGCCACTGGCGGGATTCGTAGGGTTCCTATCATGCAAAATTTCTCTGGAACTCATATTTTCTCCCAAGTTTTTTTTATTTATTTAATTTATTGATATGTGGTGATTGATTGTGGTAATTGAGATGTGGAGTAGACTTACAAACGCGACCGTCAAATGACACAACGCGTAATTTTGAAATTATGGTTCTGAAAAAATAAATAAACTACGTATGCCAATACCTTCTATTTCACTTACCTAATATGCCCTATTTTTTTTCCTTACGGTAAAAAAACTCATCCAGTATAATAGATAAATAAATATCTTGGCATATCCTTGCAGTGGGATGTTTACTGGCTGATGATGATGATACACGCAGCGCCATCTAAGTCCACAGTAAGCATTTAAGCTTGTGTTATGGATACCGGATGGTTGATAAACTACACAAATTCTTTTTTATATTACAAATAAATTGTTTATTTGTTACTCCAGTCACACATAAGTTCCAACATAATAGTAGGTTTCTATATTGTATGTAACCGAAATGGCTTGACTGATTTGAAGTGCAACATGTCCTTGACTGATTTGAAGTGCAACATGTCCTTAGATTCGTCTTGATCCCTAGAGTATCATAGCCTACATTATGTGGAAAAAAATCCAACATGACACCCACAAAGTTCAACATTCGTTGACGCGTTTTTTGTTTTCTTTTTGTAAATTGTTATTAAAAATCTTGTAAGCACATTTATTTATTTATTTATTTATCATTTATTGCACACAAGAAAAAAAAACATACAGATACAACATAATAGAGACGACACAACTGGTTCTGCTTATTTCTACAATGAAATTTCTTCCAAACAGACCTACGAAAGAGAGGCAGATAAGACTTGCACATAGAAATCTAAAGAAATGAATAAATATGATAGACTAAAAAAACCTAACCGAATATAAATATAACTTCATACTAATAAGTACATAAATACATAAATAAGTACATATTTCAATACATACGAATATAAAATATAACATACAATACAACAAATACACGGAATAACACTATGAAATGGAAAGGTAATTGTGTATGTCATTGTAGATTCTGTCTTATACAGGGTGAATTTTTCAAGTGGGCGTTATTGGCCAAATTTGAAAGTATGAGGAATTTTGATGAAAAATTTGATGAAAACTAAAACTGCACCATTAGATTTTTGAGATATCAATATTCCTAGCCAGGAATCGAACCGTTTATTTTGAAAAAGAAAACTTAAAATAGTTTCGGATTTGGCCATGCAGGCCCACTTGAAAAATTCAGCTTGAATAAGTACATAAAATTTTTTCATTAGAGATAATCTGGGCCGCAATTTGTAAATCATACAAAACGCTCCCTTCTGCAGAATAAAAGTACGTTATGTTTGTACATGGCCTATTTAAAATAAGAAAATTATAATAAACCCTTTCAAAATTAAAAACGGACTGAACATTGGGTTTACGATTTGGAGGTCGTGGGTTCGATCCCCAGCGGGGTACATGTTTAAGTAGTCGGTTTTGTTGGTGGTAGGGCATATTAATTTATTATTGCGTCTTTAAATGTAAAAAAAATTATTACTTGTGCTTTTGGTTATTCACATTGCTTATCAAGTGATGAAAATAACTATATCCATAATTTGAATAGGTTACAAACTAATATGATATCCTATAATGACAAATTTAAATTTTTTGACACTAATAAGTTTATTAGGAATCTTGTTTTAACGAAAGATAAACTATATCTTTCAAAATATTATATAAAACAATTGGCTATGTTGTTAGCCTATAATTTACCTATTTATACGATACCAGTCAATGGTAGATCCTTTTTTGTAATGGAGGGCCCTTCTAGGGGTATCAAATCACCTATTATTTATAATAATAGGGATGTGACTCCTGTTGAGACGAGGGACTTAGAGCAGTCTCGATATTTAAACTAGGTAAAAAGACAAAAGAAAAGCCAAATCGACTTACAATATTTCATCAAAATATTCAGTGCTTTTCTGGCAAAGAACTAGAAATAGAGATGTTTTTAGAGAAACACAACACCATCGATATTGTATGTATTACTGAACATTGGCTAAAACAAACCGAAATGATTATTTCAAATGACAATTATTATTGTATTAGTTCATTCCATCGACAGTTTAAGACACATGGAGGTTCTTTAATTTTAATTAAAAATAATTTAAAAGCGACGGAACGCAAAGATGTTGTTGCACTTTCGATTGAATGTACTATTGAACTTTCATCTGTGGAGTTGGAGAACTACATTGTTATTTGCGTCTACAGACCTCCTTATGTTTACAATTTTAATTTGTTTGAGTCGGTCATGGAAGATGTGCTAAAACTAGTAACTAGAGGGACAAAGTCAGTTATAGTCTGTGGTGATTTTAATGTAGATTTGCTGGAGCAGAAGTCGTTAACTACTCGAATAATAAGTTTATTTAAGTCTTTTAATTTAAACAACGTATTCCTAGAGCCTACTAGAATCACTGAATCTACAGCCACTTGCATAGATAACTTTTTCTGTAACTGTAATTTCATTGATCAGTCTATACTAAACTGTTTAAGGTCTGATCACTGTGGGCAACTTGTTGCTTTTCCGTTAATTAAGTTATCCAATCCCACAGTAGAATTCATTACTAGACCTATACCTGCAGAAAAAGTAGAAATGTATAAAGAAGTTTTGCTAAATAAATTACCTTTACCTTCGTCTGAAACAATTGACTGTGATAAATTTTATACAGATTTCTTCAATGTTTTGAATAAAGAGTTTGAACAGATCTTTCAAATTAAAAAAGTTAAAAATACCAATAAATTTAAATTCAGTAACTGGGCCACGAAAGGTATTCGAATAAGTAGAGATAAGTTGTTTCAGCTCTATGAAGATAGGACAATTAGGCAGGATGACCTAGAGTTCTGCGAATTTGTTAAAAGTTATTCAAAAATATTTAAAAAAGTTTGTATTACTGCTAAGTCCAGATACATTAGTAATATTGTAAATATTGCTGATAATAAGATTAAAGCAGTCTGGAAGGTTATAAATAGGGAAACGTCATGTGTTAAAGAACGTGACAATGGATATTCAATTAAAATTGATAATAGAATTTTAAAAATTTGTAAATATTCCAGTCAAAACTACTGAAATACTAGATTCATCACCAATTCGTGCTAAATCATTGATGGTAGCTAATGTAAAAAAATGCCACACTATTCTTAAATTTAGGTATGTTGACCCTCTCGAAGTTATAAAGGCTTTCAAAACGCTAAAGTTAAAAAAAGCTGAAGATGTCTGGGGCATGTCGGTACAGCTGTTGAGTCATATTGTCACTACGATCGCTCCTTACTTAGCCTTCATTTTCAATGCGAGTATTGATCAGGGTGTCTTTCCTGAACTGATGAAACATAGTAAGGTTGTACCTCTTTTTAAATCAGGATGTAAAAACGATCTCAATAATTACAGGCCCATCTCCATTCTACCTGTACTTAGTAAAATTTTTGAGAAACTTATTCTGGGTCAAATATTGTGTCATTTCAATACAAATGGACTACTACATGATAAACAGTTTGGCTTCACTAACGGTCGCTCGACAACGGATGCCGGTGTAGCTCTAATTAAAAATATTTATAATGCCTGGGAAGATCGCAGCGATGCAATCGGTGTGTTTTGCGATCTTTCAAAAGCATTCGATTGTGTGGATCACAAAACGCTTTTATTTAAATTAGAACATTATGGGGTGCACGGCAAAGCCCTCGACTTATTAACTTCTTATTTAGAAAATAGAATTCAAAAAGTTCAAGTAAATCTGGAAAAATCTTCAGGATCCTTTGTGAAAATGGGAGTGCCTCAAGGATCAATTCTAGGTCCTTTTATGTTTTTAGTTTATATTAATGACTTGCCTTATTTAGTTCGGAACCTGGTTGATATTGTGTTGTTTGCTGATGACACTTCATTTATATTCAAAATAAAGAGAGGGTCGAATGATATTGACGATGTAAACGATACTCTTTCACAGGTTTCGAACTGGTTTACTGTGAATAATTTAGTTCTAAATGCTAAGAAAACCAAATGTATTAAGTTTTCCTTACCTAATGTAAGGCAGGGGGAAAACAACCTAAAGTTGAATAGTGAACCATTGGAATTTGTTGAGAACACTGTTTTTCTTGGCATCACTTTGGACTCCACACTACAGTGGGGGTCGCATATTGAGACACTTGCGAGCAGGCTCAGTTCAGCTGCTTATGCTGTTCGTAAGATTAGACAACTTACTGACATTAAAACAGCGAGGCTCGTTTATTTTAGCTACTTTCATAGCATTATGTCTTATGGTATACTACTGTGGGGTAGAGGTGCAGATATTCAAACAATATTTGTTCTACAAAAAAGAGCAATCAGAGCAATATATAAATTACGCTGCCGTGATTCTCTAAGAGATCTGTTTAAAGAAATAAGTATTTTAACTGTTGCATACCAGTATATATATGACAGTATAATGTATGTACGCAAAAATATATGCCTATTTCGCAAACATTCTGATAATCATAATTTGAATACTAGAAACAAAAATAAAATTGAAATTCCACAATTTAGACTTAGCAAGGTTAGCACATCCTTTGTGGGACACAGCATACGCTTTTACAATAAAATACCAGAACATGTATTGAGTTTAACAGAGCAGAAATTTAAACGCCACATTAAAGAAACTCTGTGTAAGAAGGGTTATTACAGGATAGATGATTATTTAGGCGATAAGGAGGTCTGGTGTTAGCTGGTTGTTATGTTAATTGCTATTGTTTTGTAATATGTAATATAAGATGTAGTATTGTTGTAAGGACGGAGACTAGTTGAAAAGATGTGTTGTTGCGGAGTTTCTTGTCGCTTCTTCTCCGTAACCATAACACCTTGTGAAGCGATGTAGTTAAAAAAAGAAAAATAGCATGTTGACTTTCAATAAGTGATATTTTTGTATCCTACATTGAATAAAATATTTTTGATTTTGATTTTGATTAAATGTCCGCCTGGCTAGCTACTACCATCTTTTCTAAATCTGCCGCCAAGCAGCAATGTTAATAGCATCGTTGTGTTCCGGTTGTCAGATCCAAATGTGTTGGGATTTTTGGGTCAGTACGCTTCCACCTTCGACCTCATCTTCACTTAACATCAGGTGTGATTGAGGTCAAGTGCCAACCCGTTGTGTAAAAAAAGAAAAAACATAAACATTTGTTCAACAATTTAACATTTAGCCTTAATACTGATTCAATTTGTTTTCCAGGGCACTCCAATAACGTAAATGAAAAGGGTCTCCAATACTATGACAATTTGATAGACGAATTGTTAAAATACAACATTCAACCAATGGTGACATTGTATCACTATGATCTACCACAAAAGCTTCAAGACTTAGGGGGATGGACCAATCCTTACATCATTCAGTGGTTCGAGAATTACGCCAGAGTGCTGTTTAACCGTTATTCAAAGAAAGTGAAGTATTGGATAACTTTGAACCAACCGAACGTGTGCATGGAGAGCTATGGAGACACATTTATGCCTCCGGGCATAGGTTCGAAAGGGATAGGAGATTATATGTGTTTGAAAAATATGCTTCTGTCACATGCTAAAGTCTACAGGTTGTATGAGAAGGAATACAAGAATAAATATAAGGGTATGTTAATATTTTTTTATGTGCAAAATTTTATGACTTTTCTTTTATTAATTATGGCTTGGCAGTCAAGCCATCAGCCTAAACACGAAAACATTCTGTAGTAATTGTTCAGTAAAGTGGCAGAATACTTTACGGAAGGTTGTGGGAACCCGAAAGCTTAGTTACGTATTTTAATTTACACTTCCCTTCACTGCTGCACATTATACTGGCATTATTAATATTAATTTTTAAGTTTTATATCAAAACTCAGAATGTAATTAGTGAAAATTTATAATAAATTCGAGTTTATTGAATGATACAGGATCGGTCGGTATATCCTTGTCACTCAACTGGTTCGATCCCGTGGACAACTCAACTGAAAATGTTAATGCTGCCGAATACTACAGGCAGCTCAATGTAAGTATGTTTGAGGTCGTGTGTGTTCGAATTAAAAAGAGAGCTAGTGGTGTCGATTCGGATGTATACCAACTAAACTAAAACCAGTTTTAAAGTAGTACTGTCTCTATGTCCCTGCAACAGTACGATTAGGGCTTGTAATATTCGCCCAATTTTACTATTCGAATATTACGAATAGTTCAATCGCTACTATTCGAATTATTCGAATATGACGAAGTTTTCGAATATTTTCTATCTAAAAAACAAAATAAGTAAATATTGCACATAATTCGTAGGTTTTATAAAGTTCACAGACATCAAAGTAACATCGACTGATTTGTAAAGAAAAAAACTAGGTTTTTCTAAAATGATTATTAGCTTTAATAAATAATCAGACTATTTTGGACCAGGAAAACACATAATATTTTAGTAACAAATAATATAATGTAAGTGCTTCTCTGAACATTAACACTAATAACAAATTAAATCAACTTCTATCTAAGTATAACTGAGAACATTGAAATTCTCTTATTAACACAAATAAAATCAATAAAGTGTCAGAATCAACGGCAGAATACGAAAGATTTTGGCGGCCAAAAAGCCCAACTTGACCGTTAGTGAACGAATGACAGAATGACAATGATGGTGTTGCCAGTAGCGAGAATTTAATTTGGCGTTATTTTGTTAAATTCACGGTTATATTTATTTTATTATTAAAGTTTAGTTAATATACGAAAAGTTCGAAAAATTCGAATACTACTCTAAGTAATATTCGAATAGGTAAATGGGGTGAATATTCGAATAATACGAATATTCGAATAATACGAATATTCGAATAATACGAATATTCGAATAATACGAATATTCGAATACCAAGCCCTAAGTACGATGCGACGGCACCACTCCAAAACTGGTTTTAGTTTAATTGGTGTACATCCGAATCGACAGCATTGTTTATTTAATTTCTAACTTCAAGGTTTTCGATAGGAAAAGTTAGTCCAGTAAAAATTCGCAATTTTTATGGTGTAACCTCTTATAATTTTAAAGTTTCTGATTTTTTTGTAGTAAAATATCAGTAATCAAATGAAAATGTTTTTTCTGACAGTTCTGTAGCTTGCTTTAAATATTATATAGGTATTTAGTTATAAACCTACAATAGTGTCGATTCGGATGTACACTAACTAAACTAAAACCAGTTTTAAAGTGGTGCCGTCGCATCGTACTGCTCCAGGGAGAAAGAGACAGTACTACTTTTAAACTGGTTTTAGTTTAGTTGGTGTACATCCGAATCGACTCCAATATTAAATAAAAGTTACCACTGTGAACTTCATTGCGATGTAGAAGATGCTAGATCTCTTTAAAGAATTTTCTAAAAAATTAATCAATGGCTACTTTATATTTTCTAAAAATTGTTCATTGAGTCGTGATATTTGCCCTCGATGAATTTTTTCATATATCTGAAGAAGTTATATTGATTTTCTAAGTATACTCCGACGCAATGAAATTCGCAGTGGTAATTTTAATCATATAGTCTATGTTATATGACTAAATATCTATATTACGTCTAAAGGAAGCTACTGATTTGTTATTTGTGCAAAAAATCACGATCTTTAAAATTAAAGGAAGTTAAAAGTGTATCCTTACTGGATTATAAGCAAACGACCTGTTTGGTGTAATGGTTAGGAACTCTGCTACTATACCAAATAGTCGCGGGTTCGAATCCCGCCAGGGGTATATGTTTGTATGATGAATACAGACATGTGTTCCCGAGTTATGGATGTTTTTCATTTATATATGTATTTATTTACAAAAAAAAAAGTATTTGTGTAGTTTATCAACCATCTAGTATCCATAACACAAGCCTAGATGCTTACTGTGGACCTAGATTGCGCTGTGTGTTTGTGCAAAAACATTTATTTATTATTTAATGTCTAGGTCAGTCCTTGGATGGGTGATCGCTAGTGGCATTTTCATATGTGTTTCCGTGCTTTAATTGATGGCAAATTGTAAGGATTGCAAGTCATACATATCTATAGCATGTTACAAATTGACATTGTGCTTTCTTATGAGGCCCATAGTAAGAGACCACGTCCTGGATAAGGTCGCGGGAAATCGCTGGATGTAGGCCGCTTCCGACCGGTCACTCTAGAGATAGAATTCTATGTTCAGCAGTGGACATCCTGTTGCTGACGTGATGATGATGAATGAACTAAGTGACAACAAAAACAGATAGATCATATTATTATGAGTAAATCTTTGATACGTCATGTTTATTAGTAATTGTTTACCCGACTGAAGAGAGGCCCAAGAGAGGACTATGGCCCATACTCTCTCATATAAGAGGGAAAGCCTAAATCCCTGCAGTGGGATGTTTAATCATGATGATTATATATAATATTTAAATACTTAGATAAATTTTCTTCCATTTAGAGCCATTGTTAATACCCTCTTTATTTATTGTTTATGTATGATTACAGATTGGTCTATACATGAATCCGATATGGTCTAAAGATGGCGACTTCCCAAAATCCGTTAAAGATAATGTGGCGAAGAACAGCAAAGCGGAGGGATACTTTGAGTCAAGGCTGCCGAAACTTAGTTCCGAGGAAATCAAGCTGTTAAAAGGTTTGCTTTATCAATATGTCGTAGCCAGAGACAAATTAGCGACGGATTTATAATAACCACCTCCGTGGCTCAATGTAAACAATATAGGATTTACGAATCTGAGATCGCGGGTTCGATCCCCAGCGGGGTACATGTTTAGTACTCGGTTTGGTTGGTGGTAGGGCATTTTAAATGTCCGCCTGTCTAGCTACCACCATCTGATTTAAATCTGCCGCCAAACAGCAATGTTAATAGCAGATTTGTCAGAGATAAGATAGCCAATCCCCCAAATAAGATGGAGTTTCCGGGTTAGTACGCTTCCACCTTAGGCCTCATCTTCACTTATATATAATATCAGGTGTGCTTCAGGTCAAGTGCTAACCCGTTTTGCATAATAAAAAGGTACACAAAGCCTTCCTGTTGATACTGCAATACAAAGACAATACAATACAATACAAAGGCTTTGTGTACAAAGAGGACAGCTCAGAACATACTTAGTTTATATTAAAACTCCTTCCGCATGACATAACTGTATACATCTAAGGCAAGAAAACAAATTTAATTTTTATTCTTAAATACATGGGGCACACTAAAAGTTTTACACTTCTTGCTAATCGGAAATTTCAAACTTCAAACTTCAAGCATTTATTTGAACGTAAGATACATGATATCATTTGTTGAATGTCAATTTAAATCTACTGGAAATAAAAAAGTTTATTGCATTTATCTGTCAGTCGGTATGTCCAAGCTACTACTTGAGTTCCCAGGAACTATTTGAATTCCCATTCGCTACCACAAAAAGTCTTTTCTAGTCACACTTTAAACACTGATCGAAGGACCAAAAATGTTGGGGCTTATCCCAAACACCTTAAACTATGTATATGTAATTTAATATATGTTAGCGTTATATGTTACTTAATGTTAGTCAGCGCGGGAAATTGTATTAGGAAAACCACTGTACATCCGTCACTGACGAGCATCTTTATTGCACTAAAAAGAATGTGTACACATGGAAATGCGGGCGTACAGTCGGCATAAAAATAATGTACAGCGTGCTCGTACAAATGTTATACGACTTGCAACCTTCTTAGTAATAAAAAAAATTGGCGGGAAATCATTTGTCAATTGTCTTTTATCACACATCAAAGTTCTACGTACGCAACGAAAATGGAAATTAAGTCGAAAAGATGATTGATGATGATTTTTTATGATTTTAAAAGTTCTCTCTCTCTCCGCGAGACTGTGCCGCTCGTCTTCAAAATGCTTTTGGGAGAGAAGCACCTTCTTTAAGCACCGTGAGGTGATGGTTTGCTGAATTTGAGAGAGGTCTGGTTTCTTTACATGACGAATTTCGTGAAGGGCGACCTTCAACTGCCGTCAACGAAAATAATGTGGCTACTGTTAAGCGGCTAATTGAAGAAAACCCGCAGATTACTAACTTCACTAATTATTTAAAGTTATTAATTAATAACTTTGTTGTTGTTGGAACCCTCATGAACTGACAGCGGAGCAGAAACGGGCTCGCGTGGAATGGTGCTCACAGATGCTACTGAAGTACGACCACGGACATTCTAATGCTGTTTATGACATTGTCACAGGAGACGAAACGTGGATTTATTGTTTTGAACCCGAAAAAAAACAGCAATCTTGTGAATGGGTGTTTGAAAATGAGAACAGGCCAACAAAAGTGAGGCAGGCAAGAAACGTTGGTAAAAAAATGATCGCGTTTTTTTTCTCAGCTACGGGTCCCATCTGCACAATTCCACTTGAGGATCAAAAGAGTGTTAATGCCGAGTGGTATTCTACCATTTGTTTACACAGGGTGTTAGAAAAAGTTCGCGAAAGACGACCAACTCGTCACCCATCCTTCACATAGCCACGACCTAGCACCCTGTGATTTCTGTATTTTCCCCAAAATCAAAGATTTGATGAGAGGTTTCACTTTTACCAACTCCGAAGAGACAGTGATAGCGTTCAATCAGCACATAGAAAATATGCCTTCAGATCTGTGGTCCTCCTGTTTTAAAAAATGGTTCGATCGCATGAAAAAATTATTAAAACGTAAAGGAGAGTATTTTGAAAAGCAATAAACATAAAACAGTCAGGCTGTGGAACTCACTTCCCTCTAATATACG
Source organism: Oegoconia quadripuncta (assembly GCA_949316235.1). Classification (NCBI taxonomy): domain Eukaryota; kingdom Metazoa; phylum Arthropoda; class Insecta; order Lepidoptera; family Autostichidae; genus Oegoconia; species Oegoconia quadripuncta. The sequence continues at coordinate 3,877,261 of OX438745.1, read as the reverse complement.
TGACAGCCAGTCATTGGCCATTTTTAAAGTCCGTGTGAAAGAGCATTATCTTGGGTCCTGTCAATAACCATTATTTATTTATTTATATATTTATTAATATATGTATTAATATATTCATTTATATATAATTTATATGTTTGTGTATTTATTCATTTATATGTATATTCGTAGGCTTATTTATGTACTTATTATTATGTACTTAATATTTATTTTCTTATTTTCATCTTACTTATATGCACTCTATGTTTCCCCTTCACTATTGTTATATCCTATGTTGGGTTTGCTGGAAGATATCTCTTTTAGGGATAAGCTCGCCTTTTGTATATCTTACTCTTAAGTATCACTGTAATTGTTTTCTGTGTATGCAATAAAGTGTTAAATAAATAAATAAATAAATAATATTTTGATTATAACATGTTGCTTTTTTAAGTTACGCAAAACTTTTAGTGTGACCTACGTATTATATTTTTTTTTGTAAACGCTTCATTATATAAAAAGGTAATACGTGGGTTTCACAGGTATAGAGTTTGGTTACATGAAAGTTGTTTTTGTTTTCGGAAGCACATAACAGATATTGTTTCCACACCAGGCTCTGCCGATTTCCTCGGCATGAACCACTACACCACATTCCTGATCCAGCACAGCACAGACAAAGGCAACTCTTACCTGCCCGATACCAACGTGAACACTTCGCAGGGTCCAGAGTGGAAACACTCCGCATCTTTCTGGTTGAAGGTACGTGGGCATTGTTAAATTAGTTGTACCCGACTGCCTCAGAAAGGAGGGTAATGTTTTTCAAGTGAATGTATGTAGATATCTGTGTTACCACCTATAGCCCAGGCTTGATCAAAAAAACTCGATATGTTTTATGAGCCGCATTCATCGATCATCCTGAGCTATTATATTGGGTCTTTACCTATGAAATTGGAGGCTTTTTTCTTCGTTAATCATATGTACCAATTTCTGCGATTTTCAAAGCTATATCCAAATTTGTTTTGTATTTTGAAAATGGAATATTATTTCAAGGTTTCACGTGAAATATTTTTTAATTTCTGGGCTAAATCACATAATGAAAAAAATTTAAACAGAGCTCTTTTCATGTGCTTCCTATAATCATTTCTTAGATTCGCAGAAACTTTTATAAAGCGGTTACTTTTAAAAATTAACGCTGCCTATACTTAACTTAATGTTATCCGATAATACACACAAAGTTTAGCTAATTTGGATTTGCCGTTCCCAAAAAAAATCAAAAATGTTTGGATTGAGAAAACAGTCTTAATGAAATTCTTTATACAAAACGCCAATTTCATAGGTAAGGACATAATAGCTTCGCGATCAACGTTGATCATAACATCGATGCTACGTAGATAGTTCGTGTAATAGTACCCTAATATATGTAGTATGATCGAGATTACTTATAAGCCCCCGTAAACAAGTACCAAATGTTAACATGTCTTACTTGCTCGCAACTGATTGGTTGTTAACTGTTCACGATTTTTTGGCGTCCAACGTTAAGCGTTAAGTGGCGGTTAGCGGTGAGAGACGGATTATACGCCTGCAGTGAAGTATGTGTTAGGTTAAACACCCAACACTCGTGAATTGTCAGTCTCATAGATTATCAAACTCGTAAATTGTCATATTCATGAATAGTCGAACTCGTGAATTGCCGAACTCGTGAATTGTCGAACTCGTGAATTGTCGGACTCGTCAACTGTCATCTCGTGAACTGTCAATCTCGTGAATTATCAAACTTGTGAATTGTCATACTCGTAAATTGTCGATCTCATTAATTATCGAACTCGTAAATTGTCGTACTCGGGAATTGTCAAACTCGTGAATTGCCGAACTCGTGTATTGTCGAACTCGTGAATTGTCAAATTCATAAATTATCATACTCGTGAATTGTCAATCTCATAAATTATCAAACTCGTGAATTGTAATACACGTGAATTGTCAAAATGTCAAAAAATGTAGAATGACAAACAGGCAAATTGTGGAAAACGCAGTAACCAATCTCATATAAGCGTAAGCGTTTGTAGTTATAGAAACATTTGGCTCTTGTCCAGAACCCTGGGGCTCTACTGCCTAACTCAAAGCTATAGCGATATCACTGTCTTTTTTTTTTTTATATGAGAGGGCGGCAAACGAGCATGCGGGTCACCTGATGGAAAGCAATCACCGCCGCCCATGGACACTAAAAGGGTCACAGATGCGTTGCCGGCCTTTGAGGAAGGTGTAGGCTCGTTTCTTGAAGGTTCCAATGTCGTACTCGTTCGGGAATACCGCTGCCGGAAGTCCGTTCCACAGGGTGGTTGTCTGTCCTTGTCATTGTGTTACGAAATGACCAGGATGAATGGTGCATTGACGTTATAAACGATAACAATTTCCAAAGCAATTGACTTCTGCTGGTCAAAATATAACTTACTTTAAAACAATTGAATTCCTCCTTTTCCAGAGCGTACCTTATGGCCTCTACAAGCTATGCCTATACATTAACAAACACTACGACTATCCAATTGTGATCATCACGGAAAACGGCTGGTCCACCGGCAAGGGTCTGAAGGACACCAGCAGGGTTGACAACCTGAAGGGCTACTTCACGGCGTTACTGCTAGCCATCGAAGACGGTACAAGGGTTATCGGGTATACGGCTTGGAGTTTGGTGGACAATGTAGAGTGGACTGCAGGGGTCAGGTGAGATATGCAACGTCACGACCGTTATCCCAAATGGGGTGGTCAGAGATATCCCATATACTCAATAAAGGATAGATAGTCTCGAAAAAGATTTTTTATAAAATTTTTTATGCACAACAGGTTGGTACTTGACCTCAATCACACCTGATGTTAAGTGAGGATGAGGTCGAAGGTGGAAGCGTATTGACCCGGAAACCCCAACACATTTGGGGGACTGGCTATCTTATCTCTGGCAACCGGAACACAACGATGCTATTAACATTGTTGCATGGCGGCAGATTTAGATAAGATGGTGATAGCCACTTGTTGTACTCTGTTATTGTAATATTTTGGTGCAATAAAGAATATTATAAAGAATATGTCTTTATGTACACTTTCCTTTGTAACAATAGCTGTTACAACCATGTAGCAAGCAAATAAATGAATTTGAATATTATATACAAAGATAAATGGGTACAATTATAGATTCCTACAGCTGTGTTTACACACTGTGAAACTTATGATTTCCAAAATAGATATAATCAGGCGCGTTATTCTGTAGCTTCATTGATAACGATATCCAATGAGAAAACGTCATATCACCGAGCGACCGATACGCCAACGAATCACACGTCAGAACGTAATTGATGATATTGATGAAGTTACACAATAGTCCCGCTGAGTTATGATGGTCAATGTTCCTCCATGCCGTTGTTCCACAGCCTTGGGTATGCAAAGGTAAACAAAGAAAACTAATTTTAATTTTGTACCAAGCAGATGGAAACCATTATATCCAGAGGTTTTTTATTTGCTATTTTACAGTCAACGTTTTGGCCTCTACGAGGTGGACTACGAATCGGAGAGTAAGACAAGGACGGCACGGCATTCTGCGTATTTCTACAAGCACGTGATAGAGACAAAAGAGGTCGACCCACAGTGGAAGCCAAAGAAAAACATGAAATTGAACATATCCAACAGGAAAGTTAAGAAGGTAGAGAAGCAAGAGCTGTGATTTTGTTAAGTGTCAGAAATACGAATATTGTAATTTACATCTAACCGGTCTGTACGGGCTGAGTTCCTTTGCCTGTCGAATTACTACATTGTCGAATTGTATTAGGTCCTTACCTATGAAATTGGCGTTTTGTATGAAGAATTTCATTAAGACTGTTTTCTCCATACAAACATTTTTGATTTTTTTTGGGAACGGCAAATCCAAATTTAGCTAAACTTTGTGTGTATTATCGGACAACATTAAGTTAAGTATAAGCAGCGTTAATTTTTAAAAGTAACCGCTTTATAAAAGTTTCAGCGAATCTAAGAAATGATTATGAAGATGAAAAGAGCTCTGTTCAAATTTTTTTTATTATGTGATTTAGCCCAGAAATTAATAAAATATTTCATGTGAAACCTTGAAATAATATTCCATTTTCCAAATAAAAAACAAATTTGGATATAGCTTTGAAAATCGCAGGAATTGGTATATATGATTAACGAAGAAAAAAATCTCCAATTTCATAGGTAAAGACCGAATATTACAGAAAAAAAATCAGGTGGCATTTTTCCAAGGACGTTACATTTTTTATTTTAATCTAAAATAGTTAAGATAAGTATATATGTAACCATTCCATTAAAGATACAAAGATTACATACATACATACATAATGTCATGCCTCTTTCCCGTAGTGGTAGGCAGAGACCACATACTTCTACTTGCTACGATCCTGACTCACTCTCATAAGGCGATTAAAAAGATTACAAAGATACAAAGAGTAAGACGGTATATTTAATTTTTTTTACTTTTTGTAGCTTAGGCCGGTAATTACTGAATAATATCACCAAATTTGCGCAAGTAAAACAATTTTCCAGGTTATCCTAAAACAATCAATTTTTAAATTAAAATAAGTATATCAGATTCCGTTGATGTAAATGGTTTTAAATTTTGCTAGCGGAATATCAGGTACATACACGTTTTCGTTAACGTGTTTGACATTTGGTGTTATAGGCCCGTATTAATAAACCATTCTCAAGATTGGGAACAGTCTTGTGGTCGGTCTCAAGTTAACGTGTTGATTAAAGCAGTACTCACTTGAGAGGTGCGCCGAGTTTCACGTATTAATAAACGAAACTCAATCAACGAAATTGCTGCGGCAAATACTTGAGAAGTGCTCTCAGCTGAGTAGACCTCAAAATTGGTTTATAAATTAGCACGGAGCTTGAGATAGCGTCAACTTCTTAAGACGCATCTCGGGTGATACAGCCTCAAGACTTGTATTGAGATTGGTTTATTAACACGGGCCTAAGTTTAGTATCCATAGTTCAGGTTTGTACACTATGTAAAATGGTTATCATTATAGCTCCTCTACACGATGGCCCATCAAATGGCCCATGAGATGGCCCAGTGATACTTGTAAGTTACTACGCATCGGCACGATGCCGAGCATCAATTCTAATTTCACCGTATTTCAAGATTTAATTTAACATCAAAAGTCGATCACATAAAAAAAAATACTTAGTTGTGGGCCACATGTAGTGTACCGTCATCACTGGCCTACTATCCTTTGAAGTGAGCGCGAAAGCCGATACAGACGTGCCATAAGCCATCCGAAGCTACTACACCCTCTATACGATGGCCCATAATGAACCATTATGATGGCCCACGGTGCAGACGAGCTATTAAAACTCTGGAAGCATTTAGTCGCATGAGAAGCATAACACAGCATAGATGTATTATTATAATTGTAAACGACTACTTATAAATCACAAGTTATTAATATCGTATAAGAAAAAGTAAACAAATCCTCATGGTTAATTGTAACAAGGTTGTTGACCTATAATTACTTTTCCTGTAAAAAAGCTGAAAATCAGTGTTTTGCTCTTGAGCAATCCGACACTGAGCTATGGCCCATTTGTGCCGCTGCAGCACACATATACTTTTATATCCCTATATTTTGCGTGTACTTTTATATGTTCTGTTTTTTTTTTTTATTGCAACTGTACTGTAGTCTAAATTATGTGTATTAATTATTTATAAATAATATTTAATGTATGTGTGTGGCTAGAGAATAAAAATAAACGTTTGTCTATCTATCTATCTGTAAACAAATACTGAATAAGTTTTTTACCGTAAGGAAAAATGTAAGGACATAAATTAGGTAAGTGAAATAGAAGGTGTTGGCATAGGTAGTTTAATTATTTTTCAAAACCATCATCAAATAACGCGTTAATTGTGTCATTTGACGGTCGCGTTTATATAGCGCGCGTAGCCTATTCCACATAATTACACCATTAAATTAAATAAATAAAGAAAACTTGGAGAAAATATGAGTTCTAAATAAATTTCGCATGATAGGAACCCTACGAATCGCACCAGTCGCATATCAAAATCAGACGACGCGTGCGATTTAAAAAAAAAATATCAATCAACCCTTCAATAATTTATTTGCATTAATATCTACAGTTATATAAGTTCTTAATAAAATTAGAGCTCGGTGCATCCAGTCTGCTTGCAGACGTGCAAATATTAAAATCTACTTAGTTATACACTTCAAATCTTATACCATTCACAATAAAAAAGAATAAAAATAAATTGTCAAGGTTAAGTCAATAGGTTTTGAGTTACAATATGTAATATTATATTGTATAATTGGACTGAATATCACCGAGCAGCCTATGTTCATGCTAGCTTGTCATCCAAATATATGGAAATAGGGATGGAATAGTGGAATGTAATAGTGTTTACTTATACCTATAATATAATATATATAGCAACCAATAAAAATTATTAGTCGTACATGTCGATTATGGAAAAATTATAAATATATTATTATTGTCATTTAAAGGTAGAGAATGCAATATATTACGAATCTAAGTACTGTTTCACACTATAAAAACATTTATCATTAAGCCATGTCGTGAATTCCCTTTTAAAACTCTCATTATTCATTGTTTCATAAACTACGTATACCAATGTCTTTTATTTCACTATAAGTATATATTTATTTCCTTACGGTGAAACAACTCATCCGGTATAATCATCATATCAGCCGCAGGACGTCCACAGCTTAGGCCTCCAGCATCCAGAAATTTCCCGCGGCCTTCATCAGGTCGTCTGTCCACCTTGTGAGTGGTTGTCCTACGCTGCGCTTGCCGGTGCGTGGTCTCCACTCGAGAACTTTAATGCCCCACCGGCTATCAGTTCTTCGAGTTATGTGCCCCTGCCACTTCAACTTGCTAATCCGCTGGGCTATGTCAGCGACCTTCATCCGCCAAGGGATTTCCTCATTGCTGATTCGATCACGTAGCGCAACGTCGACTCATAACTCGTTGCGTGACATTCTTATGAAGCCCATAGTGAGAGACCACGTTTCAGTGCCATACGTCATCAATAAGATTCTAAGCCTCAAAAAAATTCAAGAATAAAAAAAAACGTCCTCAATGGTAACATTGATTAAAGACTGGCTTTTTGGCGGGATTTCGGCGAGTGAAGTTGCATTTTTCTTTATAATTCTTATAATTTGTGCATTCTAACTTTTAAAAGCTTAATAATGGCAGAATATTGTGCAGCAAACGTTAGTGTTGGTGTACAGGTGAAGGGAAGTGTAAATTAAAGTGCGTAACGGAGCTTTCGGGTTCCCACAAGAAGCCGCCAAAATCTTTTGTAAAGCATTCTGCCACTTTACTGAAGAATGACTTGACCGTGACTAGACTCTGTATACGACGAATTACTTGTTTTGATTGAGACTGACCTATAAACTGAAGAAATAAGATAAATAAAAATTTTCACTCGAAACTGGCAGTAACCCTCGACAATGAGGTTGACTGGTTGCCATCCTCAAAAATAAGAAGAAGAAGAAGACTGGCTTTTTGGCGGGATTTCGGCGAGTGAAGTTGCATTTTTCTTTATAATTCTTATAATTTGTGCATTCTAACTTTTAAAGCTTAATAATGGCAGAATATTGTGCAGCAAACGTTAGTGATAGTGTACAAGTGAAGGGAAGTGTAAATTAAAGTGCGTAACGAAGCTTTCGGGTTCCCACAAGAAGCCGCCAAAATCTTTTGTAAAGCATTCTGCCACTGTACTGAAGAATGACTTGACCGTGACTAGACTCTGTATATGCCGAATTACTTGTTTTGACTGAGACTGACTTATAAACTGAAGAAATAAAATAAGACATAGCTGTTATGGGCTTAGATCCCTTTGCCTTCTCCTAGAGGAGAGAATAAAAAAATAATATGATTAAAGACTTTCGTCTCAAGAACAACAAATATAAGGCTTTTTGGCGGGAACTCGGAGGGAAGTAGCATTTTTCTTTATAAGTCTTATAATTTGTGCATTCTAACTTTTGAAGTTTAATAATGGCAGAATATTGTGCAGCAAACCTTAGTGATAGTGTACAAGTGAAGGGAAGTGTAAATTAAAGTGCGTAACGGAGCTTTCGGGTTCCCACAAGAAGCCGCCAAAATCTTTTGTAAAGCATTCTGCCACTTTACTGAAGAATGACTTGACCGTGACTAGACTCTGTATACGCCAAGTATACGACGAATTACTTGTTTTGACTGAGACTGACTTACAAACTGAAGAAATAAGAGAAATAAGACATGGCTGTTATGGGCTAGATCCCTTTGCCTTCTCCTAGAGGAGAGAATGAAACGAAAAAAAAAACAACAAATATAATATAGGTGATAGACAATACTACCTCTATATATAACAGGGTAATTTATTGTATAAGATTTCTTGCAGCAAGTATATTATCTATATTTACACATTGAATGAAGGTATTGTTGTTGGGTCCAGTTTTGGTGCCTTTTATTGGTCATATAATTATATAGTAAAGGTAATAAAAATAAATTAAATAATCGAAAACTGCACTTAAAATTGCGGTTCTTCACGATAACACCTTGTGTAATAAAAGCTAGGTTTGTGACAGATTTATTGTTGTTATTTGTTTTATACATATTGGTTATTAATTAATTAATAAAAACCTAAGTGTTCTACTCTATGTCTCGACTGTATAAATAAATATTGTTGAATTATACATAAAGCTTATTATTTAAAATACTATAATTTAAAAAGTAAAGCTCAAAGTAATATGCGTCAATCTCTATAAACAACGAGTTTGTGGCGCTTGCAGTGGAGCCATTGGGCCCTTGGTCTTCTGACACGAAACAATTTGTTAAGGATTTATCCGTTAGACTGGTCCACGCCTCTGGAGATGTGAGAGCTGGTACCTACTTTGCTCAGCAGCTGAGCTTATGCATTCAGCGGGGCGACAGCGCTAGCGTACTAGGTACTGCCTCACGGAAGCGAGTTGGACGGCGTATTTTTTTCTATAAGATATAGGTTTTTTTTTTTTTTTATATATGGTTAACTGGATACGCATTTAACCACAATCTCACCTGATGGGAAGTGATGATGTGGCCGAAGATGAAGCGATCTCAGTAGATGCCTATTCACCCTGCTCTTGAAGATCCCAAGGTTGTAGGATTCAGGAAAGACTGGTATTTTTAATTGTGTTTTATAAATTTATAATTAAATTTAAAAAAATTTAAATTTAAATGTAATATTAATATTAACAGTGTCGTTTTCAAGTGATAATTTTATCCTATGAAATAAAATATATTGATTTGATTTGATTTGAAATTTGTTGTTCCATGTACATACTTAATAATTAAATTTATAAATGTGAATTAATTGGTGTGGTATTCGTCTTCGATTGGCGAACTTAAGCAATTACTGGCGCTGTCAGTTCTTGGATGGGTGACCACTAGTGGCATTTTAATACTAGTGTTTCCGTGCTTCGGCTGTTTTCAATTGAAGATACCACCTCCACACTCCTCCCACTGTAACTCCTGTAAGCTAGGATCGACAGTGGTACTCTACACTGCGCCTACTGAAGGTAGACGGTGCCCTACGTGACTATTGCTACCTTTTGTTTCCCAGTCCCTACTCGGCAAATGGGAGTGTAGCCAATGAAATATAAAATGGCACTAGGTGTAACTTTATGAGGAAGGAGGTCGAGCGTGAAGCTCCACTTTTAGTTGGTGGTGGTGGTGGTTACATCCGAACCGACACCATTGTCTATCCACTGAAGACATCAATCACTCGTTAAGCTAAGCAGAACATTTGACTAACAAAAATTACCACTTTAAAGCTTAATTTCTTAAATGGATCCCTAAATCGTCAAACTGAGATAACTTAAGTACCTATAATATTTTTAATGGCCTATACAACGAGTAAGACAGGGTGTCCCCACACGATGAGGTACGAAAATAACAGAAAAGTCATCCCCACTTTATTATGTGTACCTTTTCCCTTAAAATATATTTTTCAAGATTTTATTTCACTACTTTTTCTGCGTGATTAATATGTACATACCTATTCACATGCCAAATTACAGTTTCCTAGTACTAAGCGCCTCTGAAAAGCCTCGAAGAAAATATTTATGCTTTTCCATTCGTGAGAAGCGGAATAATCAGTATTTAAACAAACACAATGTGATCTTGCAGGATCGAGTTATTACCCCGTGATTCAACATGTGATTCAAAATAGTGTCAATAGATGGCGTTGTGGTGAATTATTTAAAAAAACATGTGAAGGCGAGCTTGTAGTTCAAACTAGTATCAAGAGATGGTGTTGTATTGAATTATTTAAAAACAAGACAAATTAAACGGCGACACTCCTTTGTAGTCCTTGCATTTAATGTTCCGACGAACTATTAGAAAAATTATATTTTCATTAGTGCTTTAACAGACAACAATAAGGAAACGAATTTCTCAAATACAGTCTGAAAATTATCGTTGATTTTTTAAATCTGTCTCAGGCCCGTATTAATAAACATTCTCAAGATTGAGAACAGTAACTGTGATTGGTCTCAAGTAAACGTGTTGATTAATAAACCTAACTTGAGACCTGAAACGCACGTGGATACTCAAGCAGTACTACTTGAGAGTTGCGCCGCGTTTCACGTATTAATAAACGAAACTCAAGACTATCATTCATTCGCCGCTGAGGCGAATACTTGAGAAGTGATCTCAGCTGAGCAGACCTCAAGATTGGTTTATAAATTAGCACGGAGCTTGAGATAGCGTCAACATCTTAAGACGCATCTCGGGTGATACAGACTTGTATTGAGATTGGTTTAATAATACGGGCCTAAGTGTGCCGGCCCATGCACGACCGATAATCGGTGACCGATTTTTTGTAGGAGAAAAATGGAACGTACTTATTGCAATGTTTCACCGCCCACGTCCTACAAAAAATCGCTCACAATATCGGTGATAAAAGTATTGACGAAAAACTCGACGGATTATCGATCCTACAAAAAGTTGGTCGTGGGCGGGCACACTAAGGCCCGTATTAATAAACCGTTCTCAAGATTGAAATGGCCTCAAGTTGACGCTTGAGAATCTGCTGTATATTAAAAACATTGCTACCTTGGACCCCAGACTAATTAAAGAAAGAATTTAAGGGTGAAAAGTAGGAAATAAAGAAAGTCCCACCTCCCCCCAGCAATTGGGAGTGTAGCTAATGTGACGCAAAAAGCCAAAGCGGCCAACCCTATGGGGGAGAGAGTCAAGTGAAGCTCGACTCCCTAATTTAATACACCACGGACAGCGCCAGATCGCAGTGAGCTTTGATGGTGCGGTAGCCAGAAGTCTAACCGAAGGTAAAAGTGCCAATAGTAGGTATGGCAGAAGCGCTTGAACGCTCCGAAGTTGTGGCGGTTTTGTACTAGGTCGCCGTAATATACCGGCCGGATATCCGAATTTAGATTGTCAAGCATGAGTTAGCGTTCCAGACTCCAATTATTGCATTCCCACAGAATGTGGTGAGCCGTCTGTTCACCCGAACCGCAATCACATTCCGGTGATTCCACCAAATGCCATTGATTACTACAATTTTGCTTTGAAATTACCGTGACTCTACAAGGGCAGTTTAAAAACACTGACTGTCACTTCTCTGACACAATTCCACCAATCCGCACTTGGCCCTCGTGGTGGATTATGGCCCATACCCTCTCCAAGTGAGAGGAGGCTGTGCCCGAACAGTGGGGACGTGTAAGGCTGTGGATGATACAAAACTCTCTCAAAAATATTTAATAAAAAAATGCATATGTGCATTGATTTATATGCTACTAGCTTTCCGCCCGCGACTTATTCCGCATGGAGATTTCATCAAAATTGGTTCAGCAAAAAAAATTTCAACTAAACCCGTACAGCCGTTTAGGCGTGAAGAGGTAACAAACATACATACATAGACACAAACTTTCGTATTAAAAATATTAGTTGGGATTGCTGATGGTCGCGTGAACAAATCTTTCTAGGTAGCTGTTATCTTAATAATTTAACGAGTAATACATATAATGTTTGTTATTACTTATATTAGGTACTTCTTGCTATGCTCTTGTCGGTGGAGTCCTTTCCACACTTATCTACATTTATAATATTAGTTGGGATAGCTGATGGTCGCGCGAACAAATCTCTCTAGCTGTTATCTTAGTAATTTAACGAGTAATGCAATACAATACAATACAAATACACTTTATTGCACAACAGATAAGAAAATACAGTTTCAGAAAAGTGGTAAGAATAGAATGTACAATTTGGCGACCTTATCACTAAAAGTGATCTCTTCCAGGCAACCTTTGGGTATAAGGACAGTACATTTGAAATAGGTGGGTTGTGCGGTATTAAATAGGGATGCAGATACAAACTACATGAATAAATTTAATATATTTACAAACACATACTTACATCCATAGATCAATAGACAAATATACCTACTTAAACATAACATTTATAAAATAGCAACAAAATACAAACGTAAATATATAGGTGTACTATATGTTTGTTATTATATAATAAACATATATATGTTTGTTATTACTTATAGGTACTTCTCCTTCTTCTATTGAGCTATGCTCTTGTCGGTGGAGTCCTTTCCATTCCATTCCGCCTTTTCTTTGACTTCCTGATACGACACGACATTTACTTTTATACACATATCTACTTGCTTTCGCATATTTTTTTATGTATCCTAGATATTTAAGTTACGTTACATACCTTTTGTAATAATAAATAACGCCCACCCACCGTCAGTGACCTCATTCGCACTACACAAACCTGTACAGGTTTTCGTAGACGTCTTATGGTGAAGATTGTTCAAATAATGTTCTATGGATAAATAAACCAAAAAAAGGTACCAACTTACCTAATTATGTATAAATTGAACATTTAGCAAACCCCCAACAAGATCACAGCAATATTTTTGATTTATGCTGTATTAAAAAATAAATCTTAATGTATATACATTGAGGGTGCCATTGGACGGATTAAGCCCTCTTAATTGACAAAAAACTGTGAGAAATGGATCTGAATCAAAACACTACTATAATGTAATAATAGCTTTAATTAGATACAGTTCTAACAGATTAAACAGAAGTACGTATTTTTTTTTATCTCTATCTATGTATACTATGTTTTGATGTTTGATCCATCACAAAAAATAAACAAATATGACAAGCCCCCTTGAACGCACAATGGATTATCCAATTTCTGCGTTCATTTCATACGGTATTTAGGTTATACTCTCAATACTTAATAATGGAGGGAAAAAAATCGCAACAAAGAGGTTACAATGCAAAAAAAGGCGGGAATGTTCAGACAACGCCGCGGGTGGCGGAATCACAATAAACAACTGAATACAAAATCATTCATTTTTAAACTTAAACTGTTCCGTTTTAGATTTAAAGTTTAAAATTCGGTTTTGTTTCGTATAAAAGAATGTTGAAAATATTTTTAAAAGTTCAATGAGGCGCGGTAGCTACCTACAGATATGTATTGTTTAAAAATGTGAAGGGAGCATCACGATATAGGCTCAAAGTGATTATTTCTGGTGTAAAAAGCTCCCACCGTATAAACGAGGACGGCATCGGTTTTCTATGCTATTTAGAAGTAGTTAAAAATTATAAAAGCGAAAGTAACCTGGATTTAAAAGGGCGCCACTGGACGAAATAAACAGGCCCGTATTAATAAACCAATCTCAATACAAGTCTTGAGGCTGTATCACCTGAGATGCGTCTTAAGAAGTTGACACTATCTCAAGCTCCGTGCTAATTTATAAACCAATCTTGAGGTCTACTCTGCTGAGATCGCTTCTCAAGTATTCACCTCAGCGGCGAATGAATGATTTCTTCTTGAGTCTTGAGTTTGTTTATTAATACGTGAAACTCGGCGCACCTCTCAAGTGAGTACTGCTTGAGTATGCATCTGCTTTTCAGGTCTCAAGTAAGGTTTTTAACCAACACGTTTACTTGAGACCGGTCACAAGACCGTTCTCAATCTTGAGAATGGTTTATTAATACGGGCCTTAATGTCATGTAAACATTTTACTCTGCTTAGGTTGAATACTGTTTAATCCAACGTACCTACTAGCAATAATTTGTTATTACAATTTTATTTTATTTTATTGTTTTAGGGATAACAACAGCTTTATACTATCTATAATCATGATTCTTAAAACTATATTATTCAGGAAGCCAATAACAGTTATCCACTGAGTTATGTACTTATAATCTAACAGTAAGTCAGCCTTTTCTTTATAATATACATACACGAATATACATACAGTACACATACTTATATTTATACTTTATAATATACATACACGAATATACATACAGTACACATACTTATATTTGTACTTATAATCCAATCATAAAACAGATACATAATAATATATACGCGGATACATATTATACCTATATATAATATAGATAAATACACATACATACATATAGTAAAAACGACATATACACATATCTAGATACGAATATATTTTCTTTTACATGATATTGCAATAACCCCCACCATAGCTATCAAGTCGACCAAGACCCGACCAATAATTTAGTCTATTCGTTAAATGTGGATTGTACAATTTGGCGGCCTTAGACAGGCAACCTTTGGGTTAGGAAGCTTACGCTCATAAAAGGATAAAAGGTAGGTAGTGTGTGCGATGTACTAATTTCAATAAAATAAATTGTAAATACATACAATAGTACGTAATTAAGTACACAGTAGGTAATGAATGAGAGTATGAAACGAAAATCACTAAACGGTAACTAATTTGAGAGAAAAAATCAAGCAAAGGCAGTTGAAAGAATAGAGATAGAAGAGCTATTGTAGAGCGCTAGATACAGTTGAACCAAAGCCAAGCCTTCACTTGAGCCATTAATTTATGTTATTTTTTTTTTAATTAAGTATATTATATCTGTTGCCGCTCACAACTGCTGAAAAGTGGTCGCCGATCCAAGGACTACAAATTTAAACCTTCTGCTTGCTTCTAAAAAAAAAAACAAAATATATCCTTGGAAATATACAGACAGCGCCATCTAGTTCCACACTAAGCAACTAGGCTTGTGTTGTGGATACCAGATGGTTGATACACTACACAAATACATTTTTTTTGTAAATAAATACATACCTATATAAATGAAAAACATCCATAACTCGGGTACATATGTCCGTATTCATCATACAAACATATGCCCCTAGCGGGATTCGAACCCGCGACCTTTTGGTATAGCAGCAGAGTTTCTAACCACTACACCGAACGGGTCGTCTAGATGCAATAAATATCAATCATTCACAGTGTTACGTCGTCTCATGAAGATCATACACTCGTGCTCTTTCTTTCTCTAAGCTCCTAATGGTGTTGCCAAGAAAAAGACGGAGAATAAAACATTGGTATACGTTAGCTCGGTACGTAAGTAGGTATAAGTCCTTTGTTATGAATACCTACACGGGGGGAGGCTGAGAGGTCTTTTATTATATTTACTGCTTTGTGTAAAATATGTATGCATTGACGCGACGACGGGTTCGCTCGCGCTCGCCTGTTTCAGTGTATGGAAGGGGCTTGTGTGGCTAAAAATATTTTTAGGTACAACCTCCGTGGCATGTACTATACAACCCGCTTGAAGATGCATGCAGTTGGAACTCTTTCAAAGTAAGAAAGAAAGAAGAAAGAAAAATATTTGCAAACGAGCATGCGGGTCACCTGATGGAAAGCTATCACCGCCGCCCATGGACACCCGCAATACCAAAAGGGTCACAGATGCGTTGCCGGCCTTTGAGGCAGGTGTAGGCTCGTTTATTGAAGGTTCCAATGTCGTAATAGTTCGGGAATACCGCTGCAGGAAGTCCGTTCCACAGGGTGGTCGTACGTGATAGGAGTTTCTTGAGAAAAGTACAGTGGTAGACTTCCACTCATCCAGGTGATGTGGACGGAATTTTAATTTTCGGCGAGATGTGTATCGGTTAAATTGAGCAGCGAGTATTACCTCGAACAGTTCTTCAGAACACTCCCCATGAAATATGCGATAGAGCATTCAGAGGATATTTATTCAGCTTAAATTTAAACACGTATCTTAAAAAATATGATACTTAGGCAATTATGCAAATGACTATTTAACCAGTCTAACTAATATTATAAATGAGAAAGCTTGGATGTTTGTTTGTTTGTTTGTTGCTCTGTTCAATCACGGCGAAACGGATGAACGAATTTGGATGACATTTGGTATCATCACCCGTAAACATCCCACTGCAGGGATATAGGTCTTCCCTTAAATGAGGGAGTATGGGCCATAGTCCACCACGCTGGCCCAATGCGGGTTGGGGACTTCACATGCATAGAATTTTTATTTCTCCGGCAAGCAGGTTTCCTCACCATGTTTTCTTTCATCGTTTAAGAGCAGTCGGATAAATGCACATTATTAATTAAATTAAATTTAAAAACTCATTGGTACATGGCCTGGCTGGGAATCGAACCCGGACCTCCCAAATTGGGAGACAGCGGTTAAGAGCCACCGATTCTGCATTTGGTATATATGTAGAATATTCCCTGGATATACATAGGATATGTTTTATCCGGATAAAGTTCCCGCGGGATAAACAAACGAATTTTATACGCGATAAAGCTTTGCCACGCGCTCGAATCCGCGGGTTGAAAGCTAGTTAATTATATATCTTCTGCAATTACTAACCATTACAATAAATAATATGTACGATATAATTCACCTGTCACACTGTCGACCTGTTTGGTGTAGTGGTTAAAAACTCTGACCATTATACCAAAAGGAAGCGGGTTCGAATCCCGCAAGGGGCATATGTTTGTGTGATAAATACGGACATATTATGTACCCGAGTTATGGATGTTTTTCATTTATAATAAGTATTTATTTACAAAAAAATGTATTTATCTAGTATATCAACCATCTGGCATCCACAACACAAGCCTATAGTTGCTTACTGTGGAACTAGATGGCGCTGTGTGTATGTCTAAGGATATTTATTTATTTATTTATTATTTATTCTAAGACAGCAACGGTCGCAGTGAGACAGGTCTCCAATGCCCTTTTTTTTTTCGAGGGGTAACGCATTTACGCGTTCAACCCGCCGCCAACGGGGATCGGCGGCGGGAATATGTGGGACTCCCCGCTCCAGATCGGAGCGGTCCTACCCACTAAAACCCCCCAGCGACCTTCCTCGGCAGTAGGGAGGACCTGGGAAAGGTCTCCAATGCCCTGCAACAGCCACACATAACATATGTTATGTAGTAGGCACAACAAATTTTTAACGACGGAAGCCACCTCCCCACTCACGTGTCAATTCTTACAGCCTATTTTCCATCACCGCTACTGTGATACGTCTCGCTCTCAGCTACACTCCACCCTCTGACAATCCCTCAAACATCCACCCTCCAAGAAATCCGGTAAGTAGTGGCACGAATAACCAACGAAATATAAATGTATGTTTGTTTATCACGATTTAAAAACATCTAGAACGTCTGTTTGCTCACACTGATATAATAATAATAATATAAATAAATAGTTCGGACACTTACACTAATCATCTAGTCCCAAACTAAGCA
The DNA here is from genome assembly GCA_949316235.1 of Oegoconia quadripuncta. NCBI lineage: Eukaryota > Metazoa > Arthropoda > Insecta > Lepidoptera > Autostichidae > Oegoconia > Oegoconia quadripuncta. Next base: position 3,859,662 of record OX438745.1, on the reverse strand, counting down.
AAGGTTGTACTATGGATACTAGATAACGGATAAACATACATAAATATTTATATAAACATTTACCCGTCGCGGGATTCGAACGCGCAACCGTTGGTTTCGCTGACAGGGTCACTATCCACTACACCAATCGGTCGTCAATGTGAGTGCAAAGAGCTATCTTGTTGTGCCTTGAAGAGTGGTGGCCCGCACTAAGATTACTTATTAATAATAAATAACTATGACACAATTAACAATTTATTCGATTATGGTTTTGAAAATAAATAAATATCCTTGGACATACATACAATGCCATCTAGTTCCACATTAAGCAACTATAGATATGTGTTGTGGATACCAGATGGTTGATATACTACACAAACACATTTTTTTTGTAAATAAATACATATATAAATGAAAAACATCCATAACTCGTCTATATTCATCAATTCATCATACAAACATATGCCCCTAGCGGGATTTGAACCCTCAACCTTTTGGTAAAGCAGTCAAGAGTTTCTAATCACTACACTAAACAGGTCGTCAAATTAAACTCCCTATACCAATAACTTCTATTTCTCTTACCTAATATGTCTTACGGAAAAAAACTCAAACTTTAACTTTATTTCTTGTATTAACATCAAAAATACGATACTTAAGAGATAATAATAAAATAAAATATAAAATATATTTATATTACATTTACATAACTATAAAAAGTGTATAAATATAAATATATTTATCCTGTATAAACCGTTTAATAAAAGTATACAAACATATCCACGGTATATCACTTGTGTACCCATAACAGGCAAAACCAATTTGGTAATAGTCGCATTATTGGCACACCCGCATACCGTGTGCAGAGCCCGCTTTGATCATATCCTGCCTTCTTTAGATTTTCATATTATCATTCAATTCAATTCAATTCAATTCAATTCAATTCAATTCAATTCAATTCAATTCAATTCAATTCAATTCAATTCAATTCAATTCAATTCAATTCAATTCAATTCAATTCAATTCAATTTAATAATGTGAAACACAGGTATAAAAGATGTTAGTAAATATTATGGTATAAGTAACACTGTGATCTACCATTTTGGCATACAAAAAAATGGTTAGTTATTTATCTAAGGTAGGTACATAGGCTTATCTAAGATCATTGGTTCCCTGTTTATAGATAAGTAGATTTATTTGATTTTTTTTATATGGTCTCAGTGGATATTTTATATTATGCTTTCTTAATAAGTTTCTGTTTTATAGTATCTTTAAATTTATTGAAAGGAAGATTTTGTATATCAACTGGAACCTTATTGAAAGAGCGTATACATAACTCTTTGAATGAATTACTGACTTTGGGGAGGCGATTACTGAGACACATCCGGTCAAAGACTGGACACACACATAGGCAACGTGTCAAATACATAGCACTTGCTGTGTCTCGTCGGGGGTTAAAAATTGTCCAAACCAACCATCAAACATTCTACAATAAAAATAGGTCAAACTAAAGTAACATAGTAGGTAACGCGGTTTCTCAAACTCTCAAAGCAAGGCGTAAATGCAGTTGATACCTCAATGCGTCCACAAGTAGATGAGTAGGTTGGTACTCATAAGTCTCTAATACTATTGTCGGTGACCATCACAATACCATAATGGCCATAAAACCTTTAAGTGTTACTTAGATCACCGTACGTTTGTCCGTCTAATCCCAGACCCCAAATAAAGATGGATTTTTTGGCTTTCATTCTAAAGGTCTCTACAGACTTGACAGACAGACGTAACGATTTTAACCCTTAATCAGGCCCCATGTGCACTGGCATTAAAACATATTTTTAAATATGGTGTGGTCTTAATTTTTACCTGTACAATGTATATCTGTTTCTTAAAAAATATTAAAATTAAGACAAAAGCAAAGTAGTCGTATTATGCCCTATGCCTGTTAAGGAGCTCTCTGTCGTTGTATGATTTGTTTCCATTATCCCTATTTTTAATTAGGAACTGCATAGTTTGAACTTTGATCCCTTTACTGATAACCGACAATGAATATTGTTTATTATAATGATTTGTAATATCAAAGTCAATCTGTCATTGCATATGTCACTGAACGTATATCGTATATCGTTTTTATTTCAAAATCATCTCTTGTACAATGGAAACATTGTCCATATCATACTACCGCCAGACGGGCATAGAGCATATAATGACCACTTTCTTTGAATAATGATTTTTCCCAAAATTAATTGAATTAATTGTTTAGTAAAAAATGTTTAGCTTCATGCGAAAGATATAAATATTGGTAATCAAAAAAATGTTTTATGAATTTAAAAAAAGACAAAGATCACTATTAATACTGCAATTACCTAGGTGGTCGATAAATCGTACTATGCCTGATTAAGGGTTAAAATAATATCAAAAACAATGTAGCTTACGTACACAGTGCTTTTGGTAAATAATTGAATATGTAACTAATACTAAGCTAGTTCTTCGCCTGCGTGGATTACCTTTATCGCGGATATGTTTTATGTGTTTATCCCGCGGGACCTACTCATTTTACCGGGATAAAAAGTATCCTATGTTTTATCCAGGGTATATTCTACCTATATACCAAATTTCATCCAAACTTTCGCATTTATAATATTAGATGCGAAAGTTTGTTAGTTTGTTGATCAATCACGGCGATACATATGAACGGATTTGGATGAAATTTGATATATAGATAGAAAAAACCCTGAATTGAGACATGGGATATTTTTTATCCTGATGAAGTGAGTAGTTCCCGCGGGATAAACAAATTTCCGCGATAAAGTTATACCACGCAGGCGAAGCCGAGGGCGGCAAGCTAGTTACTTTATAATTAATAAACCCCGAAGAAAAACGACGGGTGTTATGTGTTTGACGTTGGTTAAGTGTGTGTGTGTCTCAGTATTGCGTGGACCGATTTGAGTGCGGTTTTATATTAAATATACTAAACGAGGGGACCGGTTCTTAATCGGTTATCGTATTATAACAAGTAAATGTAAGTAATAGGATTTTACAAGAATATAATTTTAATTTGCACTTATTTCATTTTATTTGATTTATTGGATCTTGTTATCTGACAATAAATGAATTATTATTTTTTAAAGCATGTTTGATGAAAATTGGTTAAGCCATTTCGAATATATGTTTACTTTGGTATATTTGGATGATAACGTAGACTTACGGGATTTTTTTTTTGATTTTATATTTATCTTTAAACATAGTTCGTTGGTTTATCTGGAAGACATAATATAATCATTTATTTTCTCGGGGCTTTTCTAAATGTTCAGTTTATAATAACAAACTTATTAATAATGAAGTAAGCACGTACCATTGCCTACAGTCGATTACAAGTCGAGGCTAACACACAGGAGATTCTTATTTACCCTTTAAAATAAAATTTTTAACGAAGTTTATCTAATCACTACCTTTCCGCAATTTTATTCCAATATTTTATCAGAATCGGTTCAGTAAAAAAAATAGCCTATACGTTAATCCACGTCCTACTCTGTCTACCCACCGAATTTCATCCAAATCCGTCCGGCCGTATAGGCGTGAAGAAGTAACAAACCTACATACAGACATACACACACACAAACTTACGCACTTATATTTTATTAATTTATATATTTTTTATTAATTTATTTATATAGAAATCACGCAGCATATAATTACATTTAAAAACATTTCTTAAAATTTTTAAAGCCAAATTTATAGAGATTTCTAATTTACAACTTAAATATTAACCGGTACTCAGCTAACTTTATATAATATATAGCTAAATATCATTGCGATATCTCACAATTTGTCTCCAATTATTGTACCTATTTGAAAGTTACATTGGAGACCTTAAGCCATGCAAACATAACTGGAGAATTTGGTTGGTGGTATCGTCGTCAATCCGATACCTACCTACTTTGAAAACGCGACGGCAGACAGTCTCGTGTGAAACACCTTTATCTCTAGCGAGTTTCTTGAATTACGCAACCTTGGACCCTTTGTATTGCATTCCTTTGTCGTTTACTATAGCTACCAATGTCCACTCGAGTGTAATTCTAATGCGATCAGCTTCTAATCGCTTTATTGTCGAGTGGGTTTTAGGAAATTGCGTCCTATAAAATTGATATTTTAGCTATAAATGGCGCAATTTACGTAAAGAAATATTATCGGTAAACTTTAAACACGGCTTTATTTATTTTATGATTGTTGAAACTCCGATAAGAGCCTTTTTAAGCCCCGACAAAAACAATGGGTGTTATATTTTTGACGGCGTTGAGTGTGTGCGTAATACGTAATCCAATTTAAGTGAGTTTTTTTTTATATTAAAGACGTAGACGGACGGACGGTGGTGGACATGTTTGATAAAAATCGGTTAAGCCGTTTTCAAAGATATTTTTTTTATATGCACAACGGGTTAGTGCTTGACCTCAATTACACTTGATGTTAAGTGAAGATATTTAGCTTTTAACACCGTTTTTTGGTGTGTTTAAATAACCTATCTTTTCCTACATTTTTTTTTATTTAAAATTCAATTCAGGCATTTGTTCTATGTTATGCCGTTTTGGTCTCCCGACCAGGGTACTAAGTAGTGGGTACGTGAGGACGCAGGCTATTAAATTAGGGACGCACAGTCTGATTACAATAACTGTAATTCGTGCACAATGGTGATACAATAATTATTAGAATAAACGCTGACCGTCAAGAGCGGGAAGCACAGACTATCCGGGCTCTGTGTTGCCAGTGACATGTAGTGCGGTGACGCCACACCGATTTGAAGATAGTTGGTTTGATTTATCTGGATGACATATATCTTATTCTTTATTGCACCAAAACATTACAATAACAGAGTACAAACAATAGGTCACGTACAAAGGTGGGCTTATCTCTAAGAGATCTCTTTTGGTGTTGCGGGAGTCCATGGGCGGCGGTGATTACTTTCCATCAGGTGACCCGCATGCTCGTTTGCCGCTCTCTCGTATAAAAAAAAAAAAAAAAAAAGCCAACCTGAGCATTGTAATAACATATTCATTTTGTTTTCTCGGGGGTTTACTAAATTTGGAAAGAAAGATAGAAAAGGTTCTTATTTGACACCATTATTGCTTAGTTTAGTTAGAACAACTTGAAGTGGTGGTGCTAAAAAGGCATCCACTCAGCATAATGTCGCGACATTGGACTCCCTGGAGTCCAGTGACGCGACGCTGGTATTCTGTGGACACGGCAGGATGGAGACAGCACGGCAGGAAGTAGTACAATGTCTATAGGTTAACTATAAGTTAACACTTAATGTAATATTTTAAGAATACATGAGCTACTTATGTAATTTATGTAAGCAAATGTTTGTCTCTCAAATAAATAAATTTAAAAAAAAAATGAAAATGTCATTTCAATGTATTTACCTTAGATTAATGATTGGTCTCCGCGCCGCTACGACTAGATACCGCACTATGAAGAAAAAACAGGTTCCTGAATGCGGCAACTCAATATTGTAGTGTGTAGATTTATACAGTACTTACTGATGGTATGTGATGCCAGTATCTTTCTTGTTTTTTGTAGTATTGTTATTACATAGTTTGACTACGCAAACCGGCATTTTGCTTCAGTCTTAAACCAAAATTTGAAATTTGTTTGTTTGGTGACTGGCGCGGATACGCCGAATACGGCGTAGTATTTGTTGCCGCATTTTTCGAGTACGCCGACGGTATCTAGTCGTAGCGGCGCGGAGACCAATCATTAATCTAAAGTATTTACGCAAGGACTATTTGTAATGAGCATGTCAAGGAAAAAAATAACTTAAATATTAGGTAAAATCGAATGGTGCCAAGTCGCACAATCGTGCGAGACTTTTTCGTGCCAGATGACGAACAATCCAAATTCTTTAAGGCAAAAAAGGAATCTCGAAATTGGCTGACATGACTGACTGAAATCGTTGTTAACAATACGAATTGCATGCTGTGAGATTTCTTTTGAATAAAAAAATAAATAAATAAAATAGACACACGGTCTGTGTGTGCAGATTTCAAACGTATACCTATAATACATACCTTTTTGCAATGTTATGTGGCGTCATATTTTAAATAAGGTAAACTCTGGGTAAACTCTACATTGGATCTAAAATATTCACGATTTAAAAAAGATTATAGCTGTGAACTGTGAAAAACTTTTAATGATTTATCGATTTTATGGATCAATCGTAAGCCCTGTTGTAATGCATTCTAATAAAGAAACTTCAATAAGTCGTATCGATTACTCGATTAGATAGTGTTTTAGATTTCTTTTGCAAAGAAAAAGATTACAAAACACAATCATTCTTAGAAAATGTGACGTAAAAGATGTTTTCTTTCACGCCCAAAGGCATTTATTTCTTTTAAATACTCGAATTCACTGCGCACGTTAGAAAACATGGTGACGCTCTGTCGCATTTGCACAAAAATGGGGCTCAATCGCAATACCGATGACATCTTATTCTTAAAAGTAGAATGGCGCTTATCGGATCAAATCGGTGTTGCCAGAAACACTTTCAGTGCCATTATTTTGGTAACATTAGAACTCTGTTTATAGGACAAAGTGGATGTTTTTGTTAGAATTACGAGAATTCCTCGAGCGTGCAGTCTTGACATACTTAGGGTAGGTATTTAGGATTAACGTTTTTATATTGAAGAGTGATGCGTTTAGAATTCTTTTTTTGGTGATATAATCTTAAACGCTTTAACATATTTGGTTGTTTTTGCTTTTAAATTCCTGTCTTTCAATTTAAGAACTACAGTAGTTCGTAAATTGAATTGCTTTAATTCATATTGTAGGTAGGTATGGCAAAAGTTGTAGGTATACATTTTGCAAAATAAGTTATTGCAATGTTTTTTATACAGAAATATCAGTTCATTATCCAAGTACAGTCAAGTGTAAAAACTTGATATTCGTGAAATCCTCAATAAAATGTTTCCATCTAAAGTCTGCGATAATAAAGTACAGATATTTGTTTTTTGTTGTGCATTAATAATTATTTATTAATGGATTTCATCATGATCATCCATATCATTTTAAATGTCCGCCTGGCTAGCTACCACCATCTTATCTAAATCTGCCGCCAAGCAGCAATGTCAATAGCATTGTTGTGTTCAGGTTGACAGAGATAAAGTAGCCAGTCCCCTAAATTTATTGGGGTTTCCGGGTGAGTACGCTTCCACATTCGACCTCATCTTCACTTAACATCAGGTGTGATTGAGGTCAAGTACTAACCCGTTGTGCATAAAAAAAATATTATCATAGACCACCCCATATACGACTGTACCTACTTAAAATAGACATTTTGAAGATAGCAAATACCCAAGAGACCACTAGGTATGTACCTATATACTTATGTAAGTATTATATATTTGAGTGCTTTCGCGAGCCAATTTTTGAAATCATGAATGGAATACTTTTTTATTTTATCCACAATGGGTTAGCACTTGACCTCAATCACACCTAATGTTAAGTGAAGATGAGGCCGAAGGGAGCAGCGTACTGGCCCGGAAGCCCCATCTTATTTGGGGGACTGGCTATCTTATCTCTGACAACCGGAACACAACAATGCTATTACCATTGCTGTTTGGCGGCAGATTTAGATAAGATGTGGTAGCTAGCAAGGCGGACATTTAAAATACCCTACCACTATATACGACTGTACCTATTTAAAATAGACATTTTGAAGATAGCAAATACCCAAGAGACCACTAGGTATGTATACGTATGTATGTGTAAGACCACTAGGTATGTATGTGTAAGTATTACACTTTAGTGCTTTCGCGAGCCAATTTTTGAAATCATGAATTGAATACTTTAAATATAAATTTAATGTAGGTACTTAACTCTACCATAATGATTTTATTCATGAAGAAAAAAAGATTTTATTACGCCTGCCCTTTTCGTAATAAAACCGCTATGGTGTCAATTTGCGGGGAGAGAGGGTAGAGGGAAGCGGGAGAAGGGTTGTGTTTACACTCTTTCACACATATCTTGAGCTCATAGGTTAGAAGAAGATGCATTTGCATGTCACAACTTCTTCTCAAATATTTGGTCTTTACCTATGAAATCGGAGTTTTTTTCTTCGTTAATCATTTGTACCAATTCCTGCGGTTTTCAAAGCTATATCCAAATTTGTTTTTTATTTGGAAAATTGATTATTATTTCAAGGTTTCACATGAAATATTTTTTAATTTCTGGGCTAAATCACATAATAAAAAAAATTTGAACAGAGCTCTTTTCATGTGCTTCCCATGATCATTAATTCTAAGATTCGCTGAAACTTTTATAAAGCGGTTACTTTTAAAAATTAACGCTGCCTATCTTAATGTTATCCGATAATACACACAAAGTTTAGCTAAATTTGGATTTGCCGTTCCCAAAAAAAATCAAAAATGTTTGTATGGAGAAAACAGTCTTAATGAAATTCTTCATACAAAACGCCAATTTCATAGATAAGGACCTAATATATTTGAAGGGAAGTGAGCATATAATAGCTATGTATTATAATTATACAAAATTGTCTCATAAGTGGCATCCATGATAAGATTTCATTACTACTCCATCTCGGCCGTATTTTTTTCCTTCGTGAGTTTTTTATATCTATTTAACTTGCTTGGTAACTATATCCGGTCAAAATTTGCAAGACAAATTCAGTGGAACATTTCATTAAAATCGGTCTAGCTCAAAGTTTGCCTATATGTCTAGGTGTAATGCAGGTTCTAATCTGCCTACCAATCAAATTTCATCCAAGTCTGTCCAGCCAAAAAGTAACAAACACACATAGGGGAAAGTGGGGGAATTGGGAACACTTAACTTCTAACGCTCAAAAATAATAAAAGAAGGTCACAGACCATAATCAACTTTTATTGAAACATAACTTTGCTTCTCTATCTACTTATTAGTGCTAAATAAAACCTTAAAAATCAACGTTTTATTAAAATATAAACAAAAACAAAGAACATTGCCGTTCCTTTTTACCCGATACCCTATGGGGTAATTGAGATCATTCCGCGGGGGAAATGGGAACGGTATGGGGTAATTAGGAACGATACAATGAAATCTTTATAATAAACTACAATTTCTTTGTGTTGCACAAATCACACACGTAACCTTTACTGGTTTCTCCGGTAGTACAGTTATATGCCCAGAGTTTACAAATGGCGCACACGATCCAATCTTCTGTTTCATTCTTTCATTCGTATTCGTTTCGGATTCATACTTTTCGTTGCAAATTATGCAATAAAACTCCTCTTCGTTTTCATCTCCTTGTAAAGCCTTCTTCAAAATTCTGACTCCTTTACCCTTTACTTGTGGCTTCTTTTGTATAGATCTCCAACCTCATATTGGCTTATTCGTTTCCCAGGATTGTTAACGATGTAGAGCTCACGTTTTGATGTTATGCCATAAAAAGACTTGCAGCAATCAACTTCATCAAATTTTTCTAACTGGTCTTCTTGTTCTTTATTAAATACGGTGTACCGACCTTTTTTTGGAGTCTTGAATTTTTTTTGTTTTAGTTGTTTGAATAATGTTGTTTTTGGTACTTGGCAGCTTGACCTAATGTGACCTTTTTACTTTTGACATCTTCGATAGCATGGCGAAGATCTCCAATTTGGTATTTTGGTTCAGGCTTTCGTATATAATTTCGAGTCATCAAAAACAATTCGTAACGTTAAAACATTATTCCACAATCAACCAGCCAAGGGGTAATTAAGAACCCAAGGGGTAATTAGAAACGTTCTCAATTACCCGCCTGACGCCGTTCCCAATTGCCCGAAGTAGTCAATATAAATAAAAATGGTCGCTACCCTCAACAGTATTTTTGGTGAACTTCACATTACATGGGATTTATAAACATATGGTACGTGTATAATAGTAACGAAATATGGGGTCTTCGAACTCAAAAGTACAATATTTACATCTATTATAACACATAACAAAAATTATAACAGAAATGCAAAAAAAATTGTTCGACTCACCATAACAGCGCCCGTGCGGTCTTTCAATCTAACTATCGCGTATGCTCTGAGGGGCGCTGGATGCATCCGTTGGACAGGTGCGGGACGGTGTATTGTGGGGGGAAATATTACTTATCTAGCTGTTCCTAATTACCCGCCGTTCTCAGTTCCCCCACTCTCCGGGGAAAGTGGGGGAATTGGGAACACTTAACTTCTAACGCTCAAAAATAATAAAAGAAGGTCACAGACCATAATCAACTTTTATTGAAACATAACTTTGCTTCTCTATCTACTTATTAGTGCTAAATAAAACCTTAAAAATCAACGTTTTATTAAAATATAAACAAAAACAAAGAACATTGCCGTTCCTTTTTACCCGATACCCTATGGGGTAATTGAGATCATTCCGCGGGGGAAATGGGAACGGTATGGGGTAATTAGGAACGATACAATGAAATCTTTATAATAAACTACAATTTCTTTGTGTTGCACAAATCACACACGTAACCTTTACTGGTTTCTCCGGTAGTACAGTTATATGCCCAGAGTTTACAAATGGCGCACACGATCCAATCTTCTGTTTCATTCTTTCATTCGTATTCGTTTCGGATTCATACTTTTCGTTGCAAATTATGCAATAAAACTCCTCTTCGTTTTCATCTCCTTGTAAAGCCTTCTTCAAAATTCTGACTCCTTTACCCTTTACTTGTGGCTTCTTTTGTATAGATCTCCAACCTCATATTGGCTTATTCGTTTCCCAGGATTGTTAACGATGTAGAGCTCACGTTTTGATGTTATGCCATAAAAAGACTTGCAGCAATCAACTTCATCAAATTTTTCTAACTGGTCTTCTTGTTCTTTATTAAATACGGTGTACCGACCTTTTTTTGGAGTCTTGAATTTTTTTGTTTTAGTTGTTTGAATAATGTTGTTTTTGGTACTTGGCAGCTTGACCTAATGTGACCTTTTTACTTTTGACATCTTCGATAGCATGGCGAAGATCTCCAATTTGGTATTTTGGTTCAGGCTTTCGTATATAATTTCGAGTCATCAAAAACAATTCGTAACGTTAAAACATTATTCCACAATCAACCAGCCAAGGGGTAATTAAGAACCCAAGGGGTAATTAGAAACGTTCTCAATTACCCGCCTGACGCCGTTCCCAATTGCCCGAAGTAGTCAATATAAATAAAAATGGTCGCTACCCTCAACAGTATTTTTGGTGAACTTCACATTACATGGGATTTATAAACATATGGTACGTGTATAATAGTAACGAAATATGGGGTCTTCGAACTCAAAAGTACAATATTTACATCTATTATAACACATAACAAAAATTATAACAGAAATGCAAAAAAAATTGTTCGACTCACCATAACAGCGCCCGTGCGGTCTTTCAATCTAACTATCGCGTATGCTCTGAGGGGCGCTGGATGCATCCGTTGGACAGGTGCGGGACGGTGTATTGTGGGGGGAAATATTACTTATCTAGCTGTTCCTAATTACCCGCCGTTCTCAGTTCCCCCACTCTCCCCTACACCACGCACACAAACTTTCGCATTTATAACATTAGTTGGGATTGGTTAAGATAGTTGGGATTGGGATTTTCTTATTCACATCGTTGTAGTTTAGGCACATAGAACCAATCATAAAAGGTGACTACGGGACTTTCCATCAAAAAACAATCTACAGACTAGACCCTCTACTCCCACCTGTCCTGTTGAATAGTTCTGTCGGCAGAACTACTGGGATTTTTTTTACCATTAGTTCTGTGATCGATAAGACTATGCTTTACACCCTGCTTCAATCTCAAATATCTCACTAGTTCAGTTGACCAGTTCAGTTAACTGGACTAGTGAAACTTTTTTCTCGTTTGTTCAGTTAACTGAATTAGTAGACTTGCACGTTTTAACGCTGATAGGTCCCCCTGTCACTTAATGAATTTCTGTATATTTCGTAAGGTGAACCTTGGATGTTGTTTCAAGCATTTTTTAATGTTTGGTACACTCAAACTAGTTTGGGATATCTATGACCACTCCATTTGGGACAAAGTTTGTAGAATGTTGTGTTGTGTACTCTCTATAAAGAGCCACTCTCTATATGTCTCCTAGTAAACCCGTAAGAGTGAATACCTAGGTAGGTATATAATTTGGCGATCCAATATAAACACAGATTATAATGATTAAACTTCAACAACGTAAACTGATATATTATCTCCACCCCACATATCTGTGACAGGCATTATGTAGCGATAATCAGACGCTGAATTAAAAAATCAAAAGAAAAAAATTCACAAAATCCACTCACCAGTTCGTGCGGGCACTTCATTGGAGTGCGGGAAAAGTTAGGGGGCGTAACGAGCGGCCGACACGCGCGGCCCATTACCGAATTAATTAAATAAAACGCGCGAATATGTGCGCGCGTGTGAAACCACCTTTAGGAAAGAGTTTGGAAAGTGTTGAAGGGGAACAATTTAGTTTAGTGAGAATTAATATTTTAACAATGAATAAAAAAAAGTTTAGGACACTTACACCAATCATCTAGCCCCGGGGATTCGAACCCGCAACCGTTGGTTTCACTGACAAGGTCACTATCCACTACACCAAACGGTCGTATAAATGGAGGTTGCTATTTACCCGCCTTTTAGTATTATATTCTTACCTGATTTATAATTTATTTTGTCTGTTTGTCTCACATTGCCAATTTTAAATGATTATTGCATGGAAAATTAAATAGTAGTTGTTAGAGTGAAAATGATATCGATGTTTTTTTTTATGCACAACGGGTTAGCACTTGTTCTCAATCACACCTGATGTTAAGTGAAGATGAGGTCGAAGGTGAAAGCGTACTGCCCGGAAACGCCAACACATTTGGGGGACTGGCTATCTTATCTCTGACAACTGGACCACAACAATGCTATTAACATTGCTGCTTGGCGGCACATTTAAAATGCCCTACCACCAACCAAACCGAGTACTTAAACATGGACCCCCCTGGCGATCGAACCCGCGGCCTCCGAATCTTAAACCCAATGTTGTTTACATTGAGCCACGGAGGTGGTTTGTATCATATTACAGTGGCCACCTGACTGACAGTCAGTGCTTTCAAGTTGCCTCTATAGATCACCGATTTGATTGAATGATTGTCGTCAACGAAAAACAACCGGGACCGACAGTTTAAGGTGACTTCGAACGATGAGTGTGAAAATACCACTAGTGGTCACCCATCCATATGAACTGTTTAGGTAAATGATTAAATATTCGGCTTAGGAGAGTTAACCCTTCACTACAACTATTATTACAAATATTGCTTAGTTACCTGCGACTTCGATGCGTGGAATTTATTTGTGTTATGTAATTTCATTTTATAAGCTGCTTATCCCGCCGGAACTGCCCACTTTAACGTGATTAAAAAACGTAGGTCTCTGCATGTGTATCAAATTTCACCCATATCCGTTCAGCCGTTTAGCCGTGATTTAGTCACAAACAAACATCCAAACCTTCACCATTAAGTGTAATGTTAGTTTAATTTGTTGTGCCCCTATCTACATGATTCGTAGCACCATAAACTACACTACCTTTGACGCGTGCGCACGGGCACTCTATTTGCTTTTCAAACTTACCTCTTTGCTTTAAGCGCCCTTCAAAAGGTTGCTATTACGCTTGTTAGATACAGTAGTGGACCGCTCTCAATTAATAAGAGAGAATGCAACCAACGTAAGTGGGATCGGCTGTAGTTAATCTCCTTCTCAAATTACAAGTCTCCATTAAATTGTATAGTTAAATTTTTAGTCAGTGGACATGTGATATAGTATGTTGTTAAAGCACTAATTTAAAATGTTGATTTGAATGACGAGATTTTATTCCCCAATCCTGACTCAAATCTCCTGAGCTGTGTGATGATTTTCCATGACCATGTTGTTAATTACAACAGCAGCATGTTTTTAATTACAATTCCACGTCTTCTCGATAGCTTTTGAATGCTTTGTGAGTAGGTATCACAAGTACATCAAGAATCCATATTTATTAACAGGCCCAAATAATTATTTATTTTAAAATTGTTACATACATTGCAAGAGTTATTTAAATATCAACTGAAACCCAAACTTCATCTAAATTATTGAGTTACTTAAATGTCATCATAATTTTTATTAGCTTGCAATGTTCGTATGTATAAGTAAGTTGTCCGTTTCAAAATTTGCAAACCATAGTTTAACTATTTGCTGGTATCTCATTCACTTGAAATTTGGCATGTTTATGCAAGTTCGAATATTATGGTACCATCGAGCTGATCTGATGGTGGAGCCCGGATGTAAGAGCAGGAACTCCCTGATGACAAATTGTAAGGAGTCGAATTTGGGCTATAGTTTGTTTCGATTTGTTCGAACCCGCGAGCCCCGAATCGTAAGCCCTGTGTTGTTTACATTGAGCCACGGAGATGGTTTTAAAAATATGACTCATAATAATAATTTTGCAATTACTTGAGATTTCTGTAATAATTAACAATAGTTCAATTTAATCATGATACAATCCTAGTAGCTTTACGTCAGCGGCTTCGCCTGCGTTAAATAACTTTATCGCGGCAATTTGTTTATCCCGCTATAACGGGAAAAAAATATCTTATGTTATTAAGATCCAGGGCACACTCTACTCTACCTATGTACCAAATTTCATCCAAATCCGTTCATCCAAACGTCCAAACTTTTGTATTTATAATATTAGTTAGATATTTACCACATGAATTATGACTGTGACTATCTTGTGGGTTCTTATTTTAGAGCCCCGACGCAAAAAGAGGGGTATTATAAATGTGACCGCTATGTGTGTGTGTGTCTGTCTGTGGCACCGTAGCTCTTAGACGGTAGATTTGGATGCGGTTTTGTTAGCTATTAACACATTTACTTTCGTTGATCTGGACGATTTATCGGTGTTTTTCTAAATTCTAAATTTATTGTTTAAGTTGACTCAACGTTCTCTAGAATTTTCAATTTACACAAGTAACGTTCAATGTTAATCTTTTTTTTTTTTTATGCACAACGGGTTGGTACTTGACCTCAATCACACCTGATGTTAAGTGAAGATGAGGTCGAAGGTGGAAGCGTACTGACCCGGAAACCCCAACACATTTAGGGGACTGGCTATCTTATCTTTATCTCTGACAACCGGAACACAACAATGCTATTAACATTGCTGTTTGGCGGCAGATTTAGATAAGATGGTGGTAGCTAGCCAGGCGGACATTTAAAATGCCCTACCACCAACCAAACCGAGTACTTAAAACATGTACCCCGCTGGGGATCGAACCCGCGACCTCCGAATCGTAAACCCAATGTTGTTGACATTGAGCCACGGAGGCGGTTTAAATCCATTTTACTCTGTCTAAATATTCAATTGAAAATTTAGAAAAGCTACGAGAGAACCAAGGATTATTATCATCCAGATAAATAAGCCATGCTAAGCCGACTTCGATTAAACATTGCTAGGTTTTTATAGGTTATAGCCCATCAGTCCCTTGATGTTATCGATGACTTCTCGAAGTGACCCTGGTGTCCCGAGGTGCTGTGCCCCGTATACTGCCACACCTGGACATTCTAAGATGACGTGGGCTGCTGTTTCTTCTGCCTCCATACACGCACTGCACAGCCGTCTGTAACACCTAGAATAAACAAGTGTTTGTTTAATAATGCATGGCCAGTTATAGCTCCGATGAGCAGTCAAGGTGGGCCTTTAGTTGTAGTAGCCTCCTAAACACGGCTAAGAACCATCTTGCAAATGTCAGCTTCCGAAAATAAAACGATTTTCAAATCAGATCAGCCGTTTTGACACTACAAAGACAGACATAGACTTATCTTATAATATCCCTTTTTTGCGTCGGCGGTTACATAATATCGATCGAGTAATCGCCTTGCCGTGAATATGAGTTGATGGATTCTGTTTATTCAAGGGGAGAGTCATTATTAGTATGAATGAACAACGTTGTTTGCTATTGAATGGGGTTTCCAAGCATCCTTCAAGAGCTATTGTAGTATACTGCATTTGTTTTACCGTGTGACTAGAGTTTAACAATTCTAAGTAACATAAGTAATTTATATAAATAAATAACTTATTGATAGTTGGAAAGTATATCTTACTTTTTACTATTACCAACGTTTTTAGACGAAAAAAGTAGTAAAGAAGAAATAAAGCCCAATCAAATAAACACGTATGTATCTCTAAGGCCCTTACCTATTAATAAACCAATCTCAATACAAGTCTTGAGCTGTATCAACCGTGATGCGTCTAAAGCAGTTGACGCTATTTTATTTCGGTTCAATAAAATATTGTTGTTGTTGTTATTGTATCTCAAGCTCCATGCTAATTTATAAACCAATCTTGAGGTCTACTCAGTTGAGATCACTTCTCAAGTATTCGCCTAACCGCGGCGAATGAATGATAGTCTTGAGTTTCGTTTATTAATACGCGCACCTCTCAAGTGAGTACTGCTTGAGTATGCACATGCTTTTCAAGTCTCAAGTTAGGTTTATTAATTAATACGTTTCCTTGAGACCGGTCACAAGACTGTTCTCAATATTGAGAATGGTTTTAATAAACCATTCTCTATTAATATACGGGCCTATGATTTACTGATACAAAACTCTATCGGAGTTAAACTCGCGTCTGTATACTTTTTATACAATGCATATTTCTTTAACAATTATACAATAATGATATTAAAGAAAGATGCGCCTGATTCAGATAGATTAAAAAGAGTATTATGGTATTTCAATTTTATAAACACAAGTTTTTTTACACTTTTTGCGGTACATTGTTTATGTAAAATAGCTATGAGTTGTTTTTAAAATTGTGCGACTCTACACATTCTAATTCTAAGTGCAAAAAGATCAGGAGCCCAAGAGAGTCGGAGTAATATTGGGCCTTTACCTATGAAATTGGAGTTTTTTTTCTTAGTTAATCATATGTACCAAATTTGTTTTTTATTTGGAAAATGGAATATTATTTCAAGGTTTCACATGAAATATTTTTATAATTTCTGGGCTAAATCACATAATAAAAAAAATTTGAACAGAGCTCTTTTCATGTGCTTCCCATAATCATTTCTTAGATTCGCTGAAACTTTTATAAAGCGGTTACTTTTAAAAATGAACGCTGCCTATACTTAACTTAATGTTGTTGTTGTTGTCTTAATGTACACACAAAGTTTAGCTAAATTTGGATTTGCCGTTCCCACATAAAAATCAAAAATGTTTGTGTATGGAGAAAACAGTCTTAATGAAATTCTTCATACAAAACGCCAATTTCATAGATAAGGACCTAATATAAATAGAATTTTAGCGTACTCTATTAGTGTTATAAGTACTCGTAGATTATAAAGCATACCTGCGTAATACAGAGCACAATCATATCATCATCATCATCCGTGAACATCCCACTGCAGGGATATAGATCTTCCCTCATCATTTATATTCATTTTTATACTCATCCACACTCAATCTTCTTGTCGTCCATAGAGCAAACAAATCAAAACAAGTGCAGGTTTTAAAATGGATAAGCGGGATTTTGTAGTGAATTTGTTACTAATGTATTAAAATACCTAAATAATAATATTGATGTGCACAGGTAGCTACTTGTTACGTACAATACCTACCACTTTCACGATTTTTTCTGTTTTCTGGGTGCCACTAGGTAATTGTAAGACTCAAAATAGTAATTAGTGGATAACGTTGCTGGTTGTATAATTGATGACTCGAACCCATTGTAATACTTAATTTAGTGAAACACATTGTACAGCTGTTTGTTGTCCCAAATAAAATAAAATAAAAAAATAAAATAAAATCATTGAGGGAGTATGGGCCATAGTCCGCCACGCTGCGCTGGCCCAATGCGGGTTGGAGACTTTACATTTCATAGTTTTTTTTTTAATTTCTCAGGCATGTAGGTTTCCTCACAATATTTTCCTACACCGTTTAAAAGCAGTCGGATAAATGCATATAAGTAAATAAATTAAATTCAAAAAGTCATTGGTACATGGCCAGCCTGGGGATCGAACCTGGACCTCCCAAATTGGGAGACTGTGTCCCTCAGTAGAGCCACCGACGCTCTTAGAGATAGAGCTCAATACTCCAACTTATAACTCAGTAACTCTAACAACGTAAACTCCATCAAAGTTACTCGTCTTTGTAAAAATTTGTATTAAAACAATATGTGATAATCATGACGGAATTAAAAGCTTGTTTCAAAAGTATTTAAAGAACTTACTTAGAGCACGGTTGACAGCTTTACATAAACCTCGTCAATAAGCCTCACTATACGCTATTCCAGATAACATAGGAAAAACGAAAGTGAACGTCTATAAAAGACATCACAATCATACAATAAATGCAAAAGTATGTCTGTCTGTGTGTTAACTTTTTAACACTATACCCTTTAGCCGATCATATAAAAATTTTGCTCAGAGGTAGCCTACTGGAACCTAGAGAAACTCATGGCTACTCATGTTTCTCTGTTGTTGTCAGTACATTTTAGGTAAATCGATATTTTAGGTAATCAATATCCACAGGGCAATACACGCGGGCGAAGCTAGTATAAATTAAAGACTTTCACAAACGTAACCTAAAAATTATTGCCGCCATAATTTCCCAACGAAATAGAATGTTGCCACCCATCAAATCGTAGAATCACCCCGATTTCGTTCAGAAATTACATTCGTATTGCAATTCGTATTTTCCCTCCAAAGCTTATAGGGGTTAGAATTACCCACTCCGGATTCCAATTTAGTCGGTAATGTAAAGGCTTTACGGTAAATCAGAGGTGTTTCTTCGTCCCGGTGTATATGCAGTTTAAGGGACTCCAATATTGAACGATAGCAAAACAAAGGAATGAAAATTGCAAATTTTGTGTGAGTAGAGTTCTAGAATCCGGTGAAGCTACACTGCTGCTGTTATTGCAACCCCATAAACATCCTTTAAAACCCTTAAAACTACCTGTAAACAGCTTCTTCAACTGAGGTTGTCTGGAAAAAATTGCTATCAGCGATACGAGCGCCTTTGTACACTTTATCATTTATGTTACATTTCCGTGTATTTTATTTTTGTGTGCAATAAAGAAATTAATAACAAAAACCCTTATAACAAACTAATATTATTATTATTAAAATACAAGGCTGTATGGGATCCCTTCATTAGTCCAAAAGTATAAGCAATACTAAAAAAAAATTGGTACCACGAGCATAGTCTGAAATAAAGTCTGACAAAATTTTATCTGTCGCTCTGTAGCATAGACAACCTTATTTTACTTATTTCCTTTGAAAGATGCAGCCAGCTCATTGGCTATTTCTTAATTAAGCATATCTACATGGTCTACATACGTATGGTATAATATTATGACGTTAGTGGTGGCATTCCTACTACCTGATGTCAATACTTAATTCTACTCCATGTAGGACAAACTGGAGCGAGACCTCCGCTAAGACGCTAGGTAACACGTATAATAAATATTTCTTAAATTTTGACATAATTTTCATTATTATTGGAAAGTTTTTTTTTTATACACAACGGGTTTGTACTTGACCTCAATCACACCTGATGTTAAGTGAAGGTAAGGTCGAAGGTGCAAGCGTACTGACCTGGAAACCCCAACACATTTGGGGGACTGGCTATCTTATCTCTGACAACCGGAACACAACAATGTTATTAACATTGCTGTTTGGCGGCAGATTTAGATAAGATGGTGGTAGCTAGCCAGGCGGACATTTAAAATGCCCTACCACCAACCAAACCGAGTACTTAAACATGTACCCCGCTGGGGATCGAAACCGCCATCTCCGAATCGTAAACCCAATGTTGTTTACATTTAGCCACGGAGGCGGTTATTGCACTGGTAATATTTATATTGTTTGGTTTCTGTAACAACACATTGTAACATTGTAATGATGCGTATGTAATATTATGTGAGCTTCATAATTTGTAAGCTTTGTGAAATACTGTTTTACTAACCTCGTTGATAGGTTCGTGGTTTGTATAACTGTATATTTAATAGGTACCTACAGAAACTATTAATAATGAAACTATGTAGGTACACTTTAAATGTCCCAAATAAATAAATGTAGAGCTAATTCAACTATTTTTGAAATATTATAAATACCTTTACTAATGAAACCACTGCCAGTAGAGTAGATATCTCTCTTATATTAGTATCAAAATGTGAACGCTCCCTTGTTAAACGCAAGCGGGAGAAGCGGAGAACGTAAACTAGTTTTATATAACGATATATTTGTCCGACTGTACGCTAGGATTTTCGGGGTTGGGCTACATTAATATGGAATTTCTTGAGATAATTGTATTCGTGTAAGTTCGTGGCTTGTAAAAATGTCCGCTTATCTAACAATTATGATTATTTAGATATAATGCCTCATTTCCAGCGAT
Source organism: Oegoconia quadripuncta (assembly GCA_949316235.1). Lineage (NCBI taxonomy): Eukaryota > Metazoa > Arthropoda > Insecta > Lepidoptera > Autostichidae > Oegoconia > Oegoconia quadripuncta. The sequence goes on along the minus strand of OX438745.1, from coordinate 3,839,280 downwards.
ATTATTATTAGGACCTTACCTATGAAATTGGCGTTTTGTATGAAGAATTTCATTGAGACTGCTTTCTCCATACAAACATTTTTGATTTTTTTTTGGGAACGGCAAATCCAAATTTAGCTAAACTTTTATGTATTATCGAATAACATTAAGTTAAGTCAAGGCAGCGTTAATTTTTAAAAGTCACCGCTTTATAAAAGCTTCAGCGAATCTAAGAAATGATTATGGGAAGCACATGAAAAGAGCTCTGTTCAAATTTTTTTTATTATGTGAATTTAGCCCAGAAATAAAATAATATTTCATTTGAAACCTTGAAATAATATTCTATTTTCCAAATAAAAAACTAATTTTGATATAGCCTTGAAAATTGCAGGAATTGGTACATATGATTACGAAGAAAAAAAAACTCCATTTTCATAGGTAAAGACCCAATATTATACATGGTTAAATTTAATTTTTGAAAATTCCTGTTTCCTGGTAACACCACACCTGATTACGAACAACTTTCCCCAAAGAACCATAGTCCAATTCAACCAAAAAAATTTCGATTATTTATACAAAGTAAACCATTCTGAAACTACCTTTTAGTAAAGGTAGTTTCAGAATGGTTCCGACTTCCGGCTGGTGACTTCACTCCTGATTACGAACCTTTCCACTAGGAACTATAGCCGAAAGCAGTCGAAAAATTATTGGATTTTCATTTTAAATGTAGTTTCAGAATGGTTTACTTCGATTCCCGCTAGGCGCATAAAAATAAATGTATTTATGTAGTATATCAAACATCTGGTATCCACAACACAAGCCTATAGTTGCTTACTGTGGAACTAGATGGCGCTGTGTGTATGTCTAAGGATATTTATTATCTATTATTATTACTTTGTATGAATAATCGTAATTTTTTTGATCGAATTGCACCATGGTCCTTTGGGGATAGTTGTTCGTATCAAGAGAGGCGTCACTAATTAATGGGAATTACACGAATTCAAAATCATCCTGTATATTTCTTTTTACATATAGGTAAGTTGAGTTTGTCAGCGTTAACAAATACACGATTCCATCAGAGTGGATATAGGATAGATAGATAAATTTACTCTGCCGCCATTAGAATACTGACTAGCATAGCATTGAAGAGAGAGAGAGGTAAACTACAAAAAAAAAACAAATGCCTTACAGTTAAATACACAGTTATGTTATACATACAATTAATAGTGTAGTAATAATAATTTCAGAACAATTAAATTCACTCGCACAATCACACATAAGTATTGAAAATTTACCAAATACCTACCTACCTATATGATACCTTCTCGTGTCTAGCTTTTTATGGTTTATCACTTGCAGTTTTAGATATAGATTTTTGTTTTTGTTTACTTTTAGTTAATGTTCAAATTTATTCATAGAGTAATAGTAATTAATTCCTTGGTGGCAGCAACTAGGTACTCTACTTGGGGGGGACTGAAAATCAGCAAATCTGCTGAGTCCCTACCTTTTCATCACAGTTTGACTTAATTTATTATCAATTAATTACTTGTTAAATTGCCTTTGTGGTGAATAAATACCTTTTATTTATTTATTTACATATGGAAAACAAATGTAAGAGTGATTAAAAACTAAAGTAACAAATTAAAGAGACATGTACAACAAAATCCTGTGTGTGCTGTATCCTGCTACAGCCCGAAGATGGGCGGTAGTTTATCACTTTCCAATGTCTGACTTACCAATGAGGTAACTTATAAGTTGCTTTTTTATAACCCCCGACGAAGAACGATGGGTGTTTTATGTGGGTTTGTCCGGATTTATCTCATCAAATAAATAAAGGTTCACATTTTTCATAATCCGACTTGTATAACACTATTGCTTTCTATGCCTCGGTGATACTATTAAATATGATGCAGCAACTATGCTCGAGGGTTTTGTAAATGTTCAAATTATTTTTTTGACAAAACAATCCATCCATATCCATACTTTACCAACACATAATAAAACGTGGATGAAATAAATAAATTCTTAGCTAACTGGAAACGGAGACAGTGAAAGTTAATTTGAAAATGGAATAAACATGACCCGCCCGACCAATGGCGCGAGGCGCCGAGGGACTGCCGTCCAATCGCGCTGCGGGGATTTTCGCGCGCTGAATTTTTATTAGTTCAGATAATAACGCGCCATTTTGAGACATGTCTTTTTCGTTTGTGTTGCTATTGCGAGATGGAAAACGACAGGGTATTTGATACGTGACGGTTTTAAGGATTTTCTTTCCGTTTTTCTTCGTTGTCGCATTGAGATTGGCATATTGTATATATGTTTCTATTCTTATGTAGAGAGAGAGGGCTACTCATGACGCTACCCATATAAAATAGAATATAGGACCATGCGTTATTGAGATCCATCCGGACAACGACTGGATATAGACGTACGGGCAGGGGTATTTTATATAGCCGTTGAAACGTTCAAATCTCTTCACGTTTTTGGTGTAGTCCCATAGTCGCTTTTCATGACACCCACGGGAAGAGATGGGTTGGTTCAAATCCACACGGCACAACTCATAAGTCCTATTTTAATTATTATAAAAATCTGGAACTTGGTATAAAAATATTTATTAAATACTAGAATTAAACATTCGTCAAAATTAGAGTTAAATGAATACAGTGCGGCAGTAAATAACTCCGAGTTACACTGTGGCTGAATGGCCTTTCCTTAGCCTGCGGCGTGCATTCACGGGACTAGCAGCTAATTATTTCCCGCCGCTTCCGCTTCCTGGGAGCGCCCCCGATCAACGTTTCCGAATGTATCTCCGTGAAAAATATTTTTTCTTTTAGTATTCTGTAACTAACTCGGAATAAAAACCGGCCAAGTGCGTGTGGGGCCACGCGCAGTGTAGTGTTCGGAACTTGCCTGGCACAATATGCCGCCTAGAAATGAGCTTTTTGCCGTTTGATAAATATTTTTATTGTATAAGTTTTTCCACTATTCCTCATTAACTTGTAGGTAAAGCCTATCTAGTTGTGATAGTATTCCTTTTACCTTCGTTATAAATACTACTGATGTGAATTTTTTCAGGTATCCAAAACCAACCACTTAGCTGGCAAGGGGGGGGAGGGAGTAACACTTGACTACAACAAAAATTATTAATTATTTATTTAACAGTTGATTGCATATAACCTTACACTAAACAATTAGCACTTTAAAATTTAATATTTCTTAAACTAATCCTTAAATCGAAAAACTGTTCAAGGTAACCTATATTTTTGAATGACCTATCCAACGACATCCAGAAAAGTATCTCTTCTTCTTCCCTCTAGCTAGCGAGGTCGGCTGGTAACACGGGGGTGTAACCACTCACACGCAGGCGTGGTGTTCCCACACGCCTTCTTGACGTGGCTGGACCAGGAGATTTCTCCCTGCCGAGCCTATAGGAGGACCGCCACAGTCGTTGTTCTGGGCGGGGGACGGGCCGACTTGGCCGCGTACGAATACCGTGGGGAACCCGTGGCCACGCCGCTGTGGTACGAGTGGAGAACACCAAGGGGTTTTAGTTGGTAGGTCGGCTTTAAGCCGGAGTCCAGCATAACTCGCCCCCCACCCCTGTATGAGCGTACCCCTTGTAAAAAGAAGGGAAGTGGTTAAGTTGAATCTACCTTTTGAATTTATTCACAAGCCTGCTTGTGAGTGTGTGTTACAAAATTGGTATCAAAATCAGGTGCACGACCAGGTGACGGTGCTAGTGAAGGGTTTATATATAAACGAGATTATACCTTCATAAAGTTAATAAGTGTGTAAGTTATATTTAGGTAATTAGCAAGTCTCTCTGCCGTAACGAAACTTTATTTATTTCACTGAGTCGCCTTCATTTAAGAAACAGAGTTTTTACTGCGTCTCTATTATTTTGATACTTACATTTATTCCCTTTATTTAACATAAAATTAGACAACGTATTATTTAGACTGCTCAAAAAACGATACCCAGTTCATATTCATGCTTGAGAATGGAATGAGAAGAATATCAATATCTCGGGGCAAACGTGAGCGTTACAAGTGACTGGGACGGTGCCATCCAGTCTCGGGGTACTCAGGCAATGCGATAGTGAAGGGTAAACGTAGAGCATGCCCCTCACGCCATCACCTCGGTCCTCACTTATTATCAGTGGAATTCATCAGAGTCAAAGTCACTTACACCACAATATGTAATGGCCCGTCTCCTTTGGTTAGCAGCAATATGAATGACCACTTTTGATGCGCACGCGGGGAAGTGCTATTCGCATACCGCCTTGTTTGATAAAAATAAAACTGATTGTGGGAAACAAATAAAAACTTTTTAATAAGACAAATAAAAAACTTGCCCTAATTATTTCCGTCAATAAAATTGGGAATAGTTTCATCGATTTATCGAGATTCGTACTGAACAGAAATTTATTATATTATATTAAAACAGAAATTATTAGCAAAAGGCTATTATAAAATCACTGACTATTTGAATGATAAGCAAGCATGGACATAGCTGTCTTATTATTCCTATAATTATCAAATCACAAATTGTAACCCATAATCTGTTTAAAAGAGCAACCCTAGAGTTTCTTGCTCGTTCTTCTCTGGGGAGTCAGCTTTGTGAATGAGCCGTAAATTTAAATGTAATATTAATATTAATAGTGACGTTTTCAAGTGATAATTTTATCTTATGAAATAAAATATTTTGATTTGATTTGATTATTCCCCTGCTAAATGCACACTTCAGTAGAAGCTTCATCTATGGTGACATACATAGACATAGCATCGCATAGGTATAATGCTGAACAGTCTTGTGTCAAGTCGTACCTATACTTATGTGGTGATTTATACGACTCCATAGTAATCAATGATCGCATTGATTACTATGGACCATCGTCGTAGGCGAACCACCATAGCATAATTATACAGGGTGTCCCAAAATTAGGCCGTCACGCTGACACCGGAGGTAGATGGACTTAAGGCGCATCAAATAAGCTTAACATGCCCATAGAAAAGTGTAATGAGTATTGAGTATTTTTTTTTCGTGGTAGCTGCTCAAAGTTGAGCTATTGTTTTTTAGAGAGAATAAAAGTTGACTTTGACAATAAATTTGTCGATGTTTCACTTTAATCATCGACTAATAATGTTCGCCACATCATAAGTAACTATCGACCAAGCCTTAAACGTATTTTTCTTTTAAATAAACAGTTTTTTAAAAGCTCTCTGATATAAAAATCATCAAAAAGTGGTATTTTTTTCAAAAATCAATGAAACTGGTTATACTCAATACTCATTACAGTTTTCTATGGGCATGTTAAGCTTATTTGATGCGCCTTAAGTCCATCTACCTCCGTTTTGGGACACCCCGTATAAACTTTCGACATGAAATGTTGCCTTGCTTTTTTAAATTTTTAAGAAACGGATAACTATGTACTTATGTTTAAATATTCTGTAGTCATATTCATTTAATTATGCAATATTAATAAATTCTATTCATTGAAGCTTGAAGTCAAGCTGTCAAAGGAGCAAGCTTCAGTGGGGACCACATTTAGAATATTTAGCATGTAGATTGAGTTCCACAGCATATGCCGTCTGGAAGATTAGACAGCTAACTGATGTGGCAACTGCAAGATTGGTTTATTTTAGTTATTTCCACAGTATTATGTCTTACGGTATTTTGCTTTGGGGACGAGCAGCTGACATAGAACATATTTTTATTTTGCAATAGAGAGCAATACGAGCAATTTATAATCTGCGTCGACATGGTTTAAAGAAATTAATATTTTAACTGTTCCTTCACTGTTCATTTACGAAAATATTATGTACGTTCGAAAAAATATTTCTAGGTTCCCGAAAAATAGTGACAAGCATAATTTAAATTTGAGATATAAGAAATACATTTTTCTAAAATATTTGTTAATGACCATTTCTTTGTGTGTGTGTACAATAAAGTGTTAAAATAAATAAATAAATAAATAAAACTACCCCTATGTTCAGACCAAGCAAAGTTAATACATCATTTGTAGGACACTGTATACGCTTTTATAACCTTATACCTGAGAATATCATTAATCTAACTGAGAAAAAATTTAAAGATTATGTCAAAATAACATTAGCAAAAAAGGGTTATTATAAAATTAGTGACTACCTGAATGACAAACACGCTTGGTGTACTTCGACCAGCTCCCCAAAATTATAAAATTGTGTTAGTTATATACTTTATTAAAAAAAAAAGAACAACAATGATCCTGTGGGTTTCTTGCGCCGTTTCTTTTCCCACAGATGAATTCACTTTCCGAAGCGGTAGTAGCTTGGACATACCGACTGACAGATAAATGAAATAAACTTTTTCATTTCCAGTAGATTTAAATTGACATTCAACAAATGATATCATGTATCTTACGTTGAAATAAATGCTTGAAGTTTGAAGTTCTATTGTTAAAAATCTTACTAAAAGACAACCTGAAAGCAGAACCTACTATGCGACTTCAAGCCTTACATGAAATAATTAATGAAAAATAAAAAAACAATTTTACCTTCTATTATATGCAAATGTTACTGTAAAGTAATATGATTATTACTAAATAATACACATAAAGCCAGTTTTTGATTATTTTAGGGCTCCGTCAAATATTTCGTTTTCCGAAGGGGTTGCGTCGCCAAAACAAATTGAAAACTATTACTTAGATATCGTGTAAGCATTATCATTGTCCCACCTAGATATTCCTTCACAGTTTAAGAGCAGTCGGATAAATTCACGTAATTAAATTAAATTTTAAAACTTATTGGTACATGGCTGGCCTGGGAATCGAACCCGGACCTCTCAAGTTGAGAAACCGCGTCTTAACTGCTGAGCCACCGACACTCTTATCATCAATCCGGTACTTCAATAAAAAATTACGTTCTAGGTATTGTGAAGTGATATTTAAAAAGTATCAAGATGGTTAATCATCCTGTAAGGTTTATTCGTGCTCTTTAGATCTTCTGAAGAATATCTCAAAGGTGTAGCTAAGTTACAATATGCGGTACAGTCGTGTTCGTAACTAATTTCTAGGATTTATTCTACTTACTAGGTAAGGTACTACGTACTACAAAACTTTTAAGTTCACATTATGATGGTTTCATTACCAAGCCAACTAATCAGAGCGCGAATCCTACATCGCGCTAACGAAGTTTTCTCAAGGCATTGCAAATAGGCAAGACGCCACTAATAATTCTTGGACCACGATCCCCGGGCAATGTCAACAGTCTCGTGGAAGATCTCCCCTTTTCCTCCACACTTAAGTACCCTAAGTACATAAGAATAAATATTACATTAAAAATACTTTTTAAAAATAAGATTTTAATGGGCCATCATGAGACCTTCAATCTGACATTATTCTGGTACTCACAAAGACAAGTATCATAAGCCCAAACTCGAAAGTTTTACTATATGACGTTGCTGAATTACTGATTTTCGATCAGACTACTTGTCACGACAATTCAAACGGACCCAAGTTCAACAGGGTTGCATTGTTTTATTATTTAATGCATGTGGCTCCATCATTAGATCCTCGATACCATCTACGATCAGACTGCGTCTCAATACAAATCAAATAATCCCAAACTCGATGGGCTTGCAGTTTTATTACGGGATTTTTATGTTCACCTTCAGGCTGCATCACCACATCACCTCAGTATACCATAATACTACCTCAAGATTTGTTTACGTAGACATACAGCTAAATAAAAGTTTGTAAAAAATTATGGGTTCCGCGGAATGATCCTTGGGTTTGAGTCGACCACTTGATTGCGAGTCGGATTTGTGTTTTTTTTATAATAAGAATACCTCTCTAACTTTAACTTCTATATGCAGGATCAATAGTAGTACTCCACATGTCCCCTACTGATGACGACCGGTTGGTGTAGTGGATAGTGATCCTGTCAGCGAAACCAACGGTTGCGGGTTCGAATCCCGCGACGGGTAAATGTTTGTGTGATGAATACGAACATTTATTCCGGAGTCATGGATGTTTATATAAATATTTATGTATGTTTATCTGTTATCAAGTATCCATAGTACAAGCTTTGCTTAGTTTGGAACTAGATGATTGGTGTAAGTGTCCGAAATATTTATTTATTTATTATTACTCAAGGTAGACCGTGGCCTACGTGTCTCTATTGCTACCTTAGACCATAAACTAATTAAAGAAAGTAATAGGGTGTGTAATGTATAAATAGGAAAACCTTAACCCACTTCGAAAACAGCAGTGGCACAAAATTGAAGTCAATCGCCAACAGAGCAAATTTTTAAACTAACACTTCTGGCGTCGACAGTACTAAAGTATATTCGCTAAGAAGTTGTCCCCCGCAAATTTGGCCGTACGTTGCTTGACATTTAAATGTTGAATCATACTCAGTGTTGGGTCCTCCTGGGAGGATTAGAGAGGATAATACCAAGATTTGGTTATTATCGTTGTAAGGCGAGGATTTTTGTTTCAACGGTATAAAGTTTGGAGCTTATTTAGAAAGATACTGTTGGAAGTTTTATTTACACTTTTCTTTTCAAAAGAATGCTTCTTCGTGTAATCGGGCAGAAGTGACCAATGGCGAAAGAGCACTTTTAGACGATATACAGGGCGTCCCACGGCAATGCCACATGGAGGGAAAGTACCTTGAATTTTGTAGATGGAACATTTTACTGAAAGAAGACATTATTTTAATTTAAAAAACAATTTAAACTGCATTCATAGATTTTTAAATAAGTACATGGTTGAACCGGGAATCGAACCCTTTATTTATAAAAAAAAAATTACCATGTAACTTTATCATACCGATCGAAAGGCTTCATCATAAGGATAATTTTTTGCTAAATAACATAGTGTCAGAAATAAAAGGAAGACCATGAATTTTAACATTTTTAATACAAAATTAATCAAATTTATCAAATGCTCAAAATGAGTCCCATCCTGTTCAATACAAAGTCGCACTCTTTTGATTATTTCGCTCCCTGTCGATTTTTTGATCATGTTGTGGTGGATATTTAGAATAATACGTCGAAGTTCAGTTTGTAGCTCGTGGACACTTTGACACTGGTTCTTGTAAAGTAAATTTTTTACATAACCCCATAAAAAAAATCTAACGGGGTTAGATCTGGGGATCTCGGCGGCCATTTTTTCGTCCATTTGTCCCGATCCAGGAAAGAAAATGTTCATTGAGATAGTCCTACTTACTAATTACGTATCTCTTTATCATTTTATCATGAACTTAAATTATAATAGGGAAATGATGCATACTTCTCGAGTGGGTAATTAGTATTAGTAATGATAATGTCAGTTGTATGTCCTTACGGCAATGTCAGCTTTTCATTTTTCTGAACAAAATTGAACATCTAATGTTAAAATTCATGGTCTTCCTTTTATTTCTGACAATATGTTATTTAGCAAAAAATAATCCTTATGATGAAGCCTTTCGATCGGTATGATAAAGTAACATGGTAATTTTTTTTTATAAATAAATGGTTCGATTCCCGGTTCAACCATGTACTTATTTAAAAATCTATGAATGCAGTTTAAATTGTTTTTTAAATTAAAATAATGTCTTCTTTCAGTAAAATGTTCCATCTACAAAATTCAAGGTACTTTCCCTCCATGTGGCATAGCCGTGGGACGCCCTGTAGAGTAAAAAATATTTTCAGCTGATAAAATAACTAAAATTAAAACAACTGAAGTCCGCTTGTATTTTAAATACTGTCTAACAAGCAATCTTTTTGTAACAACACATATCCCGGGACTTGTGATATTAATATAGCTTACAGAAGCTATTTCGGGTACATAAATCAAATCAAATCAAATCAAAATATTTTATTTCATAGGATAAAATTATCACTCGAAAACGTCACTATTAATATTACATTATAGTTTAAATTTACTGCTCATTCACAAAGCCGACTCCCCAGAGAAGAACGAGCAAGAAACTCTAGGGTTGCTCTTTTAAACAGGTTATAGGTTGCGATTTGATAATTATATGAATAATAAGACAGCTATGTCCATGCTTGCTTATCATTCAAATAGTCAGTGATTTTATAATAGCCTTTTGTTAATAATTTCTGTTTTATGATTGCTTTAAATTTATTTGAAGACATATTTTGAATGTCTACTGGAACCTTATTATAAAAGCGTATACATTGCCCTTTGAAGGATTTACTAACTTTGTGAAGTCGGCTAACATAAATAGATAACTTGTTCTTATTCCTTGTATTAACATTGTGCCTATCACTATTTTTAGCGAATAAGGTTATATTTTTTTTTGCATATAACAAATTCTCATAAATGTATTGAGATGCCATTGTTAAGATATTAATTTCCTTAAACTTATCTCTAAGAGACTCTCTAGGTCCTAATTTATAAATGGCACGAATAGCACGCTTCTGCAGAACAAAAATCATATGTATGTCAGCAGCGTTTCCCCACAACAATATGCCATATGACATACCCGGAATCATCCCAAATCCAACATTGATTTAGTATACAATTAATATAGTTATAATTAGTACAGCGTTTATTTACAGCCCGCTTTCTTTTCAATTCGTCAAATATAATTTTTGTTTCGGTTCGTCAAGTATGTAAATATTTCCTATTTGCCAAAGCAATTGGTCAAATATATAAAAAGACCTGATTCGTCAAGTCTGCAGTAAGTTCTAATTCGTCAAGTATCCAATATACTGAATTGTTTCAGTACATTTAGATTAGAGTGTGGAAATTATAAAAACATTATGGCTTTATCTACTTTCTCTAAAAAGCCACAAACTGCATGAGATGACGGATATATTAGATAGTTTTATGATGAACAGAAATAGTTCTGATTCGTCAAGTATCCAATTTACTGAATTGTTGAGTACATTTAGATTAGAGTGTGGAAATTATAAAAATATTATAACTTTGTCTGCTTTATCTAAAAAGCCACAAACTACATGAGATGACGGATATACTAGATCGTCATACGATGAACAGAAATAGTCCCATCTATTCTGAAATAAAATGAAATAATTAAGGGTCTTATCCATATAAATTCCAACCGCATGTACTTATCTCTAAAAGCGTCGCTTCGTCGCGGAGAAACACAAGTAAATTTTAAGTAATTATGAAGACTCCTTGCTAATCAAGCTCCTTGGTAATTACAATCTATGGTCCGGCCCGCGCTGGCCCCGCGAGATGGATATCGCGCGTGTTCTACTGCTGTTCGCAATTCGAATTTTAAATGATGTAGACTAGATGGCAAATGGATGTGACATGGATGTGGTACCTATATAAAATTATGTCGGTTGGGGTAAATATTTTTTCTTAAATTTCTTATAGAAATGTGAAGAAAAGTATTTTTAAGGATGTACATTTGATATAAATAGTTATAAATGTTAGCTAACACAATAAATAAATCAAATAAATATGTGTGTGAGCGGTTTTATCCCGTTGGAAATAGGGTCATATTGTGGCCACAGAATATTAACAAATAGGACATCTGTCTCATCTAAATCTTGGAATATTTACTTATGTGCCTACCTACAGGTAGCATGGATGTTTGAAAACGACAATGCTATCGTATCCATATTGCCTCCTAAATAACAAAATATTAAAAATTCTTTTTTCTGTTACATGTCCTGTTCCAGTTGTCAGAGATAAGATAGCCAGTTCCCCAAATAAGATGGGCTTGCCAGGTCAGTACGCTTCACCTTCGACCTCATCTTCACTTAACATTAGGTATGATTGAGGTCAAGTGCAAACCCGTTGTGCATAAAAAACCTATTTTATAAATAAATATCTTTGCACATACATACATCGCCATCTAGTTCCACACTAAGCGACTAGGCTTGTATTATGGGTACTTGGTGATTGAATATATATTTTTTTGTATATAAATACATATACAAATGACTGTACACATGACTGTATTCATCATACAAACATATGCCCCTAGCGGGATTCGAATCCGCGACTTTTTGGTACTTATAGCAGTCAGAGTTTCTAAAGACTCACCAAACAGTTCGTCGCTACGAACAGGTTATACAAACATTATAAAACCAATATTACGAGAAGAAAGTTAAATGCTATGATTAATTTCAACACGGCAAAGATGCTTTAGTTATTATTAGTACCCAAAATGCCGCCTCTACATTCATTGTATCATCACTGCTTACAGTTATCGGCCAGTGCGTTTTCCAAGTAATTCCAAGTTTAAATTCCGTCCCCTAGGATAGAAGGAAACATTTGAAAATTTGAATTAAGAAATTGGATTCGAGTTAAAAGGGATTTTTGAACAGGATAAGTTTCAAGATAGCCGCGGCGACTCGTTATCGTGATTAATGAGGTACTGAAAGTGTTCATTATTTGGGTGTTTCTCCGTTTTTTACCTCCGATGAAAACCGATGGGTATTATGTGTTTGACGGCGTTGTGTGTATGTGTGTGTATTTATCTGGACCTCAGTTTTGTCCAAATTGAGTGGGGACAGTTTCTTAGCCATATATGATGAAAATCGATTAAGTCATTTAGAAGACATAAAGCTTTAACACTACTGTGTTGACTATGATATCACAAATACGTGTACACCAAACTACTGTATTTGGATGATATTATAGTCTTTCGGAGGTTTTTAGATTTGTATCTAAATGTTAGAAATGTCAGTTACCTAATTATATATATATATATATATATATATATATATATATATATATATAATTAAAAAACATTGTGATTCTATAAACACCATAAAAATAAATTCAGCAATAAACATAATTATTCAGTGTTATACATAGGTACACAATGAATGACATAATAATTTTTATTTATACGATTCAATTTATCCATGTCAAGCTTTATGATTTCATTTTAAATTTGTCATTGAGAAATTCATTCACACTGTAATAGCGTTTGTCCAGAAGCCATTCGAAGAGTTTACGTTTAAATTGATATAATGGTAATGTTTTAAAAACGTCAGGTAGGTTATTAAATATTTTAATTGCCATACAGAGTGACCAAGGTTTATGGTAGAACGGTGTTGGCACGTACTGCTAGGCTTGTCCAACGAGTGCAGAACGCCTGCGCCCGGTTTAAATTGCCATACAGAATGACCAAGGTTAATGGTCTAAGGTTGTTGGCACGTACTGCTAGGCTTGTCCAAGGAGTGCAGAACGCTTGCTTCTGCTTTAATGTTCCACGTCGCTCGCACGTGACTCCTTTTTTGAACGAAGCAAATCTCCTTAAAATGGCTCCTCGAAAAGAATTGCATTTAGCTTCGCTTCCGTCAATATTGTTAAGTCGCACAACCGTCGTACCTGTATGGCAAGTTGAAGTGGCTGCGTGACTGCATCACATACCCGTCGAGGGCTGCAGGATCTTATACTACCACGTTTCAGAACAATGGCATTTCGAGGAAGTTTCCGATATAATGCAACGAAATCCTAGAATAACTTGCCACCTCCAATTAGGGAGCTGCAAAAATTTTAAAGCTAAACTTAAAATGTATTTGTTGAATGTACAAAAAAGTAATCGTGAGACTTACCTCATTTGCGATGTATTAAACTTAGCGGCCTAGATAACTTCTTCGCCCTCTCGTCACTTGCTTGCTGTTGTGAATAAAAAGTAAAGGTGACGTTGCTTAACTTTTAAGATAGGCCCACGAAGTCAGCACTATGATTGTGGTGCTGTGGGACAAACAGATACTGAGTTGGTTGAAGGAATCCGCTTTTAAGCATTAATTTAGCGGAGCACGTGACCTGTTGTCATATCATGATCTGGCGCCCAATGTGGGGCTCGAATTTGATATCTCTACAATATGAACGCAGAACTCCTAAAATTCTGCAGGGTATGTCGACAGGACGAACCTACGTACAATATCTATGTCAGACCGAATACATGTGAAAACGCATTAGCTTATAGCAGCGTTCCTCAAACTTTGCCGCCTAAACCCTTAGGAACACAGAAAGCTTCACGAAGCTACTTGTAAACGTAGTGAACCATAAACAGAGCTCGTAGTTGTTGAGCTTAGATGCGGTACTTTGACATAAGCCCGGCATGCCTTTGACTTATTAAAATATTCAATCAGGAATATCAACTTCAAACTATATTGATCTTTACAGGAATTGTATGTGATCTTCTAGATTGAATAGAAAAGAAGCAACAAGATGTAGGTATTTAACTTCATTAACTCACAAAACCACAAATCATTCATTCAACATCAACATACAACATACTGTGAGCTCCAATGTTTTTGAGGAAAAGGCTGACCGGATAGCCATTTTACATAGGTAATTATTTTAGTTTGTTCTATAGTGTAGCTGGGACGCCTTATACGATACGATGATTTCATCAAAACCATAATAGAAGGAAGAATAGAGGGGAAAAGAAAAAGAGGAAGACCGAGTATAAGCTACATGCAGCAGATGAAAGAGAAGTTGAACGTCGTGTCGTATCAGGAGATCAAGAGGAAGGCGGAGAGCAGAGAGATATGGAAAAATCTCCACCGACAAGATATAGCGTAGCATGCAACTCACTAAATCATTCAAGGGACGATGTATACGCTTTTATAATAAGTTTCCATAGACTTCAAAATTTGCTTATAAATAAATTTAAAACCCCCATTAGGCGGAAGCTGTGTGCCAAAGGCTATTATAAAATCTACCTATCTGGATGATAACAATGCATATACATGAACAGCTCGGCGATATCCAGTCTATTATTTTCTTTTTTACCCGACAGTCCTAAAAAGGAGGTTAATGTTTTTCAAGTGTATGTATGTATGTAGATTTCTTTATTACCTCCTGCAGCCTACACGGCTCGATCGATATTGAAGTGCAAGGTGTCATTCGATTCGTCTTAATCCCTAGAGTGTCATAGGATATGTTTTATGATAAAAAATAAATATTTCGGTCACTTACACCAATAATCCATTCCTAAACTAAGTAAAGCTTGTGCTATGGAAACTAGATAACGGATAAACATACACAAATATTTATATAAACACCCATGACTCGGGAATAAATGTTCGTATTCATCACACAAACATATACCTCTCGCGGGATTCGAACTTTCGAGCGTTGGTTTCGCTGATGGGTCGCTATCCACTACATCAACGGAAGAAACGGGTTGGTTCTGTTCTTAAGTACGGGAAACCAAGCGGTATACATTTTATTTTTGTGCTCATAATAATTATTGCATAAAATCTAAACCTTATAATATTCTTTATACACTTAGTTAAATACATGGCACCAGTAGTTTTTCGTTGGGTTGTTTTTTTTATGCACAACGGGTTGGTACTTGGCCTCAATCACACCTGATGTTAAGTGAAGAAGAGGTCGAAGGTGGAAGTGTACTGACCCAGAAACCCCAACACATTTATCTTATCTCTGACAACCGGAACACAACAATGCTATCGACACTGCTGCTTGGCGGCAGATTTAGATAAGATGGATTTGAAATGATCTACCACCAACCAAACCGAGTACTTAAACATGTACCCCGCTGGGGATCGAACCCGCGACCTCCGAATCGTAAACCCAATGTTGTTTACATTGAGCCAAGGGTTGGGTTTGGTTAAACATTAGACGAGCCCAGTTTAGGAAACGCTGGCCTAAAGAACCAAAAAGCTGCGGATAAGTCGAATTTTTCCATTTTTTTATCACGTGTACCAGTAATGCTTTGCGGGCGTAGCTGTGATGGAATTCTCTTGTACAGTTCCCTTTGTGTCGGAATATTATTCGGCATATTCACGGTATTCAGTTGTGATAGGTAGAGTGCCTATATTTGTGTACAGTTAGGAACATAGAAATATTCAGTGGACCTATTCTTCCTAGACTAATAAGAACGAGATATCATGATTCTAAAATATCAATAAAATTAAATCTTGTTTTCAGTTAGACAAAATTAACATTTATAAAATATCGAAGTTTCCATTTAGTGAGTATACTATGTTTTTTTTGTATGGAATACAATCTTCATAAGAATAATTTTTTATTCATTTTCATGGTCTTTTTTTCGTTTTATTCTCTCCTCTCGGTGGAGGCAAAGGGATCTAAGACCACACAGCCATGTCTTATTTATCTTATTTCTTCAGTTTATAAGTCAGCCTCAGTCAAAATAAGTAATTCGTCGCATACTTGGCGTATACAGAGTCTAGTCACGGTCAAGTAATTCTTCAGTAAAGTGACAGAATGCTTTACAAAAGATTTTGGCGGCTTCTTGTGGGAACCCGAAAGTTCCGTTACGCACTTTAATTTACACTTCCCTTCACTTATACACCATCACTAACTTTTGCTGGACAATATTCTGCAATTATTAAGCTTTAAAAGTCAGAATGCACAAATTATAAGAATTATAAAGAAAATTGCAACTTCACTCGCCGAGATCCCGCCAAAAAGCCTAATGACGTATGCTTTCGCACAGACGATCTGTATCACCATTTTTGTAGCAGTTTTCAATTTGAAATTGTGCCACACAATAGTTCTTTGGTTGTGTTGTGCCTGCAAAGGTACGTAATATCATACTGTCTTTGAGCTTTGAAAATTGAAGCCGAACGCGTCAATCAGCCAAATTGGAGGTCTACAAAGAACGGAACGCAGTCCATTCGCCGTTCTCAGTTCGAATTTCAAATCCAATGGATGCAGTGCGAAATGAATGGGAAAATGAGTAACGGTTCTGCATATGACTTGGGCTCCAATGTTCGTTATTTGAATTTTAGAATGTTTTCATTTGAATTTTAAATTGGAAACTTTTTTCAGGTATAACTGACCACATTTAAGTAGAAATATATGTATATTACGAAGCTTTTTGCATGCCCCTCCACCTGTGGCACGGAGGACCTTTAAGTGGCTGCAGACAACACTGTAGTTGTGGCTGAATTCTGGGCGGATCAAATATGATTGGACGCATTGACACGAAGAAGAAAACGAACCTTTATACGCTCCCGAGCGCTATCGGCACAATTTTATAAACAATAAATAAATAGAAATAGACGACCCTGTTTGGTGTAGTGGTTAGCAACTCTGATCACTATACCAAAAGGTTGCGGGTTCGAATCCCGCTAGGGGCATATGTTTGTGTGATGAATACGGACATGTGTACCTGAGTTATGGATGTTTTTCATTTGTAATAAGTATTTATTTACTTTTTATTTACTTTTAAAAATGTATTTATGTAGTATATCAACCATTTGGTATCCACAACACAAGCCTATAGTTGCTTACTGTGGAACTAGATGGCGCTGTGTGTATGTCTAAGAATATTTATTTATATTTATTTATTTAATAAATATCGATAAATTATTCATCAGCATATCAGCTATAGGACATCCACAGCTGAACATAGGCCTCCCCCATAGATTTCCAGAGCGACTGGTTATAAGCGGCCTGCATCCATCGACTTCCCGCGAACTCGACCTACCCCCGTAGCATGACATCATTGGTCGCGTGCGACGCGACATGAGAGTAGGATAGTTGTAGGTATATTTCGTCAAAGCGAATGAGCAGGACAAATCTCGCGCGAAATAAACATTTATCTCGTCTGTCATGCTCCTAGGCCCGTGTTAATAAACCAATCTCAATAGAAGTCTTGAGGCTGTATCAACCGACACGCGTCTTAAGCAGTTGACGCTATCTCTAGCTCCGTACTAATTTATAAACCAATCTTGATGTCTACTCAGCTCAGATCACTTCTTAAGTATTCGCCTCAGCGGCGAATGAATGATAGTCTTGAGTTTCGTTTATTAATACGTGAATTAATAGCATTGTTGTGATCCGGTTGTCAGAGATAAGAGAGCCAGTTCCTCAAATTATTTGGCCCTCCGGGTCAGTCAGGTGTGATTGAGGTCAAGTGCTAACCCGTTGTGCATAAAAAAAACACCTCTCAAGTGAATATTGCTTGAGTATGCACGTGCTTTTCAGGTCTCAAGTTAGGTTTATTAATCAACACGTTTACTTGAGACCGATCACAAGACTGTTCTTAATATTGAGAATGGTTTATTAATACGGGCCCTAGTGCAGATCGGCCGTTCTCCTTGTATCAGTTCTACGAGCTATGTGCCCTGCCCACAGCCACTTCAACTTACTAACCTCGGTAGGTTATAGCCCGGGTATAGCCCGGTGGCTATATCTACTAACTAATCCACTGTAGGTCCTTATAAAGAAATATTCAACTGCATGGCTAGTTCTTTCGTAAATGTGTTAGGTAATATTGAAATTTAATTTGTTAAAACCAAGCTCCTGGCAGCAAAAAGCAATCAATCACACACATATGCGCCATAAAACCTTTCTAATCACGACCCCAGTTATTTCAATCGGGCAACACTAAATTACCGAATAACATATAGACGACAAAACGCTTTTCAATCTGTACTAACAATATCCCCTAAAAGGAGAGCCCCTTTTTGTGGACCCCCAAATGCCAATCTGGGAAGATTGCTTTTTTCTTTTGTTAGTTTTGAATACGCGCATGTAGCTACGAATCAGAGAGGTCTTTGTAGGTGATTAAATGCTCGACACACATCATTTTACACGTCGTACTCGCGAAAAATGTCGTTCGACCAATATGAAATAGAGTCCAAAACTCAATGTGGATGTGGTTTTTCGTTGATAAAATAGAGATCACAAATACGAATTGGTTATTTTAATGGTTTCTTGATTCTCGTACGATTTGTCTGATGATTAATTTTGTCATGTGCGTTCGCTTTTTGAATGTCGGTCGGTATATTTTCGTTCACACCTTTCACAGCTATTTTCTATAATGCTGTTAATTTTGAAATGTTTGTATTAGATGTACTCGAGTAGTTTTATGACCTACTATCTACCCGCAATTTTTCTGAAGGTTCTATTTTTTTTAATCCGATAATTCAAAATGTTTTCTACTAATTTTAGATCTATGTATCCTGCTTATACGTATAAAGTTTCATTAGAATCGGTCTATTCATTTCGAAATATTTTGACTTCAAAGTTTGTGTGAAATGCCGTGTGGAGTACGTTATTATGCAGAGGTCATATTGAAGGTGGCATGCTGGTCTTTGGGGAGCGACCGTACCTTCGAGTATTGTACAATTTGTATGTATTTAATGTGTCGTTCGGTTGTCAAATAAACGATTTTTCTATTCGACTCTATTACTAATTTCGCGTTGCATACATTGCTTTTGACACATGGTGCATTTAGATAACCTGCTTTTATGTCGTCTTATCTATGTAGATAGCATCTACACCGTGGCGCCCTCATTGGATAAAACAGAATTTACAGTTTATGACAGCTGACTTGTATCATTCCAATTCCAATTTAGTGTTATGGCTGCATCGTTGTGCACAATGATTCTGCCAATGTCAGGGTTGAAGTTCACAATGCTAAAGTTGACGATTGCATGATCCTGTTCTGAAAACTGATAGCTATCAGAATTCTACGGAATAAAAACTCAGACTATAACAGGCTTTTTGGCGGGACCTCAGCGAGTGATGTTGCATTTTTGTTTTTATTTCTTATAATTTGTACATTCTAAGTTTTGAAGCTATTAATGGCAGAATATTGTGCAGCAAAAGTCAGTGATGGTTTACAAGTGAAGGAAAGGGTAAATTAAAGTGCGTAACGAAGCTTTCGCGTTTCCACAAGAAGCCGCTAAAATCTTTCGAAAGCATTCTGCCACTTTACTAAAGAATGACTTGACCGTGACTAGACTCTGTATAGGTAAGCCAAGTACACGACGAATGACTTGTTTTGACTGAGACTGATTTTACTAAACTGAAGAAATCAGAGAAACAAGACATGGCTGTATGGGCTTAGATTCCTTTACCTTCTGCGACAGGAGGAGGATAAACAAAAATCAGACTATACCTACATGCCAATTTTAATTTTCTAGAGTTCTTGTTTCTGAGATATTCAATTTTGTTTTTAGTACCTATATCTTCCCTTCGACCCCTTTTAGGAGGGGAAATTAACCTCCTCAGTCATGAGAATTATTTTAATTCGAGAATTAATTTGATATTATTTGGTTATATGACTCCAGAAAGGCTAAGAAAAATAAGGGATACGTAGAAAAAAAAGTTTTAGAACATCAAGTAGGTATTTCAAAACGTCACCATCGGACTATACATTTATAAGTCCTAGTGTCCATCTATAGGATACATTTATAATTTGCAATAGATATTTTCTAAAGTAAGATATAAAATTAGCAGAAATGTCTTAACTTGCATGGGTAATTGATCAAAGTATTGATTACAATTTACTTTCCATCCGTATTTGCAATAAAAACTAGAATAAATTGAATCTACTGCTCACCTTGTTATAAATATTAATGAAAATCGAGCTATGCAATGATAGGTGAAACTGTTCAAGCCAATTTCGTCACAGGTCCACGCGTTTGTGCTGTGTCACGATCATTTTCAATGCTCAAATAATGCGTCCCGCTAAACATGTCTACGGGTTGTCCCGCTTTATGGCAAATTTAGGTTAGACAAACTTCCCATTCAAATTCAACTTTTTATTTGTAATAAGTAGATAAGATGAAAACTTTATTGGCAATTTAATTTGAAATTTTAAATGAAAGCAAAAAAAAATATATTACAAATATTTTTCATTAATTTCTGTACATTTGTAGTACAAGTCCCGCTTTTTTGGCTATGTCTTGCATAATTATATGTCGGAGATGCGCCGGGTGGGTGTGTAGGCGTTGCTAGCAACCGGGACGGTGCCAGGTGCGTTGTAAAGGGTGGCTCGGGCAAAGGCGATATTATTGTAAACAACTATATAGGCGAATAGTCAACGTATTCACATTCGATTATAATCATGAAACCTGAGATGCTTTCTGTTGAAGAGAAAACATGTGCACGCCCCTCGTGCCATACACTTGGCCCCCGCGTGCACTCTGTGGAACTCGTACCTTGTCTATAGTTCCTCCTTGCTCAAATTCCATGATCAAAGTCTTATTCAGTAACGACTCACCGGATTCTTCAAGCGTCGATGGTAGCAGGTAATCAGAGTCCCTCACGGTCGTTGATGTCCAGTGGTGGTCCGACTCCTTCGACGGCTGGTAGCAAAGTGTGTCCCATTTTCGATGTGAAGACCTAATATAACTGTTAACGTCGTCACCGCGCCATTTCCGGCGATACCAGCGCCACCAGGCCCACTTCCCATTGATAACCGCGTATTATGATACTCATTTCATTATTGAAATAATAAATTCTGTCGCTATCTACGACATATACATTTCTAGTCTCCCGTATAAGAGTTGTCAAGTCTAGTTGTGACCGACAGATAGACGGACAAGGCGAATATTGTCGTAGGTACTAAGTACTCTAAAAAAGAAATTTTACATGCATTACATTCTAACCACAGCTTTCCAAGTTAGCGAAAATAATCTTCAATACCCGTAGAGATGTAGGCGGCGGAACAACTTTTAATACGAAAAATGCTATTATCATGCGCACGACGACTCATTTCCAACAGAAAATAAACACCATCCACCGAAATCAACCTTATTACAACGCCACAGATACTAAAGTCTTGAATTTTCACTGTAATCATAAAATTGCTCTGAAAAATGTAGCGCGAATACATTTTGCTGTCCCATAAATGGAATGTCTCACAATTTTCAATCTTTTGCTGTTATGAATACGGGTTCACTAATATTGCAATTGTAATAGTGAAAATGTATCTTCGCGTAACTTGACACCTAGAAAATTGTTAAGCATTCGAGTCGCACCGAAGAGTTTTTCCAATAAATATTAACGAGGGTGAATATCGGATTATTTGTTTTTCTTATTTCTTGTGTTGTCTTTGATTAGGAAAGTTTCGTGAACTGTAATGTTGTTCGAAAAGGTAATTATTGCTGTCAGCTAAGTATTTAGCTGGGTAGGTACTTTTGATTGACTGAGACCACTAGTGTCGCTAATAACTTAGGAGGTTACGGTCTACGGTCACTTGGAGTTCTAAAAAAGAAAGCTTCCAAGTTAACGTAATCGAAATAAGTTCCACATTAAAATACTTTTAGGTAAACACAAGCTTTTAATACTCCATCATCATTATCACATAATAATAATAATATTATTCTAGTACAAAGGTAACATAAAGTCCATCAAGGTGTTCCCGTGACAATCTCTGGCTCCGTCTTCATGTGTAATGGAAAGTGCTCATGGCAACAAAACAAACCAGCCCAAATTCGACTACCTTGCCATTTGCCATCAGGGAGTTACAATCCTTACATCCCGGCTACATCATCAGATCAGCTCGATGGTACCATAATATTGCATTGCTATCGAACTTACTATGACAAATTTCAGCTCAATCAGATACCAGCAAGTGTTTGAAAAACAAACGGACAGCTTACACACGAACATTGCAAACTAAATAATAATAAAAAAAAATGTTTATTTTCTCACCACAAATGACGCTTTACAAAGTGATTTTAGGACTAGGTAATACATAGAACATATTTGTGGGAAGACTGGTGCCTGAAAAGGAAGAACCAGAATTACAGGTCACCAGACCCCCCAGCTATGGACATAGTGTATTAGAGCAGAGATATGGTGATTGAGGAAGAAACACTTAAGGAAAGAAACAAACGAAAAGGAAATCACGAAACATGAGACCTGGTTTTTGGAGTGGAGTTGTAGTGTTGTGTACTGTTTTTAACCCCCGACGAAAAACCACGGGTGTTTTGTGTTTGTTGGCGTTATGTGTTTATGTACCTATATCCAGTCTCTGTCCGCAAGCGGTCCAGTTGGAGTGCTGTTTCCAAAGTTTCAATTTATAGTTGTTATTTAATAAATAAATTACCCTAGTACTTGCAATATTTCTTTGGTTTCGTCGCAGTTTAAATTTTGAAGCCAGTCAGTAAGTACTTTTTTTACAACGAAAACGATTTAGCGGGTAAAGTGTTAGTTTTAAAAAAAAGCTTTATAAAGAGAAGGCCTTTTATGCCGCATATTTTGACACTTGCAAAACCTATAAGTTAACCAATCATCATGAAATTTGGCAAGAAGCATCGTCTCCCATCCCATGTAATGAAAAAATCTGAAAATCATTCATTTGTGAAACAACATTCAAACTGAGTAATAGACTATGTATTTCCATTGAGCTGCGGAGATGGACTCTTCTACCCTCGTGACAGACACAGACCTGTTTCCCATAATAGTAAATAGTAGTACTAATTGTTATTCCTCCTACTTGCAGTGATTTAATTTACCAGGAGAGCAGCGGCTACTAAGAGGTTAGGTATTTATGTTTCTTTTTAGGTATGACGCCTCAGCAATAGCAATGTAAAAGTTGTACTCCATCACTTAAAATTTAAGACTCTGTAGTATTTAAAAACAGTGACTAAATATAACAAAATATACTAAATATTATTCAGATATTACTGTAAACAAAACATCACGAGCTATATGCGCGCAAACTTCAATTGAAAATGGAATGTCATCTATTTTTTTTACGCTCCACTATGACAAAGGGCACAGCCGTCAAATGCCATTGCTTAAATGAGAACGCAGTCATTCGCGAGTGTGGTGAAACGGAAAAATCATCGGGTGAAAATGTCATCGGTTTTCCCGTGATACATTTCAAATGCTGTGTGAAAATGTAACATCCCATTTTGTGGTGTTCTGATAGGTTCAAAGAGTTTTTAAAATAATAATGTGCATTTAGTTACACATAGGTAGGGCTAACTCTTTAGTTGTTTTTTTCCGAAGTCATGTAACACTTATCAAAGGTTTATTTATTAATAAAGATTATTTTAGGAATCTATATAGAGGAAATTTTCTATGAGAATTTACGTTTAAATAAATTGAAAACCATCATAAAACTGGATCTGGATGATAAGCAAGCATGGACATAGACAGGACAATAATGTCAAAAACTTTAATAATAAGATAAAAAATGTAATGTTTTTAAGTGATAATTTTTATTCTACGAAATAAATATTTTTTTTAATTGATTTGATTTGATTGATACCTACGATATTATGAATATAATAAAGAGAATTATGATGGTTTATAAATAATGACAATAAAGATGGAAGTTACAATATAGTCTTTCAAAACACCGTAGTAACTATTATATTCTCCTTGGTCGTTATGCATCTGCAAAATTGTACTGCTAAATTAAAAAAAAGACAAATTCGGCGCTTTGTAGAGGGGATTTCGAAATTTAAAATTTGTGTCGCGAAGGTTCGACTCGTATATTTGAGTTGAGGTGCGCTTGGTGGGTGTTGATTAGGGAGACATGACGTGAGGTATTAGGTGGGGACAGGGTTGGCACACATTTCAAATCTTATATCACATTGATTTACTACAACAAAACATGACGCACTGAGCCAAGGAGCACCTTTGGGTAGCTGCAAAACATTTTGGGCGAATAAAATATTATTGGGCGCATTGACACGAAAATCCATAAATTTTAATAAGGTGCTGTCAAAACGTAGCCCATTATGACGAGATCCCGAAAACTCGTAATCAATGTTCCGTTCAAACAATTTTTTATGTAATTTATTTTAATCCACTCAAAAAGGAGGTTATCGATTCGTCTGTATTTTTTTGTTGTCACAAATATACAGAGATAAAGAACGGAACCTGTGAAGTCGGTTGTTTTGATAATTTTCGACGGTTGATTATTTCTAAACATTATTAAACAAATATTCCTAATCATTACCATTTAAGACGAAATCTGTAAAATATTTTGTCAATGTAGGTATTTGTTTGACAAATATTGTACCAACATACAAAAGGTCCGTAGATGTAAATGAGCTTCATAATAAAACAAGATTTTGTAGATTTTTTAAAATTTTCCACAAATTTCCATTGCGTGCCAACCCTATCGGCGGGGCGAGCAGGCGCGGGGCGCTGCGCTGTGATTGGAGCGTCGCGCGTCACGTGCCGCTGGGAAATCAGCTTCGGTTGCGCGTCGTCGCGCGTATTTATTCTCTGGTTTGTCAGATGGTGCGCAGAGTAGTTTTGGTTTTAGAGAGCTACATTATGTTGATGAATGCAAAACTTCTAAATTAGCACATTTTTAACTCGTGTAATCTTTCATTTGCAGCACACTTTTTGAAAACTGAATCAACAAACGCATTTTTCACGACATCTTTTTATATTGTTTTTTTTTTATATATTTTCTCTCTCTCTAAAAGATTTTGACGTGAAAACATCTTTGTTCTTGATCTAGTACTGACGTGAAATGAGTGACATGAAAAAACTACTAAAATTCATAAAAAACTGGCAAATTTGAAATTGCTTTCATTTCGAAATTCGAAACTAATGCATTACAGAGAAAATAACTTACCTAATATAAAAGATTATAAAAGAAAAAGATTATACGTAACAATAGAATTTTAACAGAATTATAATAATTAGTTAAAAATAAGTGCACTTTGGAAAAACCTGTACCACGTAAAAAATGTTTGCACTCTATCGCTAATAATTTGGCTTTTAGCTCGCTTGCGTTCGATCGCTAAATTTTATGTAACGTAAACGCTCTAGAAGTAAATTATGGTAGCTTGATACGTGTGACCATCGAGCGTCTATCCCAGTATCAGTACTTTTCTAGGGTACCTCCCCTACACGTAAAGTATGGATACATTTTCTTTTATTTTGGTACTCCATCATGTCATCGGATAGGTCGGTCATAAATATTACAGGTTATCTTAATCAGTTTTTCGATTTAGGATTCAGTTTAAGAAATATTAAGCTTTAAAGTACCAATTTATGTTAGAGTCTAATCCCCCCCTAAAAGTTGTAAAATGAAGTTAAAAGGAAAACTATTACAGGTAAGTATAACTGAATGAGTAATACAACACGTTTACAACTGAATGAGTAATTGTCGAAAAACTTATAAAATGTACTTTCCGGTGGAAATTATTTGTCAAACACAATCCTAAGTCCGTATATTATGAGGGCAAGTACGGGACCCACACTGTGCGTGGCCCGACACGCACTTAGCCGGCTTTTTAAAACTTTACATAACACGGACAGCGTTAACCACAACACCAAAAATGTTTAAGTTTTGAACCCTCTATCATACAGGTTAACCTGCGCACCGCTGCGAGCTAGTCCGCGCTCATCCACCGCGCCGCT
The DNA here is from genome assembly GCA_949316235.1 of Oegoconia quadripuncta. Classification (NCBI taxonomy): domain Eukaryota; kingdom Metazoa; phylum Arthropoda; class Insecta; order Lepidoptera; family Autostichidae; genus Oegoconia; species Oegoconia quadripuncta. The sequence goes on along the minus strand of OX438745.1, from coordinate 3,813,245 downwards.
ACAGCGTTCATTTTGCTGAATTCATTTTGAAACACCTTTCGGCTACTGTCCTGCGACACGTTTCACAACGCCTCGCTAACAGCGCGCCATGTTGGCTTGCAGCTACGAGTAGCAGCTTCAATGGAAATATAAAATTTGAATTCGAAATCTAATTAACTGTAGGTCTGTATTCATCGATACCGCCCTTTAAAACGATGTTTCATTTATATTTTTTGATGTGTGGTGTAGTGGTTAGAGACTAACGACTATGTATAGAGGTCGCGGGTTCGAATCATGCCAGGGGCATAATAATATGTTTGTATGATAAATACGAACAGTTAATAGAGCCAAAAAGGATTCAACATTTGAAACTTTCCAAAAATGAATCGAAAACTATCGAACTATTTTAACTGCTTCCGTGGCTCAATGTTAACAACATTGGGTTTACGATTCGGAGGTCGCGGGTTCGATCCCCAGCGGGGTACATGTTTAAGTACTCGGTTTGGTTGGTGGTAGGGCATTTTAAATATCCGCCTGGCTAGCTGCCGCCATCTTATTTAAATCTGCCGCCAAGCATCAATGTTAATAGCATTGTTGTGTTCCGGTTGTCAGAGATAAGATAGCCAGTCGTCAAAATTGTGTTAGGGGTTCCGGGTCAGTACGCTTCCACCTTCGACATCATCTTCACTTAACATCAGGTGTGATTGAGGTCAAGTACCAACCCGTTGTACATAAAAAAGAAAGAATCCCATCAAAAACAATACTTGTCAAAAAAACCAAGTCTCGCAACTCAGTTGTTCTGCGGTAAAAAGTTGTGAGATCCATGTAATACCAAGTCGGTTGTTAATTTATTCAGTCTCTACTTAAGCGACTTTCTGTCTTAATACGTCCAGTCTCTAAGACCACGATCGTGGTCCATAACAATTGAAAATCAATTGTGTCTGGAATCTCCGTACTCGAAGCATTAAGTTGTTACGTAATAATTAACAGCATCTTATAGTGACGCATATCAATATTAAAATTCTTTAATGTTTTATATAAATATATCGAGACTTGGCCATCGCACTAAATAATTGAATTTACATGTGTTTTCAGGCGATTGAATTTACACGTCTTTTCAGGCGATGGCCAAGTCTCAATATATTTATATAAAACATTAAAGAATTTTAATATTGATATGCGTCACTATAAAATGCTGTTAATTATTACGTAACAACTTAATGCTTCGAGTACGGAGATTCCAGACACAATTGATTTTCAATTGTTATGGACCACGATCGTGGTCTTAGAGACTGGACGTATTAAGACAGAAAGTCGCTTAAGTAGAGACTGAATAAATTAACAACCGACTTGGTATTACATGGATCTCACAACTTTTTACCGCAGAACAACTGAGTTGCGAGACTTGGTTTTTTTGACAAGTATTGTTTTTGATGGGATCTCATTTCTTTTTGTATTTTGTACTACTTCTTGAGCTTCAGCTACAGTTTTTCTAAGAGCCCACTCCCTGTCTCTATGGGTTTTTCTGGGAGGCTTTGATGTTACAATTTTTGCCGTAAAATAATAAAACATCGTTACGAATAAAGCCAATATTGAAAAATTTAATTAACTGAAGACTTGGCTGTATGGGCTTAATTTTCTTTGCTGTCTTTTCTAGATTTTTTAGTTTTTCCTTGATTCATACACCAAACACTACTTATATTCCAAATTTGAAGCTTCTAGGTCTGCTAGAAGTGCCTTAGAATTTTGATGATCGGTGAGTCAGTGAGTGACAAAATTAAGAAATTTGACCCGTTATAATTCTTAAAAATACTGGTTCAAATTGAATGAAATTTTAAATATACGTGTCTTTACAATGCCTGCATAGTTACTGAAAATTTCAGTTTTCTATTTTTATCCACAACGAAGTTACAGGGGGTCGAAAATGGTCTGAATTGCTTCGAGAAAAGGATGGTACGGCCGTGACGCTTTTTTGCTCGACTTGGTGGGGGCACGGCCGTGCCCCCAGATACCTGCCCGTAAGAATCAAAGTACCATGTAAGTAATGGCTTCAGAGAGGATAAGTAGAAAATTATAGGTGGTCAGAATTATCTGAAACATAAGCGTTTAGCTGTTCCGAACATTAAATATTTTTTTTATGCACAATGGGTCAGCACTTGATCTCAATCACGCCTGATGTTAAGTGAAGATGAGGCCGAAGGTGGATGCGTACTCAGCCGGAAACCCCATCTTATTTGAGGGACTGCGCTATATTATCTCTGACAACCGGAACAAATATGCTATAAACATTGCTGTTTGGCGGCAGATTTAGAAAAGATAGTGGTATATAGCTAGCCAGAGCTTTCTAAAAGTTCAATGCATAGATCATAGTCTCCCCACAGACAATGGATCACGTATTGGTTTGCCCCGCGTGTCCTGACAGCTGCACCTTAAACGACCTCCTTAACGCCACAGACAGTGCTGTTAGATTGACTAAGTTTTGGTCCAATAAAATTTGAAACTTGCCTCGACACGAAAAGAAGAAGAATGCATAGATTAACATGTTACCAGTCATGTATACTGTACTAATAAATATGCTCTCTATTACAACAAAACTCAATTACACGAGTACAAATAAACCGTAAGCCAAAATCATTCCATTCTACCCTCAAATAGCTATCGAATAGACTTCTGTAACATAATAATTTACAAAAAAAGTCAATTTGGCCGTATTTAGACCTTAAACGAAGCTAAGTAAAAACTAAAATAGAGTGTAACGACGATGATATCTTGGCACGGCATGATTAGGGTTGTCGACGATTGTGATTTTATTTCAATGCAATTCAGTTTTATTTGTATATAAGGATCTAATTTCTTATTTATTGATCTCGATTGTTGAACACGTCATTATGTAGGTCCAAAGTATTTCAAAAAATAATATTTGCTTATAAAAGTAATAATGAAAGAAACATCGAACTGAGGTTATATTAAAAAAATCTATCTAAATACACTTATTATTGTTTAAAAGTGACACGTAGTAATCTTGTTCTGTTAAACTATGTCGAAGACGTTCCTTTGAATCACCATTAAAAAGCACCTGTCGATTAGTAGCCATGGAAGATGGACGAAAGCAGTCTCAGAGCAAAGCGAAACCATCAGTAGACAAACTACTGGATGATTCGCAAAGTGTTGTAAAGAAGAGGCCTATATCTAACAGTAATGCTGGCGGCACTAAAACTGATAAGCAAAATTAACAGTCTCTTTTAAAGATTACAGAGATAAACTTTTTGGCTTTTTGGCGGGATCTCGGCTAGTGAAGTTGCATTTTTCTTTATAATTCATATAATTTGTGCATTTTAACTTTTGAAGCTTAATAATGGCAGAATATTGCGCAGCAAACGTTAGTGATGGTGTACAGGTGAAAGGAAGTGTAAATTAAAGTGCGTAACGGAGCTTTCGGGTTCCCACAAGAAGCTGCCAAAATCTTTTGTAAAGCATTCTGCCACTTTACTGAAGAATGACTTGACCGTGACTAGACTCTGTATACGCCAAGTATATGACGAATTACTTGTTTTGACTGAGACTGACTTATAAACTGAAGAAATAAGAGAAATAATTTTTTTCACTCGAAACTCGACAGTGAGGTTGACTGGTTGCCATCCTCAAAAATAAGAAGAAGAAACTTCTGTCAACCCTATTCACAATCATAGAAATGTACGCACCCGAAACCAAATGAAAAAGGTGTCAAAGATCGAATTTACGATTCATTATACTTAATCCGGACAAAAACGAGGGAGGCCGCTCTATCGCCGCCAACCAAAAACGCCACCTCCACCATTACAACAAAATTGAATTTCGTATAGAGTAACAAAAGGACATTCGATTTTCAAAAAAGCATTTCAAGTGCGCACGCATGTAAGTGCCCATTGTGGCGGCAGATGGTCGTGGATTCCGAATACGAAACGTCGGAACGCACTTTAAAAAAATAAAACGTCATATGATTCCTTACAGTAGGGTTCACTTGGGCCGTTTTAGAACTGAAACTACGCTATCTTTTTAATGGGTAGCATAAAAGCTTGCATGAAGATGAATCGGCGAGCGCTTATAAAAGTAATTCGTTGTTAAAACGCAGGGTTGCGAGGGTGGCCAGAGTAATTAAGTCTATATGAATCAGTTTTCGTGTCAATTAGTGTTTATGAATAAAATTACTGCTGTAATTCGTGTCGGTATCGTTTGGGTGTGACTTTTTTTTAATTTTAATGGCTTACGCATTCATTAAAATGGCTTCAGCATCTAATAAAATTAAGTAGGTAGTAGTAACCTGTGTATATTAAACTATATTACAGCTCCAAAAGGAGTAGAAAAAAGCTACATTTGATTCAATTGTAACACTGTGATTATTTGTGAAGCTCCTGTTTTGCCAGTTAATATACCTATAGTATGTTATGTATAAACAGCTCACTATTTCCTACACTTCCAAAAAGTGAGTAGGTATATTTTTCTCTCTATTTTCCGCAAAATAAAAAGAAACACGCCGTTCTATATTCCTATATAATCTGTTTGATTTCCCCCAAAGAGCCTAGTCGTTAAAAAAAAGAGAAACCCGGAGACAGTAATAAAAATTGATCCTAAATAATAAAGCTCAGTGGGCGCTAATAGACGGAGAAATGAATTGAAAATATGTGTTCCCGCCATTAGCTTAGCCACCATTACGCCGGTCCCGTGGGCGCACTGGACGGGAGCCGGCCTTAATGCGAATATGCGACAAAGATTAACAATACAGACATGGCAGTCTGTGTGACAGTGTTCTGTCTCTCAGTCTTTAACCGAAAGTCGCTTAACACTCGCTTAGGTAAGATTTTATAAAGATCGCAAGAGAAATTTGGGATATTCCCATATGAATAGAAATTACTTGATGGTTGAAGCTGAAATTGGTACTTTGTAGGTAGGATTCGTTATTTAAGAACGGATTTCCCGTAATTCTGCAAAAACTTAATCGTTGCGGGTACCTAAACACTCGCTAAGGCCTGTCCCTCGGTATTTAAACGACTTCAAAAAAGGAGGAGGTTCTGTATTTGGGGCGTATTTTTTTTACAGGGTGCACTTCAGTGAGTGTGCGTTGGAATTAAATAATCTTATTCCACCATCGCCATTTCATCTTCGGAATACTAGACGTGCGGAGGGATGAGGGTCGAGTCTTCATTCATAATGCGAACAGCCAAGGCATGGAACTCCCTTCCTGCGCCAGTCTTTCCTGAATCCAACAACCTTGCATGGGATCTTCATGAGCAGGGTGAATAGGCATCTACTGAGATCGCGCGCTTCATCTGCGACCACAGCGTCACTTCCCATCAGGTGAGATAGTGGTCAAACGCGTATCCAGTTAATCATAATATAAAATATATGGGAGTAGTCACAGAAACGTCCCATTTGCATTTACACTTGCATGCAACCGAATTTTCTCTCCGAAGTATTCAGTAGCTGGATTCCACTTTGACAGGCAATTGACAGGAACGTGTCAATTTCCAGCAGGGGAGATTAAAGTAAAAGAAAATAGAGTGATTCATTGTTATAAATCGCCGACCATTTATTTATTTATTTAACACTTTATTGCAAATATAAGTATACAAACATACATTGAACAAACATAGGACAGAAATTACAATACACAAAAGGCGAGCTTATCTCTGTAAGAGATTCCTTCCAGCAAACCCTCGGAAGGAAAAACCATTTCTATGTCGAACAAATTTTTCTCGCTGTTATCTTAGTAGTTTAACAAGTAATGGTGTCGATTCAGATGTACACCAACTAAACTAAAACGAGTTTTAAAGTAGTACTGTCTCTTTCTCCCTGGAACAGTACAATGCGACGGCACCACTCCAAAACTGGTTTTAGTTTAGTTGGTGTACATCCGAATCGACACCAATACGTACCATTAATTATTCTGTGCCAATACCTACATTATGGCCTACTCGATGCTTCTTTTTTCACTGTTCTGTCATAAATGGTGCAGTTTTCTTCACTCGACATTTGATGGCTTTGGAACCAACAAGACGGCGCCATTCTGATTGTTTCAACGACCGTCCATACGCAGTAGATAATATTGTCTATGGTCAGGTATTGTTTTTTTTTCAATAAGTACGTTCAATTTAAAACGTATATACATTTTAAAATGTAAGTAAAATTTTCCGTCATGGTCCAAACCTCAGGTGAAGATTCTCATTTCTCGAATTTAACATTCTTTTTGATGAGTATATTCTATGGCGGCGCCCGCTCTAGTGTTTTTGGCTTGGGCAAAAGGGTCTGATTTCGCGCCATTTTGGCCAACCGGTCGTGTAATAGCTGTGATTAGGGACCTCGCACACCAATATAATAAAATTTTAAATATATTAGCTTAAATGCAAGGCTATTAGTTTAAATATAAATGTTTATTTTTGAATAAAAGCATTTCGCGTTGTATAATTTTTTTATTTATTAGGGAGAAGAAGACCATACATCTGTTGCTATGACGACTTAGGCCCGTATTAATGAATCAATTTCAATTCGAGTCTTGAGGCTGTATCAACCAAGATGCGTCTTAAGCAGTTAACGCTGAGATAAGTTCTCAGCCTGTAGCAACTAAAAATTGAGTTTAATAACTAAAATAATTTAGTATGAATTTGATTGATCTCAAAATTGTTAATTGTTGAAGTCTAGTCTGTTATTTTTTTTTCGAAATGAGAACACCGTCCATCTGTTAAGGGAATATGGTTATCCACTTCAATGAATACCCGATTATGTCGCCCATTTGATGTTATAATTATTATATATAAATAAAAGACTTGAAAATATAACGAGCTTCAGTGTGCGTCTCCCCTTATAATCTCTAATGTTCCACTCTAACCAGCATTGTCTATTTGAATTTAGAATAAGCCAGCTCGTTCGAATTGAGATGTTTGTTTTCGATTCGATGGTTAAATTCGATTCGGGGTGCTGTTAGCGACTGAATTTTGCACCCGGTTTGGGGTGGAGTATTATCATCACTGGCCGTTTCGAACGTATTCTAAATTTGAATAAGCAAATTAGTTGTTAAATATGTGAATGACTTTTATGCTTCATTAATATAATGTAGACGTGATTTGTTTGTATTAAGTTAATTAAATATGATTATGTTTTTCCTTCGATGGTTGGATTACCGTTATCGTAATAAAGACTGTTTTTGCCAAACAACATTGGGTTTACGATTCGGAGGTCGCGGGTTCGATCCCCAGCGGGGTACATGTTAGTACTCGGTTTGGTTGATGGAAGGGCATTTTAAATGTCCGCCTGGCTAGCTACCACCATCTTATCTAAATCTGCCGCCAAGCAGCAATGTTAATAGCATTGTTGTGTTCCGGTTGTCAGAGATAAGATAGCCAGTCCCCCAAATTTTCCGGGAAGTTTCCGGGTCAGTACTCTTCCACCTTCGACCTCATCTTCACTTAACATCAGGTGTGATTGAGGTCAAGTACCAAACCGTTGTGCATAAAAAAAAAAACGAAAAATTTCTTTGACAGTGGTGTGGATTCGGATGTACACCAACTAAACTAAAATCAGTTTTAAAGTAGTACTGTCTCTTTCTCCCTGTCTCCCTGGAACAGTACGATGCGACGGCACCACTCCAAAACTGGTTTTAGTTTAGTTTAGTTTAGTTTAGGTTAGTTTAGTTGGTGTACATCCGAATCGACACCATTGTTGTGTATGTGTTGTCCAGTCTTTGTCCGGCTACATACATACGTAATGTCACGACCTTTATCTCTTACCTCAATAGTGCGTGGTGCTATTTGTATGCGGTTTCTATTTTATATTTAAGATTAAGACTAGGGGACAGTTCTTAGCCGTGTTTGATGGAAATCGGTTAAGCCGTTTTGAAGATAGCTGGGGGCGATCGCGCTAAGTTTGAATGATAATACCAAAGCTAAACCATAATCAAAAACGTTAAATCAAATCAAAAATGCTTTATTTTGTAGGTACACTTCAAATAGTCAGATTTTAACGGTGACGGTAAAACCGTTGTTAAATTGCCCGATAGGTCCCCTGGTTTGGTTCATCTGGGTGATAGGTATAACTATTTATTTACTCGGAGGTCTTCAAAATTTTTAATTCTAGTTGTGCTGTCCACACACGTAAGTACACTATCGGGAATACACCAATAAGACAGTATTTGGGACATCAATCGGGACGGTAATAGACAACGTCCGCATCGGCTGACGGTCCTTCCGCAAGTACCTGAAGTGAGCCGAGAGGGCGCCGTCCACCGCCGCCCAACGATTCATTTATTTTACTAACACAACACCACACTAGTTATTATTATTTGCGTTGTACTTAGTATTAGTGTTTTATTTTTCCTAGTCCCTTTCCTACTTCCATGCTCAGGATAACTGGAAGAGATCTCTTATAGAGATAGCCCACCTTTGTATGCGACGTACAACTCTGTTATCTGTAATGTTCTGGTGCAATAAAGTATATCATATTAATAAAATAAAAGAGACCTATTTTGTAATATTTCCCTAAAGAGGATAATGTAAGATGATACGACTTCAAAAGGCCTTTTATTCCTGATAATCGATGACAATAATAAATTATGGACAAAAATTTATCCCCCTATAAAAACGTAAGCTTTACTGACCATAATATTTTAATGTCGGCTAAGAGACTATTGGGAGCGTCGGTGGCTCAGCGGTTAAGACGCGGTCTCCCAATTTGGGAGGTCCGGGTTCGATTCCCAGGCAGGCCATGTACTAATGAGTTTTTAAATTTAATTTAATTACTTATGTGCATTTATCCGATTGCTCTTAAACGGCGAAGGCAAACATCGTGAGGAAACCTGCATGCCTGAGAAATAAAAATTCAGACGCATGTGAAGTAACCCGCATATACGAGGGAAGGCCTCCCCGCAGTGGGATGTTTACGGGCCGATAATGATGAAGAAACTATGTATGTTTGTTTGTTTGTAAGCTTACTTATAACCAATCAGGCGTTAATTTTTCGGGGATTTTCTAACTTTTAAGTTGATACCTATTATTAAAAGTCACATTATATGAGATTTCACATAGATGGCCTCCTGATAGTGTGAAATAATAACATGAGTTTAAAAAAGAAAAAACCCGACAGCATATTTTGCATATTGCGGGCGCCATGTTGGATTTTTTCCATCTTCCATTTTCCAAATGTCACTCCACTCAAGACGAATCTAACGACACCATTCACTTCGAAATCGGTCAGGCCGTTTAGACTACAGGATGCGCCAAAGGAACAGACATACATGAATACATCATACACTCGAAAAACATTACCCTCCTTCCTTGGGGAGTCGGGTAAAATTCAAATTCCTAATCTGAGTCACGTATCAACACGCAGATGGAGAATAGTTTTATACTATCATCACCCCCTATAAGCGCGAGGGCGAGTAATTACTCCATTAAGGGCCAATAGCAACATAAGAAGCTTTTTGTTCACTACAATAGGATGGGAGGGACGTAATTGGACCACTAGTGATGCCCTCAGGGTGGGGGAGTGGAAGGTGCTCGAGGTTATGCGATATTCGAATCGATTTTGAATAATCGAACCTTGTTTACAACTAGTTATATTGTCCGTAATTATATTAACACCTTTTGTAAACCTAGTACTTTTAGATGTAAATAAATTATTAAGTCAGTTGTTTTCCAAACAAAAACGAGATTAACACCATGTATACTATATAACACTACTTTAGTATGCCATTTATAACAGCTGCCCAATTTATAAACACACTAAAAGCGAGCGTCATGTCGAAAGTGACTTATTTTCTATTTTTTGTTTTGTGTTTAAATTTAATTTTGTAAATTTATTAATTACTCATCAATTATTAAATGTTAATTGGGGATTCTTTTAAATTTTAGTTTTTCAATTATAACTAATAGATTCCAAATTATCACTCAAAGTGCATTTACTGCAACTCATTCCATATAGACGATCGTAGATTGAATGAACTAATGGACCTTCTCGTTACTGTCAATAATTATAAGCGACAATGCCCGAAAAGCAAAACAAGGCATGTCATGTGATCATGCCTTTGTTATCACGACACCATAATATTTCGAAACGGTCGATGGTATATTTCTGTAAAATTTATAATCAAAAGTTATTTGTCCAAACGGAATATATTTGCTAGCATTTACTTCCAAGTAGGATTTACTGCCATGCGACCAGCAGAGACAAGAGAAAAAATTATATTAAAAAGAGAAAGTAGTTGTCGCATAAAATAAGGAGTGAATCATATTTTGTCTCTCTGTTTTGGCATCTAAAACACATTATCAAAAGACAAAGCCTTTCGTTTCGAGACGAAAGTCATCACTACCTATCTTTAGCCCCTAACAAATTCGCGCTACCACCTACCAAACAGTTATTCTCCACTTACTTTGAGCTCCAGTATCTGCAATACCAACTTATCAAGATCCATCTCACCCTTATCAATAAACAATTTTATTAAGAACTCTTTTTACATAATGTTGTTAAGGTATCGACGGATCTAGTTATATTGGGCGCGCGAATATAAAAACTTGTAAGTATATTCCGAACAAAAGGCCAGTACATTTTGGTCGGCCTCACAATAAATTGGGTGATGTATGGACAAAATGACATGTAATTACCCTTTTGAGGTTTGCTGTTATTGCTATTAAGCCATTAAAGTAATCTAATTATTTATTTTTGGAAAATGTAGAAACGGGACGACTGTGATGTTAGAATTACATACAATGGAATTCAGCTATTTTGATTAGGTATGTGAAATGTGCTCAAATAGTACCAACTTATTCCATCTTCGGACTACTAGGAATCCCTCCACCCGTATATATAGTTAATATACCGCACATTCGCACTAAGTTCGACTCTTCATTCATCATCCGAACAGCGTAGACATGGAACTCCCTTCCGACGATAGTCTTTCCTGAATCCTACAACCTTGGGATTTTCAAGAGCAGAGTGAATAGGTATTTACTGCGATCGTGTACTCGACCACTACGTCGCTTTCCATCTGGTGAGATTGTGGTCAAGCGCGTATCCAATCAATCATAAGGATATATTATTATTGCCAGAATTCTTTTTTCTATATGCAGAGATTGCTTTACGTGTGATTACAATTTGTATCTCAAAAAACTGTGTCGAAATAATGCCACAACAAGTCTCAAAAATAATATTTAAAAAACAACAAAGTTAATTAGATATCTTTGTGAGAATGATGTCGGTCTTTTAGTTATTCGCCTAAAAATATGGACAGGGTCTTTTACCCACAGCGATGAGACAACAACGAGCCTTGACATTGAAAGAACACCGTCTATATAAAACTGGTAATTCTTTGTATTACATAGGGCCTAAAATTTACAATAATCTGCCAACCGAAATCAAGGAATCGAAGTCAAAATTCGGTTTACTTTTTTTTTTTATGCATAACGGGTTGGTACTTGACCTCAATCACACCTGATGTTAAGAGAAGTGAGATGAACTAAACTAAAAACGCTTTTAGTAAAGAAGGCGTACTACTCAGTAAATGAATTCCTGGACGAGTGAGCATAATCGATCATACCTATATATTAATTGTAATAATAAATAATAATAAATAATAAATATTTCGGACACTTACACCAATCATCTAGTCCCAAACTAAGCAAAGCTTGTACTATGGATACTAGATAACGGATAAACATACATAAATATTTATATAAACATCCATGACTCAGGAATAAATGTTTATATTCATCATACAAACATTTACCCGTCGCGGGATTCGAACCCGCAATGTAATGTTTGAATTATTAATTATTGAATTGTATATTCATTGTATTCCTGGATTTAATGAATTACTGGATATGAATATTTTGAATTGACGCACTATTGAATTGTTTATTGGGTCAATGGATAATTGAATTGTTATACTTGAATTAAATTTAAAAGAATTATGCTGAATCAAATGGAATTAATGACCACCACTGAGGTTGGATGGAAGAGATCTCTATTAGAGATAAGCTCACCTTTGTACAATATTTCCGACTGATTGTCAAAATGTTTTTTTTTATGTGCAATAAAGAATTCATGTTAATAATGTTTATAAAATAATGACATAATAATATTGACAATCGTGTCGATTCGGGTGTACACCAACTAAAATAAAACTAGTTTTAAAGTAGTACTGTCTCTTTCTCCCTGGAACAGTACGATACGACGGCACCACTCCAAAACTGGTTTTAGTTTAGTTGGTGTACAACCGAATCGACACCATTGTAAGACTATTACGAATAATAAATAATAAATAAATAAATAAATATTTCGGACACTTACACCAATCATCTAGTCCCAAACTAAGCAAAGCTTGTGCTATGGATACTAGATAACGGATAAACATACATAAATATTTATATAAACATCCAAGACTCGGGAATAAATGTTCGTGTTCATCACACAAACATTTACCCCTCGCGGGATTCGAACCCGCAACCGTTGGTTTCGCTGATAGGGTCACTATCCACTACACCAATCGGTCGTCGAATAAATCTGAATCTGAATCTATCCTAAACAAATTTGGTGGGCGGAAGATAGAATATGTGGAATTCTATCGTATAAGGACAAATAAGTCCGGCGGACAAATAGTTGTTGTCTGCGCTGCGCCTTTTTCGTAAATACTAATTTCGTTACTTTCGAAGTACTCTTTATGGGCCTTGTGTATTCCGGCGGCACTATTCAGGCACACTTTCAGGTTCAGTTTTTTGGAATACAAGTTACAATCACAGGTAAACAGGTAAAGTAGTCACTGTATGAGAAATTAACAACAACAAATAAATATTCTCCTGTTTTTTTTTTGTTTTGTTTGACGTGTATGCTTATATACAATAAAGTGTAAATAAATAAATAACATTCCGCAACAATTTCTTTTTTACGATTGTCCGCATTCGCGTTTGACCACAATCTCACCTGATGGAAAGTGACGATGTGGTCGAAGATGAAGCACGCGATCCCAGTGAATGCCTATTCACTCTGTTCTTGAAGATCCCAAGGTTGTAGGATTCAGGAAAGACTGACGCCGGAATGAGTTCCATGCCTTGGCTGTTCGGATGATGAATGAAGAATCGAACTGTGAAATAAGGTTTGAGATAAGATAGCAGAGGTCAAGCGCTAACCTGTTGTGTAGAAAAGTGGTATTTTACCCTAAACAATCTAGACTTTCAATCGATACGAATCGAATTCCAACATCGACACATGTGATTACGCAGACCCTAACCCCCAAAAATCACTACCATTAAAAACCACTGCACAACCGCAAAATATAATCATACGAATAAAAAGATCACCCAAACAACTGACAAAACACTACCGATTTAATGCACCGCCAGACGGGGTCCCGCGGGATTCGAATGCGCCCAGTGGGATTCTGCGCGGGACTGGGGATCCGATCCCGGGAGTACTTAATGAGTATAAACACTGGTTAAATGATCGAATGAGTGCATTTTGGGGGTGTCAAGTGTACGTTGGATGGCGGAACAATACTCGTGGATCGTGTAATACAATAATGTAATTTTTGCAGTTGTTTTCTTTTAACAACCGATGCAATATGATGTGTGTTATACGTTTGGCTCCTACACACACACAGGCACAGTTTGGCACAGGTCTGTCTGTGGCTTTGTAGACACTAACTGGCTGAACCATTTGTAAACGATACTAAGGCCCGTATTAATAAACCATTCTTAAGATTGAGAATATAGTCTTGTGACCGGTCTCAAGTAAACGTGTTGATTAATAAACCGAACTTGAGAACAAAAAAGCACGTGCATACTGAAGCAGTACTCACTTGAGAGGTGCGCGTATTTATAAATGAAACTCATGACTATCATTCATTCGCCGCTGAGGCGAATATTTGAGAAGTGATTATCAGCTGAGTAGACCTCAAGATTGGTTTATAAATTAGCACGGAGCTTGAGATAGCGTCAACTGTTTAAGACGCGTCTCGGTTGACACAGCCTCAAGACATCTATTAAGATTGGCCTTAGTTTTCTAACGTTGAAAGTAGCACCAGTAAAGTTGAGGAGTAATAGGTTAGCATGGTTTGGGCACATTATGAGGAGTGATGAAAGGCATGTAACGAGACCAGTCCTAAGTATAAATGTGGAGGGATACAGAGGTAGAGGAAGATCGAAGAAAGTGTGGGTAGACTGCTTGAGGAATGATATGTGTGTGAAAGGGGTAAGTGCGGAGTTGGCGGCTGATAGCTCATCCCGGTACCAGGTACAATAATGTATACGGAATGCGCACATGGAAATACTTGTTGTCAAACATCTTAAATAAATCTAATACTTATATGTCAAAAAAATATAGCATCATTTAGGAAAAATAGTGATAAACATGGTCAATACAAGAAATAAAGATAAACTTGCAGGTCACATAAGTCGCCTCCGCAAAGTCAGTTCAAAGTTCAAAGGGTTATAAATATATACGCTTTTTCAATAAGGTTCCTGTGGATATACAAAATCTTTCTTTCAATAAATATAAAGATACATTAAAATAGAAACTTATTAAGAAAGCATTTTATAAAATATCAGATTATTTATCTAAATAATCTGATATTATGAATGTTTATCATCTGATTGATAAACATTCATGGACATAACCAGTTCCTTCGCACAACCAGGCTACTGCACAATTAATAATGAAATATTATAATATAAAATAATAATCAATAATTATCAAGTTTTTAAAGAGCAACCTCTCGAGTTTCTTGCTTGTTCTCCTCAAGGGAAAATTACCCTTTGAACAGCAAGTAGCTTTAAAAATGTAAAATCTGACTATTTTAAGTGTACCCTTTGTACCTACAAAATAAAGCTTTTTTGATTTGATTTGAATTACCTATAAAAACTATAGATAGCGTTAGTGTTAAGAACTGTAAAAAAGTTCTAAAGACATAATACTTGAATACATGAAACTTTTGTGATTAAACGTAGGAAAATAATACATATAAATAGTGTAAAGTGTTTTGAGTGTATAGTGATCTCACCACACCGCAGACAAACCCATCGGTTTGGGCGAGTGGTTAAATTATATCCATATAGTCGTACTACTGTTACGTTAGTACTAAATAAAAAAAAAAAACAAAATTAAAAAAAAACCTCTTAGTGATTCTTTGTCTTAACTTTTATCATTCCAAAAATTGCGCGAACTTTTACCCTACTTCAAATTCTAAATGAAAATGGACCATACTTCAAAAGTTAAATAACCTCTTCAATCATTGAGATACAAACAAATTGTCAAATTCTATATTACACACACCCCATACCATAGGGTTGGGTTACATGATTTAGCAATTACGCACCCCCTGTATGTGAGGATGAACGAGACGGCTGTGTCGCCATTGTTTTGCGGTGATATCTCTCCATTTAGAATAATTGAAGCTACCTATGTAAGATATTTGTGATGTCCGTACGACGCAGCATTGACAATTAATTAGTTTTATATTGTGACAACATAAATTATTTTAAGTATAACCTAACGTTAACCTAATTTAAAACATACTTGCTCGTAAAGTGGATCTAATTTGTACCGGTTATAGATATAATGGGTCTTTACCTATGACATTGGAGTTTTTTTTCCTCGTTAATCGTATGTACCAATTCCTGCGATTTTCAAAGCTATATCCAAATTTGTTTTTATTTCGAAAATGGAATATTATTTCAAGGTTTCACATGAAATGTTTTTTAATTTCTGGGCTAAATCACATAAGAAAATAAATTTGAATAGAGCTCTTTTCATGTGCTTCCCATAATCAAACAAACAACAAAACAAAATATTCTTTATTGTACAACAAAATAAGAAAAAAGGGATAGTACAATTTGGTGGTCTTATCATTAAAAGCGATCTCTTCCAGGCAGCCTTTGGGTTAGGAAGCATTATGCACATGACATGTAGGCAGCGTGCACGGTAAACTAATTTTAATAAAATAAATAAATCACCCAAATAAATACTTACGTTAATTGAATACATACATACATAATATATATAAAAAAGTAATATTCAAATTAATGTCAGCTGAGCTTAGGTATGCATTCAGCGGGGCAATAGCGCTTAGGTACTATGCCTCACGGAAGCGAGTTGGACGGCGTATTTTTTCTATAAGATATAGGTATTTTTAATTGTGTTTTATAAACAAAAATTATGCAATTTAAAAAAGTCATACATATAATAATATACCCTTATTCGAATTTATACTAATTAAATAGAATAATAACACGTAACTAAGCACACAGTAATTAATCATTTCTTAGATTCGCTGAAACTTTTATAAAGCGGTTAATTTTAATAATTAACGCTGCCTGTACTTAACTTAATGTTATGCGATAATACACACAAAGTTTAGCTTTTGGATTTGCCGTTCCCAAAAAAAATTCAAAAATGTTTGTATGGAGAAAACAGTCTTAATGAAATTCTTCATACAAAACGCCAATTTCATAGGTAAGGGCCTAATACAATGACTGTCTGTTTCCGATATATAATATTTTTTATCTAATACAGCTATTAACAATGTAACATAAGGGCGTGTACACGCAACGATTAACCAATGTAATAGAATACGGTACGATAATTGAGGTTCGCATCAAAGCGCGCTTATCCTCCCCTACTCTCCGTCTCGTTACTACGCTCATTAAAATAACCAGACTAAATTAATATACCGAATATACGCCTTTTTATACTTATGCGAAGTTTTACCCTCTTATTCATAAAAATTTACTAACGCTTTATAAGCCTGTTTTAGTTAAAGTATGTTTTGTCACGTTCTTCCATTACAACATTTCCTTATGAACGACAGAGACAAAACGCACTATAACTAAAACAGGCTTATAAAGCGTTTGTAAATTTTTATGATGGTCTTTTGCTCACAGAGCTTAGGACCATCCCGTTTTATTAAGAGGGCTTATTCCGTATTAATCGTGAATTCTGGGAAATAACCCCCATCAAAGCTATTTAGGTATTTTTTTTAATGCACAACGAGTTTTTGTACTTGACCTCAATCACACCTGATGTTAAGTGAAGATGAGGTCGAAGGTGGAAGCGTACTGACCCGGAAACCCCAACACATTTGGGAGACTGGCTATCTTATCTCTGACAACCGGAACTCAACAATGCTATTAACATTGCTGCTTGGCGGCAGATTTAGATAAGATGGTGGTAGCTTATAATTAGCTTTTAGGTTTCGCGAATGTAGGTCAGAGCGAGTTTTTTTAATCTATGATGTTTTTTAAAAAGAAATCCAATCTACCTAATCTACCAAAAGAAGCCTACTGGACGGAATAAACCCTCTTAATAATACGCTAACCATTCACTTTCTATTCAAATCAATTCCCAAACAAAAAGATTCATTTCATAGAATACAATGTTCACTAGAAAACTTTGAGAATTTCATATTTGCTGGATTTTTGTAATTTTGTCCTTTTTCGTTTTTTAATATTGTAAGGAGATAATAATCTCGTGGGTAGCTCGCTGCCCGAGACCCACCCGGAACACTAGTTAAATTATATAATTAGACTGAATATTGCCGAGCGGTCTATGTCGGTGCTTGTTTATCAAATTTCATAATGGCCTTTTGTAAATAATTTATGTGTTTAATAATTTTGTAAATAATAGTATGGTGCTTTGTAAAATCTATGTTCTCCTTTTGTGTAATAAAGTGTATTTGTATTGTATTGTATTGTATTGTATGTTTTATGACGGTTTAGAATTTATTTAAAGGCACATTTTGAATGTTAAGCCTTCACTTTGTATTAATTATGTTTCGATAACATGATTTCTGATAGATAAATAGCCAAAATTACGCCTGAAAGTACAATTAAGCGGTTGGCATATCATGGAGTTAGCCATCGTACGCGGTTTGTTGTTTTCTTAACTTAAAATTAAGTACAATCTCTTCTAGTATTTGCCAAAGAACAGATTCAGATGCAATAATTAATTACATCAGCCGCCAAGCAGCAATGTTAATAGAATTGTTGTGTTCCGGTTGTCAGAGATAAAATAGCCAGTCCCCCAAATGTGTTGGGGTTCCCGGGTCAGTACGCTTCCACCTTCTACCTCATCTTCACTTAACATCAGGTGTGATTGAGGTCACGTACCAACTCGTTATGCGTAAAAAAAAACAAAGAATAAAGCCCAATCGAAAATAAGAAAACTTGCATAAAAGGACTGTATATCACAAACTGTGATTTTAAACGCATTCCCTGAGGAAATAAATATTTAAATCTAATTGCACGCAGTATTGGAACCATATACTTTGAATTTGGGACAGATACCGTTCATCTGTCCAAACAATTATTACACTAAAATAAACTGCAATGAAATCGTCAACTAATTGCAAATTGCCGCCATCTGCTGCCATTTGACGGATCCCAAAGGGTTTTGGAGCGCTTTTTGCTGTCAGTCGGCCATCTTGTCGGCGATAGACAAAATTTGCGATTTTACGCGCCATTGATTGCTGTTTTGTTAAATGAACTGAGCGAAATCCGTTTATGTGAAAGTTTGCGGAGTCGACAGACGGATTGTATCCTTTTTTTTTTGATAACTGTTTTTTTTATTATTTTTTAAAATAGCATAATGGTTAAGGAATTTTTTCACATTGCTATTACATCATATATTTCTTCGTCATTTTTATGGCATTTTACATACTATTGGATTCGTGTCCTGTTGATTATATTTTTGCCAATAAATCCAAATAATCGGACACTTTATTGCACAAAAAAAAAATTATCTACGCTCACCAAAATCTATTTAGATTTTGTAGGGTCGATAGACAAAATTCTACAACTACAAACTCCTAAAAACTATAGATATATGGATACTTAATGGCACTGAAACGTGGTCTTCTGTAATGAACGCTCAACATCACGAAACGAGGCACAGATTGAGCGATGCCAGCACTTGGCTTGGCTTGGACGTTTCACTACGTGATCGAATTAGCAATGAAGAATTCTGTTTTGGAGTGGACGCATTGGCAAGAGCATGAGGTGGTTGGGTAATGAAGGGAAATTGCTGGATGATAGATGATGATGATGATGCCTACTCATAAACTATGGAACGGTCCAGAAAAAGCAATCCCATAGCGAAGCACCTTCATTAAACCGATGTGCTTTAAATATGTAGCTCACGCACACAGGTACATGCAAACGATACATGTAGGTACGTATATAACAAGGTAGTGTATAGGGTTCATTTGTAATATATAAATGCTTAGGTTATTTTGATAATAAACTTTTAAAATTCAATATATAAGGACCCGTCTCGAACCTATATTTTCGATATTTCGCTCGGTCAAACCTCCATAACTAACGAAACTTCGCCAGCGCTAAATAGTGCATTTGTGGCTAGTGTAGTGCCCACTATTTGCTATTTGAGTGCTACATCTCAATAATGTAGCTATCGGCTGTTAAAACCAGACAAACAAAGCCACTCCCACACGAGAGCGCACCGAAGCGTGAAATATAGTAGCACTCCACAATAGGGCTAATAACTCGTATGAAGCTACCCTTATCGCTTACCGGTCGAAGTCATGACAGGTAGCGGAATCCTGTAAAGTGTACAAAACATTCTTCTTCTTAGTTTTGAGGATGGCAACCAGTCAACCTCACTGTCGAGGGACATTACTGCCAGTTTCGAGTGAAAAATTTTATTTCTCTTATTTCTTCAGTTTGTAAGTCAGTCTCAGTCAAAACAAGTAATTCGTCGTATACTTGGCGTATACAGAGTCTAGTCACGGTCAAGTCATTCTTCAGTAAAGTGGCAGAATGCTTTACAACAGATTTTGGCGGCTTTTTGTGGGAACCCGAAAGCTCCGTTACGCACTTTAATTTATACTTCCCTTCACTTGTACACCATCACTAACGTTTGCTGCACAATATTCTGCCATTATTAAGCTTCAAAAGTCAGAATGCACAAATTATAAGAATTATAAAGAAAAATGCAACTTCACTCGCCGAATTCCCGCCAAAAAGCCTTATTTATAATGAAACCAACGATGTCAAAACAAAATGGCGCGCGCAAAGCAAATTAAAAACATAAGTACACCAAGGAGGTTCAGAGTCTGAGTTTTTAACAAATTTAAAAAAGTTGTATGATAAATACGGCACCATGGAGATGGAAGTAAATAGGTTTAATGGTGTTTTGGAATCATATACCTAAGTGCAGGCGATGTTCTAAATTCAAAACTTTAATCTCAAGCGGACAAAAACTGCTTTTGTGCTCAGATATCGAATAGCAAAAATACCATTTCCGAGGTGGGGGGATGAAAAATAAATTATAAATTAGGTAAGAATATAAAATAATTCTTAACCTAATTAACCCACTGATAAGATTGTTCGTAACAATAAGGGAAAATGTAGCATTAGCATTAGGAGTCTTTGCAAAATTTTTACTTTTTCCTCAGTTTAAAAAGGACGTAAGTCGCGCAAAATTTTGATTTACTATGATAGTTATTACACCAAAAATACGGTTGAATAACTTGTAAGAAAATCCGATCTATCTACTTTGATCTATGATACTTATAAACGGAACCGCTGTTCCCTTATACCTTCCACCGCAAGTGCAGGGGCCATAGAAAATATTATTTATCCGCGATATCGGTGATTCTTTTGTCGGGGGTGAAGGCACAACACTATTGTTTACCATAGACAATCCGCATTATGTTGGCGTCTGCAATTTTTTTCTGTCTGTTTGATGATCGAAGCCGCCTTGTAGAAATTGATAGTATTTTTGAGCACCGTTCACTATCTTGCAACAAAAAAGAAAAACTTATAAAAAAGTCTGTAAATAAATTAAAAATTTAAGTACACCAACGATTCAACATAGAAAATCATGCATGACACATATAGGGTCTTTACGTATGAAATTGGAGGTTTTTTCATCTTTAATCATATTATGTACCAATTCCTGCGATTTTCAAAACTATATCCAAATTTGTTTTTTATTTGGAAAATGGAATATTATTCAAGGTTTCAAGTGAAATATTTCTTAATTTCTGGGCTAAATCACATAATAAAAAAAATTTGAACAGAGCTCTTTTCATGTGCTTCCCATAATCATTTCTTAGATTCGCCTGAACTTTTATGAAGCGGTTACTTTTAAAAATTAACTCTGCCTATACTTAACTTAATGTTATCCGATAATACACACAAAGTTTAGCTAAATTTGGATTTGCCGTTCTTTAGATCACAATTCTTTGGAACATTGGACAACATATGTGGAACTTGGCTCCATTTTCACATTGGATTTTATGAACGTACGATGCTGAAAGCTGGGTTTTACAAGTACTAAATCTTTGTCTGTTTGTCCGCTAAAACGGCTGAACCTTTTTTTTTATTTTTGAAAAGTTGAAGTGGCTTTGAGCAGGGCACATATCTTGAGGAACTTTTAGTAACGGAGTGGAGACCACGGGCCGGCAAACGCAGCGTAGCTCCGCAAGGTGAATGTACGAGCGCATCCTGTACCCTAAACGGCTTGACTGATTTCGAAGTGCAAGGTGTCATTCGATTCGTCTTGATCCTTAGAGTGTCAAAAATCCAATATGGCGCCCGCAAAATACAAAATCTCGCTCGCTCGCTAAGGCCTGTCCCTCAGTCTTTTACAAGATGCATTTCGGTGAGTGTACGTTGGAATTACATAATCTTATTCCACCGTCGCCTTTTTATTTTCGGACTACCAGGTGTGGGGAGGGATTCCATCCGTATGTAGTTAACATACCAAAGATTCGCACTAAGCGGTTCGAGTCTTCATTCATAATGCGAACAGCTAAGGCATGGCACTCCCTTCCGGCGTCAGTCTTTCCTGAATTCTACAACCTTGAGATCTTCAAGATCATGGTGAATAGCATCTACTGAGATCACGTGCTTCATCTTCGAGTGTATGTATTTAAGTATGTATGTGTGTAGATTTCTATGTTACTTCCTGCAGCCTAAATGGCTTGACCGAATTCGAAGATGTCATTCGATTCGTCTTGATCCTTAGAGTGTCATAGGATATTTATTATGGTAAAAAATCCAATATGGCGCCCGCAAAATACTAAATATCCTGTCGGGTTGTTTGATTTATAAATACTTAAATAGCTATTTATTATTCATTTATCATTTTTGTCATTTAATTCGTTTTCTAAGTCAGTCTTTGTCATTAATTTTGATTTCATTTATAAATTTGATTGACATCTGATGATGGTCTCCGGAGATAGAAAATGAAAACTTACTGAAGTCTGTTGTTCTAATAATTATTACATGGAAACCGAAAAATAATTATACGAGTGTGATGCCACACCTTCCTTGCTGGGCGGAAATGGTTTCATGAGTGATTGCAGAATGTTCAAAAGCGACTTGAGTCTGTAGTTCTTCAACAAGGTCCTGTCTCCCTTTTTGAAGAAAAGTACCACCACGCTCCTTTGGCGTTTTTCCTTCGAGTATGACGGAATGAAATAGCTTCTGCAGAGCTCTCAGCATTGGTCTGCCGATTGCTTATAGAAGCTCAGCCGTGATTCCGTCCTCACGCGGCGCCTTGTTGTTTTTAAGCTGTTTGAGAGCCATTCTAATCTCATACAAACTGACGTCTGGGTTGTCTTCCGTATAGAATACCGTATTGCCAATAGTATATATGGAAATGGATATAACGTTGCATTTAGTGCCGTTACGCGTTTACCTTTAATTTACAGTTTATTACACATACTCCACATAATTAATATATTGAAATTTAAAATAACTACAAATCAACTTTATAATAAAATTACCTACGGAACCCCCAAATTATTATTTTATTTAAAAAGGTTTGCGGAACACCACCACCATCACCACGGCATTGCGGAACGCTAATCTGTCCGGTTGCGATGACGTTTCTAAGACGATTTCTAATTAGAGTGGGTGAGCCCGAATCGTTGTTTGACCGCGACCTCGCTACCGGAAGATAACTGCTTCGGTTGCCACCTGAACCCTCAACCAAGTTTTAAGTAAACTACGGAAGATCCCTCTAGGGTGAGTTTTCATAATAAACAGGCTATTTTTAATGTAAACTGTTTCTGCTTTCGTGCCTGTCAACTGCGTGGTGTTCATTATGGTTGCTGAGCCGTGAACATCAGCAGTGGACGAGGATACTCGTGGGCACTATCTAATGCCTGCCTGTGCTCTACAGGGTCAAGGTCCTAAGTGACTACTTGTCGGCGTCGACATCCAGATCTGCACCTGGGAGACCTTCGGGGTAGATCCCCCTAAAACCGCTCACCCAGCCTTGACCTCGTCGTCGTCTACGAGAGGACTTGAGCGCTACGTCCACTGCAGCTCCAAGACCTTCAGGCCAGTGACTGTACGAGGAGATTTGTCGAGGGGTGCAGGGGAGTGAGCTGAATGTACAATAAACCCACTATATCTAAATTAAATTGATATTCTTTTCTTGTTCTACCTAAGACAACCCCTAACCGCCGCATGGAGAAATAATTATACGAGTGTGAAGCTGCGCCTTCTTGCCAGGAGGAAACGATTTCATGAGTGATTGCAGAATGTTCAAAATCGACTTGCATTACTGGTTACTATATGAGGTATCTAATCACTGCTAAAAATAAGCCGTATACTTACATACCAAGCTCGTAATAACGTTACTTGGAGGTATTTTCCGTGCTCTCCCCATTTTTTGCAGCCCATTTGGAGTTCACTTTTTAATTCTTTTGACGACTCCCTCCCGGTTTTTTAGGGCGGTGCACACTGACCGACGGCTATAGATAATTGTATAGAACGCTGTATTAATTTTGGTTCATTGATAAAGGAAAGAGGGAAGACTAGGCTAAGGGTGAGGTAGGAAGGGAACCGTAGACTAAAGTAAATAAAAATAAATCGAGAATTTAAAGTACCTTGAAAAGACTATGATGTCATTCAAATATACCAACCATTTTCGTAAGTGTGAGAAGGACCGAAAGAAGGATGAATGGCCGGAAATCAGAGCACTGCATTCCTTTATGAAGAGCCAGAATGTGTCCAAAGAAAGCTCGTCTGGCTGTTCATAGCGGGGTGCTGATTCCAACACTGACTTACGGGAGTGAATCTGGGTATAGCAAAAGAAGAATGAAGAATAAATGCAGTGGAAATGAGATCATTGAGAAGTATGAATGGGGTGACTTTGAAAGATAGAATCAGGAATAGTGTAATTAGGGAGTTAAGCAGTGTGAATGAAGACGTAGTGACAAAAATTGAAAAAGGTATGCTGAGATGGTTTGGACATGTAGAGAGGATGAATGAAAGAAGACTTACGAAAGAGATATACGAAGCGAATATGGATGGTAATGTTGGTAGGGGATGACTACGACGAACGTACCAGGATCAAATCGGGGACGTCTTAAAGAAAGGCCAAGTCAAGAGTACCCTAAACCGACGAGCATGTATGAACAACCTTATGAGAGTGAAGGAAGCGGAAGAGGTGTGTCAGGATCGTAGCAAGTGGAAGTCTGTGGTCTCTGTCTACCGCTACGGGAAACAGGCGTGACATTATGCATGTATGTATGTATATTCTTCTTCTTAGAGAGTCGATGGCAAAAACATTGAAATTCTTGAGGACCAGAATGTGATCACGCGTAGGTACATCATTGTCCAAGTGGGGTTACATGAACAACAACCGGTGCTTGTGCCGTGATACACCACAAACTATGGAGCATCTTCTATGCTGCCCTTCGTGTCCCAACACTTGTGCGCTACAGGACTTTTGATGCCACCAACTAGGTTAAAAGCTAAGTATAATTAGCTGCAGAGAAATATGACCCCCTATTCACACATGACTGTATGTGTGGGGTCATATTTCTCTGCAGCTGACTGTACATCAAACAGCCAAGCACTTTTCCCCTAGTATCTTGTAAATCCAAGTTCCAGAAAATCCTACAGGATAATATTAAATCTGGCAAAGTTACAAACAAATATTTTTTTTTTTCAAATAGTTATTCTTTCGTATAATGTTTTGCATTTGTATAATTCTGGTATTGGACATAATGTCTTGGTCATAAGTTTCTTATTATGTAATTTTTTTTTTTTTGCATTTTAGTTTTAGTTAAAGAGTGGTCAGCAAAAGAGTACTGATTTTAAAACCACGTAAAAGTGTTAATAATTGTTGATAAATCAACAAGAGAAAAAAACTGAGAAATCAGATCACGCAATACTATGATACATCCGGACAAAGACTGGACATTACGTTATACACTTAAAACTCGTCGTTTACCGTCGAGGATTAAAAATGACAATAATTACGAATCCTTTTCTACTTCATTAAACATGTGCTTTATGTATGACATTTATTAATCACAATATACCGTAAATTTTTATTGATTTACGCAGCATTAAAGCAGCTCGTTTTGATAATCACTACACAACCATAATAATTGATTCTACGTGAGCGGAGACGCGGGTGGAAGGTAGTATAAAATTTAAAAATACTGAAAATATAAATTCTCTTAATTGAAACCAAAAACGCAGTGAGTATATGACGTTATGTTAGGGATGGGTAATAACACATGGAATATCGATGCTCCCTCAAAATTAATTATATACAATATACTTAAGAGGGTATATTCAACACGGCATTCCATACAAACTTACAAGATCAAATTTTTCGAAATTAATAGACCGATTCGAATGAAACTTTATACGTATAGATAGATACATAAATCTAAAAAGTTAGTAGAAAACATTTTCAAAATATCGAATTTTAAAGAAGAGGTTTATTGCTTTTTTTCTGCTATAGTAACATAAACATAAAATAACTCTAATTTATTAATTTAGTAACTCTATATATGTGCTTAATGCTTATAAGGTTTCATTATTTGTATAAAATACGGTGCGGGATAAACTGCAGTATAGGTGACTGTTTATAAATGTTAAAATAGATATTCCGAAAATATACAAGCGAGATTAAATAATTTTCTGTTAAATAGCGCTGTTAATTCCATGGGTTTTAGGAGTATTATGCTGGCACGTCAATTTTGATTCACTTTGGTTTGTCTCATCTTAAGTACAAATGTCGGTGGCTCAGCGGTTAAGACGTTGTGTCCCAATTTAGAAGGTTCAGGTTCGATTACCAGGCAGGCCATGTACCAATGAGTTATCAAATAAAAACAAGTAAAATATACTGCAATAAAATAAACTGCATATACAGTTTATTGCCGAAATCACAACATCGGTATCGTTAGTAAAATCATTGGATCAAATTTTATTTTTGCTAACGTGTGTTGTCCCACTTCTGGGCATATAGTAGAGGCTTCTATTTTTTGCCATATTTATTTTTATTTTATTGATAATAAAGAATCAACAGCATCATTATAAAAAATATTGCACAAAATTTATAAGCCAAAGTTATGCCAATTACAGATTCTCATTTTTCATTACAATTCTTTTTTTTTTAAATAATTATGTCCCTGTTCAGTAATAAATAGTAATACTTTATGAAAAAGGTCTTTATCGATAACCATGCTCCCATCACTATAAGCCGTACATACGTTTTCGCATCAAAGCCATATTTCATTTTTATCATTTCATTCCAATCCTTTGCCGAAACCGTACTTTTAGGAGGCGGTTTTTTTTAATTCGTTTTTCCATGATAACTGAGTGAAAAGTTCTTTTTTTTATTCGACGAATATTACTTTCGACCGGGACTATGGCTTCGGTGTAACGGTAAATTCGCGTTAACGTAGTTGGTATAAGTCCTATTGAACACTATTTATTTATTTATTTATTTTTCGCGAAACTGACAGTCAAACAAACAAAATATTCTTTATTGTACAACAATAAGAAGCATACAAAAAAATAAGAAAAAGGGGATAGTACAATTTGGCGGCCTTATCACTAAAAGCGATCTTATCCAGGCAACCTTTGGGTTAAGAAGCATTATGCACATGACATGTAGGTAGCGTGCACGGTAAACTAATTTTAATAAAATAAATAAATCACCTAAATAAATACATACGTTAATTGAATACATACAAACATACATACATAATATATATATAAAAAATACATATAATATTGAATTTATATTAATTAAATATAATAGTACGTAACTAAGCACACAGTCATTAATGCGAGTATGAAACGAAAAGTGGATAGATAGAGGAGCTAGAGGGCTAGATACAACTCCTTCACTTGTGCCTTGAATACATTCAGTGACTGAGCACGTCTAACAGAATCAGGTAGCGAGTTCCATAGCCGAACAGTCGTTACATTATAATGTATAATGTATACAAAATAGTCATTGCATTGACAAAACTATCTTCAAAAATAGAAGACTATCTTGATGTGGACGACCTGTTTGGTGTAGTGGTTAGAAACTCTGCTGCTATACCAAAAGGTCGTAGGTTCGAATCCCGCTAGGGCCATATGTTTGTATGATGAATACGGACATGTGTACTCGAGTTATGGATGTTTTTCATTTATATATATATATATATTTATTTACAGAAAAAAAGTGTATTTGTGTAGCGTATCAACCACCTGGTATCCACAACACAAGCCTAGTTGCTCAGTGTGGAACTAGGTGGCGCTGTCTGTATATGTCCAAGGATATAAGAATATATCAATGGATGTATAGCCAATACAATACTATGACTTTATATGTTGCATTTGCCACAGGAATCTCATATAATATGAAAGCTGAAAGGTCACTCACTCACTGATTAAACATGAAATCTCTAAAACTATATACGTACTTGACTTATGGAGCTTAAATTTGGTAGGTACGTAGTCAATAGGTAGAAGACGTCAGCTAAGAACGGATTTCCCAAAATTCCCATGGGAACCGGAAATACGGGAAAAACGGAATGGCTGGGCGTAAACACTCGGTTAGGTAAGATTTTATAAAGTTTGCAAGATAAATTTTGGAAATTCCCATATGAATAGAAATTACTTGATGGTTGAAGATGAAATAGGTACTTTGTAGGTAGGATTCGTTATTTACGAACGGATTTCCCGAAATTCCCACGGGAACGGTAAAAACTGGATCGTTGCAAGTACTTAAACACTCGCTAAGGCCTGTCCCTCAGTCTTTAACAAGATGCACTTCGGTGAGTGTACGTTGGAATTACATAATCTTATTCCACCGTCGCCATTTATCTTCGGACTACTAGGTGTGGGGAGAGATTCCACCCGTTAATTAGTTAACTTACCGAACATTCGCACTAAGCGGTTCGAGTCTTCATTCATAATGCGAACAGCTAAGGAATGCATCCGGCGTCAGTGTTTCCCGAATCCTACAACCTTGGGATCTTCAAGAGCATGTTGAATAGCATCTAATGAGATCGCGTGCTTCATCTTCGGCCACATCGTCACTATCTATCACGTGAGAGAGTGGTCAAACGCGTATCCAGTTAATCATAAAAAGACTTTTCATGGGAACAAAATTTGTGCGTGTTCAAATGCTATTTATTACGATATCTTACAATAATACAATTTATTTATACAATTTACACTATGCTAATTTTAATAGTAAGTAGCATCGAATGCACTCAATCCCCAACGCGACTACCGATGCCGCCGGCATGGAGAGGCGCGTAAATATCAGTTATACAGTCATTAGTCGGTACGTGTGTACGCGGCTTTATTTTATTTATGGCCGCTTTTCGAATGGACGTCGCATCGGACGGTACGGCCACGAGATGACGGAGATTTGTGTGGCCTGCCTGCCTCATGTAACGTGGATAGGTTAATAGACTTAGGTACATGTGTTCATAAAAGGTGGTCTTTTCAGATACACCACAATTGCACTGAGAGCGCTATTCGCCAAAATATAGAGAAATGGCTTACTTCAACAACTGCGCCTTAACGTCGCTTAGTGGCATCGGACACTAATAGACATGATTATGACGAACGAACGGTTTACGAATCGGAGGTCGCGGAAGTTAATAGATTTATACTTACACGTGTTCATAAATATGTGGTCTCTCCAGACAGACCACATACTTAGACCAAAATAGCGCTCTCTGTGTAAAGAAAGCGCTATTCGCCAAAACATAGAGAAATTGCTCACTTCAATTGAAATCCGTGATTATAGGTTTGCTTGGAAGAGATCGCTGTTAGCGATAAGGCCGAATAATTTGTAGTTTCTATAAAATATTTAAATGTACCTTCCTTATTTAAACAATAAAGCGTATTTGATTTGATTCAACAGCCGCGCTGTAACGTCGCGTAGTGGCATCGGACACTAATAAACATGATTATAACCGCCTGTGGCTCATAGGATTTACGAATCGCGGGTTCGATCCCCAGCGGAATACATGTTTAGTACTCGGTTTGGTTAGTGGTAGGGCATTTTAAATGTCCGCCTGGCTAGCTATACCACCGTCTTATCTAAGTCTGCCGCCATGCAGCAATGTTAGTAGCATTGGTGTTTTCCGGTTATCAGAGATAAGATAGCCAGTCCCCCAATGTGTTGGGGTTTCCGGGTCAGTACGCTTCCACCTTAGGCCTCTTACACTCTCTCTTCACTTAGGCCTCTTCACTTAAGATCAGGTGTGTTAAAGACTTCGGTCGGTACCATTACACGTACTCACCAGATAAGTAACACTGTTATCCTGTACATTTCTCACAGCGTGAGTTTGTGAAGAACAAATAAAGATACATTTTAAATATCGACCGCGGCCTGTTTTCCTTTTAATAGGTATCTAAATTGATAAAATATCAACAACATTTATCCTACATTCTTCTCGTTAAGGGTAAAGCCACCCTTGCAGCTTTCACAGAATTTCTTTCAAAGAAAATATTTCGCAATATACATCTGTGGGGTAGATAATCTGTGTCAGGTCACAGATAACGCAATATTATTCTATCTATTTCGTCTATTTGTTAAGTACGAACTCTATTAAGTTATACAGGGTGTAATTGGATTCGTGTAATTCTCATTAACTGGTGACGCCACTTTTGATTACCAATAACTTTTCCAGAGGAACCATTGTCGAATTCGATCTGAAAAAAAAATTGCTGCAAAGGAAACCATTCTGAAACGATCTTCAGTATGGAAGTCCAACAATTTTCGGCTCCACTCCACTCCTGATCACGAACCACTTTCCACTAGGAACCATAGCCGAATTCAGCCGAAAAAGGTGGTTGCAGAATGGTTTACTTTGTACGGGTATAGTCGAAAATTTTTTCATCCGTCTGAATATGTTAATGAAGTAAAAAAATAATAAAAAATAGAGGCATCTTTATTAAGGCGACCAATTTGAGCGCGTGTTCTCATCGCGTTAATAAAATTTTCTCTAGACATTGCATATGGGTAAGACGCCATTAACAACTTTCGGACCACTAGTCCAGTAGAAGTACATAATTTTTGTGGTGTAACTTCCCTATAATCTTAAAATTATTAATCAGTAATAGAATAAAAATAAAGCAAGCTACCGATTTGTTAGAACATTTTTATTCTATCACTAACAGACAGGTACTATAAGGTCCTTACCTATGAAATTGGCGTTTTGTATGAAGAATTTCATTAAGACTGTTTCCTCCATACAAACATTTTTGATTTTTTTTTGGGAACGCCCAAATCCAAATTTAGCTAAACTTTGTGTGTATCATCGGATAACATTAAGTTAAATATAGGCAGTGTTAATTTTTAAAAGTAACAGCTTTATAAAAGTATCTGCGAATCTAAGAAATAATATGGGAAGCTCATGAAAAGAGCTGTGTTCAAGTTTTTTTTATTATGCGATTTTGCTCTGACATTAAAAAATATTTCATGTGAACCAAATAAAAAACACATTTGGAAATAGCTATAGAATCGTAGGAGTTGGTACATTACATTACAGTTAAGGAAGGAAAAAAATCTCTAATTTCATAGGTAACGACCTAATATATCCGTGTGCAAAAAATCACGGTATTTAAGATTATAGGAAGTTACAGGACTACACGCTCCCCAGGCAATACCTGCAGCTCGGTGGAACATCTTCCCTTGTCTCCAATGTTACCCCACAGATTGTAAAACGCATCTTTCAATCGCGTACTCTTGACCCCTCGCTCCCCCACCATGATCTTATCACCTCATCAGTGCCATCTGATCAGTATTTGAATAAAAATACAATTAAAAACGGACACGACCATGTTTTGACTGGAGTTTAGATTAGTTCAGTTTTAAACGATAACTTTCGGTTAGACTGTGTAAACTGAGAACTTGCAACAATATCTTCCTACTGGTTGGCATTTCGCTCTTTTGGAACCGTTTGGATAACATATAAAGGTTTGTGTTATAAACAATAATTATAGTTTGGAAGATTTTTTCAAAAATTTCAATTTTTTTTTCTGTAAAATATCAGTTTTAAGGTCTCCTTGTAAGTATAGCAAAACCTGTATCAGAAGACCTCACTCTTCCATAGCTATGTTATATTATTTTTACTAAATAAAACAAACAGTGTGAATATTTAATAAGAAACTTAACAATAATAATAAAAAGGAATACTTGAGTGAGAAATTGTGAGAGTTTAATTAACTGTTATGAAAGTTCAATGTGGTCGTTTGTATAATACTTCCATAAGTTAGAAGAGATTATAACACTGCAGTATAGAGTTTAGAAAACCCCGACAACAGTGATTGAACAAATTATTATATCGCCCAGGTAGACAGACCAAAAGGCACACAAAACGTAACATAACTCAATATACCAACCAATGATGGACGAATTGACGACCGATTGGTGTAGTGGATAGTGACCCTATCAGCGAAACCAACGGTTGCGAGTTCGAATCCCGCGACGGGTAAATATTTGTGTGATGAATATGAACATTTATTCCTGAGTCATGGATGTTTATATAAATATTTGTTTATCCGTTATCTAGTATCCATAGTACAAGCTTTGCTTAGTTTGGGACTAGATGATTGGTGTAAGTGTCCGAAATATTTATTTATTTCTTTATTAAAAAAAAATGACAATCAACAAACGAAATGGGAATAACTATGAATGATGTGACTTTTAAAAATGCGAACGTAATTTTCGTATAGCAATTAAAAGCAATATTAACCCGAATATCGCTTGTCCCCTTATCCTTCTGGGGCGCTTACGTAGTACCAAATTTAGCGATTAATCGTAAAAAAAAATATGTGGTACGACAGCCAGATGTGATTTAGATCAAGCGCTGACACTAACCCGTTAAAATTTGAATAAAAATTCATTTATGTATTCATAGTTTAAGTAGTCGCCTATATGAGCAAGCATGAGCACTTTCAAAATTTATTATGCTTGTCTTAAAAAAATTAATTGTTTTATTCTCATAATTGAATAACTTATAAGCCTACTTAAAATACTTTATACCCCGTGTTAAACTGCTGCACAGTCATTTTACTAATGTGTCCCCATCTACCTATCAATGGTGGACAGCTCTGGAGAAAAAGTTAATCTCCCCTTTTATTAAATTAATTAACGACTTGCAGTCATACAACCTATTGTTTTAGGGTTCCGAACCGAAAACTGGACCATATTATCCCAACTAATATTATAAATGCGAAAATGTGTATGTGTGTGTATGTCTGTATGTATTGTACTGTTTGTTACCTCTTCACGCCTATACAGCCACCGTGATCCGTTTTAATGATTATGGATAATCTGTAGCCATTGCACGTAAAAATGTTCTCCTTATTGAGAAAGTACAGTAATTCTTATTGTCTGATGTATCTTAAAATTATTTAATACAAAATTCAAAAAGCATTTTTCAATTAGACTCTGCGTTACAGCTATAAGTACTTAGAAGGTACATACAGTGTACTATTGCGTTATATTATGCAATTTTTATAAAATACACTGGTCATCAAAAAAAGGACCCAACAAGTAAATCTCCATACGACTTCCTACATGTCTGGGTCCATACCTATTTTAATGGTTGGTTGTAGGACATATTAAATGTCCGCCTGGGTAGCTACCACCATCTTATCTAAATCTGCCGTCAAACAGCAATGTTGTGTTCCGGTTGTCAGAGATAAGATAGACAGTCTCCCAAATAAGATGGGGTTTCCGGGTCAGTACGCTACTACCTTCGGCCTTATCTTCACTTAACATCAGGTGTGATAGAGGTCAAGTGCCTACCAGTTGTGGATAAAAAAAATGAAATGTTCACTTTTCTACTGCCAATACCTATCATCATCATCTTCTTCTTTCCTGGTCCCAATTTATTTGGAGTCGGCGCAGTAGGTACGTCTTTTTCTTCCAATCTATTTCTATCAGCCGTTACCTCCTCATTCACTCCCTTTTCGTTCATTACCACACTTCACACAGTCGATCTGTCTTTTCCGTGGTCTTCCTCGTCTTTTCCAACCATCGACAATCACTCTCTTAGGCCCGTATTAATAAATCAATCTCAATACAAGTATTGAGGCTGTATCAACCGAGATGCTTCTTAAGCAGTTGACGCTATCTCAAGCTCCTTGCTAATTTATAAACCAATCTTGAGGTTTACTTAGCTGAGATCACTTCTGAAGTATTCGCCTCTGCGGCGAATGAATGACAGTCTTAAGTTTCGTTTGAGTATTCAGGCCTCAAGTTAGGTTTATTAATCAACACGTTTACTTGAGACCGGTCACAAGACTATTCTCAATCTTGAGAATGGTTTATTAATACAGGCCTTAGTAACATGTCTTTTATCCCTCCTCATAAATCCATACTAAGCCAAACAATTTACGGTAGGTCACCAATTAAAATGATGTACGATGCTTGCCAGAAATTCGATTAAATTGTGAAATTGCACGTTTCTTATAATAAAAATTTTAATTGTATGTACTGTGGAATTTCCCAATTTAATCGAGTTTCTGGCAACTCTTCTGCCTGTTTTGACGTTTGTGTATAAAGCGTTTTGTTTAATGAATCATAGCATAGCAGTTCCATAAACACTAATTCAAATTCTGCGTTCCAAACGCATGATTCCTGAAAGGTTAACCTTCCCCAATTACATTCATTAAAACGCGGCAGATGGCTCACATTATTTAAGGTGACACTTCACCCCTGTCCACCCATTATTTAATTGTCCGTGCGCATACGCAACAAATTAAATGACTCTACTACATTAGGAGCGGAAGTTGGTGATAATGCTATTGTGATGTTAAAACATAGAAAATTAGTTTAAAACGAGTGACATCGATTAAAACGAACGTTAATGGTGTGCCTACGACGCGTGTCGTGCATAGACGTATAAAATTTTGCAGACCGGATATAAGGATTAAAATAGCGTATAGTCCTTTTCCATACAAAAGATTTTGACTTATGAGGAAAATATCCACATGAGTGATGCATATAGAAAGTGGTATTCAGCTATTTTGATAATGACAAATAATTGTTAAATAATGCCAAATAGTGGCCCAAGGAAAAATTTGTGTGAGTTATTCAATATTTTAAATGATAAATTTTTGATTTTTTTGTGAAAGCGCAGACGATAGACTTTTTTTCCATAACGTGCGTTATTGTACAGTGTGCGAAGTGCAAGTTTTTTCGCGTTTTTAACTTTACCATCGCGTTCGCGTTTCCGCAAAAAGTGTTACATAGACACTTTGCAAACTATCCGCTAGAGGCGCTGCACATTTCTTCATACAAATCGTCACGTAAACGTGAACGCGGTAGTAAAGTTAAGTCCAAACAAAACTTACACTCCGCCCTCTGAATGCTATTCCATCCCCGCGGACAAAATAATAATTGTTCGATCTGGATTGTGTTTTCACAAAGACATTTAGGCCCGTATTATTAAACCATTCTCAAGATTGAGAACAGTCTTGTGACCGGTCTCAAGTAAACGTGTTGATTAATAAACCTAACTTGAGACCTGAAAAGCACGTGCATACTCAAGCAGTACTCACTTGAGAGTAAACTAATAAACGAAACTCAAGACTATCATTAATTCGCCGCTGAGGCGAATACTTGAGAAGTGATCTCAGCTGAGTAGACCTCAAGATTGGTTTATAAATTAGCACCGAGCTTGAGATAGCGTCAATTGCTTAAGACGCATCTCGGTTGATACAGCCTCAGGACTTGTATTGAGATTGATTTATTAATAATGGCCTAAAACACCTTCATTAAAGTTTAGGTACCCTATGTACGAACAACATACCTCCTGGGCCTATAGCAATATTATATCATCTTATATTATAAATAAATAAATATTTCGGACACTTACACCAATCATCTAGTCCCAAACTAAGCAAAGCTTGTGCTATGAATACTAGATAACGGATAAACATACATAAATATTTATATATATTTATTTATTTTGACATTCTATATTATTAATTTAATTTGAAATTTGATATTAATGAAAGTGTAAAATTTACATTCTCTCTAATTTGACATTTCAACATTGACATTTTTATATTCCTTTGTATTATTTTGATGATTAATTGTTATTAATTTTACCACTAGCTAAATTATGTAATATGTTTTCTAACTTGATTTGTAACTTTCAAAAGGTACTTACTAGTTCTTTTCCACAAAAATTTCGTTTAGCATAAAAGCGATTAATTCTTATGCATGCTGATTATCTTTGTATGAAACTTTAATATTGTCCAATATTTGCACGTCATTGTAATGACTGAATTAGGCGAATCTTACTGTAACAACACCTAATCTAATGTATCCTATTAAAGAGCAAATATATCATATTCTATTCTATTTTATAAACATCCATGATTCGGTAATAAATTCGAACCCGCAACCGTTGATGACAGGGTCACTATCCACTACACCAACCGAACGTCAACGAGATTGACGACCGAGGTCAAAATCGAGGTTAATTTGATAACAATAAAAGGTCATTAAAACTACCATAAATATTAAATACTCCTGTAATATTCATTTACTTAGTCATTTTGTAAACCATTCCGCCTAAGTTCTTAAGAGTGTTTAAAACTCAATTCTGCAAATTCCCTGCGGACCTACTATAAAAGACCTATCATTTTAAATCTTTGCAATATGACCCGCTACTATTTACCTATTCATTTGTCAAAAAAGAACTTAACGCCCAAATCGACGCATTACTATTGAACAAAGAGAAAAATAAACGGCTTTGTGTAATTCCACATGCTTAACTCTCATCACAAATAAAAATGCAAACATTTCTAACACAAAGCAATAAAGGTTAATATCATATGAAACTTATTTGAAAACAAGCAGAATGTAAATTGTTCTCGACTAGAGGTAGAAAAGAAAAAAAAACAGCTCCCTTCTTTTTTAAATTTGTAATTCGTAGGTTCAAATTGCAAATGCGGCATTCTTATTTCAAAACATCAGTGAGGTGTCATTGGACACTCCCTCTCGCGTTAAAAGGAAGAAAGTCCTAGCCAATGACATTTTACTTTCTAGATAATTGTTTTCCTCTTTAGATTATCATCGACCGGATCATATTTTTATTTGGACAATAGCCCAATGAATAACTTGAAACTAAATTAGAGAATCTAGATACTACCGTCATTTTCTTTAACACTGTAGCCATAGGCCCATAATATTAAAGAGTTTTTTAAATACAAGTTTTACAAACTTGTTTAAATCCTGTGTCACGTGGATTGTCTAGCAATTGAAACAAAACCACCTTGAGTAAAATTTGATGAATGAGTTTATTTAGTAGATATGAGGGAACATACACACATTCAAACTGTTTAAACATAGCTCTTCTTAATTTCATCATAGTAGAGTAATAATGGCGTGCGGCTATAAAACTCTAGTAGCCGTATTAATAAACTGATCTTGAGATTCAGATCGCATCTCAGTCTCAATACAATTTTTTTTGATACTGTTCTAATATGCAACAGATTCTGAAGCGTCAACATTAAAGGTCTTAGCATACGTGATGTGTTTATTCTCGTGCCGGACGGAACGGGACGATTTTTTGACATCGTTGCATTTAAAAACATAGCAATAAAATGCACGTGGCGAGAAACACGGGCGGAACGGGACGGCAATAGAAAAAACATAGTTATGGCATCTTCTTCATCTAATACTACGGCAACCATTGCTAGTTCTTCAAAAGTAAAATCGAACATTTTGTGCTGAAATATGGTTGCAGCACTAGCACGACTATCGTTGAACACCGTCCTGTACGTATGTTTTAAAACCACTTTCACGTTAGGAACTATACCTGTCCCGTCTCCGTTCCGTCCGAGAAATTACCCGTCACGTATGCTAAGACCTTTAATGTCATCATATTCTTGTGAAGCGTTTATTAATACGGGCGTGGGTACTATTTATTTACATTTATGTGATTAAAACGCTTTAACAAATTCACAGCGGGGATGATAAAGCAGAGTGTGTTTCAAATAAAATACAATGAACAAACCTGAATAATGAATAAGCTGTTAAAATTAATGATGGATAAGTTCCAAAAGCAATCATTATTAAACAAATATTACGAACATTTATCGCCACAATTAACATTGTCGGAGTCTATTGTAAATGATAGACATTTAACAAATGCGAGAAGTATTTTTAAAGTATTTTTATTTTTTTGGGTAAATTATACCTATTGTGTCATTTGTCAAACCGACTCGCAATTTAAATTCGATAAAAAGTTTGGCAGGAATTACGTCCTGCTGTACTAAAAGGAATCGTTTTGAAATTCGAACCGAGTGTTTTTAAATCCGAATAAATGGCGTTCGAATTGTTGTCAGTTTGTCACCTCCGATTTCTTAACGAATATCCATTTTACTTAGAATGGTCCTTAGATTATTGAATAAGATAATAAAGAAATGAAGTGGTAAGAAGAATCAATTACAAATGTAGGTATCTACTATTTAAGTGCAGCGCGTTTGGTATGTTTGCCGGGAACAGGGTGAATGATTACTTCGCTGTGATGCGAAACCTGAGGGCGTCATTCGAGCAGAGAGCAAGATCATCCAGAAATGAAATAACTATGGCTGTATATAACATTTATATACTAGATGATAATTTTAATAATATAAAGTACTAACTATTTCAATACATAAATAATATGTAATATGTAAATGACTAAATTATGGATACTAATGACAATTATAATCGTATAATGAAATATTTAAAAACAAAATGTAATTTTTAAATTTTGAATTTGAATTTAAATTTTTGTATTTGTATTTTTGCACCTAAATTTAAATTTAAATTTTTTATGTAAATTTTAATGTAAATGATATGGGAGAAGTTCCTGCAATAAAGATTTTATTATTTATTATTATTATTAACTGTTTCCTTAATCTTCTCCGTAGTTATTTCGGACACTCACGCCAATCGTCTAGTCCCCAAACGAAGCAAAGCTTATTTCGGACACTCACGCCAATCGTCTAGTCCCCAAACTAAGCAAAGCTTATTTCGGACACTCACGCCAATCGTCTAGTCCCCAAACTAAGCAAAGCTTATTTCGGACACTCACGCCAATCGTCTAGTCCCCAAACTAAGCAAAGCTTATTTCGGACACTCACGCCAATCGTCTAGTCCCCAAACTAAGCAAAGCTTATTTCGGACACTCACGCCAATCGTCTAGTCCCCAAACTAAGCAAAGCTTATTCTATGGATACTAGCCAAAGAATAAAAGACATAAATATGAATGTTAACATGCATGACTCCGGAATAAATTTTCGTATTCATCACACATCGGTAGTCAAAGTAGTACAATTACAACTCCTACTCCTAGTAATAGTTACAACATGTTACAATTTTTTTAATAAAAATCATTTGAGAAATGTTGCAGCAAGAGTAGGATGCTGCATAAGAGAGAAATTAGACAGTCTTAAAATAAAGATTACTTAAATATACATACACACATACATAAAGTCACGCCTGATTCACTTAGGGGTCGGCAGAGACCACAAACTTCCACTTGCTACTATCAGACATACTACTCTTGCTTCATTCAGTCTCATAATGTTGTTCAAACATGCTCGTCTGTTTAGGATACTCTTGGCTTTCCGATTTGAAATGAAATGAAATAAAAATCATTTATTCATGTAGGCAATACAATATGCACTTATGAACGTCATTTTGTTTTTTAAACTACCACTAGCTCGGAACGCGACCACTACTGAGAAGAGCAAGCGAGAAACAGGTTTGTCTCTTTTCAATCAATCATTTATATATCATGTAGAGGAGCCGTTTAATCCCATTTGATTTGATTTGATCATGGTACGTTCGCCGTGGTCTTCCCTTATCAACCCTACCATCCACATTCGCTTCGTATATCTCTTTCGTTAGTCTTCTTTCATTCATCCTCTCCACATGTCCAAGCCATCTCAGCATACCTTTTTCAATCTATTCGTCGTATACGTCGTCTTCTTTCACACTGCTTAACTCCCTAATTACACTATTCCTGATTCTATCTTTCAAAGTCACCCCACTCATGTTTCTCAATGATCTTATTTCCATTGCATGAATTCTACTTTCATTCTTATTCTCATTCACTCCCGTATACCGGTGTTGGAACCAGCACCCCGCCATGAACAGCCAAGACGAGCTTTTTTGTACACATTATGGCTCCTCATAAAGGCATGTAGTGCTACATTCACCTGATTTCCGGCATTAACTTCTATCGATGTCCTTATCACACTTTCCGTCCCTCTGTTACACAATAAATAAATAAATTATTATTATTATTATTAGGAGCTCATACTGGGCAAAGGCCTCCCTCCTCTCTCTCCACGGCTCTCTATCCCAGGCCTCCTCCGACCAGTTGGTTAGGAACTTATCCAACTCATCCCGCCATCTCTTTTTCGGTCTGCCGCGACGCCTTCTTTCTAATGGTGGGCTCCAGGTGGTGGCGATTTTGGCCCAATTGTCGTCTGGCATGCGACAAACATGGCCCGCCTAGTCCCACTTCAGCTTCAGGATCTTAGAGCGAAGTGTAGTGTTTCGGACGCGATCGGTCAGTTTAACATTTAGTACACTGCGCTCCATG
Source organism: Oegoconia quadripuncta (assembly GCA_949316235.1). Classification (NCBI taxonomy): domain Eukaryota; kingdom Metazoa; phylum Arthropoda; class Insecta; order Lepidoptera; family Autostichidae; genus Oegoconia; species Oegoconia quadripuncta. Next base: position 3,773,401 of record OX438745.1, on the reverse strand, counting down.
GCTCGTTGGCAAACCTTGAGGCTGGACCTTTGGGCTTCTGTCAAAGACCAAGTCTGAGCGCCATAGGTGAGGATCAGGAGAATGCACACGTCCAAGTGTTTGCTCTTTAGTGACAGTGGAAGGTGTTCCTTCTTGGACCAAAAGCTCCTCCAGGCATTTTCAATGCGTCTCGCTATTTCAATAGAAGGAGAAGAATAAATAAATGTCTAAAATAAATTCTTGACTCGTTGTGTAAATACCAAAACGCTATATGTATGCCTATAGAACTACTCACAGAGTTCCTTCAATTCCTTATAGATCTCATCATCAGACTGTTGATGATGAGATCTATAAGGCTTTTTTTAGGAAGACATTTAATAGGACATACTTCCAAAGTCAAAATCAAAAAAAAATCAAAAATATTTATTTCTTTAACAAAGATGTTACATTATTAATATTTGGGTGGAAACACCTAGTAAGTACCTAAGTACCTGTATCAGGTGCTTTCGCTCTTCCATAACAATTACAGGCTTTGTAAAGAAACATATCCAATTAGGTATCATAATATGAGTTAAATATAACTTGCAAAATAGAATGTGTGTGTGTGTGTGTGCGTGCGTGCGTGCGTGCGTGCGTGCGTGCGTGTATGGGTGTGGGTGGGTGTGTGTGTGGGTGTGGGTGTGTGTATGGGTGGATGCCATTTTATAAATGAGTTAAGTTATCCATTGTATGAATTTAAGTAGTTAGCTAATATTATACATGTGAAAGTATGCCGATAAAATGAGTACCTCCCGCGGGACTAACAAAATTCCGAGATACAATCAATGAGTGCAGACAAAGCCGCGGGCAGAGAGTAAGTTAGGTAATATATTTCAATAAGGATTCAGTATCATTATAGCTTAGCAGCTTTATCCACTCTTTGACATGCTTTTTACATTCATGTGATGATTTAGGATATATATTTAAGATTTTATTTGTCTGGTTATATAGATGTCCAGATTGTTTGTTAAACTGTCTCATCGCAAAAGTGGTCCTTACAATTTCACCTGGAGCAACAATATGCATCCTTCTTTTGTTAAGTAAATTTGGGTCAAACACAAGTGATTTATGTAGTTTTAATATAGAGCATACAATATATAACTTTCTAACAGAGAGCATTTGACTAAAAGAATATAAAGTTTCGGTTGGGTACCGATACGGTTTGAAGTACTACTCTGTGTAAAAAGTATCGGGAATATGTCAATAAAAAGACCCGCGTAAAAGAGGTCGTTCTAATTTTTTTACTGCATGTTGGTAGCACTGTACTGATTTAGCGCGCAAAATTTGAACGGGATCTGTCATTTAATTTGTTTTAAACTACACTTTTTGTTGGTCATAGTTTTGAGTCCTCGGCGATTTTTACAATGGAAAATATTGTTGAACAAAGAGTGTGCCTTAAATTTTGTGTTTCACATGATATTTCATGTGGTGAATCACTAAAAATGTTGCGAAATACCTACGGCGAATCGTGTATATCGAAAACAAGGGCTTATGAATGGTATAAGGCTTTTAAAGAAGGCCGAGAAGTAGTAGTAGACTTGCCTCGTTCTGGTAGACCTTCAACCGCTACGACCAAAGAAAACATCGACAGAATCAAGAAGCTAGTGCTCGAAAATCGACGTATGAGTCTGAGAGAGTTGGCTAGTGAGGTGAACATATCTTTTAAGTCCGTCCACAACATTTTCATTGACATTTTAGGCATGAAACGCGTCGCCGCTCGACTAGTTCCAAAAGAGCTCAATTTTGTTCAAAAAGCGCAGCGAAAGCATGTCGCTGAAGACATGGTTTCCCGAGCTTCTACGGATCCGACCTTTATGAAACGTATAATAACTGGCGACGAGACATGGGTTTATGAGTACGACATGCAAACAAGCCAACAGTCTTCAGAATGGCGTCTCGAAAACGAGCCGAAACCCAAAAAACCGCGGCAAAGTCGCTCCAAAATCAAGGTGATGCTGACAGTTTTTTTTGACTACCGTGGTGTGGTTCACTCCGAATTCCTTCCAGAGGGAGAAACAGTGAATAAAGAATATTATTTAGGCGTCATGAAGCGTTTGCGTGAGAGTATCCGCCGAAAACGTCCAGATTTGTGGCAACACAACTCATGGATGCTGCACCATGATAATGCACCATCACACACAGCCATTATAGTGAAAGAGTTTTTAGCGAAAAATTCAACAAAAGTTCTCGACCAAGCACCGTATTCACCTGATATGGCTCCGTCTGACTTTTTTTTATTTCCCAAGTTAAAATTACCACTTCGAGGAAAACGTTTTGAGTCGATAGAAGCCATAAAAGAAAATTCGCTGAATGAGCTAAAGGCCATACCGCAAATAGCCTATGAAAAATGTATGGAAGACTGGGTGAAGCGGTGGAGATGTTGTATTGCAAGCGATGGGGCCTACTTTGAAGGCGATAAAATAAATTTAGATGAATAATTTGTATTTTTTGTTTTATTGACAAATTCCCGATACTTAGTACACTGAATGTACATCACTTTTAAAGTGGTTCCATGTTCATCACAATCACAGGATTATAATTAACATGGGAACGGGTCTCTTTACGGGTTTCTTCCAATCGCCTACGCTTTGAATAGAATTGAATTCTTTTAAAGACAATGCAAAAACAACAATTTTCATAACACTTACGTGCATAAACAAAAATTGTTTAAAAAATTTAAATAAGTATACTTTTTAATAAATGCGTTCTCTTTACTCAACCTCTCTATCGCGGGTTTACGATGCGAAGGTCGCGGATTCGATCAGCGGGGTACATGTTTAGTACTCGGTTTGGTTGGTGGTATAGAATTTTAAATGTCCGCCTGGCTTGCTACCACCATTTTAAATCTGCCGCCAAACAGCAATGTTAATAGCAAATGGGGTTTATTTTTAAAATGGTACGCTTCCATGTGATTGAGGTCAAGTGCTACCCTGTTGTGAAAAAAAAACATATTACTAAATTTCTTTAAAAAAGTTGGTATTAACGCGATAATGCGGCAACACCTTTCAAAGGAAAATATCACCTATCAAAATACAGCGGATAAAATCGTTTTACCATCAGTCATCCAGCCATACTGTCTACTACTCCGTACGATACCATAATTGGATTTGACTAATTCGGCGCGATGGCCGCGCTTTACATAAAATAAACATTAGTAGCTGACACCTCTTACCACATACATTCGCGCGAATAGGATGAAGCTTTTTTTATTTCCAGTAGATTTAAATTGACATTCAACAAATGATATCATGTATCTTACGTTGAAATAAATGCTTGAAGTTTGAAGTTTGTGTAATTATTTCCCAAAATTCGTTCCTTATTAGCGACATTATCGAATTGTGTAATAATGCTATGTGTGTTTTCTTTTTTCAAAATGAACGGGTTCGATTCCTGGCTAGGAATATTGGTTTTTCAAAAATTTTTATCAAAATCGGGCCCTAGGCTCCTTTGAGTAACTCTTCGCTTTGGCTATGCACGTCCATTTGAAAAATTTATCCTATATTAAGAATTAGGCATATTATTACTACCAGGCACCACTACACTACTGGCCAGCTGAAACCTTGCCTCAGATTCAGGGTGAAGCAGAAAAAATTTTGGATAAAGTCTTTTTTGCCCGACTGTCCAAGAAAGGAGGGTAACGTTTTCCAGTGTATGTAGTTATTTATGTATGTATGTCCGCTTCTTTGGCGCATAAACAGCTTGACCGATTTTGAAGTGCATAGTGTCATTAGATTCGTTTTGGTATCCGGAGTGTCATAGAATACATTTTATGGTAAAAAATCCAACATGGCGTCCGCAAAATACAAAACATGCTGTGAGTTTTTTTTATATACCTAAATAGTTAATTTTCACAGACAGTAAAGTCGCACCTTAACTGACCGTGTAGATATTACTTCCACACACACGATCCTATATTTATCAACTCGCGCATCGCTCATAAGGAGGTTAATTTATTATCTAATTACCTGTATTATCTGACTGTATGTCTGTCCGTATGGTAATGAGATGTAGATCGCATAGCCTCACCAAAACAACGATACACACAAATTAAATTGTGTTACGAATATTAATTGTTTTTTTATTAATAGGGTGGAATATGTACCTATACGCTTTCGACTAGCTAGGTTTATTCAAGTAGACTGCATAAGGTAGTAATTAATTTAAGGGTCAATAATTGAAAATATTCAGGTTCCGTAAACAATGGATCGCTAATTACCTAAAACAAATTTTAATATATTTTTATAAATATCTTATGGTTACTTAGATTTTTTTTAATCCCTTATGCGCGCGCGTATGTGTGTGTGTGTGTGTGTGTGTGTGTGTGTGTGTATATCTGTTACCTCTTCACGCATAAACGTCTGGACGGATTTGCATTTTGGATGGTAGATAGATTAACATTTGGGCTATTTTTTGCTAAAACGACTTTGATGATAATGTTCCACGCGAAGAAGCCCTGGCTACAGCTAGTTACCCATATTTTCTACCAAAGTTCAGTTTTTCAACGCCAGCGCATAAGTTTGGCTATTTAACGTGGCACCGCGCCGAGAGCCTGTTGGGCACCCTGCCTCAAAGCAGTGACTTAAAACATGTGTTCTACTTATATGCTGTGAACGTATGTTGTATGCTTTTTACAGTCAATTCGTACACAAAGAATTTAGTACACATTTACAAAAATGAAATAATGTTTTATGTTAATATTCTTTTCTTGTACTATGTCTATGTTTGACCTCTACTGTAAAGTAATAATAAAATTAAGAGCATTTATACCGTCCAGTGGCGCCTTAATTGGATAAATTAAGATTTCATGGTGTGATTGAGGCCAAGGGCTAACACGTTGTGCATAAAAAAAATATATTTTCATAAATCCAGGTGAATTAAGTATTTTTTGTGACTCCCACGGGAAGAAATGTATTGGTCCAATGGAAACGGTTATAGTAGTAATTATATCGTGACTATTACTGATTGCTTATAAACTTAAGGGCGTAAAAGTTAAAAACACATCAAAAGAAATAACTTAATTCGACACTAATTGATGGGGTGTAGGTAGGACTCTTCGCAAGCGATACTGTGCTATGTGGAGCTATAACGCGCTATATATTACGGTCAGCATTAACGAGCGGATGTCGTGACGACTATGTGTTTACAAACGATACAGTTTTGCTGTTAAGGGGAAGATAATATGTGAATAAAAAAAATACGCCCCGAATACAGAACCTCCTCCTTTTTTGAAGTCGTTTAAAAATACATTTTAAATACTTGTCGTATTGTCAGAAAATTCCTCCAAATTGACGAAAACGGACAAACTGACTTACGATTTTAAAATAAGTAGGAATATACCATTTACTTGGTTAATGCCCGTAAATGGTATGATAATACCAGCTCATGCTGAGAAAAAGAAATAAAAAAAAATCATATGAAAAATAATTTTCGAAGTCGGCGTTAATGTTGAAATGCGGTTGCGAGTGAATGTGTTAAAACTAGACAATCATCTAAATATGTCAAGCTATTCTGCTATTTGTTTACCTGAATTACAAAAAAAAACTAGATACCGAACGCATTATACTGTAATTACAATAGGACCAACTTGACGATAACCTCTTTCATTTACAAAACGAATCACGCAAGTTAACCGCCAAATCTCGGAGTTATCGGTGAACATACATTTAAAAAAAATACATACATAATTATAATTGAACATTTAGAAAACTAAATAATCTGCGTGTTAAGCCAAGTTTGTGTATGTGTAAGTACCCACATGTGTGTATGTAACCTCTTCATGCCTAATAGGCTGGACGGATTTGAATGAAATTTGGCTGGTAGATAAATCAGAACCTGGATTAATATTTATAGACAATAATCTTTGCTGGACCGATTTAGACGTAATGTTCCACTTGAGCGAAGTAGGCATAACCTAGTTTTAAATTAGAAAGCCCCCATAACATCCATGATATCATTAAATACACCAAAAAAATCTGTTACAAGCTAAATATCTTCAAAACCGTTTAACCGGTCAAAGACATAATAACCGTCGTTTTTCGTCAGACAAATACCTTGACTGTCCTTCGTGAAGTATCCGACCTACAAGTACAGGTAACAAGAGGCTGCCATTTATAAATTAGGACCTATAAATGTGTCTCTTAAAGATAAGTTTAAGGAAATTAATGTCTTAACAATGACTTCTCAATACATTTATGAGAATTTGTTATATGCAAAAAAAATATAACCTTATTCGCTAAAAATAGTGATAGTCACAATGTTAATACAAAGAATAAGAACCAGTTATCCGCTTATGTTAGCCGACTTCATAAAGTTAGTAAATCGTTCAGAGGGCAATGTATACGCTTTTATAATAAGGTTCCAGTAGACATTCAAACTTTGCCTTTAAATAAATTTAAAGCAATCATAAAACAGAAATTATTAACAAAAGGCTATTATAAAATCACTGACTATTTGAATGATAAGCAAGTATGGACATATCCGTCTTATTATTCATATAATTATGAAATCACAAATTGTAACCCATAATCTTTAAAAGAGCAACCCTAGAGTTTCTTGCTCGTTCTTCTCTGGGGAGTCAGCTTTGTGAATGAGCCGTAAATTTAAATGTTTTTCAAGTGATAATTTTATCCTATGAAATAAAATATTTTGATTTGATTTGATTTGACTTCCCTTTAACAGTTCGCGGGTAATTTTCACCCACTTCTAATAACCGTGAGTGGTTCCAGATATAATTCCGTCGTTACCTTCGTCTAAACGGCCCATTATTGGCTACTACTATCCAATTGTTTATCGTCCATTACTGTTTAATGGATCGCCATTTAAATGTGACCATTATATTTGATCAAATTTAGGAAGATTATTTATTGTTTTGTTTTATTAAATAATCATTCAATCACCAACAATTGTAACACTGTTATTGATGTTATTATTGCTATATAATTATATTACAATCCGTACGGAGGACAGCCTTAATCTCAACTATTTTAAAAATGATAGATAATTGGGCAGCATTATTATTATATAAATAGTAAATATAATAAATATCTTTGCAAATACACACAGCGCCATCTAGTTCCAGTAGCAATTAGGCTTGTATTATGGATACCAGATGGTTGATGAACTACACAAATACATTTTTTTTATAAATAAATACATAAATAAATGAAAACTAAATAACTCGGGAACACATGTCTGTATTCATCATACAAACATATGCCCATAGCGGGATTCGAACTCGCGACCTTTTGGTATAGCAGTCAGAATTTATAACCGTTACACCAAACAGGCCGTCATTAATATCATATTAATAATAACATTAATAATAATTTTTTATGCACAACGGGTTCGTACTTGACCTCAATCACACCTGATGTTAAGTGAAGATGAGGTCGAAGGTGGAAGCGTACTGACCCGGAAACCCCAACACATTGGGGGACTGGCTATCTTATCTCTGACAACCGGAACACAACAATGCTATTAACATTGCTGCTTGGCGGCAGATTTAGATAAGATGGTGGTAGCTAGCCAGGCGGACATTTTAAAATGCCCTACCACCAACCAAACCGAGTACTTAAACATGTACCCCGCTGGGGATCGAATCCGCGACCTCCGAATCGTAAACCCAATGTTATTTACATTGAGCCACGGAGGCGGTTCTGTGAGTATATGTGTGTGTGTGTATGTTTATTAGGTATGTACGGTAGATGAGTACTTTTGTTAACCTGCCACGCGGGCGCCTGCCGGTGTGGATAGGCTGACTTGTGTTTACGTGTTGATTAGAGACTTTCCACCAAAAAACATCTAAAGACTTGCACGTTTTAACGGCGATGGGCTCACCCCCGTCACGTGTGCTATTCTGTATTTTTGGAACACCCAAACTGTAATGTTTGGGATATCTCTGACCACCGCATTTGGGATAAAGGTGAAGACGTTATGCACGTATGCTTGGTATGATCACTGTAACTGGTTAGTGTACCCGTGATGACCAAATGGAAACCGGCATGCGTGAGAAATAAAAATTCAAAGGCATGTGAAGTCCCCAATCCGCATATATCCCAGCAGTGGGATGTTTACGGGCTGATGATGATCAACGCTAGGTAATCATTATTCCGATAGGAATTTAATCCGCGACCAACGATTTGTAGAGATCTTTGGATGTTGTTACGACCCACTCCGTCCCGTTCTATAATGCCTGAATGGATTGATTGAGATGAAACTTGGTACAAAGATAAACTGTACCTATGTAAGTTATGTATAAGTATAGTGAAGGTAACGACTTTTGATTCCCAATATAGTTTGAACTACATAATGGCCACGCGACCACGCAGGCGGATCCGCGAGTGGAAGCTAGTTATAACATAGCGTGAAAGCATCCCATAAATTACATTGAATTACATTTTTAATTTAACCCCGTGTAGTTTTTTATCGTGTATTAATTAAAATTCGCCCAATTTAAAATTAAAAGAGAGCGGCGCAGGCGCACCCGAATTTCGTCGATATCGGCGCATCGGCGTGTTAGCGACCTATCGCTCGATCGCTAACGTCGCTATGTTAGCGATCTAACCGCGATAGCGACCCGTAATAACGGTCTTTTGATATTTGAATAAAAGCAAGGGTGGATAGAGACATTGACTGTCAGATGTTCAGACAACAGAAAGAATTTATATGTAAGTATCTTTCATATTAAGCCTTTAAGAAATTACTGTAGTGTGAGTAGCCACTGTATGTGGATACCATGATGATTTATGAAACCTGAAAAATGAAACTTGGTCTTACTATGGGCTGCATAAGAAAGTTGTTCCCCGTCGATGACGAGCGGTGCGATGGTAGAATTCAGTCGTGGACATCATGTCAAATAATTCTTGGAACACTCCCGGTTTGTATAGGAGGTAGAAGACGCAAAGGGACGCAATGAGGAAATTGGGTGATAAAGCTGGAACCACATGTCTTTAGACGACAAAACTTATAAATATAACATGGGAATCTCTAGAAATCGGAATCTGTAGAAATAGGATACTGTAGGCATGGGAATCTGTACACACGGGAATCTGTAGTATTGACAATCTGTAGACATGGGTTTCTGTAATATTGGAAATTTGTAGAATTGGGAATCTGTAGACGTGGGAAATCGCGCCCAACGAACTAAGAAGATTTCTAACGCGGGTTCGATTGTTACCGGGGTACATTTTTTATTTATTTTATATTTCTAGATCGATAAAACGTTTATTCGCATACCTACCAGCTTTCCCCCCGCGGCTTCACCTACATAGAATAGCTTTATCGCGAACATGTTTAATTTGTTTATCCCGCGGGAACTACTCACTTTATCGGGATAAAAAGTATCATATGGGTATATTCTACCTATGTACCAAATTTCATCCAAATCCGTTCATCAGTTTCGCCGTGATTGAGCAACAAACAAACAAACTTATACTTATACGGGGTGACTGGAAATGCTTTTCATTTCATTTCATTTCATTTCATTTCATATTTAGAATCTTAAAATAGCTATAAATCCTAAAAATTGGTCTTTCTGACCCATTTTTAGGATTCATAGCTATTTTAAGATGCGAAGTAGGAATTTTTGTAAAAAAAAATTAAGTAGGAATATCTTGGAAAGGATTAACTTTAGGACAGTAGGTCTCATAGTAATATTGGAATTTCCTCATTCTATCACCCATTAACGGTTCTGCCACTAATTTCCAGTCACCCTGTATAACTTTCGCATTTATATTATTAGTTAGACTACAGAAACACATACTGAAATATTCGGCCACACAATCATTCTGTTTGGTGTTGTGATTTTCAAAATGTAGCCTCGTTTATTTGGACTCGTCAAAACGAATCAAAGCCCAAACTCGAGGGGTTTACAAGTAGCCACTGAAGAGGCTCACCATCCAACTCCTGGCTCCATCATCAGGTTAGCTTCAACATACCAAATTATAGTATTGTCGTCCGAACTACATATACACAACCAAGTTTCATACGCATGCATGGCAGCGTCAGGGTCATATTCCCAAAAAAAAAAATTATATGCGAGTAACCAAAATTAGGCTTCGGCCTAAATCATTTGAGTTGTTTCGTCTTCTTTTTTATTATGATTGGAAATCAATGGAAAATGACGATGTGGCCTATGACGAAGCACGCTGCTCTTGAAGATCCAGAGGTTGTACGATTCAGGAAAGACGTTTAAGGGAATTAATTATATATTTGTAATTAATAATATATTGTATGCCTGATATGGTAAAACTGTGAGCCAACTTTATTATAATATCTATTGTACCAGTTTTTGACAATAAATTATTCCGATTCTGATTCTGGAGTTTATGCCTTGGCTGTTCTGGTTCGCAATGTGCATGACGATTCGAACCGCTTTGTGCGAACGTTCGGTATGCTAACGGTTTTTGATTTTTCTTAGGTAATTAGTAATATTTTTCTTTTTATTATATTCTCTTTATTTTTAGCAAAATCTATTTTTTAAAACAGTACATATTCCTTTTAAACTAGGAAAGTCCAAAGGTCATAAAACTGGTCAAATATATAACGATACGTGTGCCTCGTCACGAACTATTAACCCGTATAATTGTTGTTGACTAAATTATAATTAAACAGATCATTAAATGCTTTGTTGTGGCAGAATGTGCACCCAACCGACAAAGACATTCAAAAAATATGTATGATCTCTAATGACAAAACTTTAAAGCCTAAAATAAAACGTTCTACATAAATTAAATTTGGACTCTTTTTAAACTCCATAACCAAAATATTATTTCTATTAACCCTAAAACAATAGAGTTTGTTTTGGCGCGTAAAGAATTTGACATAAGAAAAAATAATGCCTCGCGAGCGTACCAAATCGATTATCGTTTCTGAACGCATCTGCCATTCGAAATTTAAATAATTACAAGTTTTAAAAACAAACACGAGGCTATGGAACCCGCTATTAAAGCTCATGTCACGTTATCTGTACAAAAAATGAAAAAACTGGCAGCTCGCGTAAATTACCTCTTAACTTGTTATTAATGGCATTGGTGGGCAGTTTTTTCATGTGAATATAATGGTTTTATATCACTTAAATTAATTGGAGTGGGATATAATGTGTGTGGGAGGTATGGCCTAGAACTTTGCGCTTACTAATTGATGGACTTACAAGTTTGTCTCGCTGAAGCACGACTTGCTCATGAACTTATTAAAAGATTATTATATAAGTACATTGGTCCAGTAAAAACATTACCCTCCTTTCTTGGATAGTCGCGTAAAAATATGTAATTTTTTTGTGGTGCAACTATATCCCGAAGTGTCTGATTTTTTGTACAAGGATAGAGTACCCATCAGTAATAGAACAAAAATATTTCGAACCATTCTGTAGCTTGCTATATATATATTGCTGTATAGGTATTTAGTTACAACTGTGAACTTCATTGCGTTGTAGAAGATAATTTCTTTTTTAATTAATTAATGACTACTTACTTTATATTTTCCAAAAATAGTTTATGGAGTCGTGATATTTGCCCTCGTTGAAATTTTTCATAAACGTAAAGAAGTTATTGATCGATTTTTTTTTTAATAGTTGTACGCAATGAAATTCACAGTGTTAATTTTAATCTAATACTCTATGTTTTATTACTAAATACTTAATTTTTTATATCTAAAGCAAGCTACCAATTTGTTAGAAAACATTTTTGTTCTATCACTGACAGATTATTCATGTGCAATGTTAATTTAATTCTTTATAATTTGTATCCCAATTTCTAAAATCAACACATTTAAGATTATAGGAAGTTAAAAGTATATCCTTACTGGACTACTTTTACTTAGGTCAAATTTTCTAATGTAATTGCACCTCTAATAGGCAATGCACAAAATAGATTTTTTTTGAACAATAGGCTAACACTTGACCTCAATCACACCTGATGTTAAGTCAAGATGAGGCCGAAGGAGGAAGCTTACAAGCCCGGAAACCCCACTTATTTGGAGGACTGGCTATCTTATATCTGACAAGCAGAACATAACCGGACAGAATAGTAGGTCCGTATTAATAAACCATTCTCAAGATTGAGAAGAGTTTTGTGATCGGTCTCAAGTAAACGTATTGGTTATTAAACCTAACTTGAGACCTGAAAAGCACGTGCATACTCAAGCAGAACTAACTTGAGAGGTGCGCCGAGTTTGACGTATTAATAAACGAAACTTAAGACTTAAGATAAGCAGTGATCTCAGCTGAGTAGACCTCAAGATTGGTTTATAAATAAGCACGGAGCTTGAGATAGCGTCAACTTCTTAAGACGCATCTCGGGTGATACAGCCTCAAGACTTGTATTGAGATTTATTAATACGGGCTTTAGATAAGATCGTGGTAGCGAGCCCGGCGGACATTAATGCCCTACTACCAACCAAAGCGAGTACTATAAATATGTACCCTGCTTGGGATCGAACCCGTAAACCCTATGTTGTTTCCATTGAGCGACGAAGGCGGTTGAAATGTTGAAAATTCTGACATTCTCATCGATCCATTCCCAAACCACACACACACATACACTCACACACACAAAACACGACATTGCGAAATTCATACTTACGACGATAATTCGGTATTGATTGTACTATTTGACCAATTTTTTATTTGTAATTATGACTTATTGACTAAATTATTTATTATTTTGTCTCACTATTCACTTTTACCTCTAGATTGTATAATGATTATTATTTAACAGTGACTTTCCACCTAATTATTTTTTTTAAAGAATTGAAATGAAAAATGAGAATCTGTAATTGGCATGACTTTGGCTTATAAATTTTGTGTAATATTGTTTATAATGATGCTGTTGATTCTGTATTATCAATAAAATAAAATAAAAATAAAATTATCAAATACAGCTGTTTTGTGTTGTGTTTAAATAATTTGACCAAAAGGAAAAAAAATGCGCCACAGCAGTTTAGATTTATTCAATAAGTATTTTAAGTGAGCATTCTGGCGTCACGTGTTGCTTGAATCCTCATTCTCATACTCAGAGACCTTACCATTGATTGATTGTAATTTGTATGCCAAGTAACTGATAGTTTGAAGTACAAACACAACGAAGTAATTTAGGTGTTTTTGTGAAAAGGAGCAGCACAGTTTATGGACACTTTTTTGTACTCCATACATCCATCCTCGTGGCCATAATTTGCCGATCTGGATTTTTTTGATCTGCTCTGCTCCTTAGCATGTATGTTTTATTTAGATTTCGATGAAATGAAATGGATTCTGTTGGAATAAAAAAAGACATACTACTTATAGCGAAGATCACAGCACTTCTTAGTGAGTAGATTGCAAAAACATCAAAGTCTTGAGGACCAAAATGTGGCCAGGTCGGGACACGCAGGGCAGTATAGAAGATGCCCCATAGTTTGTGGTGTACCACCGCATAGCACCAGTTGTCGTCCGAGCCCTATCAAGTTATTAATAAAAATTTAAATCTTGTTTTATAATGTAACTTAGTGCCGCCTGTAGAAACCAATAAAGCAAACGACTAAACCACTAAAAAGCAAATCCGCACGCGTTCCTAATTCAATTTGTGTAATGAAGTGACAGTTGATGGCGGGAAATCCTTGGAATCGGACACAGTATAAGGTCGATACGGTAAAGACTATGTAAAGTGAAACGTTACAAATGGTAAGTTAGGCACCCTATAAAACAGGCCAAGTGTCTAGGACTCGAGCTTGGTACCGTACCGGCCCACAATGAAGATTGACAAAGTTCTTAAACTTACAAATATAAATAAGTAAGTAGGTACGTAAAAGTTGTATTTACAAAACCGCAAAATTAAGTTCTCCTTGCGTTATAATGTGAAACTTCATGCTAGATTTCAAGATTCTTGACAAGTCAATATGCGCATGTATGTTTGGCAATCATTGACGGATGGAAGTTGGAAATTTAAAATTTTTACGGGAAAGCAGCTTTAGTATTTCATAATAATTTCAGCTTGATACTAGCCCTTCCGAAGAAAAGGATCTTGATGGACATACAGAGATAGACAGATGGACAATCAATGTGATTCTGTAAGGGTTTCGTTTTTTTCTCCAGTTTTGCGTAGTCACGCATAATAAGTAAGGCACACGAAACATGTCACCTATTCTATGGTTAATAGTAAAAGGACATAGACAGCACACAATAATAAATGATTACTAGTGCGCAAATTCACCATCTTATCTAAGTCTACCGTCAAGTAGCAATGTAGATAGCCTGTTGTACTTCGGCTGTTTGAGATATGATAGCCAGTTTTTTAAATTAGTTAGGAGTTCCGGATTCCATCTACGGCCTCATCTTTACTCAACATCATTAGTAATTGAGGACTACCGCGGTCTGTGTTGTGCATAAAACACTAAGGGCAAAACTTTATTTCCGTATTTTACTATAAGCAAAAACAGGTTTCTAATATATGAAAATTCGAGAACAATGTCAAAACTATAGAAAGAAAGAAGTAATTATTATGTGTCACATATCTACGAATAAACTAAACAATATTCTTAAAATAGCAGCAAAATATATATGTGTGGCACCCAAAAGGCATCCACTCAACGGTAGTAAGATGGAAAATAAATAAATAAATAAACATATGCCTAGCAGTTAGATACCACGACGCTGGTCTTCCGTGAACTCCTTGAGGCAGCAAACTGAACTGAGTTGAGAGATCTATTCGCCTTTACATTTCCAAAATACGTAATCAATTTTTTACATTTTTACAATTATTTTTACATTTCCAAAATACATAATCAATTTTACAACATCAGTTAAACTTCTGTTGCGGGAGTAGCTCTACTGTATCATCTATACTGATTCTCAATCGAAGCGAAGCGTAGCCGCCTCGTGCTAACACTTGGAAGCACGCGCGATGGAACGATAAAACGTAACAATTTTAATTTAATTAAGATTCAAGATACAAGTACTCAACTGCCATTAATAAGTTCGTTCTGTTCACATAAAAGCAGTATGGCTGATGTTGATTTAATGAATTCCTGTTAACCTCATAAGTTTCATGCTCTATGTATCTGTCGCAGGCGATGGGCTCACGTGTCTGTATATTTCAAAAAGTGAAACGTGGTTGTTATTTCAAGTTTAATGCTTTCGACCGCCTCAGTGGCTCATTGTAAACAACATACGCTTCACGAATCGGAGACAGCGGGTTCGATCCCTAAGCGGGGTACATGTTTAGTAATCGATTTGGTTGGTGGTAGGACATTTTAAATGCCCGCCTGGCTAGCTACCACCATTTTATCTAAGTCTGCCGCCAAACAGCAATGTAGCATTGTTGTGTTCCAGTTATCAGAGATAAGATAGCCAGTCCCCCAAATAAGATAGGGTTTCCCGGACGTTTCCACCTTCGCCCTCATCTTCACTTAACATCAGGTGTGATTGACGTCAAGGGCTAACGCGTTGTGCATAAAAAACCCAAACGCTAATGTTTGGGATATCTCTGATTTGGGATAGAAGTCTGGACGTTATGTATGTTGTTGGATAAATATCCTGTTAGAATTACTTCGAAGTTCAGCTACAACTTGGCTCACTTATGAAAGTACCTATATATTTTTTAAAAGCATCGCTTCCTTATACAGTTACCGTGCCTACAACTTTATCGTAAACTAAATTTTATCGTCCTACAACAAAGTCGAATTTCACATAAAACTAAATAGCGTGATACCGTACTGTCCACGGATAATTAGAGGATCATGCTAGTGATAACCAATTGTAATCTCTATTACTTGACGATAAAAACCAAATTGCTTTATGGTAATGTGCATTCCGTGATGCCACATAGTTTGAAAGATAAGGGCCGTTAACTTTTTTTATTTGGAGTAATAATCGAATTAATATCGCGAATCGTGTAATTAAATGGATATCTTTATAAGCTTTGTTGGTTATAAATTATTTTTGTGTTCTGTTTTGTAGTGATTAAGAGGGTTTATCCCTCACGGCTTTCCATACAAACTTTCAAATCCAGTCTGCTAAACTGAATAAATCGATTCCAAAAAAAATCTTTATGCGTATAAGCAGGATACGTAGATCTAAAAAGTTAAAATGCATATAATGGGATGGGGTTTCCAGTCATGTACGCTTCCACCTTCGGCCTCATGTTCACTTTCACTTAACATCAGGTGTGATTGAGGTCAAGTGCTAACCCGTGGTGCATAAAAATATATATATTATATATCCTGTGTATACTATACATATAAAGTTACATTAGAATCGGTTTATTCATTTCGAAAAATTTGGACTTGAAAGTTAGAACGAAGTAACGTGAGGAATAAACCCTCTTGATGAGCTGTGTGTAATTCTGTCTAATAAATAAGATCATCATCATCAAAGCATATATATGGACATCTACTGCTGAGCAATCAATCAATCAATGTTTTATTTTCGTAAGTAAAATTTACACTTAAATCTAATTTTTTGTTGAAGTTGAAAATACTTGAAATCGCATATTTTATAATAACCCCAATATAAACAACATTGGTTGTACGATTCGGAGGTCGCGGGTTCGATCCCCAGCGGGGTACATGTTTAAGTACTCGGTTTGGTTGGCGCCTGGCTAGCTACCACCATCTTATCTAAATCTGCCGCTAAGCAGCAATGTTAATAGCATTCTTGTGTTCCGGTTGTCAGAGATAAGATAGCCAGTCCCCCAAATGTGTTGGGGTTTCCGGGTCAGTACGCTTCCACCTTCGACCTCATCTTCACTTAACATCAGGTATGATTGAGGTCAAGTACAAACCCGTTGTGCATAAAAAAAAAGCCTTTGCCATTTTTGTCTTACACCTACAAAACATAAGTTATACATTTTCATTGATCTAAAACCAGCATGATAAAATAATTTATCCTAAAATAACTTCCTCTTTAAGGCCAATCAAAAAACTCCTGCAGAGAGTAAAAAAGTTTGAAATCAAGAATTCCTTAACTCCTCTTTCCTAGGTTTTATATAGACTTTGGTAAACTATTAAACATTTTTACAGATATGTCATGATCCTGCACTAACAATAAGGTCTGATACTATAGGTACCTACGTATGTGAGCTTGCCTTTACTTTAACGATGAGGTTTCCAATTCGGTCTTTACCTATGAAATTGGAGTTTTTTTTCTTCGTTAATCATATGTACCAATTCTTGCGATTTTCTATAGCTATATCCAAATTTGTTTTTTATTTGGAAAATGGAATATTATTTCAAGGTTTCACATGAAATATTTTTTCAATTCTGGGCTAAATCACATATTAAAAAAAATTGAACAAAGCTCTTTTCATGTGCTTTCCATAATCATTTCTTAGATTCGCTGAAACTTTTATAAAGCGGTTACTTTTAAAAATTAACGATGCCTATACTTAACTTAATGTTATCCGATTATACATACAAAGTTTAGCTAAATTTGGATTTGCCGTTCCCCAAAAAAAATTTTGGGGAGAAAATGTCTGTATGAAGAAACCAGTCCTTATGAAATTCTTCATACAAAACGCCAATTTCATAGGTAAGGACTTAATACTTTTAAATCAATAGTTTGCTCATTAAATTACAACGCCTTCAAATGGTGGTCTCCCGGGCCGGTGCCTGGCCACACTCATTCCGTTCCCTCAATTGTGTGGAGTGGTCAGGTAGAGTCCGTAATCGATGCCTTACTTCACAACGTACTCGTAATTTGAAGCTTTTCGACACCGAATCGATTATACAACCATTTAGAATATGGAGGCTTGTTAGGGTGAGCCGTCACAGAACCTGAAAATGTAAAATGGAAATGTATGTAAGTATATTTCGGACACTTGCACCAAATATCTAGTTAGTACTAAGCACAGCTTGTCTATACAAGCGAATAGTTTGACGACCGATTGGTGTAATGGATAGTGACCCTGTCAGCGAAACCAACGGTTGTGGGTTCCAATCCTGCCATCGTCAGTTAAGTTAAGTTAAGTTAAACGAGGACGGGTAAATGTTTGTGTGATGAATATGAACATTTATTCCTGAGTCAGGGGTGTTTATATAAATATTTATGTATGTTTATCCGTTATCTAGTATCCATAGTACAAGCGTATAAAATAAATAACCCTTTGACCTCTTCCAACATTATTATCATAAATATTAAGAGGGTTTATTCTGTCCAGTGGCGCCCTCATTGGATAAATGAAGATTTCTTTTTATACACAAAATAGATAAACATCGCTCTGACTGCACTCGAGAAGCCTTACTAGCTAATTATAATAATACGTTAATAGCTTTAATTACGGTTTCGAGAATTTCTAATTATTCATAAAAACGGCCAATTTTTCGTTTATTTTGTTTTGTGAATTCTGGAAAATAACCGTTAATAACACTATTTATGTATTACTAAAGCGTAATACACTCTTCGCCTGCATGGAATA